>BSAI01000005.1:672400-696188 GCA_036245035.1 Adrianichthys oophorus
CATCCATCCATCCATCATCCATCATCCATCCATCCATCCATCATCCATCCATCCATCATCCATCCATCCGTCCATCATCCATCCATCCATCATCCATCCATCCATCTTCTGATGCAGTGACTTTTCTATTCTTTCATGGAATATCCTCTTTGTTCTGTTCCTTTTCTGGATGCTGCCGTTGAAGAACAATCTTTTAGAACATCAGACCTGTTCTCGTTTGTTCTGCATCTCTTTCCTGCAGGCCTCTGTCTCTCTGTCTGTGATAATTCATGCTTTTTCTCGAGCTTTTGCGAGTGATGGGAAGAATTCTAAATTTTGATCCAGAAAGCTTAAAACAGGCTTTGGATTATATCCGATTACTGCCTTTTTCTAGGACAGAACTCTGCATTAGAAGCTTTAGGAGCAAGAGGCTGTAGTTTCCTGGATAGCCTCTGACATGTGACAGGGGTCAGAGAAACATACATGTTCTCCCTGCAGATTAGTCAGCTACAGCCTAGAGAGTCTGTGACAGCCTGAGCATCCACCTGGACATCCGCTGACCTGCTTCTTTAACGCTTGGCTGTCCACCCCTCTTTGCTGCTCAATGAGAGACACTTCTGCAGACAAAGGCAAACAGGCGGCCGGCCGAGCCTCTGGAAGCAGGGGAATGATCACAGTTTCTGTCCAGGGTTCATGTCTGTCCTTCAGAGACAGACAGCTCCTGTTTTCCTGAGAAAATAAATGAATAAGACTCAGCAAATCTTTTGTTTCTGAACCTTCTCTGTATGAAAACATGCCACACAGTTGCAGCATGAAACCTGACCGCATGGTTTTTATGAATCCAAATGAATACTCAACCCAGCTTCTTTAGTTAACCTTTAATGCTCTGCATGTCCCATCCTTTCACACGAGTGACGCAGGGAAGCTGAGGCGAGTGGAATCACACTGAGCTGTGGTCCCATGGGCAGCAATCCCTCTGTTGACCACAGCTAACTCTGGCTCTTCTTTGACGGCTTTCAGACACACCTAGTTTGAAAGAACCAGAAGGACTCTGGGATCTGCAGGAAGATGGTTCTGACATGCTGATGGTTCTTAGGACAAACTGGGGTTCTCTGACCCCCTCACCAGCATCCATCCACCTTCCTCTGAAACCGCTAAATCATTTTGGGTTCTCTGGGCTATGAATGAACCTCTGAAGCATGGGATGAAGCTGGATTTTATGGAGAAAACCCACACATGCACAAGGAGAACGTGTGAACTCCACACAGAGAGGAGCTAGGAGGCATTTGATCAATGCCTTCTGGCTGGAAGTATGCTAACCACAACCGTGCAGCCGTCCTAATTAGGATGCACATCAATAGAATACAGTCACAAAATAAAGCCATTAATGTAAAAAACTGTGTTTTTTACATTTCACTTCAGTCAGATTAGAAATTGAGCATTTGAAGTTTTCAAAGTGAAAACTCTACATAACCTACATTTGATGATTAAAACCTTTGCTGTCAGGTTCATCTGAAGTGACCTGATTGTTCTCCATGTTAAAGCCTCCTGTGCACGTGAGCATGACTGCATGTCTGCTGGACTAAGTTTCAGTCTGGGGTTTATTGATGTCTCTGTTTGAGCCAGAGAAAAGAAAGCTTTGACTGCTGCATCTATGATGATGCTACAGTTAAGTTTCAGCAGATGTTCATAGTTGGGCATTTCCAGTCTTACTCTGACAGTCAGAACAAACATGAACCCTAAATGCAGACTTCCACGTTCTGTTTGCAGGAGAACAAGAGAGACGGGAAAGCAGGAGAATCAGACCTGCCCACAGAAACAAATGCACTAAAACATGACTGAGTAACAGAACTGACAACACTGAACCTGGATCCGATGTGATCCTGATACAGGAGAGGAAAACCTAAAGAATACCCAACCAAAACCTAAACGCACTAAAACTCAACTGTACCAAGAAGACCGAAGGAGAGATGCCTTAGGGGAGCAGTTCTGATATCCCCTCGACTACACCTGCATCCTCAGAGATCGTGGTCAGGCTCCGTCCATCTTTGTGGATTCGTATCCGTGTGTTCTGAAGCGTGAGCGCTCTGCACATGCATATCTTTCTGCTGGATTTTTGCTGCTTCAGCATCATAGACATACTTCACTGTAGACCTGACAGCAGCTTCAGACAGCACGGCTGATGGAGGAAGCAGGGGGAGGAGCTCATGCCCCTCTCACCGCACAAACAGCAAGCCATCAATCCGTCAGGGTCTAAACATAGCCACAGACGGGAAGCTGATATCCCAGCAGGCTCAGCGGTACACAGGTGTGTGCACGTCAGTCTCACACGCCAGAGGAACACCATGAGTGGGAAATTCCACTGAACATCCAGAAGAGAATCATCCAGGAACCTCTGTGGAAGAGTCCAACAGCTATGCAGTGGTCAGCGTCTTCACTCTCCCAGTGTTGCATCAGCTTCTTATAAAGAAACAAATTCCTTTGCGTGTGAGGGGCACTGCAGCAACGTTACTGGAAACCCCAAGAATCCAAACCTCACCTCTGAATGTAGCTTTTGTTTGGATGTTCTTCTTCTCTGGCTGTTCAGCAACATCAGAGAAGCTTTCTGTGGAGAGTGAAAGCTGTCAGGACTCCATCCTCCTGTGGGAGTTCAACTGTTTCTCTGAGAACGTGGCTGGAGCAGCAGTCATTGTTGCTGTTTGCTGCTTGTGTTTCTCCAAGCTCCTCCTATTAACATCAACTTCTTAACATTTGGGTTTGGGAATTCCAAACTTACCTCCACGTGAGCTTCCCACCCACTGTCATTGCAGTCCACTCCTTTGGTAGGTCTTCTGCGATAGTCAGAGCTATGATGGGCTGGAGAACTGCCCAGGGTGTAGCCTACCTTTGCCCTACAAAAGCTGGGATCGGCTCAAACAACCCATCGACCCTGAACAGGAATGAAGGGGTATAAAAGGAGGATTGAGGGATAACATCTGAAACTCTTCAGGTTCCCAGTATGCATCCAGAGACGTGTGGGCCTCCTCTCTCTCAAACCTCCCGTCCTGTTCTGGATGGCTGTGCTGATGCTGCTTCTTCAGAAACGGGTCATTCTGATGCGGTTTGTCTGTCTTCCCAGGATCCTTCAGTGCAGAAGGTGGGCGGAGGCAGGAAGAAGACGGTGTCCTTCAGCAGCATGCCCTCAGAGAAGAAGGTTCATCTGTCTTCATTTTTAAAAACGTTGCTGAAGATGTTTTGATGTCAGTGAGTCTGTAGAGCAGTTTGGAGAAACGTGAGCGCACATGTCAATCTTCACAGGTTCTGCTGTGTGTTTGGGGTGAGAGCTAAACGCACGCAGAGTCAAAGCAGACGGGTGTGCGTGCAGACGCTAAATCTGCTGCTCCTCTGTTGCAGGTGAGCAGTGCAGCCGACTGCTTAGCATTCATGCAGGGGGGCTGTGAGCTGAAGAAGATTCGACCCAGCTCCAGGGTTTACTGCCGGTTCTACACTCTGGATCCAGACCTGAGCTGCCTGCGCTGGGAGCCATCCAAGAAGGATGGGGACCGGGCCCGGCTGGACGTGTCCAGCATGCGAGAGGTGCGCACCGGGAAGAGCACGGAGACCTTCCTCCACAACGGCCCTTTGTTTGAACACCTGCCCGAGGAGGCAGCCTTCTCCATCATTCATGGGGAGGACTACCAGGTAAGGAAGGGGCTCACTGAAGGACCGGTACTCTGCAGGCTTCGCCTAACCACCCCTGTTTCTGCAGTCTCTAGACCTAGTCGCCTTGTCAGCAGATGTTGCCAACATCTGGGTGACAGGTTTGCGTTACCTGCTGGCCCACCCCTCAATAATTGGAGGAGCTGCAGGAGGGGCTAGGAGCTTGGAAGGAGGGCCCGGTGACGGGGGCGTTGCAGCAGTGGAAGGTAGTTTGGGAAGCAAGATGAGGAGCGACTGGCTGGAGACAGAGTTTGCAGAGGTGGATGAAGACGGCTATGGCATTGTGTCGGAGGACGTGGCAGTCGCCACCATCTGCAAACTGTGTCCAGGCATCAAGGAGGCAAAGGTCAGTGTGTGTGTGTGTGTCTGAGGTTACAATCCTGCAGATGTTTGGCAAGCATATATGACTGAGCAGAGCTAAAGAGGAAACTTCAAAGGGAAGGACGGCAAAGTGTTCAAACAAAATTTTAAATCAAAAACCAAACGGCACAAACAAAACCGGATTGGTGAGTTTCAGCAAATATCTTCAGTTCAAGTTCTGTTTTTCTTCTATGCTAGAATCTCTCTCATTTCCAACTCTGATGGTGGAAGTAGGAGCTGCCTGTCATGCCATCATTTCTGGGGGGCTGTGTCTGCAGTCGCTCATTGTATCTATATATTCTTAACATGACAGAATGGAAGATGGCAACAGATAAAGATGGGTAACCCTTTTCATTCAGTCAGACCAAATCTGCTTCTCTGGCGCCCACTAGTGGCTAAGAAGCTTGATGTGTTTAGCCTGAAAATCAGTATGAGGAATAAGATCCTGAAGCAGAGCAATCTGATGTGAGAGAAAACAGCAAAAGACGACAGTGGCGGCTCTGGTGGAGGGATCTGTCCGCTGCAGAGATTTTCTGGTTTGGTTGCCGGTGCAGATGCTAAAGCTGGTTTCTGACAGGCTGATCCTGGAACATCTGCCTGCGTTTTAACGTGTGGGATGAACATATGTTAGCCCAGATCATATCAGAGGAGGCTTCCTGCATGCCAGGGCAGAGCCCAGGAGATGAAACAGGGAAAGAGCTCATCTTATTCAAGACGCACTTTGTTTCCACATTTCAGTGGCCTTTCTGAAGTAAGATGATGCCGAGTGTTTTCCGTCTTTTCTCTCACTGTTTCCAGGTTCGTCTACGCTTTAAGGAGATCCAGCGTAGCAAGGAGAAGCTGACCTCACATGTTACTCTGGAGGAGTTCCAGGAAGCCTTCTGTGAACTTTGCACTCGTCCTGATGTCTACTTCCTGCTGGTGCAGCTTTCCCAGGACCGCGAGTGCTTGGACCCACAGGACCTGCGGCTCTTCTTGGAGACAGAGCAGGGTTTGTCTTTGGCCACGACAGAGGGCTGCTGGGAGCTCCTCAAGCGCTACGAGCCGTCCGCCCAGGGCAGGGAGAGGGGGCTTCTGGGAGTGGATGGGTTTGCACGCTACCTGCAGTCACTGGAGTGCCAGCTGCTTGACCCAGAGCACCTATCTGTTTGCCAGGACATGAACCTGCCTCTGTCCCATTACTACATCAGGTGATTAATACTACCGTCATACTCAATGCAGTTTGCATGGCAATTTTGTATCCTCTGCCATTGTTTTCACGCATGTCAAACTCACCACAATCATGCATCTTAGATTATAATTCATAAATAGGATGCATGATCGATTCCTGTAATTCAAATTCAAAGTGACTCCAGAGGACTACAGTCCTGTTTACTGCAGTCAGTCCCAGTGTTGCATCTCTAGTCTTCTTCTGGTCCAGCCTCTCCATGTTCTGCCCCGTTCTGTTTGTAGCAATCCAGGTCTGAGCATGAACGTCCCCCCTGATGAAGCAGGCGGCGCCATGTCCTCTTGGTCTGTTTTTATTGGCTTACCAGTCAGCAGACACAGCTGCTCCTCTAATGAAGAAACTGAACTCTGCCTCAGCTTCACTTACCCCAAAGCAGATTTGAAAGTGAATCAGAAAATTATTTTGAATTCAATTGATGAACGTGGATGAATGTGTAAGATTACAACAGGATAAAGAGTTGTGTTTGAGGTCCTTTTAGAGTCAGTCTGAGCCAGTCAAACATTAGCAGCTACATCCTTGGTTAGAAGTCTGACACTGACTACTCACACCTTTCTGAGGATGAGGAGGAAGAAACACTCCACATCTGCTAGCGGAGCGTAGCGCTCAGTTCAGTGGGAACACGTATGTGCAGAGACCTATGTAACAGAGGATATTCGACTGGCTGTTCTGCATGTCAATCAAGAGATGGACCTCACAGTGAGGCTGATGATTGACAGATGGCAATGGAAAAAATCCATATTTGCCGGTTTATTTATTTATCATGTCCTGCGATTGAGCCACACATCCTCTGTGATCGTTATCGAATTATTGGGCCCCCCTGCCTTAGACTGAACCTTTAACTGAATAAAGTCAAAGCGATGAAGTGTCTGTGTAGCAGCATCGTCATGACGACTGAGGCTCCATTCAAAGTGCTGAACTAGAGGTAACACACTGGACCCTCAGGAACCAATCAGGACGCAGACATTTCACCTTAAACTGTAAAAGGTGGTGTGTGACAGATGATTGATTGATTGGTTTATTTCAAGCTTAAATTGGACAGAACACCAAAATAATCACAGAATTATCAAACTCATTACTGAGACAACGAAATGCATTGATTGAGAGAAAAGTAAGAAAAGAAAAAAACAAACAAAAACAACGCACTTAAGTCACATTTGTAACATATGTTAAGTGTAGTGATAAATGTCTGAAGTCTAATAGAGCTTGATTAAAAACCTTGAAAAGGAGTGGGAAGAAGTGAACTTCTATAATCCCTCTCCAACATAGTTACTTCATTTCATAGTTTTGCATCATTTTTATAATCCGGTTCTGATCAGATCTGGTGACGATTTTTCATGTAACAAAACTGAGTACTTAAGAATTATTCTCAAAAAACATTATTTCATGATTTCAGTAAACAGTAACATGAATGTTATTTAATACTCATTGATGATCAGTAGAATACAATCGTATAATAATCCAGAAATCATCCTTACACATTGGAAATCAAGTTTTCAAGTAACAAAAAATTAGATTATCATCTGAGAGAATTCTAACATTTTCCATAAAAATGATTGATTCACACTTTGGGTAACTAATATGTCATAAACATTGATTATCATCCCCTCAGTTTGTAACCTCCTTCATTTTCTAAGAACTGTTTTTGGATATTCAATGGTAATGTTTTCCACTAGCTCTGTACAGAATTTGGGCGGTGTAAAAATCAATAAGGTCATCCAGTTTTAAAATTCTGGATTGATAAAATAAATTGTTTGTGTGATCAAGAAAGCCGGCTTTATGTACAATTCTGATGGCTGGTTTCTGAAGTAAAAAGAGAGGATGTAGTGAACCTTTATCATTATTAGCCCAAATTTCTACAATTGGTGAAATATGGTAATATTAAGGAGCAGAAGTTTTATCATAATATGTATTTATATTGATTTATGATTGATATACTTTTTGAAATTTTAGTTTGTGTGTGTCTGATGTGTAGCTTAGTTTGTTATCGTTTGCAATCCCTAAGAATTTGATTTCTGTGACGCTTTCCATTAAGACATTACTCATTGGAACTGAGAGCTCTGTTCTGGCCTTGTAATTACCAAAAACATCACTTTGGTTTTGTTGAGGTTCAAAGATAGTTTATTGTAATCCATGCATGATTTTTTTTTTTGTTTAACTCTTTGTTTACCACATGGATACGTTCCCTTTGATTGACTGACGAATCAAATATATTTGTGTCATCAGCAAAGAAAATGAGTTTTAAAAGTTTTGAAACATTGAATATAACATTTATGTAAATATTGAACAGCAGCGATAAGGAGTGACTGTTGTGTGTTCGTCCCCTCAGCACCTCCTACCGCTCCTACCTGCTGGATGACCAGGTCCATGGCAGAGCAGACTTAGGGGGGCTGATCAGAGCCCTGCAGTCCGGCTGCCGATGCCTGGAGCTGGGAGTGACCGATGGCCCAGAGGGAGAACCTCTGCTGGGGGTTGACTATGGACCTGACATTTCCAGACACCACCCCCACCATGCCCCCGTCACTATCCGCTCTGCTCTGG
Organism: Adrianichthys oophorus; assembly: GCA_036245035.1. Taxonomy (NCBI): domain Eukaryota; kingdom Metazoa; phylum Chordata; class Actinopteri; order Beloniformes; family Adrianichthyidae; genus Adrianichthys; species Adrianichthys oophorus. The sequence goes on from BSAI01000005.1 coordinate 680,205, forward strand.
AGGTGGTCAACAAATACGCCTTCCTGACCTCTCAGTACCCGCTGCTGCTGTATTTATGCCAACGCTGTTCCCCATCCCAGCAGTGCACCATGGCACAGCACCTGAAGAAAGTCTTTGGTTCTCGTCTCTACACTCCAGAGGGGCTGACAGTCAACCTAGGAGGTCGGGCCACAACTTTACCGTCTCCTGAGCAACTGAAGGGACGGATCCTCTTGGTGGCAAAGAAGCTCCCCCCAGAGCACGAAGGCTCAGACGGGGAGGTGTCTGAAGAGGAGGAGGAGATAGGAGGAGGGGGACCCCTTGCAGGAAGAAGAATGACTATACCTGGTGAGGAGGAGCTGGGCGTGGTCTTGGTAGTCCCTCCCCCTTCTCAACCAAGAAAGCTCCGTCTCCACAAAGAGCTGTCAGACCTGGTGGCAGTGGCTCGGACCAGCAGCCGAAGCTTCTACAGTCAAAGAGCCACATACAAGAAGGCCCAGCAGCAGTCCCCCCCCAGCAGCCCTGTGTCTCCTGGTTCACCACTCCCCCCAGAGCTGCCTTACTGGACCATGTGCTCCTTAGGTGAAGGAGAGGCGGGGCGGCTAACCAGCGAGAGCCCAGAGGACCTTGTTATGTTCACCAAGCGTACCCTGACCAGGGTGCGGCCCAGCTCAGTTCGTCTGGACTCCAGCAACCCCAACCCCCAGGGATACTGGAAAGGGGGGGTCCAGCTTGTGGCCTTGAACCAGCAGACACCCGGCGCCATGCTGGACCTTCACCGAGGTCGCTTCTCCCAGAATGGGAGCTGTGGTTACGTTCTCCGCCCGGCCGTCATGAGGGACGAGGTGTCGTACTTCAGTGCCCACACTCACGGCTGTGTGCCGGGAGTCCCACCTCAAACTCTGCGCATCAAGGTCTGCCGAGCCTGCTTCCAGAACTTTTTTCCTCTGAGTCACTTTAGTTCACAGAGTGAACCTGCTTTCTGTTCCACTATGCAGGTGATCAGCGCCCACAATCTACCCAAGCCTCAAGGATCGGGGGCCAAAGGCGAGGTCATTGACCCGTATGTGGTTCTAGAGCTGCATGGAGTTCCAGCAGACTGCGCAGAACAACGGACACGCACGGCTGCACAGAACCAGGATGACCCGCTGTTCGATGAGACCTTTGAGTTTCAGGTAAGCTGTGTGTGTGTCAGGGAGCAGTCCTACTGAGAACCCCCATGTGCAGATGCTGCAGCCAGATGACCCCAAAATGAACAAACAGTTTTCACTTTTTCTGATGACAAAAGGAAATTATAGAGATGTTTAGCATCACAGAGCTGATATCCACATTCAATCTGAACTCAGTTCTCTCAGTAATCTTACTTTTCAAAAGTTCTGTAGAAACAGATTTGTGTAGAAGCAAGCTTTATAAAGTACAACAGTGTTTCTGTTTAAGCTCTTTACATAACTGCAGGGCAGCCCTTTAATAATCCCTTCACACACTGAATGTGGTTTGGATTTGGAACACAAACCTAATTCTTAGAAGTGTTCCTGACCGCAAACCTCCCAGGGCTCCCATTTCAGACAAACACACTCCAAAGAGAGAAAAGAACGTTCAAACGGCATTTTAGCTGAACTTCAGTCAACAAGAGAGGAAGAGGGAATTATTATCCATAGTGGGCCTTCAGTTAAAAGCATCTCCAATCAAATGGTAAATGGCGTATACTTGTATATATCTACCTCCATTGAAGGCCCAAAGCGCTTTACAGTCACATTCACACATTCACACACTGATGGCGGCTCTGCTGCCGAACACCGGTGCCAACCTTCCACCAGAGACAATGTGGGGTTCAGTATCTTGCCCAAGGACACTTCGACACATGGGTGGGCAAGGTGGGAGTTGAACCTGCAATCTTCCGATCAGAGGACAACCTTCCTTCCGCTGCATACGGCCCCCCCCACAGTTTGTCTCCTTCAAACAGGACAAATGTCCTGCAGTGGTCATCAGGGACTTGAGGACACGCTCTGGTAAAGAATCTGAAAATGGCAGTCAGTGCAGAGTAAGCTACAAACAAAATGGACGTTTGGGATTTATCATGAGGAGGAAAATCCACACTGAGCTCTTAATGATGCTGGATTTCTGCAGTGGGAGCTGAACATCTGGATTTGTGCTGCGAAAATGTTTGCAATCCAAGCTGTTCCCACTTTCTGCCAGGTTGCTATGGTTGAAAGCTGAACTTCATCTTCACCTGTGCACAGGTTAATCTCCACAGTGTTCCTGTGTGCTGTTGCTCAGGAGCAGATCCACAGCCCGGATTATGCTCCTCTCATTTGTGCTGTCCTCGTAACCTGAGGTACAGGGAGGAACTAAAAGGCTTTGTTCTGCACAAAGAAGGATCATGCACACCCAGAAATCTGAGTGTGTCAGGCAGGAGTGCGCTCAAACACAAAGACCTGTGAGGAGACCTGAAGAAGCGTGTGCAGAGAGCCTGGCAACGTTTCATCAGCCAGCTCCTGAGAAATGTTAGAGTGTGTGTAATTAGAGGAGCACGCCCACATCTTCTCACCTGTGCAGGGTCAGAATGGGACAGCCCTCATGGCCTCATAACCACCAAGCTCAAACAGGCAAACCCTGGTCTTGATGTTGCCACATTAGCCATGAAAACACATGCCATAATGATGAAGACGTACACTAGCATCATTAGTTCAGTTGGTTTTCAAACTAGCACAGAGGCTACTAGAAAAAAAACAGTAATGCCATCATCCTGTGACAGTTTTCTGTCTCATCAACTGTAATACCCCCCAAAAAAAACCATTCTGTTCGACTTCTCCCTTTAGGACACAGCTCAGTGTTCTTGAGATAGAATGTCCATTCTGAGACTGAAAGGTTTTGTGTTCAAATCCAGGCTGAAAGATTCTAAAAATGGGACCAAGTGCCTCCCTGCTTGACACTCAGCATGGAGGGGTTGGCTTGGTTAAACCACCAAATGGTTCCCAAACGTGGCTGTCCTTGCAGCTCACCGCTCCCCCAGAAGATGGGTCAAATGTGGAGATCAAATTAGCTAATGTGGCTTTAACACAGTTCTTTGTTTCTCTGTTTTGTACCCCAGATGACAAAGTGCCGCAAATAGTTCCTTCAACTGAATCTTTGAAGCCTCAGCAGAAACATCAGACTTCATTTAGAAAAACAAGTCACTTTTACTTCAGTTCATCATTGATTGATACTATCTGAAATGTATTTGTCAAGTTGAAATGAGCTGTCCTGAAAGTTTTGAAACAAAACAGAACCTTCAGTGTTACTGGTCTCTTTATTAAAGCAGGTTGAAGTTAGACAGAGCAAAAAAATCTTCTGTCATGGAGTTTTTGTCTCCTTCAACATCAATTGCACACATTTGTGCATACAGTCATTCCGTTTATTCTGCCTTTTAGACGTGCTAAATACAGACAGAAAAAGAGGTGACAGGTAGTCCTTCCATAGATCACATTCCATGTGCTATAGTCATCTATTTGCCTTCAGTTTCTGTGCTGCTAGAAATGCTTTGTTTTTTTTGTCATCAAAGGCACAGGTCAGACAGAAACAATTAAGAATACAGTCAGTTATTCACAAAAAACATCAGCTTTTTTTTTTTGTTAAGCGCTGTTGTTGTTTTTAAGCTCACAATTGGATGGTTACATGTCAAACAGTCACAACCACATTTTTGGCACGGTTTTTAAATACTAAATAAAGTCACAAAGTTCCAAAGAATTCATTCCATGACAACTTTGTTGGAAAACAAATCTACCACAGAGGGAAAAAAACAGTTGCAATTTTCTCTTTTGTGTAGTTAGTCTTTGCTACATGACACCAAGCAGTTGTTCGGTGAAGTACATTGGCTCCACTTATTTTTAGTTTTAAATTAACAAATAAAAGTGTTAATGGTTAAATAGTCCCTCCATGAACTGCCACCTTAATATGGTGGAGGGGTTTGAGAGCTCAAGTGATCCCAGGAGCTATCCTGTCTGGGGTTTTTGCCCCTGGTAGGGTCTCCCATGGCAGACAGGTCCTGGGTGATGAGCCAAGCAAAGAGAGGTACCCCTATGACAAGACAAAACACAGATTCAGTAACGTCACCCGGATTGGCGTTATCGGGACCCGACCCTGGCAGCCAAAAGCTGCTCGACGGCTCAAAACCTGGTCGTGGAACTTGGCTTTTGGGACATGGAACGTCACCTCTCTGGGAGGGAAGGAGCCTGAGCTTATGCGTTAGGTCGAGAAGTACTGGCTAGAAATAGTTGGGCTCACCTCTATGCACAGTCTGGGCCAGGTATAGGCAACTCCAGACCTTGAGGGCCGCAGTGTCTGCAGGATTTCCAGATATCCTAGTCCTACTCATGACTGATTACCTGGTTCAGGTGTGTCCAGCCATTAGAACATGCCAGAGCATGATATGTTGGAAAACATGCAGGAATGCGGCCCTGAAAGCCGGAGTTGCCTATTCCTGGTCTGGGTTCTGAAACGTAGTTACTCGAGTGGGGTTGGACATGCTACCATTCTGGAGTTGCACATGGTGAGAGGCAGCTGGCTGATGTGGGCTTACTCATGAGCCCTCAGCTCAGCTGCCAAGTGTTAGAGTTTACCCCAGTAGACGAGAGGGTTGTGTCTCTTGGCCTTTGGGTGGGCGACAGGTCTCTGACTGGGGTTTGGGTATACAGGCCGAACAGCAGTAAGGAGTACCCGGAATTCTTGGTGTCTCTAGAAGGGATACTGGAAAGTGCCCCAATGGGGAACTCTATCGTCCACCTAGGGGGACTTCAATGCAACAACAATTGCACCTGGAGGGGCATGATTGTTAGGAACAGCTTCCTTGATCTGAACTCAAGCAGTGTTTTGTTGTTGGACTTCTGTGCTCGTCATAGTTTGTCCATAACAAACACCATGTTTGAGCATAAGGGTGTCCATCAATACACTGGCATCAGGACACCCTCGGCAGGACATCGATGATAGACTTTGTAGTCTGGACGTTCGTCCATGTGCCTTGGACACTCGAGTAAAGAGAGGGGCAGAGCTGTCTGCCTGGTGGTGAGTTGAATTCCCTGGCGGGGAAAGAGGCCGAATAGACTTGGCAGATCCAAGCATACTTTGAGGGTCTGTTGAGAATGTCTGGCTGAGCCCTCCGTTTGGGAAGTCTCTAATTCCCACATCCAGGAGAGCTTCAAACAGGTACCAAGGGAGGCTGGTGACAATGAGTCTTAGTGGACCATGTTTTCCACCTCAATTGTCTCTGCTGCTGTTTGGAGCTGTTGGAGGTGGGGAGCCGGTGGGGACTTTGACTGGGGACATTGTCGAGCAATGGAAGGAATACTTCAAAGATCTCCTCAATCCTGCTGACATGCCTTCTCTTGAAAAAGCAGAAGCTGGGGACTTTGGGGTGGGGCTGTCCATCACCCAAGCTGAAGTCACCGAGGTAGTCAACAAGCTCCTCCATGGTAAGACACTGATAGTGGATGAGGTCCGCCCTGAGGACCTCAAGTCTCTGGATACCGTGGGAGTGTCTGGGCTAGCACATCTCTGCAGCATTGCATGGCATTTGGGAACCGTGCCACTGGACTGGCAGACAGGGGTGGTGGTTGCCGTCCTGGTCGTGGAACTGTGGACCAGCTCTACACCCTCTTTAGAGTGCTGGAGGGTTCGTGGCAGTTCGCTCATCCTTTCCATATGTGTTTTGTGGATTAGGAAAAGGTGACCGTGCCCCCCTTTGTCTCCTGTGGAGGGTTCTCTGGGAGAATGGGGTCTGGGGAGCCTCACTGAGGGCTGTCCGGTCTCTGTATGACCAGAGCAGGAGCTCGGTCCGCTTAGCCGGTAGTAAGTCAGACCTGTTCCCGGTGCATGTTGGACTCCGGCAGGGTTGCTCTTCATCACCGGTTCTGTTTATAGTCTTCATGGACAGAATTTCTAGGCACAGCCAGGGGCCGGAGGGGGTCTGGTTTGGGGACCACAGGATTTCCTCTCTGCTCTTTGCAAATGATGTTGTCCTGGTGGCTTCATCGAGCCAGGACCTCCAGCATGCATTGGGGCGGTTTTAAACAGAGTGTGAAGCAGCTGGGATGAGGGTCAGCACAAGTCTGAAGCCATTGCTTTTGACCAGAGAGAAAGTTAGTTTTCCCTCTCTGGGTGGGTGGAGTGCTCCTTCCCCAGGCGGAGGAGTTTAAGTATCTTGGGGTCTTGTTCATGAGAAAGGGAAGATCGGAGCGTGAGATCAACAGGCGAACTGAAGCAGCGTCCGCCGTTATGCGGTCGCTGTATTGGCCCGTTGTGGTGAAGAGAGAGCTGAGTCAGAAAGCAAAGCTCTCAATTTACCAGTCAATCTACACTCCAAAACTCACCTATAGTCATGAGTTCTGGGTCTTGACTAAAAGAACAAGGTTCCGGATACAAGCGGCCGAAATGAGCTTCCTCCGTAGGGTGGCTGGGCCCTCTCTTAGAGATAAGGTAAGAAGCTCACCCGAGAGGAGCTCTGAGTAGAACCAGCCGCTGTTCCTCCACATCCAGAAGAGTCAATTGAGGTGACTCAAGCATCTGGTTCGGATGCCTCCTGGACACCTCCCTGGGGAGGTGTTCCGGGCATGTCCCACTGGGCGGAGGCCCTGTGGAAGACCCAGGACACGCTTGGGAAACCATGTCTCTTGGCTGGCCCCTAAGGAGGGGCGGGGAGAGGGAAGTCTGGGCATTTTTGCCCAGACTGCTGCCCCCGCAACCCGGTCCCGGATGAGCGGAAGATGGAGAGGAAGATGGTAAATAGTAGAAATGTAGAGTTAAATGTTGGAGGTTGTATTACTAAAAAATTATTCGAACAGATCAAAGTACTGTCACGGAGTGGTGGTGGAGGACCCAAAATGCAGTCCAGGCTTGGTGGCAGAAAAGTAAAACATTTAATAAAGAAACATAATAAAACCCATGGAGAAACAAAGGAGGGCCAAAACAAAGAAGAGCAGATGAACTGACAAGGAGTAACTGAAAACCAGACACTTGTATAGGCTGAGGGTAATTAACTGAAATGAAGACAGCTGTTGATCATGAACCTGAAACTGGTGACTGAGGGACAATTCAAAACAGAACATGATCAACACCCAAGCACAGATTCAATCGACAAATGACAGTTATACAAATGACACAAAAACTCTCAAGACATATTCTGGATCAGCAAATAAAATCGTTGTTCTGTTCTGATTCATAGTGTCATTTGATTGTCCTTGTTAAGTTTTAAATGTCCTCTGACAAGCTGCGGCTTTCTGTCTTTGCATGGTTACAAAGACTGCAGGAGCTACAGTATTGTAGTGTGGGTCCAGGTTGCTCTCCATGAGTCTCAGCTGTTTGTCTCAGAGCTGAGTTATTCATATCTTTTCCAGGAAACATGTAAAGATTCATAAAATGCTGTTTAAAGTTTGAAGATGTTTTCTGGCATGTTTTCAGAGTCAGCAGGTCCTGATGCTGGTTTCTGTTAAATGGAATGGAAAATAGTTTATTCTGAGCAATCAAAGCAAGAATATTTGCATAGAAAAGTGAAACAACCAAGGTTTATATCCATACAAAGACATATCAAACATGGGATGATGAGGATAAATGGACTGAATTATAGATGAGGGAGTGGAAGGAAGCAAACTTGTACAATCCCACCCAGACTCTACCATATTTCTTACCTAAATGATAATTATCCGGTTCATAATTTCTAATCAGATATTTATCCTTTACCAACACAGATTCAGGTCTTTAAGATGAAGTGAAAAATTATTATGTCAATAGACATAACATTATTTCATATGAAATCATTGAAATCATTATGACATATTCAGATCAAGTATCAAAAATATGTGCAGATTATTTGTCATTAGAAAAATCATGAAAATCAGGGTCACTGATAACTTTTAGAAAGAGTGGTCGATCCACGATTTTCTGGAAATTATATTTGACTCTTCTATTTATTTCTGCATTGATTTGCTCAAATGTACGAGATCAAGCACTTCTAAAAGTCTTTCATGTTGTCAACAACCAGAACCTTGGACCTGTCAAACCAAGTGGTTTTAACGAATATCCTGCATGTCTTTACCCAAGTGTTTTGAATCTGCTTACATTTCCTAAGATGTCTGACATGTTTAGTAATTTCAACATTCAGATAAACAGCAGATCCTTTGAGATTTTTCCTTTCTTCATCAGAGCTACCTTGTTCTTCTGATTCACAAAACTGAAAAGTATACTTGGTTTATCTGCCTACTTTCTCCCTGGAAGCGGGTGGCAGATCTCAATGGTATTCAGATGCAGGGAAATCCCTTTAGACCTGAGAAATGATTCCACTTGATGTTCCACGCTCTCATGAGGAGCCCTGAAGTTCCACAAAGTTCTGTTAGGACTTCAGGAAAGGTTTTCATAATGTGAAGTGCAAAGGGAATATAGCTTTTTATGATCATGTTGAAAACGTCCTCCTCCTTTAGAATCTGGTTTTAAATCCAAACTAACTGGTGCCAAGTCAGTTTACTAGGTAACCACTAGATCAGGGCTCTAAAACTCTATTTGTCTTGGGGCCACCGAAGGCGGAGTCTGGCTGAGGCTGGGCCGCAACCTCAGCGTGCACGCATGCGTGCGTAGCTTGTGGGTGTCTGGGAGCCAAAGCCAATTTGATTTAGAAATTTAAAAAATTCCAATCTTCTAAGTTTTTACATTTTATTTTATAACACAAAATAAGATGAAAAAGGACCTTGATGTAAGCAAGTTTATAACTTCTTCAGTTAAATCTCTTAAACAGAGACAGGTGCATTCAACTGACTTTTTGTCCTGGTGTGTGAGTCTCTGAGTCAATTGCTTTTGAAACTGGATGTCTTGATCAGTAGTACGAATCCAGGAGCCAAGTAACGGAAATCGGACACAGACTCAATAGGTCCAGTAGCAAAGGTCAATTGTTCTGATGCAACAGTTTCACCAACGAAAGTGATTTGGTTTTTGACTGGTTAATGAAGAGACCGACTTCAGCAGCAGCTGACTAAAGATTTGACTGGAGAATCTGAGAGTTTGACGTTGTATGAGCTACAAGTGCTTTATCATCAACGAAATCGAGATCTGCCATTCATTAAAGCTGGACGGTGAGATCCTTGACGAGGTCGTAACGTTATTCCCAGTTCTGGAATCATGGAGTTGCAAATGACGTAGTCAAGGACAATGATGAACAGGATTTGTGGTTTACCGACGCTTTAGTGAAGCTGATTAAAGCAGCACAAAGGGTGAGGTCTTTCTTGGCATCGATGACTTTTCAAAAGACTGACTTAGTTTCAGATTTGATAGAGATGAATATAGCAGTGGCATAGACCAGTGTTCCCCAATCTTTTTGTGGCCGTGGACCAGTCAATCCATGAGGATCTTTACCATGACCTGGGGGGGTGTTAATGACAAAGAAACATTATGCATGAATAAGAACATGTGCTTTAAACATAGTAATAAACAGTTCTTACCGTAGATTTGATCATCATTTCACTCAGTCATCTGACGTTTGCATTTTGGAAGATTGATAAAAGACATAAACATACAAACAAAAACCATAAACATACAAACAAAAACATAAACATAAAAACATAAACATAGTTAAGGTTTCTTAATTTAGTGTGGTGTCAGGAGTGGTTAAAAAACAGTTTATTTTACTATTATGAGATCATATCGTTAAAATAACTTAAATACATTAACAAAATGTAACCAACAAATCGATTATTGATACTCAGTAAGAAACTAATCAGATTACTTTGAAGCTCCATACAAAAGCTTCTGGTGAAACATTTCAACACAAAACAAGACTGAGTTCCCCCACCCCCCACCCCTGGCGTGCGCAGCGAGCAGCTCCCCTTTCTCTGTTCCGATCTCTCTTCCACAACGTATGTGAAATGTGCATCTGAATGGATGAGCTTGTTTGAGCTTTTATGTTTTGGACATAAATTTTTATGCCTTGAAGTTCTTCTGTTCTTCTGTCTGTTCCTGCACTTATGCCATTTACAAAGAAAGGTTCCACATAATGTTCCACAACGGTTCTTGTGTTGCACGCCCCCGGACTGCTTTTAGCCTCAAGTGACTGAAATGTAATCTAGGGAAACCGGTCCATTTTCAAAACCAAAAGATTTTTAGAATAAAAGCTCGTTCAGACATAGCAATTTTGCTCCACTGACTAAACTTTACAGCTCAAGTGATTGAAGGTGTAGCTGAGAGAATCCGGTTATTTTTCAAAATAAAAGATTTTTGAAATTCAAAACAAAATAATGTATTATTTCTTCCGCGGCCCGTTGGCAATTGATCCACGGACCGGTACCGGTACAAGAATGCTGGTTTCTCTGAACTGCTGTTCAGCCTGTTGGCTGATACCACAGTCAGAGACGTGTCACCCACCTTAAGGCACTCTCGTCCACCAGGGCAAGCTCCATCATTTGGCAGCTTTTGATTCGATGGATGCTCATCAAAGCACCACAAAACTGTATGGCCCTGTGTTTTGTGACTACATATGAAAGTTTGAACAACTATGTCATCATTTGACAGTAAAACCGATTCTCTCATCTAAGTGCTTCACCAAGTGTCATCAAGAATAAAAGGAAAGGTGTACCAGACTGTGGTGAGAGCAGCCATGTTGTTGGTTTAGAGACTCTGATGCAGAGACAGGAGGCAGAGCTGGAGGTAACAGAGATGAAGATGTTGAGGTTCTTTTTGGAATTGACCAGAATGGATCAGAAATGAATCCATCAGAGGAACATAGAGGTAGATGTTCTGGAGAAACATGCAGGTGAGCAGATGGAGATGTTTGGACACGTTCAGAGGAGGAACAGTGATGGTGTTGGTAAAAGGATGATGAGGTTGGAGATACTAGGGAAGAGAGTAAGATCATAGATGTAGAGAAGGAGGACATGAACGTGGTTAATATAAGGGAAGATGATACAGAGGAGAGGTTTTGATAGAGGTCAATGATTTGCTGTGGTTCCCCTGACAGGGAGAACTTTAAAAACAAGGAAGAATCCAGCTTATCTCATTTTCAAACTCAACTCAATAATCGTGATATTATGTGAATATATGTTTGTACAGGACGGCAGCTGACCACTCCCCCTCTGTGCAGGTGAACATGCCGGAGCTGGCCTTGCTCCGCTTTGTGGTTCTGGACGACGACTATATAGGAGATGATTTCATCGGTCAGTTCAGCGTGGCCTTCGAATGCCTTCAGCCCGGATACCGGAACGTGCCTCTTCTTGGCCTGGCGGGAGACCCCTTACCTCACACTAGCTTGTTTGTCCACATCGTCATCACCAACCGTCGTGGCGGTGGAAAAGCTCAGCGGAAGGGGCTGTCAGTGAGGAGGGGTGGGCGACGAGGGAGGGAGTATGTCTCCCTGAGGCATACAGGCATCAAAGTGGTGGATGAGGTCTTCAAACAGGCAAACGGGCCCCTGAAGGAAGGGACAGACCTACGGGAAGATGCTCAGGTACAAACACACACACATGCCCACACATGGACACACATGCTCTGCACTGATGTATGTATGTATCCCTTTGAGCACACAGTTTTCTGGAATGAAAAAAGTTTTTCGATGATCTGTGTGGATTTCAGGACAGACACAGATCATGGAGTTGTAAAGAGAGCACTCCCTCTCTTTGAGTTTGTGAGTTGGTGATGGGCTGAACGGTGTCGCAGTCGTTAGTGCCTTAGGCCCTGGTTCAAATTCCCGCTGGGACCTTTCTGTGTGGAGTTTGCATGTTCTCTCTGTGCATGTGTGGTATTTTTTACACTTTTATTCTTTCAAGTCATTATGAGAATGGAAACGTTTTACTTTAACACATCAGAGTTTCTTCCTTCAGCTCTCACTTCTGCATTTATCCACTCTCCTTCATGTGTCGTAACAACTCAAGGTTCAAAAATGTGCACGGATGAAGCGCCTTTTGCTGTTGTGGTGTATAGCAGAGAGACTTCCAGCATGGGTTTTAAAACCTGCCTACTGATCAGTCCCAGTTGGCCTACAACATTAAGAGCTGCTTGTTTCAACCACAGAGGAAGTTTATAGACCTGGGGGTGGCTGGTATGAGGGAGGATGGTGCATAAGAAAGGAGCCAGATGATTCGCCGTAGACACTACGGAATAAAACAGCTGAAAGGTTAAGAAGAACCAGACATTTTTTTTCAAAGTATTCACTGTTGATTATTGTTTTAAGTTCTTAGACAGTCAGACACTCCTCAACAAGTGATTGGTGACTCAGGAAACACTGACATTGTCAGTGTTGAGTATCCACTGGAGGGCTCCAAGATCCCCACCACAGATAAAGAAATCCCAACCATTCCAATCCGAATCCAATTTAGCAGAAGATTTTTTCCAATGTAAATAGTGTTTTTGGTGTTTTTAGCATGTTCTTGTAACATTTTTCTCATGGTGGACAAAGTATTTAAAGGGCCTATACTATGATTTTCTTAAGCCTTTTATAGTAAACAATATCCATGAATATGATCATATATTACCTTTGGCACACTAAAGAACGAATAATGTATGAAATATGAGTTATTTTTGTAGACTCTTTTCACACCCAGTAGTAAAGCAACTCGATCTCTGAGGCACTGCCTTTCGCTTCTTGTGGTTGACGCCCAAATCATGACGTCAACCTAGAGCCGGCGTCAGCAGTGTGTCCGTGTGTGTCCTCTCATGAAAACAAACAACAATGAACTTTTTTAAAGATGGATGTGCATGTTGTGGAGCCTTACACTTAGAACTGGGCAAGTGTAGTGAGTGTTTTAGGCAACAACGATATATATCACGATATAAACCAAATAACGACATCTGTCAAATGTGAACGCTCTGTGTCTCATCAGAGAAATGTGTAATCATCATCAGGTTGTTTAGACTGAAATCTTTATTTCCTATCATACTTTAAACATAACAGATGCACTGAAGGAACATGATGCAACCGTTTTCACCGCCCAGAAAACTAAAAAAGCATAAATATTACAAACTAAACTGAACATTAAAGCAAAATCTTTAAGATTCAAAAGAGAACATGAATAAAACAGAACACTAAACTGTTCCATTTAAAAACAAAGCTTTCATTCTACTAATAAATTCTAATGTTTTAAGTTTTACTGAACAAACATCAAATTGACAAACATTTTTGTCAACATCCTGTGAATAATCTAGAAACTAAAATCAAATTCTCTGAATGTCTTCTGGTAGTTCAGACTGTTGCTGCTGTGAAGGTCTGAACTTTGTTGTTTTTCTGGAGAATTCTAGTTTATTTCAGTCTGAGATTGAGCATCCTTGATGGCTCTGCTTCAGGTGATAAAAAGGTTGGTGGGATTTCCAGTTTTAGAAGGAACATGCCTTCTGCACCATTTACAGTGCACGTTACTCTGTTTTTGTTGGATTTTAAATAACTAAAAACCTCCACACAGGAGCCGGAATTTAATCTGTGAAACACTGACCAGGTTGGCCGAATGATTAAAAAAATCTGCAGGACAAACATATATTTATCAGCCAAATTCTAACACTATTTTACACAGAAATATCTTAGACTTGTGATTTTTTTTATGAAAATGAAATTACATCAAAGTAATGTTTAAATGTTATGAACAAGTCTTTACTGTCATCTAGCTGTAAACTCAAACATGCTGAGAAACCAAGACAGATTTAGTAGAGATTTCCTCATTCTGCCTCCAGGTGATCACATTTATATTAAACATAATAAAAACACCTGAAAACAGTCAAATGTGTTGTGTTGGGTTATTGTCATTAAATATCATTAATGACATTAAAGCTGCAGCTTTAAGGAGGATTGAGCACAACATCTGACAGGTCAGTTTTCAATGTAACACAGACTCTGTTATGCTGCACAGACGCTGCTAAAACAGTGGATTCAATTCTGTTATTAGTTAGAAAATACTGTTTTTATGAATGTTCTATGAATTTATTTTGTTCTATTTATCCACAATGTCGGCCGGTCTGTGAAAATACTGTCCGACTTTAATCCGGTCCGTGATCACAAAGAACACAGAACAGCTAGTTAACACCATAGCATTAGCGGCTGACAAGCTAACATCATAGCATTAGTGGCAACAAGCTAGCATCATAGCATCAGTGTCTAACAACAGCGCTGTCTCCAAATCAACACATTTTAAGAATCTGTCTGTTGCTGCTTTAAGTGAAGCAGCTTTATCCTCCAGTTCTGACTGGATCCTGTTAGAAATCTCCACATATTCTGCTGTACGTCTGAATAGCTTCAATATTGCTTGCCATTTTTGGTTACACCACTAATGCTAAGTTGGGGTTGTAAACTAGTGAGAGTGTGAACAGAGAGCTCTCGATAACAGGCAGGGGAAGGGGGGGTTGATCTGCACCAGTGGTCCCGCCCACAACTCAGAGGTGAATCTTTAATGAGTTCATTCTGCTCTGCAGAATTGATGTTCTAGAAACCATCAAAAGTTTTTGATTTTGGCTAAACCGGGATGATAATAATTTAAATACTACTGGCTCCCCATTTGGTTAAGGGTTGATCTTAAGATACTTTAAATACTTTTTAAATGTCTTGCAGCTTCATATATGTCAGATTTTTTATTAAATACGAACCCTGGTGAACCCTGAGATCTTCCAGCACTGGTCTGCTAATCATTCCAACTACAAAAGCCAAAATTTACAGAAAAGTATTTTTCTGCATTATTGCCCTTGTTTATGGAACAGTCTACTAGGCTACCTGTGGGCTGCAGAGATGAGGATTTTAAGATGATTTTAAGAAAAGACTTCTCTATAACTGGGTTTTTATCTAGTTATGTATATTTTTTCAATCTTCTGATTCTACGCATGAAGTACTAAAAATGTATTTGAAGGTTTCTTATTTGACCATTGATATTGTTTACTTGTTAATGTTATCATAGGTCAATAGAGGTTTCTAAATTGCCTGTAGGTGTGAGTGTGTGGTCCTTTGTAACTTTGTAACTGTTCACGATGATCCCTGCCTTTACCCAAGTGCTTTGAAAATGTTTACTGCATAAATAAAGTTAAAAGAAATTATTTTGTCAGACTCCTTTGACTGTGAAGAGAGGAGGAATCAAATAGCTGCTATAATTACAGACTTTAATAGAAACCACTCTCACACCATCATCACCAAAAGTACACGGGGGGGGGGATTTCACACTAGCAGTCCCCCACCACAGTAGAATGATGAGGGGCAGTACCAGCCAGAAGACTTAACTTTGCACCAAAGCAGGACAGAAAGCTCTGCTGGATCTCAAAGTCAGGTTTTATGTTCGTTCTGGTCAGAGCACATGGTTTGGACTGGATCCCACATCTATCCATTGGGAGGTGGAGGGTGATGGGAGGTGGTGGTGGAGTTGGGTACTGATTCAGGGACAGGCTGCCATAACCTTTACTGAACAACCCAAACCAGATGGGGCGCTTGTTTTTGTTTGATAATACACAAATAATGAGTAAAACCAGGGATTCTAGAGGAACTCAAACTGTGGTTTTATCCAATTCAAACATCTATGCTACTTTTCTTCTAATGAGCTGGAAAAACAAACCTGTAACTACACCAACCAGTAGTAACTCTGTATTTCCCTTAATCCAGACAGAAACAGACTTTTTACACGATAACAGACAGATCAAATAAAAATCATCTTACAAACATCAGCAATGTGTTTTTATTTATATATTTATTACTGGAGAAAAGATGGATACTAAAACACTGGAACACAAACCCTCCAGGTCATCCTAGAATGACCCCCAGCAGTCCAGGTCCATAACAGCATGACCAGTAGGACGGCTCACCGGTGTCCAGGTTAAGCCTCATTATCTGCTTTATCAAAGAGGAAGGTTTGAAGAAGAGGTGGAATTCACCCAAATCAAAATAGGCAGGTAGAAGCGCACTCTCAATATCCTCAGAATAGGCAGGCGGAGCAGGTGGAGCAGTCGCAGCAGGTGGAGCAGGCGGAGCAGTTGCAGCAGGCGGAGCAGGAGCAGGTGGAGCAGTCGCAGCAGGCGGAGCAGGAGCAGGTGGAGCAG
>BSAI01000005.1:696198-725909 GCA_036245035.1 Adrianichthys oophorus
AGCAGGTGGAGCAGTCGCAGCAGGTGGAGCAGGCGGAGCAGTCGCAGCAGGCGGAGCAGGAGCAGCAGGCGGAGCAGGAGCAGGTGGAGCAGTCGCAGCAGGAGCAGGTGGAGCAGGCGGAGCAGGAGCAGGCGGAGCAGTTGCAGCAGGTGGAGCAGGAGCAGGTGGAGCAGTTGCAGCAGGCGGAGCAGGAGCAGGCGGAGCAGCCGCAGCAGGCGGAGCAGGAGCAGGCGGAGCAGCCGCAGCAGGCGGAGCAGGAGCAGGCGGAGCAGCCGCAGCAGGCGGAGCAGGTGGAGCAGGCGGAGCAGGTGCAAGTGTAACAGCTGAAGCAGGTGTAGCAAGCAGCTGAGGCTGGGCTGCTGAAGCTGTTAGTGATGTCTGTGAGACACTCATGGTTGCTGGTTAGGCCTATAGAAGCACCGGCTCAATCTCAAATGTTGAAGTTCCAGTTATCTGATGGTGTCACCCACAAACATTCATGTTGATCTGCACACTCACCATCTCTTTGACTGCCTAACAACTCCAGGTGTTTGGTTGTCTGCCACACTCAGATTCTCCCTAAAACAATGCTCATGCAGTGTGTGTGTGGATGTGGGGTGTGTGTGTGTGTGGTTCCTTAGGTGAATACTTCCAGTTACTCAGTTTTTGAGGTTTTTCTTTCTGAGTTTTGAACAAACACAAATAAAACCTGTCTCTGTGCTCTAATGTGATACCAGATGAATCTTCCATTCTTTTATTCTTTGCAGAAACAGTTAATAATGCATCCACAATGCATGTAAGCTGTGTCTTCCTTCATCTCCCCAGAGCTCCACCGCCACTTTCAAAGAGCAGTGTGGGCTCCCCACTGTGGCCAAACTGAAGCAGTGCATCCAGAGTCTGGCCACCAGGCTGCAGAGCCCAGAGGGCACTCTGGGGGCCACCATGGTGCTCAGGGAGGGATACCCCTGCTTGGAGCCACTGATCAGCCTGCCGGAGGCGACCCGGAAAGTGCTTGCTGCCTATGACACAGTAAGTATGATAATCCTTCATGAACCAGGGAATCTGAGCTCAAAAGCCTTAAAGAAAACCCGTCACACAAACGTCTATCCCAACCATTCCAGCTCTCCTCAGACTCCCAGATCACAGCAGCACTCAGTATCAAAGAACATCAGATAACGAGAGATATTTCTTTTTTAAAAAGTTACGCAGCAAATCACATCAACCATGCGACTCCTGTTCTTTGTTTTAGTAAAGACCATCACCTGACCCGGGTCACCCTCACTCATAACTTTAGCTGTCTGGACCATGTCGCACACGGATGTGACTATTTGGCATAACGACCATAGGCTGGGACAGCACAGTGGTGTAGTGGCTAGCATTTTAACCTTACAGCCAGAAGGTTCTGGTGCAAATCCCAGCTGTGTGTCCTTTCTGTGTGGAGTTGGCATATTCTCCTGGTGCATGGTGGGTTTTCCCAATTTTTTAGGTAAGTTGAATATTGTATGTTGTCCCATAGGTGTGAGAAGGTGTATGCTCAGCCCGTCCAGTCGATCATTTTGGCTGCTTCCAAAAAGCTTTCACTTCTGAAGGCCTGGGAGCTTTGGGTCCTGCAGTATCTTAGTTGTTCCTAGCACTGCGTCTTTCCAGGGATCTGCTGTAGCCACTCCTCCAGTTTGGGGGTTACAGCCTTGAGTGCTCCAATTACCACGGGCACCAGTGTCACCTTCACCTTCCAAACTTTCTCCAGTTCTTCTCTGAGTTCCTGGTATTTCTCCAGTTTCTCATGTTCCTTCTTCTTGATGTTACCATCTCTTGGTACTGCCACATTCACCACAACAGCTTTCCTCTGTTCTTTATCCACCACTTCAATGTCTGGTTGGTTTTCCATTACCATCCTGTCCATCTGTATCTGGAAGTCACACAGGATCTTTGCTCTCTCTTTCTCTACCACTTTCAGAGGTGTTTCCCATTTTGACTTTGGGGTTTCCTGTCCATATTCTGCACGCATGTTCCTGTATGCTATTCCAGCCACTTCATTATGGCACTCCAAGTATGTTTTCCCGGCCAGCATCCTACACCCTGCAGTTATGTACTGGATGGTTTCAGGTACCTCTTCACACAGCCTACACCTTTGGTCTTGTCTGGTGTGGTATATCTGAGCCTCTATCACTCTGGTGCTCAGCGTTTGTTCCTGAGCTGCCAGGATGAGCACTTCTGTGCTGTCCTGTAGGCCAGTCCTTTCTAGCCATTGGTAGAACTTCTTGATATCAGCACCTTCAGTTATGGTGCGGTGGTACATCCAATGCAGGGGCTTGTCCTCCCATGAGGATCTGTCCTCCAGCACCACATCCTCTGCTGTTCATTGTCTGAGACATTCACTGAGAAGACTGTCAGTTGGGGCCTTGACGTTGATGTATTCATGCATCTTGGATGTTTCATCCTGGATAGTGGCTTCTATGCTCACTAGTCCTCGGCCTCCTTCCTTGTAGCTAGTATACAGTCTCAGGATGCTGGATTTGGGATTGGACCTTCCATGTATGGTAAGGAGCTTCCATGTCTTAACATCTGTGGTCTGTATCTCTTCTTTTGGCCATCTGATTATTCCTGTAGGGTATCTGATGACTGGCAGTGCGTAACTGTTTATTGCTCGGGTCTTGTTCTTGCCATTGAGCTGGCTTCTCAGGACTTGCCTTACTCGTTGGAGGTTGCGGCTTTCCTTGTTGCCTGTTTCGGGTTGCCATTGCCAGTAGAATTTTAAACTACTTGTAACTGTCCTCAATGAACCCCCTCAGCCACATATATATTGCATTTATATATTTGTCTCCTTTCTATTTATAATTTTAAAAACTTCCATTTGGATTTTTGAAGTTCAATTACAGATATCTTACAATTTTTCTGATACATGAGTGGGAAAAGATCATTTCAAGAGCATCTTAGTGTCCTGCTGGTCATTATTGTAGGGTGCAGTTTAGGACCGGCTCAGTCTGGAGACTCTGTGTTTGAGGTCCTCATATGTTGTTCAAAGTCATTTGCTTTTCTTAAAGGACCAGTTTGATGGGAGAGGCTGCCGTCTGGAGGTTTGGCTCAACAACTTCTTTCTGCTGTGTTGAATGCGCTCAGTTTCACTTGTACTAAGAACGACTGTACTTGGGTGTGTTTTTAATAGTGCTGTAAATCGATTAATAATACGAATCACATTAATCACACTTTTGGATTGGATTAATCAATGTTTTTCTAGGTAATTTTTTACGACAGTATGTGTCTTTTGAACAACAACAAAAGAAAAAGGCCAGAGAGAAGAATTTTCCTTCATTTTTATTGTCAGAAATGTTTTAATTTGTAAAGTATTAACTCAGATATCCCAGAGGTGTAATGTGTGTGCACAAAACACATCAACAGTGAGATAAGCAGACCTCTGAAGACTTTAATGTCTGCAGTATTACTCCAAGAAAACAAAGAAGCTGACATACATCTAAAAGAAACAAACATTGTGTTTCTGCACTTTAAATGGCCCAGGTGAATATTCTATTCTGATTGGCTGCTGGGTGTTCCTGCACACAAAAAGTAGTCTCATAATAGTAATATCTTATTCCTGCCAGTGCAGTCGGATTGTCGTGTTACCGTGACAATGGGCTGCACCACAAATCAAATCGTCCACTTTTTGTGAGAAATCAGTCTAAACTGAAAAAATAACATGGAGGAAGTACTAAAACTTGATTGAATATTTAGTTCTTTTGTATTTGACCATGTTATAAGCGGGATAGTGCCTGACGAAGTATGTATTTCAGAAATTAGCGCACGCCATGGAGGCCTGAAATGCCCGATGCAAAGCGGAAGACGGTTGCTTCTGACGTGTATTTAACCTGCGTTAATAAATAAAAACGCATTCATTTTTTAAAATTAATCTTGTGCGTTAAAGCGTTAATGTTGACAGCCCCAGCTTTTAAAGATGCTCAGACCCACTGTTGTTAGGCATGTTTGTATGTGAGCTCAGAATGACTGCATTTGCCATTTTTGGGCGTGTTTTGAAACGCCTCCTGTGATTTTAGATCCACACTGTGCTGAAATGCATGTTACTTTCATGCATCCATACTCTCACACTTCAGAAGTGTGCCCCCTCCCACACCACCTCTTCATGCAACAGAGGCAGTAATCTTATGCTCTTTTGAACCTAGTCTCTGTCGTGATCGGAGAAGGTAAAGCTGCTAAATAACAAGAATGTTTGTTTATTCCAGCGTGTCTGATGGAGGATGGATGAGCAGATTACTAAACAAGCTGAAATCCAGGGATCCAGTCAGAGATCAGACTGGATATTTAAAAACGATAGCATCAAAAAAAGGAGGACAGGCAAAGACATTCACCAATGTAAATAGGGACTTTGTTACAGTTGACTTATTGATGGGTAGGGAAGGAAGGAACAGGATTTAAGTCCTGCATGTATCGGTGATGGTGAGTTCCAGACACCTGGGAAAGAGGAAAGTGAAACAGCATCACATTGGATACCAGAGAAAACCAAGAGAGGGCAGCAGAGAGCCAGGGACTGCCATTCTAACATTCCCAGGTGCATGTATAGCAACGGAGCTGCCATCAGTGTATGAATGTGTGTGTGTGGATGGGTAAATGGGACAGTGACTGTAAAGCACTTTGGGACTTCAAGGAAATTAGAAAAGCTCCATAGAAGTAAAAACTATTTACCATTAGTTCAGGTTTCTGTTTTTAAAACTTCCTTCCTCTACTTCTTTCAAACAAAATTGGATTCAGAGTGTATCACAACAAACAAGATTCAGGAGACTTCTGTGAAGTCAGAAGATTTTACAGCCTCAATGGGAACATTTATAGGCAGGGCTGTCAGCATTGCTCCTCTGCTATAGTCTTTAACCTGCTCTATAAAGGAGTTGCAAAACAGTTGAAAGGATTTAGTGAATGAGCAGATAGGTCTGATCAGTTTGGCCAGGTTTCTTCAGTAGATCCAGCGCGAGTGCCTCCCTGTTCAGGGGCCTCAAAAGTTTTTAGAGTAGGAGGAGCTCCACTGAGGAGAATGTTGGAGGCTACCACTATTGGATGCGGCGCGGTAGCTGAAGGCTAGAGGCATTAGCTGAGGCTGGGTCTGGGGATGGACGGCAAAATGTTGAAAATGAGGGCCCTTTATATACATTTTCCAGGCATCTGAGGGCCTTATTTCAACGGATTTGAAAGTAGTAGAGTACTGAGAATGTAGAACTGAGCCTCTACTCATTCAATGTTGACAACTATGGTTTCCCCAAACCTGCTTTCCAGTGAATGCTTATCAAAATAGCAATACAAATTCTAAAGTGGCCTGACCTTTTAACTGATCAGCCCATGTAACATGCAGAACATGCAAACAAAACCGCATGACAAGACATTTCCCAGAACTCACAGGCAAAGGGAGCAATGAATAAAGTTTCCTTTTAACAGCTACCACAAAAAAAGGCAAGCGAGCCTGTTTGATTTATTCAACTAAACAAGTTGGATTACATTCAATCAATGAAAGTCTTTTTCAAAAATTCAGAGTTCCACCAAAGAGGCAGTGCAGAGATGTACAGACCCAGATTCATTTGGGTGGTCTTCTATCAATTCCCTGTGGGCCAATGATGTATTGTCATTTATGCTAAACTGTAACTAAAATCTGCAGAGAACCTTACAAAGATTTCTACGGTCACCACATCAATAACAACTAGAAAGAAGAAAGCACTATCGACTGTAGATGGTTCAAATTCACCATTCTCCAATGACAATGATTTTTCTCTGTAATTCTAAGTTCACACCAGACTCAGAAACATGCATTCAAGCGACCACTTCCAATGAGAAGTCTACATAAACGCCCGTAAATGTGCGTTTTGGGTTTCTGCATTCAAAACTCTCCCATTCACGCATCACTACACATGTTTTTAAGTCAGTTTTTGGGCTCTATGTACAAAACATGCAGCTATTGAATCCTCTGACATTTTGCACCAAGCCTCCTCCAACTTCGAGTACATGCACTAGTATCGAGTAGCAGCAGTCCAGTGTGAACACTGTATGCTAAAAGTTTAGTACTTCCTTGAACAGCCATCGCATGCTTGGTGTGTACATATCTCTACACAGATTATTTGCTGCAGGATACTAAAAACTGAAAGTTTTGTTTGTCATCAAAAAGTAGCTGGCGATAACTGAACTCACAGGCCGGGTGCCAGCTACTTTTGAGGCTCCTACCTGCTACTGACTTTTCTAATATTTACCAGTATTTCTACCAGTTTTCGTGTAATTGCAACATTGTAGAGGAATTGAGGGTGTCTGTGTATTTATGGTGCGGGTTCTGGTCCTTGCCCTCGGGTGCCGGGCCCCTCCTAAATTCCAACATTGGGAGAGTCTGGTCGGGCTATGTTCTCTACACCTTCTGGGACCCCCACTTTTCTTGGTTGTCTCTCCTCTAGGTGGGGGTGGCTGACCCCTGCCGTGCTCTCTTCTGGATGTCAGTGGTTGCCTGGAGAGTGGGGGCGGGTCTCCCTTGGGGGGCCCTGGCTCGTACACGGGGCTGGGGTGGGGGGATGCTCAGAACTCCTGGGTGGTGGTGGGCGGCTTGTCTGGGGTGGTGGGGCTCTCGGGGGTGGGGCCCCTTGCTGGGCCCCCTGGCATGGTGGGAGGACTGCTCTTCTGGCTGGGCTAGGGCTTGCACTCTGTGCTTTCATACCTCACAGCTCTTGGGTTTGGGGGCCCATGTAGTGGTCCTGCAGGCCCTGGTCTGGGTGCCTGGCCAGACTGCCAACAGGTTTGTTACAACTGAGTGTGTGGACAGGCCCCACCCATTTTAGATTATCACGCACACTTGACTGTAATGATTATAAACTTCCAGCATCTTGTTGCCTGTTGTGTTATGATTCTATCCTCCCTCCCCTGTAATCCTCCTCTAAGCTCTGTAACCCAACCTTTTCCCCTTTTCTTTTGTGCCCCACCTGACGTCTCTATCTCTTTTTCCTCCTTTCTTTTTCCGAACGGTCCAACAAAAAGAAGTACACAAACATAATTAATTTAACTAAAGTTTAGTTTAAATTACAAAAGGGGTTTATACAAATATACACCTTGTGTGTCCGATGATTTATAACCCCCGATTGTAACAGTAAAATCTGTCTAGCACAAGAGGCTCTCAGATCATATCCGTTTGCTCAGCTGTTGTACAGGACAAGTTAAGCGAAAAAAAGAAAAAAGAAAAGAAAGGACTACACCATGTATTGCTTTTTGCTGCAAGAAAGAATATATTACTGCAGTGGATCAGTGAAAAAGGACCAACAGTTAAGGGATGGCAAAAAGTTTTACTGGATTTGAATGGAATACCTAACCTAATACATGCAGAGACTGACTATTTGTTTTCTACTTGGGGCTCTTATTTTAGATATATAGAACCTGAAGTTGCCACCATTTTGTTGAGGGGATTTCTCTGATTCAGGTTGCCATACCATTTTATTTTATTTATTCACTTTAGTTGTATTGATGAAGTATTTGTTCAGGTTGTTTGAGCCTGAGCTAGTTTTTGTTTTTTTCTTTATTTTTGGTTGATTAATTTATTTAGTGTGTTGTAAACTTTAAAAACTCAATAAAAAAAGAAGGATTTTGAACTTTGACTGGGATTTTTTTTCATCTGTCTAAAATTGTACTTTCCATCTATTTAGATGATCACTGCACAAAAACAGCTGATCGGAAATGCAGATGGTGTCCAGGAGAGAATTGATCAGATCTACAGAGAAGGTAAAAGAGAAATGGAGTAGAGCTCCTGCGGCTCACACGAGACACAAAGGCTCTGACCAGAAACTGGCCATCATGGCTGTAGTTTGTGTCACACCTACCTCACACCTCCATTACACCTTACTGACAGGGTTTCATGGGAAGGGGATTTGCGACCATATTTCTTCCCAATGTGTGTAAACACGCCCTTTAAAAGCAGGTTTCTGACAGTTGCAGATATTAGGCATAAATTCCAGTGAACTGCATCTGACCCTTAGCAGCAGCTGTGGTGCAGTGGTTGACCGCTGAACGGAAGAGCACAGGTTTGGTTCTCTCCCTGGCTGCTCATGTGTCAAAGACACTGAACCCCTCATTGCTCCTGGTGGTAATAGGTTGGTGCCAGTGTTTGGCGGCGGAGCATCAATGAATCTGTGTGTGTGAACGGGACTGTGACTGTAAAGCACTTTGGGCCTTCTAAGAAGATAGTAAAGCTCTGTATAAGTATACGCCATTTACCATTTCTGTTTATGTTTATAAGGAATGGACTTCCATGAGGACTTTCCTCGGCTCGGGGAGATGGAAGGACTTAAAGGACGTAAGCTGAACAAAGCTGTGGAGAGTTTTACCTGGAATATTACTGTGTTGAAGGTGAGGCAATCTGTCTTCTGACAGATGAGCTACAGCAGAATAACTACTGTTTTTTCTGAACTATACAGGGCCCTCAAAAGCTTTAAAGGGCCTATATCATGCAAAATCAAGTTTTTGAGCTTTTACGTGTATTAAAATGCTCATTCCTCACTATAAACAAACTAAAACCAGTATTTGATCTGTTCACGCATTTCTGAGCATTCCTCTAAAAACGTGCACTCAAGACAACAGACCCTCCCAACCCACAAAGGCAAGTGGGTCTTCACATTGTGATGTCACACTGTGAAACCAGCCCCTTCCAGGAAGATTCTGGAAGATTCTGGAAGGGGGAATCTTCCAGAAAGATTCCGGTGCTTCTGCACCGCCCCCAGGCTAAGACAAACACCCACTTTCTCCGCAGAGCTAGCGGTGATCGGCAAAACACTTTCATTTTACATGCACAATTTGCACATCCATCTTTGCAAAAGGGGATGTTTGTTTTCGTGGGCGAAACGCAGACACGTTGTCGAGGCCAGCTCTTGGAAGATGTCATGAAAGGAACAGCAGCCACAGGGAGCGTAAGCAAAGACTCAAAGATTGAGTCGTCTTACTTTCAGATTGAAAATGAGCTCATCTAAATAACTCATATTTCATAAATAATTTGTTCTTTAGTGTGCCAAAGGTAATATACAATCATTTTTATGGATACAGTTTACTCTGAAAGGATTAAGAAAAGCACGGTATAGGCCCTTTAATTTTTTTTAAATGACAGTGTGCCTGACTGCCTTATAGATGGATTTTGTCTGGTTGTGTTTACTAAGTTATTTCGAGAGGTAGCTGCACAGCACTCTGTCTAAATGAGTCCTTTTTTTTACTTTTACAAATTGCAAGCAACCTTGGGTGTTTTGTGAATACTCTAACACTGCTAATGTTTAGGAGAGTGGGGCTGTTTTTTTTTTTTTTTTCATTTTACAGGTATTGGTCATACCCTAATACAGCTAACAGCTAGTGTGCTACAAACAAGTCCTACAATTATTGTGAATACAGTTAGTAAAATCTAATTGACTGGCAGACTTATCTCTGACTCTTTTGTCTCCCTGAATGCGACTTTTACATGGTAGAAGTTCAAAAATACACACACTGGTTCAAAAGGCACACCTGTCCAACTGCTTCTTAACATAAATTTCTAATCAGCCAGTCAGATGGCAGAAACTCAGTGCATTTAGGCATGTAGACACATGGTCAAGACGATCTGCTGCAGCTCAAACAGAGCATCAGATTAGGGAAGAAAGGTGATTGAAGTGACTTTGAACATGTCAGCAATTTGCTGATCTAGTGGGATTGTCACCCACAACCATCTCTAGGGTTTACAGAGAACGGTCAGAAGAAGAAAAAATATCCAGCAAGCAGCAGCTCTGTGGGCAGAAATGTCTTGCTGATGTGAGAGAGGAGAATGACCAGAGTGGTTCTTGCAGAAAAAAAGACAACAGGAACTCAAATAACCACTGGTTACAACCGAGGTCTGCAGAAGAACATCTCTGAACACACAACACGTCCAACCTCGATGCAGATGGACTACAGCAGCAGAAGAACACAGCGGGTACCACTCCTGTCAGCTAAGAACAGGAAACTGAGGCTGCAGTTCACACAGGATCAAAACTGGACAACAGAAAATGGAAAAACTTTGTCTGGTCTGATGAGTCTCAATTTCTGCTGCAACATTCACATGGTAGGGTCAGAATTTGAAAACAACAACATGAAAGCATGGATCCATCCTGGAATTGGAAATGGTTTATTTCAAGCAATCAGGTGAGAATAACACATACGTTACACAATCATCAGGGGTTTTCATCCATAAAAAACATGGCAAACATAGGATAACTAGAGTCATCAAATGATTGACTGCTTGAAAGGGATTGGAAGGAAGCAAACGTATGCAATCCCACCCCGACTCAACCACACCATTTACTTTAGTTTGATGTCAATATCCGGTTTGTAACTTAAGATGGGCGACCGTTGTGCAGCGGTATAGAGGTCATCCTCTGATCGGAAGACTGCAGGTTCAATTCCCACCTTGCCCACCCATGTGTCGAAGTGTCCTTGGGCAAGACACATGAACCCCACATTGCCTCTGATGGAAGGTTGGCGCCAGTGTTCAGAAGCGGAGCTGCCATCAGTGCGTGAATGTGTGTGAACAGGACTGTCACGATGTGTTTCAGGGACCCAAAATATGACAAACTCAGGAGTAGAAGTAAACCAGGTTTATTTAAGACTTTCACTCAGATGTTCTTTCCCAGGCCTTGGAGAGCAACGGCAGATTGAGGTGAGGAGTGATGACTTGCAGGAAAGAGGAGGAGAGGAATCTTCCGTACGTCAAGGAAGGCGTGGCTCCAGGTAGAGGCGATAGGAGAAGGTGCGCGGACTTACGAGGCTTAGGAGGAATTTGAGCAGGAGAAAGGCAGGGGCATGCAAGCTGAGCTGACGGAGCAGACAGGCAGGCAAGCTGAGTATGAACACTGCTGGAGGTTTCTCTGGAAGTCTGTAGTGCAACGATTCAGCAGAGACTGAAGGGCAGAGGGAGAGATATATAGTAGCAGACACAGATGGAGGGAATCAGCTGATTGGCAGCAGGCAGGCTGCTGCTGCTGTGACAGGGACTGTGACTGGAAAGCGCTTTGGACCTTCAATGATGGTAGAAAAGCACTATATAAGTACACGCCATTTACCATGATCAGATATTAATACTGTGCCAACACTGATTTAGGCCTTAAGTAACAATGAATTACAATGCTATGTATGTAGATATAACACTTAGTAGCTTATTACTAGCTTATGCAGAAAAAAAGAATCAGTGATATAAGATTCAAGCATCCTCTAATGTAAATTATTTCTCACGAGAGAAACTCGAGCAGGTTTCATTTCATTTACATAAGTCAGTATAAAAATCAAAAATATGTGCAGATTATTTAGAAAGATCATTAGTCATGAATCACACTTTAGGGAATCAAGTTAAGTGATTTGGTTAGAGCCTTTGTCCAAGACAGTCTTTCTTCTCCTGCTGCCTGAACAGCTGTCCTTCTGGTTTGAACAGAGTTTATAAAGTTCTTCTCGTTGTTGTGTGTCACAAAAAGGGGCAGACAGCTGGTTCCACTTGCAGCAGGTTTATTAAGCAAAGTCAGGCAGGAAGCAGCCAGGCTGCACTATAAGTCCACAGAGCTAAGTCTGAGTCCAGGATCAGGTAGAAGATCAGGGCAGGCGGCAAGGAGCAGAGTCAGGAAAGAAGCAGGGTCAGAGAAAAAGGTGCTCAGAACAGATTGGAATGCTTGGTATGCTGGCAGAATGACACATGCAATACTTCACACCGAGCGTTTGTCTGAGCAGTGCTTAAATGTCTTGGTGGCTGATGACATGATGACGACCAGGTGTGGAGATGGCTGCAGTCAGTATTCAGGTGATGGTTCTCGCTGATGACCAGATGGGGAGACAGAGCATTCCCTCCTCACAGAGCCCCCCCCTCCTGCGAGCGGCTCTGGAAGCGAGAAACCCTCAGACGACAAGGACAACCATGGCCTCAGGGTGCCGGCCTATCCGGGTGACAGCAATGGAACTCACTGATCAGGGAAGGATCGAGGATGTCATCCGCAGCCACCCGGGAGCGTTCCTCTGGACCGTACCCCTCCCAATCAACCAGATATTGTAGCCGACCTGCCCAGCGCGGGGAGACGAGGTAGTCCGCCTCGCCCTCCACCATAACAGGAGCCCTGACATCACCGGCTGGTTCCGAAGGAGACTCCGCATCCGGGGGACCGCGGTCTCCCAGGTCTCCTTACAGCGACGAAACCACTCATCCCCAGCCGGTAGTTCTGTAGACCTACCTGACATGGGGAAGAATGGTGGTTAAACCTCCAGCACACACTGAAAGGGGGAAAGCCCTGTGGCAGCCTTTTTGAGGGAGTTCTGGGCGTACATGGCCCAAACCAGGAATCGACTCCAGTCCTCCATCCCTCTACAAACTCTACAAAACTAACTCTATTCTCAGCTGTTTTCTTGTTTCCATCAAATATGTCTCTTTCTTTCATCTTTTCTTTGTCAGCCGTCTTCTGTCTGAACTGAATCTTTATACGTTTTTACCTGAAGTGCCTGCACTTGTGCTTCTTCTTCTTGAAAATGAGTCACTTTACCTGAATAAACAAAAGGTCAAATGTACAAGAAAAAAAACATATTAATGTTTCCTCATCTTAAAACATGATGTGTGTGCTTCAGGGCCAGAGCGACCTCCTGCGTGGGGCAAAGATGGACTCCCTAGATGCTCTGCGGCAGCTGGCTCTTGCCTGTGAAGCCTGCAGCCTCACCTCCTCCAGCTCCTCCTCGTTCTCCTTAGCCGAGCTGCACTATACAGCCCACCCCGCATCCAGCCGGCGGAGCAGCAACGGGCGCATCTGATGGAGCTGCCCTCCGTACAAGAAGATGAAAGGTGGAGTGGGGAAAGAGACCTCCAGAAAGCCCCCTCCTCACCAGAGGCAAAGGGGTTAAGAAGACTAATGATGTAATGAAGAGGGGGAGCGTTTCAGAGCACAGAATGGTGTCAGAGGACCGGTGTCGTCAACTGACTGTGAGGAGGGGGGCTCCCCTGATGGTTTGGTTATGTTTTGTGCACCCATGCAGGATGTCGGTCCTCCCCTGACAGACGCCTGCGCAGACCTCTGCAGTTCTGTTACAGTCAGCTTGACCTTTTCGTGAAACAAACAATGCTGCTTTAACCAAACTGAGCCCCCATTCCTCGCTCTTCTCTGGGGATCCAACACCTGTTCCGGTTCAGAGGTCTGATTAACAAGTGTTCAGGTTTAGAACAAACCCTAGATACAGAAACAGGAAATTACATGGAACGAGAGAGTGTTAATTTTTTAGCTTTATTGACATTGTAAAAAAAACAACAACCGTGGCAAATTAACGCCTTGTGATCTTTATAATCCAAGCAGCAGAAAGATAAAAAATACAAACATATCTATATAAAATAACTAAAGCAAAAAATAAATTATGGAATGAGGAAGTTACTCAAAACATTGTAAACAGGAAGTATTCTAAAAACAGTAAATATGCTGATTACAGAAATTTACCAGAAGACAGAAATTGTCGCCAAAACAGGAAATGACCCAAATTAAAAGAAACCTTTTCAAACCTCGAAACATAAATTCAGAGACTAGAAATGCACCCAGTCATCTGTCCTCAGCTGTCCCGATTCTTTAAACTGCAACATCTATATTACCAAGTATGTTTGTCTAATAGTTGTCAGATTAGCTTTACATCCGATAGAACGTATCAGTGCAAGAGGGCGACAGTTTTTAGATGAATCTGTGCAGAGTGATGGCGCCGTCTGCTCCGTGGTGCTTCCTGCTTCAGAATGTTGTGATGTGGACACACTGGTGTGTACTCGTGTGGTGACATCTGCAGTGCTTGCGTTGTTCCTCAGCTGCTTTGTATAATTCTGTAAAACCTCAAGAGTAGAAACATATTTATTAAAGTGTGTTTTCAATCTAGAATTCATTAAATGGAATTTATTTTGAAAAGTGTTTTCTATTTGATTAAGCGTAACAAGAAAATGTATTCTAGACTAAATAAAGTAACTTTTGCTGAGCAGTCCTGTTGTTGCCTCACTCTCTGCCACTTTGCAAGCTGATCCTCCTCTGCGCGCCTCCTTTTCACTCCTCCTGCAGCACTTCTGCAGATGTGTGCTAAGCCGTAGTGGGAGGAAGGAGGACATCCTGGGGTTCTTAAAAACTACTACTTTAAGATGATTTGACAGTGAATTGACAGCACCTTTACGGAGGCTTCAGACTGTATATTACTGTAGTGGAGGAAGAAATCCATCTGAATTGATAAAATTAATGACACTTATTTATGTCATTTTATGACGGCTGCACGGTGGCGCAGTGGTTAGCGCTCTTGCCTCACAGCAAGAAAGTTCCCGGTTCAAGTCCTGGCTGGGGGACTTGAAAAAAGTGTCACCAATGGGGGACCTTTCTGTGTGGAGTTTGCATGTTCTCCCCGTGCATGCGTGGGTTTTCTCCGGGGACTCCGGCTTCCTCCCACCGTCCAAAAACATGCTTCATAGGTTAATTGGTTACTCTAAATTGTCCCTAGGTGTGGATGTGAGTGTGTATGGGTGTGTGTTTGTGGCCCCTGCGACAGACTGGCGACCAGTCCAGGGGTGTACCCTGCCTTCGCCCATGAGTAGCCGGGTTAGGCTCCAGCAACCCCGTGACCCTAAAAGGGATAAAGCGGCTTGGAAAATGAATGAATGAATGAAAAATATGTATTTCAATGTGTCTCTTTTAGCTCACACTGGACAATGACATTAATAAATATGTCATTAAATGAGAAAAGGTGCTTTTTAATGGCAATTTTTAATATTTTAATGCCACATATAATTAAACATTCATTTATTGATTTCCAATTGTATTTATTTAATGCCAATTTTAATAATTAATGAGACTTTTATTTAATGATTTCATGGTGTATATATTTATTTAATATTGTCCCCCCCAAACCTCCATGTCTTATACTCCACATTGACAATTTAAAAGTAAAAAATATTATTCTTTTAAATGTCGTTTATGAAAAGAATGAGAAAGTGGCCACTTTCAAGACTTTTTTATAGTATAGGACTTATAACCCAGCTGGCACCTTGATGTCGGCTTGATGTCAAAATTGAGTTGATCTTTGATCCAACTACTGGACAACATAGTTTTAACT
Organism: Adrianichthys oophorus; assembly: GCA_036245035.1. Classification (NCBI taxonomy): domain Eukaryota; kingdom Metazoa; phylum Chordata; class Actinopteri; order Beloniformes; family Adrianichthyidae; genus Adrianichthys; species Adrianichthys oophorus. The sequence continues at coordinate 711,277 of BSAI01000005.1, forward strand.
TTTGTTTTTATACCATTGTTTTATTGTGGGAAATACATGAACAGTAAAAATACAATCTAACATGAAAAAAACTAAATGAAGAATGCTGGGTAATAAAGCTGACGTTCATTTGATATCAATTCGATGCTAAACTTTAAACTGACGTCAGTTTAGTATCAAATTGACCTCCATGCTTCTTCTGTTTATGAAGGATTTAGGCTTCATTAAATTAATCTAGACTTCATTAAATCTCAGCATGTGTCTTAAAATGATATTTGATTAGAATGTCTTATAATTGTATAATAATAATTGTATAATCGTATCTATAGTACTCTATAATTCTGCTGCATATCCCAGCAGTGAGTCTAGAAATACCCAGTAGACAATTGTTGTTGAAATGACGTCAAATCAAAATCAAAGCTGGACCTCAAACTAACGTCAAAACTTTATATCAGCTTGACATCACGGTATTTACCCCTTCCTGATGTCGTGTGAGTTTTAAATTTGGACCAATAACTTTAATTAAACAAATAACAGAAGCATAAAACATACAATAAATGCCTTATATATGCTTTATATACTAAAAAAATCATTTGTTGGATGAAAATGAGAAAATTTGTAAAGTATTTCCATCTAAATCAAATGTGTTATTATAGCAATAAACATGTGTGTCTGGAGATCTGAATACATTTATGTTGGTGCAACAGAAAATATAAATGTTGCTGTAACATGATGATCAAAGTGCAGTTTAACTAGATTTGTAGATATTATGGTAACAAAGCTAAATAGAATCTGACGTAATCTTGTTGTTATCTCAACTTGAATTCTAATGTTAGGCTGAATCTGTGCTTAAATGTTTTAATGGAGTAAAGCAGGAAGAAGACAGAACTGTAGTGAGAGTCCAAGCAAGGGTCAAAACACAATAGCGATCAATCAATCTTTATTTATATAGCACTTTGCACATAAAACATAACACAAAGTGCTTTACACACAAAAAAAAAATAAAAATAAATGAATAATAATGATACTAAAAAAGCAAATAAAAAACAAATAATAATATAAAAATAAGCACAAATTAACATAAAGTCCCCTCCCCCAGATCCGTACACAACCCCCCACCCCTTTCAGACCTCCCACCCCCTAACTGATGGAGATTGGCAGTGAGAAACATTCTGAGCATGACAAAGTGTGTTTTTAGAAATGCTAATAGTTGGAACCTCTCTCTCTGTGAAAAGCGGCATAGCCAACCAAATGCAGCGACACAAGCAGGGACCCGCCTCACCACAGCTAGGGAGCGATGCAGGTCCCCATCCAGAGCCGCCGCGGCTGAACGGCAGCCGACCCAGAGAGAGAACCCAACTGAGGAAGCATCGGAGACAAAATAAAATGAAATTAAAAAGTAAACATATTGATAAAAAAAAACAAGACATTGTAATGAGGACTTTAAAATAAATTAATAATTTATTTTACATTGATAAAACATTATAACATAGATAATAGATAAATAGGTAAAAAGAATAGAAAGTAGAAATGATATGAAAGCCAGGTTAAAAAGGTGGGTCTTGAGCCTTTTCTTAAAAACATCTATGCTCTCTGCAGCTCTTAGATCCTCCATTCCACCATTCCACAAACGAGGGCCATAATACTGAAAAGATGCCTCTCCGTAAGTTTTGGTTTTCACAGCTGGAATGGTTATAAGACCAGTGCCAGAGGATCTCAGGGTCCGCGAGGGTTCATATTTAACTAAAAGGTCAGACAGATAAGAAGGCGCAAGACCGTTAAGACATTTAAAAACCATTAAAAGTATCTTAAAATCAATCCTGAAGATTATGGGGAGCCAATCAGGGATTTTAAAATTGGAGTGATATGGGCCTGTCGCCTGGTCTTGGTAAGAAGTCTTGCAGCAGAATTTTGGAGAAGTTGAAGATTCTTTGTTAGTTTTTGGAAGACCAGCAAGCAGGGCATTGCAATAATCAATTCTACTTGTGATAAAAGCATGCATCAGCATCTCCATGTTAGCGAGAGAGAGTAGTGGGCGGACTCTAGCCAAGTTTCTAAGATGATAAAAACACATTTTAACCACATGCTTAATATGTGGGATGAAAGTTAGCTTAGAGTCAAAAATAACGCCAAGGTTTCTTACTGTTTCTGAATAATCTAATGAAAGTTCTTTTAACTTCAAAAACTGTTTCTCTCTCTTAGCTTCAGGACCAATAATTAAAATTTCTGTTTTCTCCAGGTTGAGCTGCAGAAAATTATTTGCCATCCATGATTTTACATCTAAAATACAACTAAAAAGTGCTTCTACAATAGCGATGAAACATGCAAAGGGTCAGAGAACCAGGAAGATATACTAGGAGTTAATGCTCAGACTGTCTGCCAGGAAAAGCAAGACTTCGCATTGAAGTGAAGGCTGGAGCTAGTATATAAGTTAAAATGACAACGACAGGAAACAGCTGAACAGGAAGGAAGCGGAGACAAAGGCTGATGGGAGTTGAAGTATGGAGCTGAGCTCAAAACTCAGGCGAGGGCTCCCTCTAGTGGTCAGAGATGAGAGCTGCTGACAGATCCATGGCATTAATTCTATAGAGTATTTCTCAAAATTCATTCATTCATTCATTCATTTTCCAATCCGCTTGATCCCTTTCGGGGTCACGCGGTTGCCGGAGCCTAAATCGGCTACTCATGGGCGAAGGCAGGGTACACCCCTGGACTGGTCGCCAGTCTGTCGCAGGGGCCACAAACACACACCCATGCACACTCACATGCACACCTAGGGACAATTTACAGTGACCAATTAACCTGTGAAGCATGTTTTTGGACGGTGGGAGGAAGCCGGAGTCCCAGGAGAAAACCCACACATGCACGGGGAGAACATGCAAACTCCACACAGAAAGGTCCCACAGCCAGGACTTGAACCGGGAACCTTCTTGCTGTGAGGCAGGAGCGCTAACCACTGCGCCACCGTGCAGCCTTTCTCAAAATTAAAATGTAAATAATTCATGCTAACCCAGCAAAACCAAGTAGATTTAAAATTCAGAAACGGTTTAACACAAACAAGACTTCATTCTTTCTCCAAAAATAGGGTTTTTTATGAGTTTTTCCATAAAAGGAGGGTCTAAGGGCAGGGAAGTCAGTTTAGTTTAGTCTGTTATTTCTATTTTATGACTGACTTTAGATTCTTTGCAGAAATACTGATGTGAAGGCCACTAAGACGGCTATGGTTGTGATAATGGGCTATAGAAATAAACTGAAGTGAAATAACATTAAGTAAACTTGAATGTTTCAAATCTTTTATGATCACAATGCGGGGAGCGGGGCGGGTCCACAGGTCCTTTGAAACCATGAGATTCCACTTTGAGATAATCACCACTTCTGGAGATATTTACATTTTTATTGATTTGCATCACTTTTTTTCTCCTGTCATGGAAATAAATAAACTACAAAGAACATCAAGATGACTTCAACCAATTATTTAAGAGCACAATAGTGAGGATTCTGTGTTTAGTTTGGGTTTAGTTCTATGTGTTCATGTTTCAGGTTCATCCTCCACAGTCTCAGTGTTTTGAAGTGTCTGGTTTTCAAGTCATCTGCTCTGCCTTGTCACCGCTCTGGTTCTCCGTGGTTTTGTCTTGTTTCTGTTTTATTTTTATTTTTATTATTACATTTCTGCCACCAAACCAGGTCTCCTGAATTTTGGGTCCTTCTCCACTATTTCCTGACACCAGCAGCAGGGTCAGGTCATCTGTTTTGATTCTGAAGTTTTGATTTGCACATTCAACTTGTTTTTGACCTCGGTTTGATGTCAAGCTTTGATGTTTATTTGACGTCATTTCAGCATCACTTGTCTGCTGGGAAACATGTGAAGGAAAGCTATCGTACTGCAGGTGATGTCCATTTCTCAGATGTTTTTTGTAGTTCTTTCCATGTGGGTTTTGTTTTTGACTGGGGTAATTTTATGAATGAAGTTCCTTGGTCTTGAGTTTGCTGTTCTGCTGTCTGGTCACGCCTGTGAGAACCGTCTTTACTCTGTTTTTCAGGTGGGAGGGGTGGAGCATTAACAAAGTGACCATCTTAACTAATCATGCAGGGTGTTCTCACAAAGCGTCAATCAGAGGGAACCTCACACCGATGGGCAAAAGCCAACAAGAAGCAAGAGTTAGCAGAAAAAATTCTGGTTGAAATAGAACAAGATCAATTGACATTTACAACAAAAAATTGTAATCACAATTTTTTGTTGTAAAAAATGTTTTATAAACAGTGCAAGCAAAATCAAATTTTAACTTTTAAAACCAGCAAAAAAAATCAAATCAGAAACCCTTTGTAGGATTTTAAAACTGTCTTCCTCACTGTTTCTGAAGTCAAATGTTCATCTTCACACAATCGCATGACACACCCCAACATGCACACAAACCAAAGTGACGTTCAGTTATCATGTTTTTATATCTCAATAAAACTTCACACCTTGTAAATCCTAACTTAGTTTTTTCATTCTGAATTAAGCTCATCTCACAGCAAGAAGATCCTGGTTCAAATCCCGGCTGGGACCTTTCAGTGAGGAGTTTGCATGTGTGTGAGGCTGGGGCATGTGTGGGTTTTCTCCAGCTTCCTGCCCAGTCTGAAAGCATGCTGCATACATTAAGGGGTGATTCTAAATGGCTCTTAGATGTCCCAGGAAATCAGGGTGTATTCCCCCTTCACCCAACAGAAGCTGGGAGAGGCTCCAGCAAACCTCTTGACCCTGAAGGGGATGCAGTGGATATCCCGATGGAAGGATGGATTAAGCCCCACCTCCAAACCATGAAGAACCACATGTTGCAGTTCCTCCAAAGTCAACTGGAGACAGGTTGCGGCATAGTTCAATTTTCCAGTGACCCTTTGGTTAAAGTTCAGACTTTACGCTAAATGTTTGTACTTTACACTCCTCTACATCCACCTGGTCTAAAATCATTCATAAATGTAATCACGTTTTTAGAAGAGACAGAAAAGAAACAGCTAAACAACAAAGTATCCATCTTAAAACAAAGACACACAAGTCAGTAACTGTGTTACGACTGGCTCTAGACAAAAACAAACAAGAGAGGAGACGGAACCGGTTTATCACTCAAAGCAAGAAATGACACGACTCCTCCACCTCTGCCCCTCGGCCGCCCAAAAAGGTCTGTAATGCTCATCAAAGACAAACTTCAACTGTGAGAGGCAGAATGGAAGTAAAATCCAAGACGGGACATTGTTTGATTTGTATAATAGAGCTGAGGGCTAAGCGGCAGCAGAGGAGAGTTGTTGTAGCCTCTACATTCAGTTATGACCAATAATCACGAGGTGAGTTTATCAACACGGGTTAACCAGCAAATGCACTGTGCTCAGCTGACCTACAGAGAAGCAGCTGATGCTGGCGGCAGAGTGAAGGACGCCTCACCCAGAAGAAAAAATCTCCAAGATTCAGAATCCCTCCCAGAACCCTCAAACTCAGGGCCCAGGCCCGTGAAAGGTTACGAGGAACACGGGAGAAAGTCTGGACCATGAAGACAGGAGACAACTAACTGGTGTGATGGAGGGAATGCTGAGGCCCAAAACCTGAGCTGGGGAGCCACAGGAGCTGGACGACAGGAAGAACAACTACAGGCTGCAGCAAGGGTCAAAAAGGTGAGCTGGTTTTTGGTGTTCTGAGTGAATAGTTTTCAGATCCTGAAGGTGTTGACTTGTGGTTCCTTTCTGTTTTCTGCTCTGCTGTTTGAAAATCGTTCTGCTTGAGTTTGGCTCCTTTTGGGGTCAGTCACTTATTTGTGTGTCTGCTTTGGTAATGAGACAACATCTGCATGAGAGCCTAACTCTCTTTGGCATGGTGAGCTGGCTGTCAGGGCCTCTGCCCCCCCTGCTCTCAGGAGGCGTGGTGTAGCAGATGGGGAAAGATGGAAGAATGTGGTAGCGTGGGCGAAGACATGACAGGCATCAGGCTCTTATGCAGGCAAACATCTGGAGACTCCTGCAGCCCAGGGCCACAGGACCCGATGGGAGCACTGGGCCTGAAGCTGGGAAACTGCAGGGGACACGTGCATGCCGGTGTGCACGTTCTTCATCCATCTATCAGGATAATCAAAGCTACATTTTCCTGCAATTATAGCAGCTCTGATGGTCAAAAGAATGACGGTCAGAAAAGGACGGCAGGGATGTGGAGGCGGGGGCTCAGCAGGGACACACAGAGCCACGAACACCGGTTACATCACCGAGTCACTGTGCTATTAACGCTTCCTGGTCGCCTGCAGGAGCTGCGCCTCCTCCGTGTTAATGACAGCCCTCACCCAGAGGTAATTTCAGAGTGATTAAGGCAGGAGAAAGAATTATGTCTTAAAAGTCTCTAAATTGCATCTTATTTATCCACCTTTTAACTAACTACAAAAGGCAGGCGCACAATGGCTCTGCATGGCTCTGCCGCTCCCACAGAACAATTATACTTCAGACATTATCTGCTCCATCACTGGATATTAAACATGACTCCCAGTAGGCAACAGAGTGAAGCTCTGATGGAAAAGTTAAGATGAATCGAGTCAGTTTTATGACTTTTCAGTTCTTCTGCTGGTAAACCATCATTTTACCAGCAGAAAAGAATAGAGGACCAAAAGAGCAGAGACTACAAAACCTGCAGAGACGAATCAAGACCAAGGATATCATTCTGATCTGCAGAGCTGTCATCTCTGGTGATCATCTGAAGGAGATGAAAAGTTTTTACCACATCATCCAGTTCAGATTATTTACAAAGCTCCTGATCACAACATGCGCTGTCTTCAGGGATCACACAAAACATTCAACTGAGTTCTCCTTTTAGAACTCTCATCGTTCCATTCAGTCCCCATTTGTTCTAAAAAGCCCAGGTTATCCTAATGGTTCAGATGAGTGACCAATAGCAAACAAATGAAGGTAATAAAACAATACGTATAAAAAATGAAATTCCATTAACAACATAAACGGTGGCATTACAAGAGACATGGGCCCCACATTTTCTGTGCACAAAAGAACAGAACAAAAGTTCATTCATTTTTTAAACTTGTTTTGTCCCTTTTGGGGTCACAGGGCTGGTGGAGCCTAACCCGGTCACTCATGGGCAAAGGCAGGATACACCCTGGACAGGTCGCCAGTCTGTCGCAGGGCCACACTCACATGCACACTCACACTCAGAGACAATGTTGGAGGAAACCAAAGCACCTGCATAAAACCAATGCATGCACACGAGGACATGCAAACTCCACACAGAAAGGTTCTATTTGAACCTCCTCGCTGTTGGGTGAGAGCGCTAACCACAGCGCCACGGTGCAGTCCACTTTTCCTGCACTGCAGTATGGATGCTCTGGATTCCAAACACCATGAACTGTTTTTCATCACTCTGAACTGAATCTTGTTTGTCCACATTGTAATTGTGTCACACTCAGATTTACTCTGTTAATCTTAACCTTAAATGTCTTTGATGTTTTTTGAGTATATCTATTCCAATAAACCTTTTATTGTATGTTTTATACCTCTGTTATTAGTTTGATTAATTTATTGGTCCAAATTTAAAACTCATTTGACGTCAAAAAGGGGTAAATATCCTGATGTCAAACTGATTTAAAGTTTTGAGATCATTTGCACATTCAGCTTGTTTCTGACATCAGTTTGATGTTGATTTGAATTGTCCAATGGGAAGCCTTCCTCAGATCTTCATCCTTTATTTTTCATCCTAGACCGAAATGGTTTTCAGTGGATTTTTTAATTTAAACAAATGTACAAATAGCAATGAAAGAGGGAAACTACTGAGACAAGAACCATGCAAGTGTGCAGGAAAAAGATGAAGAGTGAGGTCCAGGAGAACAGTGTCAGAGATCTGTGGTCACCAAGTAGGAAGATCACAGACTCACCGCAGATGGAGGATCGGTCAGAAAGTAACCCGAGCACAAAAACAAGTGTAGCAAGTCGAGCTCCAATCCTCCGCGAGACACAGTTTCTCTGCCACACCTGAACTGCCTCATATTCCCCCACAGTCATTTAATACTCAACCACAATTGTTTTTATTTTTGTACAGCATCTCAGAGGTAAAAGAACGCGCTGAAGACATGTACATAGAGAGGAATATGAACATTACAAAGAAATCTAAATCTGACTCCTCAAAATCAGAGAACTGTCACTATAAAAACAAATCTGAAATCATCATGTTCCCACAATCACACTTTGGTGATAAATAGAACTTATGCACGAATCTGGGAGACGTGAAAAGAGTCTCACATGAGATTTGCGTGTAAATGTGGTTTTGTGTGTGCGTAACAAGCGATTTGTGCATAATTTTGACCGATTTGTGCATGCAGTTAGTTTCGAACTGTCATTTTAAGTTGCGCATGTGTACATTGTACCATTTTTTTTTTTATTTTGTAATTTTTGTGATCATGCACAAAATGTATTTTATGAGTTACAAATCAAGAATTACGCACACATCCAAAGTTACGCACAAATCAAAATTACGCACGCACAAATCGGAGTGATACTAATTTCTCTCCATTGAAAAGTGTCAATTTAACATTGGCTTTGCTCCGATATGCATCACGTTATTAACGTTGTGTTGCATGATGGTGCAAAACTGCTTTTCTGCACTTTAGAATGTGTGGAAGTTACATTATTTGTGCAAACGGTTGAAGAGCTACTGTAATAGAAAGAATGTAAACGCTGGAGCTAAAGCTCTGGTGTTAAAGGGTGAACCATTGTTGCACGTGTCCAAGTTTCACCTCTCAGTCTGTCACAAAGCTTTATGTCTATAACAGCTACTTTCTTTAGCGGCGTAAACAGCTTCATTTGTTGCTTGGACTAAGCTTCATAATGAAGTCGTCTTGATGCGTGGTCTGTATGTGACTGTCATGCATATTGGGGTTTGCATAACTAATCTGGCTTTGATTTCAAATCAGATGCCTTCCATGACAACTCTCTGCATTGGCCAGGACCTGGGATCACAGCATAAAAGCTTTGGATTTAGATCCTTGTGGTTTGTTTTCCAAGACTGTGTCAGGGGGCTCAGTAGCTGCAAAAAGGGGACTAAGGAGTGTGTCCAGACAGCAGAGGATAACGGTGTGAGGATGACTCTGAAGAAGATATGAGCAGAACAGAGGACCAAATAGTGGAAGATGAAGAGAAAGAGTTCTGTGTGGCTTTAAGGGGAGAGTGTAAACAGACTTTGGGTGATCAGGAGCTTCTTCCAGATGACTGGACAGAAACAGCTGGAAACATCATGGAGACTGGGAGGAAGGAACTTGGTGTTTCATCTGGAATGAAGAAAGCAGATCAGGAGACTTGATGACGGAATGAAGAAGTTCAGGAATTTGTTTAGAGGAAAAGCTGATGTAAGAAGAAGTGGAACACTGAGAGGACAGAAGAACAGGGAGATCCCAGTAGGAACAAGACGTCTTCCCACATCTACATCTACTGTAGATGTGCAATCGACATCTCTGACAACTCTGTTTTCTTGGTCTGTCTACAAATAGTGTTCTGAAAGCATTTGGGATATTTTTAGATGTTTATTACAGAACTGAACAAAATGATGGTGAAAGGTTAAATCTATTGTCAGAGTGGATTTCTATTCGAATGATCTTAAAGCCCATTTTCTGATCTGCTGCTGCACAACAGTGTCTAGTTGCTGTTCAGAGGGAACGTTCTAAAAGTACAGACTTGTATTTACATGTTTAGGAAAAAGTGGACTCTACACCAATGTTGTTGTGTTTCTATTTGAGAGTAAAAGGAGAAAAAGGATGACGGCACACCAAAACCACAATGATAGAAACATGTTAGACTTGACTTTTCATTTTATATCTAGTAAATGTTTCAAAAGGTTCTCTAATAGAAGTCTACAACTATCCAAAGATTAGATGTCTACAGGTAGACGTGTGGGAGACCTCTATATGCAGAACTCTATTGGTAGATAGATAATAGACTAACAAAACAGAGTTGAGTCCAGTAGACATGTAGAGTGAGATAACTGATAGACATCTACTGTAGGTTTAGAACGCACAATTAGCTGTGGGAACGTTTTCTGTTAGACTGCGACATGCAATAGACCTCTATGAATTGACATCTATCAAATACATAACGCATATTTATTGCTGTGAGCTTGAAATAGCCATGATTTAGATATCTAACACTCACTGAGGTGCTTTTACCTGGTGCTGGTTGATGTCAAACAGGTTGGATGTATCCATTTCTCAGAGAATTGATGACATGTTTTAAAGACCGTATGTTTTTGGCGTTGTTAACATTTTCTTGCAGTATTTTGAAGGTACCAGAAATTGCATTTCTGAGTATATTTTTTAATCAAATCCTGATGAATCAAGACCAGACTAAAAAAAATGCTGCATGAAAAAGCTTGTAGCAGTGATATGGGTTCTACAATCAGCGGCCACGAGCTCCCTGCTCCGCTCCATTCTGATGCATCCACTTGGAGATCCATGTCCGTCTTTGTTTTCCTCGTCTGAGCTGGAATCTGGATCAGAACTGTATGGCTGGATAGCTTTGATTTTTGCTCACCATTTTTGTTGCCCAGTTAATGCTAGCTTGGGGCTGTAAGCTAACGAGACAGAATGTGAACGAGAGATGATGGGAAATTGGGGGTGGACTTCCGCAGTTCCACAACTCAGAGGTGTGTTTCTAATGAACTCCTGCTGCTCTCCAGAAACTATGTTTTGGAAATCAACACAAGTTTTTATTTTATTTTAGCTAAAAACAATCTCAATAAAAACACCACTGGGAAGGCTTTGAAAATAGATGGAAAGATGATCAGAGCAGGACTTTTCTTATGTTTGGCGTAGTTTCTAACCTGAGATCCAAAGCTTCTTTAGAAATACTTGCAGTTGAAGACGCCTCTCGCTTCCATTTCATTTTCCAGAAAACACATTTGTAGAAAAAAAATGTAAAAAATGAATAGTTGAGTTCTGGTGCCCCCCTCCTCCAACTACCTTCATTCCTGCAGACCATGTGTCCTGACCTTGATGAAAAATTGGAATAAAACTGGATGTCTTTAACTTACAATCAATGAAGTCCTGCTCAGATGTCTTAACTTCATCAAATCACTTTCTATTGTGTGACTTTGAGATCTGCGCATGTGGATAATTACACTCAGCAGAGAGCCTCTTATATTCCTCATTTCTGTCCCACCCCTCCTGGAGCAATCACGCTCCATCTTCAGAGTCATTGTGTCATAATCACAGCCATTCAGACTTTGTTAAAGAGTAAACTTGTACTGTCTTGTTGTCTTCAGAGTTGCTGTCTTGTGTGTGCATGTGAGCGTGCACGAACGTCTGCAGACGCTTGACCTGTAGGACTCATTAACCTGCTTCTGCCTTATGGGTCAAACAGGCAGTCCCAACTCTTGTCATTCTTCAGTCGTACCCCACCCTACTGATGAGTGTGACAGGAAGGCGTGCATGATAGTACTTGTGCTTGATGAACGTTCTAAGAGACTTCATATGTGTGAAGATACTTTAGGATACATGTGGCATACATGTTTAGTATGCATAACATGCGTCTACAATATCTATAAAATCTGAAAAAAATGCACAACGTGTGTTAAATATTTGTAGCATCTGTGTTACACGTTTATAACATGTGTAAAATATGTGCGTTACATATGCAATGTATTTAATATGTCCTAAATATGTAGAGTTGAGCATTTATAATCCTGGCACATTTCTACTTACAATGACTTCCACCCGCAAAGTTAGAGTTTTAGACTAGAAATGACATGGATGCCTCCCAAAACATGATGGGAAAATATTCAAGCAGCTTTGTAAAAAATATGTCTTTGTTCAGAATTGTTCATGCCCTTCAGAGTATCACAGTCTACAGGAAAATTCAAGTTCTGTGCCATTTCAAAAAGAGCCGTCCAAATGACCCTGATTTCATGAGAACAGGCAATTTAATCAGCTCGACATGTTGCAGTTAGTTTGTATCCAGTCATGGCTATAAGACAAAGGCGCTCTGAGAGGACCTGCACATTGTGACTCCTCACAGGAAGGCTATCAGGCCAAAGCTATATCTATCCAAGTTGCAGTGGCTACAGAGCAAGACGTGAACAGAAGCCAAAAATGATAGTAAGACAGGAGACAACGTCCAAGGATCACCACCAAAGGCATTCATGTGAATTTGGGCTCTGCTAGTGGCAATACCGCGTAGCAGACAGTCCAACAGACTCTGCAACTGCATGGGCTCTACCGATGCACACCAAGTAGGATGTTCTTCTTCACAAATGGCACTCAAACGTCCTCACTAGCTGCGTTTCCATTGACTATGGAATTGAAAAAATACATATAATATATATTACAGGAAGTATTTGATTGTTGAGGCAGCCAGAGTAATGCCTTTTGTTGGATTATTAAAATGGGTGTGAATGAGTAGTGGGGTCAGGTCCACATGGGACCAGAACGGGATGAGAGCGAGTAAAAATGTAAAACTTAATTTCACAAATGTGCTTTTAAATGCTGGTTTTGCACAAAAGTGCGTGCTATATATATGAGAAATGCAAACTTTTCCCATGTACTGACCAGTGAATTTCCAGAGGCAAACATGATGTCTGTTAAGGGGCGATGCACGGTCGGTGCAAATGAATAAAAGTTAGATCAATCAGTGTCACAGAATTTTACAGCCAATGCGCTGCAAAAAAGTGATGTCTCCCTGCAGCAAGAAATGTGTTGATGTTTGTGTTTTTTGGTTTGGAAAGAGACTTGTACATTTCTTGTGCAGTCTGCCTGAGGAATGATGGCAAATGCATGAGCGACGAGCAGCTGTCACCATTCAATGAGATTATTATTTACCTATTTGAGAGGAACAGCTAAGAAAATGTGACTTAAGGAGTTTGGACCCAACAAGTCTAACCTTATTATCAGTCAGCAGACAAAAGAGAAAAATAAGGCCTAAATGAGCAGAATTTTGGACTTTGTTTTGAATGAATGTCGTAGGAGACGGGCTCTTGTTGTCTCTGTGTGACACATTATTTGACATGGGCACAGTCAATCAACTCACTGCATCTCCCTAAATTCATTGAGAAGCTGAGTTTTCACAAGAGATCATGTGGAAAACGACGTCAAAGTAGGTATGCTTGGTTTGGCCTAACATAGCTGACACCATCCTGCAGTAATGAGGAATTCTATAAGAATCATCATAGTTTCTCTAAACTCAGTGGCTGTATTAAAGTATGTAAGTCTCCAAACAAAAATCACAACTAGAGATCTAGGGGTTATAATGATGCCAGCTTAACGTGACATTGAAGGTAAAACTTATTTTACACATTTTTTTATTTTCTCTCTTTTTTTGTGGTGTTGGGAGCCAAAAACTTCCCAAAGAAAATCAGACGTGTTCTGTCATCTTAATAAAATGAATTAATCAGTTTTAATACAAAAATATTGTAATTTTTCAAAACATTAATAACTAAAATACATTGATAGGATTCACTGATCTAACTAACCAGACATAACTGTGAAAAATTATATTATTAATAAAACCTCAAATCAGACAAGCAATCTATTAAAATAATGTTTTTTTTTTCATTTAATTAACAACAATAATTTCTCCCACAACTTTTTAAAACATGGCCTAATAATAACTGAAACATTTAATAGCCTACTACCCTAAATAGAATAACTTATTACCCCTACGAGGGCACGTTCTCCATCATAAAACAAGATAAAAAGACATGGTTGACATTTACAGATCTAACTAATATATATATATATATATATATATATATATATACACACACACACATATATATATACACACACACATATATATATATAAGCATAAAAAAGCATAGAAAAGTAATTGACTAAAAATGCTAAATAAGTTTGACTTGGAAGCTATATTAATTCCATTGAATGTAATTTAAGTTTTAAAATGTAAATGTTGTCATTATTCTTTGAAATCTTTTAGTTTTCAATGCCAAGTTTTACTTTCAATGTCACATTAAGCTGGCATCATTATAACCCCATAAAGATTATGCTCAGCTCAGCAGTATGTAGATAATTGGCATATACTTATACCACCCTTCCCTTCCGTGACCAAATTTTACAGTCACATTCACCCACACACACAGTCACACACTGATGGCGGCTTCACTGTCAAACTTTGGCACCAACCTATAACCACCAGAACCAATGTGGAGGTCTGGCCCAAGGACACTTTGACACATAGACGGGCAAGGCGGAAACCGAACCTGAGCCTTTTGATCAGAGGTGGACCGCTCTACTGTTGCACCATAACTGACTGAAAAAGTAATTTTCTAATAATGTCTGTGTTAAATAATAATTCAATTTCAGATTTAAATACCTTTAGAGAAAAATGGAGGCTAAGAATGTTTAACTAAATATTTATCACTGTATTCTTCCAGTAGTAGCCAGGGCGTTTATTTAAAAAAATTGTCGGCCGACCCGGCGTTTATTAGAGACCAGCATCTATTGTTTATTCCATCACAGACAAAATGTTGAGGGTTAATTAATTAGTTAATTCGATCACATAATGCAGAAAATGACAGGTGAACATTTCAGGATTTATTAAAATGGTGAGAAGATTTTATTCTGATTGATTCCCCCCAGAATTTCTACATGGAGCTAGCAGCTAATGTTTGTAGCCTGATTGCTACATGAAGCTAGCAG
>BSAI01000005.1:725919-772437 GCA_036245035.1 Adrianichthys oophorus
AGCTAGCAGCTAATGTTTGTAGCCTGATTGCTACATGAAGCTAGCAGCTAATGTTTGTAGCCTGATTGCTACATGAAGCTAGCAGCTAATGTTTTTAGCTTTATTGATACACGGAGCGATTTCTGTGTTTCTCTCGTTTACTATGCATGAAAGACATGGATGATGTTAAGAGATCAGGTTGATTTATTTTGAAAAGTTCTACAAAAACATCAGTGATCATGTCTTAATGTTTGGGTTCATGAAAACATTTAGAATCTCCTACAAGCTACAGAGAGCTTCTCTCCACTGTGTCTGAACGGCTGTTTCCGCAGTGTTTCTGTCTCTCTCTTAAGGAGTTGACGACTTTCTGCCCGGCATTAACCCAAGAGGGCAAACATGAGAACAAGAATAAAATAAGGGAACTTTTTATTACTGTCTTGATCGAAAATAAATTTCAGGAGGTCCGAGCAGCCTTCTTTCCCAGTGAGCTCGTCTCCCGATAGCCAGCATAGTGAGTGTGTCTGCTCCGGTTCCATAAGTCCTGCGACAGACTGTCTAGTCTAGAGTGCACCTGCCTTAGTTCAATAGCAGCAGACTGGACGGGCTCTGGAAATCTTGCTGCCCCGAAAGGGATCCAGTGGGATAAGAAAATGAATGAAGCTCAGGAGAACTATGGATTGATCCACTATAAAACCAGGAAATCGGTTTGCTCTTTTTCTTTCTTTCTTTGCTCCTTCATCCATCTGCTTGCGCCATTCTCTGATATGTTTAGCATTCATCCCAAAATGTGCTTCAGATTCCTCACCAAAATGTTCTTTGGTATATTCCAAAAGTTTAAACAAAATGGAATGAGCCATGCTGCACTGGCTCACAACATGAATGCCACAGACACCCAGCCTCCACCCTGTGCCTGACAGAGTACCCCATAGACATTAATAAAGAGTAGACGCCGCATATACCGCTGCTGCCTATAGGCGCTGACAAGCCGTGGGGCCGCCATCTTGGTCCAGTCGCCACTTCACTCAGTGTAACCTGTTTGGCAGACGCAATCACGTGTCAGTGCATTTAATTAGTCATAACTCGCTGAATATTAATTTGATTTTCACAACGTTTTTTTTTATTGCAAACGTCATACATGTAGCTATGAAACAGGACACATGGTTCAGTGTATTTAATATTCATATTGGGCTTAGCAGTAATAGAATATTCTGATATACATATGAGATGGTAGCTACCATAATACTATGTAAAACCCAGGCAATTTGCAAAAGAAAAAAAAGCACAAACACACATATATGATAGAGAAGCAAAAAGTACTATTCAGCTTATTCAGTTTTAATAAATGAATAATATATACAATATAATTAATATATTTATAGAGAATCAATATCATTCATATATTTATAGATATAGATACAGTATCAATATAATACAGAAAGAGAGAGAGAATGAGAGAAACAATAAATGACTAGTCAGGATAACAAGAACATGACAAATAATAAACCATATTCACATATGTACAAAGTTGCTCATGGAAACTTTACATGAGCTAAAAACCCTGAAGGAGGACTGCTTTGCAGAGCTTTTTTCTTGTGCTCCCTTTCTGCAGGGAGTGAGTTTAAGGGCGGTGAGTTTGACAATGTGGTGCAACCTTAGCTTCAAAAACACAGACACAACCAATGACAACAAGTTGGAATGATGGTTGTCAATGCCAAATTGTGTCTCCTCAATGTGTTCCCCAAGCAGAAAAACATCTTCTGTTCCAATCTCCTCACGGACGATGTGCGTAACTGTCGACAGCTTTGGAGCTTGTTTTGTTGAAGCCTGGAGAATCACTCTCTCAGCCGCTCTCAGCACCTTCACTGTGCCTAGAGATGGAATCGCTAGCTCACCGTTGTTTTTCAGGGCTAGAAGGTGGTATGGAAAATATGATTTATAAAGTCTGATTTAGCCTTCATAGCCGACAAAATACAACCAAATAAAAACGTCTTACTTGTGAAAAGTAATCCCACAAGCCCTACTCTCAAAAGTTTGCCTGTTAGAACAAGAATACGCCACACAGTGCTCAGGCATCGTAACTACTACTTCTGTTTGGCTTTGTGTATGTGGGGAGGACGACCGGACCAAGATGGCGGCCGCATTTCTTGCGGCTCAGCAGCCAATGCAGCGTCTCCTCTTTATTAATGTCTATGGAGTACACGGCACCCCGCAGGGGGGTGGGGGTCTTAAAGGAGCCCGGCCACTATTAGAGACCGCCGTCTAAAACAACCAACACCTGTTAGACTATGTGTTTATTGGAGACTGTTAGAGATCGGTCATTAATGAAATATTGGAAGATATATGGTACTTAATTAATTATTAGTAATAACAAAATGAAAGGAACACAATGGAGGTTAAGTTTGGGCCCTGAGGTCACAATCACATCAACAAATCGCTTGACGCAAAAACATTTTAAAGATCACATCAACAATTAAAAAAATCAAAACAAATATTGAAATAACAGTATTACATTTTAGAAAACAAAACTAAATTCCAGAAACTGAAATGTAAAAAAACAAACTTAAAAAAACATTTTGGAAAATAAAAGCAATTTCCAGAAAACAAAATGAAACATAATGACAAACCGGAAAAGGTAGGTTCTATGGGACATTGGTGGTTGGCATTCATCATCCAATCAGTGATGACACAAAGTATCCTTCCACTTTCTCAACCCGTTTTGTCTCACAGTATCACAGGGCTGCAGGAGCCCCAACTGGCTACTTTTGGGCAAAAGCAGACTACACCCAGGACAGGTCACCAGTTCATCTCAGGGCCACAATCACACACTTTGGGGCAATTGAGAGTAATCAATTCACCTGTTAAGCATATTTTAGTTTTCTGGAACTTACTTTTGTTTCCCAAAACGTTTTTTCTTTTTTATGTTTTGGTTTCTGGACTTTACGGAATAATGGTTTTTTCTTTTCCTTGAAACATTTAAAAAATTGATCAAATTTTCACGTGCCAATTTATTTAAATCTTTTCAACATGATTATAGTGTTGGTCGTTTTTGTGTAACTGCACTAAACTTCTGCTCTAATAGAAGACCAGTTTGCTGCGTTCTTGTGGGACTACATATAATTGTACTCTAATAAAATGAGTGAAAACTTTTGGAAAAAAGCAGTCTCAGTTTGTTCTAAAAGGCTTTTTGTACTAAAACAATCATTTGGAGGGACTGCAAGAAGACAGAAAAAGTCACTGAACATTGAACGTAAAGGCAAAGAAAAAAAACAAGCAGAATATAACTAAATGAAGACAAAGATTCATGCTTTTATGATGAAGGATGCAGAGACAAGCTCCGACTGTTGCTTCCATCCGTCTTTCTTTCATATAGTAATTATTTTTAGTGCTCACTGCTCCTCATTTTCTTTTGTTGTCTACCTGGGCAGGTCTCTCACTCTCCATCATCCTCCGCTCTAATTTACCAAGCATCCCGCGGTGCAGATGAGCATCTCAGATTGCCTTTGTCCATTACGTAGAAGGCCGGCAGTGGTGTGTGCACGTGTGCGAGTGTACATGTGTGGGGAGTCTGCAGCAGCTGGGCGGTGGGTTGAGATTGCTGTAATCATGGAGAGCTACCTGTTCATTAAACACACAGTGGGAACGCTGCTGACAGCGTTTAGGAACCAATTAAAGCAGAACACGCCATTAACGTTTGCAGTACTGGACGAGTGCGTGCACGTGTGAGCTGAATACAAGCGTGCACGTGCTCCAGCAAACAGCACCTCAAGAGGAGTGCTGTCACCATGACCAAAAGAGTAGTAGAACCTGAGACATTTGTGAAAGTTGTGTAACTGATGTGTTTCCTGTTTCTTTTTACACTTCCTGTTTTCTGTACTGTTTGTCCTTTTAATAATTTCTCAGATTTTTCCTTTTACATTTCCTCCTCAGATTCCTTTTCTTCTGCTCCAATGACTTCATGTTTCAGTTCTCTTTCTTTTGGATGCCCCCACCCTCTATTTCCTTTTAGACTGTGTGTATAGAATTCTGTTCTTTCCTATTTTCTAAAGTTTTCTTTATTTTCCTCTTCTCATCTTTCCTGGTTCGTTAGTTGGATTTCCTTGTTTTCTTTTCCTGTTCTTCTGGTTTCCTCCTCCCTCCATATCTCCTTTCCTCCCCGTATGTCTCCGCTCTGGTTTTTTTTTGCTCCTCTTTCCTCCATCTGGCGGTCCTTGTCTGTCCCGGGGCAAAAATTCAGCAGATCGTCTTGTTTGCAGCTGATGAAGATGTGAGATGACAAGCACCACCCCCTTGTTTCTTTTAGGTTGGACCCCCACCCCCCCACCCATACACACACACCCACACACACACACACACACACACACGTACACACAAACATACATTTAGTAGAAAAAGAGATGGTTGTGTGTACATTCATAGCTGGATGGTCAACCTCATGCAGATATTTGTCCTCCCCCCAGCTCTTCCTCCAATGCATGTATGTAAACCGCCCTCTGCAGGAACAAGTGAGATTCATAGTATGGGGGTGAGAGCAGAGATACAAGCTTAGCCAGATGCTCTTTGCGATGACAGTAAGGAAAGTTTTATAAAATCTGGTTTCAGGATTGTTCACATAGCCAGCATCTCTGTGGTTTGCTTTTTCTTTCCTTCGTCTCTTTTATTGTTTTGGGGGAGGACCTTTTTAATCACATTTTAAGTAAAAGCTGTGTAAATCTAATCATACAAAAATGCTTTAAAAAATTCACAAGGTATAACAAGCTCATTCAGGTAGAAATTCTCTCTTTAACAGGGTCTGTGGTGTCATGGAGGATCCAAAATGGCCTCTAAAACTGGAGCAACTATCAAAAAAACACCTACGTGAAGCTATCTTCAAAGTGATGTAAGTCTTCAGTTCAAAAGCAACACACTATGCTACACACTACTGCCAGCTGGAAGATCAGACAGTTGTAAAACAGTTCCAAGACGGTAGTGAGACGATTATAAAAACGGTGTGATATGGTCATGAGATGATTCTGAGAATGTTATGAGAATGTGTGTTGAGCAGATGGTTGTTAAAAATCCTATCTGTTGATGTCTGAAACTGTCTTTATAATAAAGAAACAATAAGCATGCAAAAGGACATGGGCTCGGATCCAGCAGACTTGTGCTGTTTTTGCTTGGTGTTATTTTCCACATCTTCTCTCCGTCTGAGGTAAATTTCCCTGCATTGTGATGGAAACACACCTGTGATTAAAGCACATGAATGTCTAGTGTGTACAATCAGTCTAGTTGGCTTGCAGGTAAGGAGAGAGAGGCAGTTTCTGCTCAGGACGCAGATGTTTTTCTTTCTTTAACAAATGAATTTTAAATTTAGAGTGAAGCTTTGGTGCTATTTCAATCAGGAAGATTGACCTCATCTCAAGCATGCTGGGTGTTTCTTATCACTCCTCACCTCATCAATTGGTCTCCACTCTGAGCCAATAGCTGAAGTGCTAACTTTCTTCACAGCCAATCACAACCAAATTCCTGCCTTTAAATTCAATGAAGCTTGTTTATCTGCATTTCAGACATTGTGCCGGTCCACTTCCACCCAGTTCTCTTCCTGGCTATTTGATATGGCATGGTCCGTCCTAACCACCATAGGTGTCTGGGCTCTGGGGTCTCTTCACTAGGGCCAAGGTCATCACTAGGATGCAATATGTCTCCAGCCCACAGCCCAACTGCCAAAGAATTCTGACTGTTCATGCTTCAAAGTGAAGTATTTCAATCCCACTCTCAAGCTCTCTCCTTATTGAAATGAGTTTGGGAAGTTTTTATTTCTTATTTAGCATTTCCTTTCATGACATGGATTCAAGTTAGTTTTAACTGTGGTTGTAATTGTCCCCCTTATGTTGGAGCAGTGGTTTAGCCCAATGCTTTATTACCAAGCTGATGGAGTGGTTTATTTTCTTCTTGTTGTTTTGGTCTCAGTAAATTGTAAAATGGAAAAATGAGCAAAAGTAAAACATAAGAGCTCTTCAGCAAACTGCAAGCTGCTGCCATCCTGAAGGAGGGAGGTCCACTCTCCCTCAGAGATGGGAGACTCCCAATACAAACATCCGTGCAGGGGTTTCCTGATGTCTTGCAATTTTCTTACAAAGTTTAACAATGAACTTTGGCCATCTTCTGTGGATATAATTTCTTTTAAAAGAAGCACTTCTGCAAACAGGTTATTAAGGTTTTTCTTAAGGAGCAGCACATGGACTTTTTTTATTAGTAAAAATAAGTCAACAATTTTGGTGATTTTTTTTAATAATACAGTTTGTATACAGAAGAAGAATGTTGAAATTCAATTTTAAACAACCCTCTTTAACTGTTGCCAATCAAATGGTGAACAAATTACTCTGTAGAGTTCATGTTTGTAGGCCTGACTGATGACGTCAGTGCTTTACCAGCCGTGAACCTCACCGCATGTCACTGAATGTCACCTATAGAATGTGGTTTACTCCAAATGAATTCTTCAGTCGCCATTTTTTTGCAATACGGACACCACCATGTTGGAGCCAGAATCGAATGACTGGAAAAATAATCAAATTTAGGGCTGTAAGAAGCACTGCCATCTTTATTTGGAAACATTCTAAGAGAATAACACAGGTTTTAGTGATCCTTTAAAAATCATAGCTTCAGGCTAGAACACAAATATACACACAATCAAACATGTATACATGTTACGCAAACACAAACAACATGGAGGCTCACACAAACATGCATGCACATACAGTACGAACACACACACAGAAACCACACACATGAACCCCCACCCCTCCAACACCATCCAGAATAGAAACAAAACAACAAAGTGGTTTGTGTTACAATAAGTATTTATTTTAATTCTCAAAACATCAACAATAACCATGTATGATTAGTTTTTAAAATAAGAACTACTTTCAAAATGTTTCCAGTTCTTTCCATGACCCCATATTCTTTGTATGTTCAGGACTGTTCTGATGCAGTCTTCCCAGTCATTAACACCCCCACTGGTTCTAAACTTCAATGATCTTTGGGAGAGGAGCTTGCAGCAGAAGCATTACAAACTGTCTCTTTTGAGGAAACACATCAGCCATGTTCTTTTAATTATCTCCCCATTAGCTAACTCTGAAAAAATAGAAGTGGCAACACTGACACCACCCATCCCCCCCCACCCCACCTAGCTCAGACAAGTAGGTAAAGTTATTGACATTGATTTATATAGGGAACGCCCTACCTCTGGCCCTTGCAAAATCAGACCAGAGCCTTCTCTGGGTTCGAGAGGGAGTGACAGAAGTGGTTGGTGTGCTCCCTTCCGTTTCTCCTTGCAAGTGATTGAAAATAACTGTCTTTTTTTTTGTAGCATATGAATGTTTATGGTTGCCTGAACCTAACACTAACAAAACCAATAATCATTATGGGAGATTTAAACCTAAAACGCTTGCCACCTATCAAGAACAACCAAATCCAAATAGATAGCTACCCAGGCACGAAGATAAAACATGCCATACACATCCTCAGAAACATCCTCTAACCTCACAACTTCCCAAAACAGAACCTTGATGCACTCAACACAACAATCAGACAGATCCACCCAGATTCACTGATCATACAACAGATTCCAAACACTAATTTCAGATTAGAAACAGACCAAATTCACTGGACCACAAACACAGCACGATCCATAGTAGAAAATTGGTTAAAACATTGAAACTGAACTCTGATTAAATTTGTCATTATGGCCAGGGCAACCCTATTATTAATTTATCAAAAACCATGCAACTTACCCCACCACAAGTCACACTTCTAACCAAAGGCCTATCCATCTCACCATCAACGACCAAAATTCCCCAACTACAGGACCAAATAAAACTTGACCTACAGAAATATCATCAAACACTCAAATTAATGGACTACTTCAAAGATGAAAAGAAACACAACTCAACCCGAAAACCTTTTCATCCTACATCTCTATGGGAACCCCCTACACACACTAAACCCATCGATATGGAACCTCAAGGAAAAGGACCAAAAGGAAATTAAAAACCACCATCCAACAAAAGATAAACCTAACCAAACAGAAAAGAGAGACCCTCAGGTAACTCAGACAAAATAACTCAATTTTAATAAAACCAGCCGACAAGGGATCAGCCATAGTCCTAATGAACAAAGAAGATTACAGCCATGAGGCTAACAGAACGGTGGATACTGAATATTTAACCCCTTCAGGAACCCATCAACATGGAAACAAAAACCCACACTGACAATATACTGAAACAAATGCAAAAACAAAAATCTTAATGTGGGGTTTTGGACCCGGGACAATGTTGTTTTTTGGTGTTCACTTCCTGTTTTATTTTGTTGTTGGTTTGTACTTCCTGTGTTTCACGTACTGCTCTTTCAGGTCTCGTGACACTTCCCTTGTAGTGTGTCTTCTCCCCCTCCTTGTTTGGCACACCTGTTTGTACTAACCTCATCCTCTCCTTCTGGTTATAAGTCCTCGTCTCCCTTTCACTGTTGTCGGGTGGTCTTGGTAGCTTCATGTGCTTTTGTTCAGCTCTCGATACCCGGATTGGAATAAAAGATAGACTTTGGATTACGAGTGTCGTCTGCATCTGTGTCCTCACGTCAACCCTGACACTTAATCAAGTCAGATTCCTTCTAGACTCATACCCACCACACTCATGAATATTTTACCTCCTCCCAAAAATCCACAAAAAAAACAGAAACAAGGACCATTCCACACCAAATCCCACCAGGTAGACCCATTGTCTCTGATTGCAGCAGCGAATCATACAGAATGGCTCAAGAAAATGACCACTACCTAGGCACCTTATCCACCAAACAACCCAGTTACATAAAAAACACACGTTAGACTTCCTACCAAAAAATCAACCTGGGAACAGTCCAGCCCAACAACTTCCATTTCACGATGTGGAAAGCTTGTACACAAACATCAAGACCAACTTGGAAACTACAGCCATCCAGAAATATTTCCAATCCAATTCTGACCCAGACCAGGGCATCCTAGATCTATTACATATCAACTTGGACAGAAATAACTTTCAATTCAACAACCAATGGTTTCTCCAAACCAAAGGCACAGAAATGGGCAAGAGTTTTCTCACGCCAATGTTTACATGGCCCAGTGGGAGAGTGATGCCTTAGCTGCCGGCCCACTTCCACCCTCAAACCTTCCTATGATATTTGGACAACATCTGGGGATCTGGAATCACACGGAAACAGATTTCCTCCAGTTGCTCCAAATCCAAAGCCAGCAACACCCATCAATAAAAATAAAACCAACATTGGACCAAAACTCAGTAGATTTTTTGGACGTCACAAACTTTAAGGGCCCCCAGTTGACCCAAACAGGTAAGTTGGACACTAAACTATACCGAAAACTCACAGACACAATATCAATCCTCCATTACGACAGCTTTTACCCTAAAAGGACTAATCAAATCCCAAACCACCAGAATTAATTGCATCTGTTCAAATCCGGAGGATGCAACCAAAGAAACCGACAACCTTCTCCAAGCTTTAAAATGCAGCAATTACTCCGGGACACCTCTCCGGGAAAACCAAACAGGACAAACCTGGAATCAACAAACAAAACTCAGGAGAAAATATTATTCCCCTCATCACAACCCCCACAACCACCAACCAAAAACTACATAGGACCTTCCAAAACAATTGGAAAAACACAAACAACACCCAAGAACAAAAGAAAACACGCATAATTTCAGCTTTGCGAAGGAAACCCAACCTGAAAGACCTCCCCACCAGCTTCCAATTGAAAAAACAAACAACCACAAACCAACCCAACTACATGAAAGCAAATCATTCATAACCCAAACACACAAATACGAATAAAAATAACAACACCAACAAGCAAAGCCACAACCAACCTGGTTTTACCTGATCGAATGTAAGAAATGCAATAAGCAATAAATAGGTGAAACTCGCAACACACTCATACGGACTCCGCCACAACATCCACCACATCCGCAAGGCCCACACCCACCTAGTCCGACATTTCCAAAAACACCTTACCAACCTCCACTACCAAACCACTACAAACCACCAACCCAGGAACCAGAACGATCAACCCAACACCATGACAGAACCTCAACCAAAACTCAAGTTTGAATATCCCATCAAACCCACTTAAACCCCAAGGGACTGTCAAATCCCACCTACATGACAGAATTTACCATCACAATACCAATACAAGTGATTACAATCTCATTGCACTCACTGAAATACTAAAGGACCCCCAAATCCCACCTACACTACATAACATAGAAAAACCACAACCTCATCTTGCTTCCTTTCCCCACTCCTTCCCCCTCCCTGTCTCTCTGCCTTTCACTGTCTGTCTCTTTCTATCTCAACCTGTATCTGCCTATCTCTATCTATCTCTCCATCCCTAACCTACCCCAGACCAGAGCCCTAAACAGAACCAGACACTGGACCCTAAACTCACTCATTTATCTCCTTTTATATCTCTTCCTGGCTCTCAACCTCTCCGTCCCTCCCTCGTCCCCCCCCCAATGCTCCCTTTTGTTCTTCCCCTCCTCCCCACACTCCGCACACACCTTAGGGGATATAACGGACCAACTTTAACTCAAGGGGCTACACTAGTGGGCAGGAGGTTGTAGCTAACCAGAAGTAACAAAACGTTGCAGTGCCACAACTGACCAGAGAGGCTGGTGCTTAGACTAAGCAATTTTCCATTGACTCCCATGTTAAAATCGTCATTTTCACCCCTCAAATAAACCCCTTTAATGCCTGATGGTTCAACTTTTTATTTCATCAATGGTTGTATATTTAATTCATGACAACTTTGAGGGGATTGAATTTTTTTCTAAGTTTGTAATAAAAAAAAAAAAGCTTTTATTTTTGCTTAATGAGGGGGCGCGGCTTTATGATTGATAGATGATGATCGCGGTGGATTCTGGGAACAGAACTCCGGTGTTTAGCTCATCTGCTCCTTTTTAGCTTTAGCATATAACGGATAGTTATTATAAAGTGTTACCATGTAAAAAAATAAATGTAAGGTGTATTTTAGGCCCAAATAGTTTAGAAATCACACAAGAACAGAACTTGTAAGACACTATTTTTCCTTTGCAACCTGTCGAGAGGGCGGTCGGCCTCTGATCAGAAGATTGCAGGTTTGATTTCTACCTTGCCTGCCCATGTGTTGAAGTGTCCTTGGGCAAGACACTGAACGCAACATTGTCTCTTGTCTGGCGCACCTAGTCGGATGCCCTTGTGTCTTATAAATATGCCACTGACTATTCCGTTGTTTATTTTCATTTACAGAAATAAATCAGAGGGAGGAAGACGACTTTGTTGATAAATGCTGATAAATATTGTGTTTTGGGTAAGTTACTTCTAAAAAGTAACTGATTACTTTACTTCATTACTGGATCAAAATTGTAATGAAATTACTTTGCTCATTAAATATTTGAAAAAGTAATTCACTACTTGTTACTTGACTTTTTTTCCCCCACTCTTATACACATTCTTAAGGGAAGAAAAGCTTTGCACAAACAAGATCCTCTTGTCTTTCTTTTAACAGGGAATCCTTTGAAAAAGGGATTTTTAATCTCAATAGGACTTTCCTGGTTAAATAAAAGTAAACGTGACTGCAGCTGTGAAAAGCAAATCAAAGTAGTTCATCACATCCTTTTTTTCCCCGGCTCGTCCTGCTCACTTCCGATATCTGTCCTTCTTTATCTCTGAACATTCTGTGTTGTGTAATCTTGGAGTGCTTGCCTTGAAGAACAACTTTAGAAACAACACTTGAATCATTTGCTCTGTTGCTCTTTTTTCATAAGCAGATTAATAGCTTAAAGCATACTTCATTAAAGAATTAAAACAAGATGAAGGCACGGCATAAATAATAGAAGCAAATAGATGATAGCTTTCTGTACAATTATTCCAACATTATTCCTCCATCCATCTTCTTCCGCTCCTCCAGGACTGGGTCATGGGGGCAGCTGTCTGAGCAAAGATTTTAGACTTGGAAAGACTTCCCTCTCCCCGGCCATTTCTTCCAGCTCCTCTGGGGGAGACCCAGAGGCAATCCCAGGCGAGCCGAGAGACATAGTCTCTCCAGCGTGTCTTCCCCGTGACTCCGCCCAGTGGGACATGCCAGCAACAGCAGGTAGGAACCAAACCTGTGATCTTCAGATCAGAGGTCGACGGCTGTACCTGTGCATCACAGCCATTCTGACTAAGAAGTATCTGGGTCAGAAAAAAGAGCTGTTTGGCTGGCTTAATGGCAAACAAGCTTTCAAATACCTAAGGCAGGGGCCTCTAAAGTTTTCAGAGTACAAGGCTATTGAGAAGAAAGGAGGCTACCACAACCGGGCGCAGGGAGAGTCTGGAGGGGTCCTTCTCCAGGCAAATGTTACAGCTTTTTATTTGCATTTTCCAGGCATCTGGGGCATTATTTCAGCTGATTTTAAAACAGTGGAGAAGGAGGACTTAGTACTGAACTTCTACTCTATCACTGTGACAACTATCAGCAGTAAGTAAGTCAGTAAGTACGTTTTATTTATATAGCACCTTTCCCAGACAGAAGTCACAAGGTCATTCACAAGTAAAGAACATAAAAGAAAGAAACTTTAAAAGGTAAAAACATATGACAAAAATTTCAGAGGTTTAAAACATAAAAGACAAAAACCTAAAGCTAAAATCAAAAAACAAAAGAACGTAGACCACATAAAGCAATCATCTCTAGCCCGAATAAAAAACAGATTCAGTTAAAATACTTAGCAAAATAAAAGGTTTTAAGATGGCTTTTAAAGGAGTTTACAGAGTCCAGGGAACGCAGGGGAAGTGGGAGCTCATTCCAGAGTTTAGGAGCAACAGCCTGGAAAGATCTGTCTCCTCTGCGTTTGCGAGGGACCATCAACAGGTTCTGATCCAAATACCTCAGCGCACGAGATGGTCTGTAGGGGACAATCAGATCAGAGATATACAAAGGAGCTTGACCATAGAGGGCTCTAAAATTTGCACTAATATTTTATATTGGAAGCAGTAAACAACCGGGAGCCAAGAGCTCTCCTCTTAGTGCGGGTCAAGATCCTCGCAGCAGAGTTCTGGATCAACTGCAGACGAGACAGCTCCTTCTTATTCAGACAGGAAAACAGACTGTTACAATAGCCTAGCTATAGAAAGCTGTTTCCAGCTAAAGTCTGGAAACAGTATGAATTGAGCGACATGGCACAAATTGAGCGGCCAACGTGGCTGGCCAGAGTTTAAAAAAAATCTGAACTCTGGGGAGGTGGCTGCGTCTCCTCAACCAAACAGGGACTCAACTTCTGGCCTGTGAGGTTTTCAGTGACAGCGGGGAGAAAACATCCAATATAGTGGATCGATCCATAGTTCTCCTGATCTTCTATTCATTTTCTTAACCCGCTGTATCTCTTTCTGGGCAGCGGGGTTTCCAGATCCCGTCCCGGTTACTGTTGGGTAAAGATGGGTAAACTCTAGAGAGTCTGTCACAGGACCTATGGACCTGTAGTGGACACGCTCACTATGACTGCTCCTGGGAGAGGAGCTCACGGCCAGACAGAGAGCCGCTGCTGGATGGGAAAGCAGTCTTCTCAGGCCTCCTGAACTTTAGGATGTTTTCTTATTTTCATTGAGACAACAATAATAAAATAGGTCCCCTCATTTTATTCTTGTTTTTATTTTTGCCCTCTCATGTTCATGCACAACAGTAAGCATTTGAACTCTGTCAGAGAGAGACGGAAACACAGCAGAAGCGACCGTCAATCAGACACAGCAGCAGGAGAGAAACTCACTGGAGCTAAAGGGAGAATAAATGTTCTTCTGAACCCAAACATGGAAACGTGATCACTGATGCTTTTGTAGAGCTCTTAGAAATTAATTTAGAATTTAGAAATAAATCAACCTGATCTCTAAACATAATCTGTGTCTCCCATACATTGTAAATGAGATAAACAGATGCAGCAATCAGGCTACAAACATTAGCTGCTAGCTCTGTGGCTGTGTCCAAATTCATTCACTTCTCACTATATAGTGCGTTTGTCATTTTGTAGTGATGTCCGAATCCAGAATTACAAAACTGAGTGGACTAGAAATTTCCCAGAATCCTCTGCAAAAAACAAGTGTGCATCGATGCTCACTACATTGGAAAAGATAGACCACAATGCATTTCGTTTGATGGCAGATGCAAGTCGCTCAAGGGAGATGACACATAAATGTAAGTATTAAAGTATTTGTAGTAGAATATAACATTGCTACATATGTAATATGTTATACCGTATATCTTCTAATAGTAGCCGGGGCGTTTATTTAAAAGAAATGTTGGCCAACCCAGCATTTATTACAGGACGGTGTCTTATGGAGACAGGTGTTAATTCCATCACAGACAGAATGATGATGGTTAATGGGTTCATATTGCGTAAAATTCGATCACAAAATGCAGAAAATAGCAGATGAACATTTCAGGATTTATTGGTGTTGTCCTCCTGCTGTGGCTCAACATGTGGGCTCCAAGCAGACCCCTTCACTGATGCACTGATGGTGCAGGATTGCGCTGCAGGCACTTAGACTACTTCCAACGCCTCTAGAAATATTGCTTTCCATCTTGTCTTCATCATCTCAAATGCTCTCTCCACCACAGAGCGTGCCCTGGTGTGATGTCGGTTGTAACGGGGCTCAAACGCATTCCTCACGGGTTCCCTGTAGGGTGTCAGCAGCGTGATGGGATGCACAATGCAGGGATACCCACTGTCATCCAAAATGATGAATCCTTCAGGTGGATGTTTGATTAATAAAAATTGGTCTGTTTCATGGAACCCGTGAATCATGGACTGATCCTGGATACCCACCAAAAATATGTTAAAATGTGGCATTAGAATCACATACAGCCTGCATTTGGATTGAATTAAAAAGCTTCCTGTTAAAATAACCAGCTGCATTTTCTTTTGGGGCCTTTATTCTTATGTGGCAGACGTCGATGCTCCCGACCTTTTGGAAGCCAGCAGACCCCGTGAGCTGCTTAAAACCAGCAGCGACTAATGGCAGTTCATTCACGCCGGGGACCAGGATGACGCTGCACATCAACTGGAGGATGTGGTCTGCTGTTCTGTGGATATTGTCACTCCCAGTGGAGCGTGGCATGTCAAAGGTCCTGGCTAATACACGGTAATATGGCGTCACATCTCTGCCATTAATTGAAGGGCGCGTATTTGATAACTGAGTGTGCATAGCTTACAACTGCACAGCGCAGTCCTAACTGAGCGGGCGCAGAGCTCTCATCGCACGCTCGGTGTGGCTGCTGGAACGGCGGTGTTAGCAGCTGGATCGGCGGTGTGGCTGCTGGAATGGCGGTGTTAGCAGCTGGATCGGCGGTGTGGCTGCTGGGACGGCGGTGTGGCTGCTGGAACGGCGGTGTGGCTGCTGGGACGGCGGTGTGGCTGCTGGGACGGCGGTGTGGCTGCTGGAATGGCGGTGTTAGCTGCTGGATCGGCGGTATGGCTGCTGGAATGGCGGTGTGGCTGCTGGAACGGCGGTGTGGCTGCTGGAATGGCGGTGTTAGCTGCTGGATCGGCGGTGTGGCCACTGGATCGGCGGTGTTTGCCGCTGGGATGGCGGTGTGGCTCCTGGAACGGCAGTGTTATCTGCTGGATCGGCTGTGTGGCCGCTGGAGTTAGCTCTGGGAGACAAGAGAGACTGAATTCCTTCCAAGTTGTTTGAACTCTTGGCACATTTGATTTAGATGGAAATACTTTCCAAATATTCTTATTTTCACCCA
The DNA here is from genome assembly GCA_036245035.1 of Adrianichthys oophorus. NCBI lineage: Eukaryota > Metazoa > Chordata > Actinopteri > Beloniformes > Adrianichthyidae > Adrianichthys > Adrianichthys oophorus. The sequence goes on from BSAI01000005.1 coordinate 741,683, forward strand.
ACAAATAACTTTTGAGTATATATTTTTCCAAAAAAACGTTTATTGTACGTTTTATACCTCTGTGATTAGTTTTATTTAATTTATTAGTTCAAATTTAAAATTCACAACATCAAAAAAGAATATGAGATTGTCAAATTTATATTTAAGTTTTGACGTCAGTTTGATGTCGAGATTGATGTTGATTTGACGCCATTTCAACAGTCAACTGTGTACATTTCTATACCAGGGGTCTGCAACCTTCAACCTTTAAAGAGCCATTCAGGTTGATTTCTCACTGACTACAACCCAGTAGGAGTCAGAGTCTTATTTCACCCATTAGGACATGTTTTTTAAATTTATATTATTGTTACTATTATGATAAATATAAATTAACTTGTTGTTTTTGGCATGAATAAAACAAAGAAAAATGTTTTTTTAAAGTATGAAAAAATAACTATAACTTTTTGACAGACTCCCTTTCACAATAAAAGACACCTTGTGCCACATGAGATCATCTCAAAGCAGCAGATGTAGCAGTAGGTAGAGTTGTCAGCAATAACAATAAAAATATCAGCAGTTTACCATTTGTGGTGAATCTCAACCAGAAATGTATAAATCTAAAGAAGTAAACATTAAATCAGAGCTACTTAAGTGAACTTTACCATATTTTCAAAACATAGGCACAATTAAAATCCTTTAATTTGCTCATAAATGGAAAATCTGCTTTATAATCACGATAGACATCAATTCTGATTTTGCTTACTGACCTAAAAGTGATTTTTCATGATACACTGACCTAAATTATCTGTCAGTGTTTTGGTACTCATGTTGATGATGTCTGCTGCTGCTGGGTTTCCCAACACTGAAGTGACTGGAACAATAAACACAGACACACAGATCACTAACCTAAAAAAGGAAATTTTTTTTACTTTCTAATGAGCTGAGGTCAAAGAATGATCTGTTGAATTCTCTGCTGGACAGGGAACATCAACAATCCATGCATATTGCCTCGCTGAAAGCAGCTGTGCAGAACACCGTTCACCGGGACCCTGACACATCGCTGTGGCCTTCCTGGAGCTCCACACCCAAACCGCTTTGGACCGAAGGGGTATGCCGCAGGAAGAAAGGACCGCGATGGCCTCGTTCTCCTCAACCGCTTGACGTTCTGTTGGCTCCAACATCTGATGACATCTGAGCTGATGTTGCTCCACTCAGAAGTGAAAATCCTCGCCCTGTCGCTGCTTCCCAGACCAGGAGAGAAGGCCGCCCGGTATCTGGAGGTTCATCTTCCCCAAACGCCGGCAGCTCCTGAGAGACGTAGTGAGTAGACGCCCTAACACCCGCTGCCGTCGTCCGCATGTATTCCACGTCCCAGCAGGATCAAACAACTCGGGGCTTCTATCTGCGGTCTCAGTCAGGGCATCAGGTTCAAAGTGCACTGCATCTCCTCCCGTGGCAGGTGTTGTTGTGACCGCCGCCACCTCTCCTCTTCCTGGTGTCCTGCCAGCCGCAGTGGCTGCTACCACTCCTGTAGCAGGTGTGACGCCGACTCCCGCTTGTCCTCCTGCCGCTTGTCCTCCTGCCGCGACAGGCCTGTGTACGTCTGCGGCCAGAGCTGGCGACTGTGGGGATTGCCCAGACTCTTCAGTCGTGGGAACCTCCATGGTCAGGCATGTCCATGTTAACGGGAGTCACACTTTCTTTCACCCAGGCGCCCACGTCCATTACATCAACACCTCTGCCCACCACAACCCCCTCATTCACACAAATATAGCCCATGCAGGTGTGAACCACCGTTTTTTTAAGTTTAAGATTTAATTTAATTTTTAAACATCTCCAGTATTACTCGACAGGAAGCTCCAGTGAGAACTGCGGGGAAACGATTCAGCTCCTGATGTGGCTGCTAATTTTATCAATATTGTAGACCAAAGACCTTCTCAGATTTTACCTGCATCATGACTTTTTGGTTAAAAATGTAAACAATAGATTAAGGACGGCAATTGATGCTGCAGCTCCACTTAAAACAAAAATTGTGAAAATCAAAGCTCCAGCACCATGGAGAAATGAAAGAATTAAAGTAATGAAACTGGAGTGCAGGAGAGCGGAGAGAGAGTGGCAAAAAACTAAACTAGCTGTACATCAAGAGATCTTCAAGGAACAACTAAGGATGTACAACAATGCGGTAGAACAAGCTAGAACCCTCCACTTTTCAAACTTAAATATAAATGAAAAAGGTCCTCCTTGCCAGCATCAAATGCAACATGTGAGAGTTTTGCAGACAACTTCAGGAGTAAAATCAATGCTATTAGATTTAGTCTTTTAACTCAAAAAGATATTGTTTTTGAGGATCTAAAGCATTGTATTTACCAGGGGAAATACTGGAAAGTTTTGTCCTGGTTGATGCTGTGCCACTCAGTCGAGTTTTCTCCCAGTTAAAGCCAACGACCTGCCTTTTAGACTCAATCCCCACATCACTTTTAAAAACATCCTATGACTTCTTTGGGTTTGAGCTTTTAAATATAGTAAATTACTCTCTTCAGACAGTTGTCTTCCCCGCTGCCTTTGGATTTGGAAATGTTTTTTTTTCAAGCAGGCAAGAATAACACATATGTAACACAATCAATTAACAAAGACCCACATCCATAAAAACATGTCAAACATAGAGTAACTAGGCATCAAAAGATAGACTGGTTGAAAGGGAATGGGACGAAGCAAACTTATATAATCCCACCCCGATTTGACCACACCATTTCTTCACATTAGTTATGAACCGGTTCACAACTTATGATCAGATATTTATACCGTACTGACATTGGTTCAGGTCATCCTTAAGTAACGAGTCACATTGCTATGTATGTAGATACACAATTTTAAACTTTATTGTAGCATATACTGAAAAAGAAAACGAATCAGTGATGTGAATTAGTCTCAAACATGAATCAGCATAAAAATCAAGAGTATATGAAGATTATTTTAATCAGAAAAATCATTTAGTTAAATTAAGTATAAAAATCAGAAAAAATTTGACTATTTTTTGTCTGAAAAGTCATTTATTTAAATCAGGAATAAAAATAAAGAATAAGTGCAGATTATTTTCATTTGAGATCATTAATCATGAATCACACTTTAGAGAACCAATTCAGGTGATTTGATTAAAGCCTTTGTCCAAGACGGTATTCCTTTTCATGCTGTCTGATTAACAGCTGTCCTTCTGGTTTGAACAGAGTTTATAAAGTTCTTCTTGTTGTTATGACTGCAGACTTTATTTGTCAGGTCCATTGACATTCAGCTGATTTCACAGCAAGTAAGCTGAGCTCAAGTTCTCTGCAGGGCAGAAATCGCTGCTGAAAATCCGGGTCAGCGTTGACCTAAGAGTCAGCGGTATATCCTCTGTGCCATATTTTCTTGAAATCATATTTGACTTTATCATACATCAATTAAAGGCTCAGACGTCTGTGACCACACACTTCTCAAAGTCTTTCATGCTGTGATGACCTCTGCCTTGGTCAGGTCCGGTGGACCAATTGGTCCATTTAGATCCTGGAGTTCAGCACCCATGTGCTCAGGATCTGCTTTTTCCTCTTCAGGAGCCTGGCGTGCTTTGCCAGCGCGGCATTCATTTTGGTGAGATGATCATTAAAATAAACAGCTGTCCCTTTCATGAGTTTTCTTTGCTTCATCAGAGATATTTTCTGCTTTTGCTTCACAAACCTGGTAAGGATCATTGGTTTATCTGACTCCTTCCTCCTGGGAAGCGCAGATCTCGTTGGTGTTCATCCAGAGAAATCCCTTTAGACGTGAGAAATGATCCAACTTGACTCTCCACACTCTCTGCTGTGGGCACTGCATCCCTGCTAGCTTCTGTGCTAACGTTAGCTGTACCAGGCCTAGCCCAGGGTTTGTGTTGAAAACCTTCGTGATTTATATCTCTATTATTACTGTTATTATTTATTTATTAATGTACTTCTTTAATAATTCATTTACCTATATATTTTGTCATTAATCACTTTTTTTACTCTATTTTTTACTTTTATGTATGTTTACATATTTTATTCATTTTAGATTTTGTTTTAACTCCAGTGTTTTACTCAGGGGGACCTCCAAATCAGTGGTTGCAGATGTCTGACTGTAGACCCTCAAAAATGGTCAACAGTCAAGCTTGCATTGATCATCTGAAAAGGAAAGAGAAGTCAACATTTTTTACTCAGCAGAAAGCAACAGTGTCGCTTGTGCTGCTCTGATGTTCATTTTTGTATGTGTGGAGGCTCACCATGACGGTGATTACCTGAGTGTTTACAGCTCCAGAAACCTCCTTGGTTGCTTCGTAAAGATGGAAGTGTGTGTTCTACGAAATAAGCTTAGTAGTTCTGTTACAAGACTGGGCAAAACTTTTCAAAGAAAACACAGAAGTGACCAGAAAACCCCACATCAGTGTTGGAAACTTCCAAATCTTTGGCCAAAGCACCATGAAGTGTCTGTCCTTGAGTAAATTCTTGCACCCACTGCAGGAGATTTTACAGAACGCCTGAACACATTGTTGGCAACGTGAACATTGAGGCCACATACAGACAAATAATTTTTAAAGTTTGTGAGGATGAAAAGAAGCACACCAGAGAAAGTAATCCAGAAAATTCCAAGGAGGCCCTGAAGGCTGTAAATTAGATATTTTGGCTGGTGTTCTGTCTTCAGCTTCGACCGCTCTAAAATGAAACATTTGACTCTGATGATCAGGAGGTTTCTTCTGTGGTTCAGGTTTACAGGGTCAGACAGTTATTCACGCACTGTCATCAGTTTTTCTCAGACCACCTGTGATTTGGTTTTTCTGCTGAAACCTGAAACACTGGTGTCTGTTGAATCTTTTCAGTTATGGACTCTTCTGTTTGAGCTGTAAAATCCCGGCTGGAATATGCCTGTCTTTTCTTTGAAGGGCGTCTCTAAAGTGATTCAGACAGAATCAACCTTGAGAATTTTTTTAAACTTTCTGTTAATTTCATTTCTCAGCTTTTAGACATTTTTCTAAAATTCCCATAAACTGTCACATCTGTGTTTTTAATTTAACCTTGAAGGGACTGCAAAATGACAGTCTTACACCCCACCCCCCTCCCTGTGTGATGACCTACTTTTCACATTTGTCCATTTGGGTTTCATTTCCTGTTTCATTTGAGTTGTCATTTCAGGGTGGGAGAGCTGCCAGCACTGCCTCCTCCTCTCAAGAACAACCCCCTCCCCACCTGTTGACTTCAATTAGCCTCTTGGTGTCTTTATTGGTGGCAGCAGTGGAATCAGAGGAGACCTCTGCCTGGATTTTAGAGAAAGTGGAGAGGAGGGGGGGGGTTAAGTGCTTCACCTATGATCTTTGATAACGGTTATGAGGTCGCCACTCAGGTTCACCTTGATGACTTCTGACAGCATGAAAGCAACAGCACCGCCTTCTCAAGCAGGATTTGATTTCATGGAAACACACAAAGACCAACCCCCCCCTGAGTTTTCTCACAGATTTTTCATGTAAGAGCAGAGGTCATGTTCCTCCAATAATCTAATCTAGATTATAATCTGATCTTCTTTAGCAGACTACACTGGTAGGGTGAATGTCAATCGTTTGTTTGTTCTTCGGTTCAATCAGCAGTAGCTCACGGCTCTGGCTTTTCTACGCACCAGTTTTTCTGAATGTTTCCATCAGAGAAAATCTGTCATTAAAGATAAAACATAGTCCAAAATATAATCTAAATTAAACCTAAAAAAAAAGTTTAACAGGAAAAAACCCGACTCCTTTCTTTTGTGTCTCTGTAGAATTTCCTTCATGCAGTTGATTCCATCCAAGTAAACACATAGAAGAGGCTAAAGCCTCTAGCAGAGGAGGTCAAACATCTTCAACAAGAAAATACAAAGTCCAGTAAGCTGCTGGTTTTCTTACCTTCTTCCTTCTTTTCTGTCTAAAACATGTTAAAAACTGTCTGAAACTGTCTGGTTCAAACTAAACAGGAAGCAGTTGAAAATGGAAAAGCATACAAGTTAGTGATGACCTGGTGTATTAAGGACAGTGATTCTAAAATGAAAGTGATGGACAGACGGAAAGATGGACTGATGGGTGGATAGGAGCTGTGCATTTCATGACAGGTAAACACTATGAAGCCCCAAACAGTGAAGCTATGCAAACACCGATCAGAATGATTGATTACTTTCACGAAAAGGCAGTCAGACAGGTGAGTCTGGGTTTACGTGAATGACTGCATGGTGCCAGGTTTGATGGATGGGACTGTTTTAACAGGTTTTCTCTTTTTTCCAGTGAAATATTTTCTGAACAAATTTTCCCACGAAGACATTTTGGGCAGATATGAGTTTTCAATTTCAGAACAGTGGGCACTGTCTTATCCAACATAGCAGTGCCCAGAAAACAAGACAAGGTCCAAAGAAAATGGTTGATAAACTCCATGTAAGAACCTAACCAGTTCACACAGGAGCTGACCTCAACCCTATTAGAATGAAAAGGGTGAGAAAGGTTCCACATCCGGTTTTACATCAGTTTGTGACCTCATGAAGGCTCAGCAGCAGTTTTCCTCTGTCCTGCTCTTAAAACCTTAATTCACACATTTCTGCTCCATGATCCCTGACTGAAGTGACTGGGAGGTTGTACTCACACCAAACAATCCTGGGGGAGCCTTGACTTAATTGGATGAGCCAGCGCATCAAAAAATGACAAGTTGGGGACACCCAAAGTGTCAAAGTGTGACGCAGAGGGGTCCTTACCCATGCGTCAATATGACACAACTTGGGAGTGAGAATGTTTTTCACGAAACAGCAGCCGCCATGGAGGAAATTAGAAATTGGCAGTAAGAAGTTATTGGTCCAAGTTGGTTTGAGTCAACGTTTCTATGGCAACCACTATCTCCAATCAGGAGTGAGCTTGTTACAAGATCACACTGTTTCTACTGAAGCGGGTTCGAGAGAATGTGTCAATCAAACTGTTCAAAGTTCAATGCGGGACCACCTACTTTTATGGAGGAATCTGACTGGTCAGTTTCTAACTTCAATAATTGGAACTACAGAAAAAAAAATCATGAAAAAAATGAGGATTGGCCATAACATGTAAAAAAGGTATCAGAGCAAGAATGGTTATTCTGACAGATAGAATGGCAGAGTAGCAGCTGTGGATTTCTCAATAGAAGTCGATGGGATTTTGGCTTCTTGGAGCTAGCAGGGACTTCCTGTTTGGAACACTAGGGAGGAGGGGTCATTCAGTCCAGTTCTTTTATGCAAGATGGATCTGCCATCAGTGGTATGATGTCAGACAGACCACTTTATTCTACAGTATGTTCAGTAGTGCCGAAATTCTTCAGAAATTGAACAATCAGTTCTGTCACATCTTTTTATAGGAAGATTTAAAAACTACAACTTAAACCAAAATTTTGGACTTTGTAAGCCTTCCAGAACCCCTTTGGGCAAACCACCAAACCTCACACTGTAGTAAAACCAACATGTACGTTGTTTTGAATAAATGTCCTCTCTGGATCAGGGATAGATGGTTCGTGAGCATCACACAACCATGGGAGCATGCAGCAGAGGGCAGACCTGCAGGTGAGGGGCGCCATGTCTGAATGTGGATCTGGACATGGAAACAGGGATGTGCATTCTTTCTGTTAAATTCAGAGTTGAAGGAAGGCAGTGAAAACTCCTCACTCCAGAGACTGTCTGCTGTCTGTTTATCTTCTGATCTTTAGTAAGTAACCCATGCTATTCTGCCTCTTCCACTCTGTTCTCTTCTAAAACACCCCCTCTTGCTTTGTGGGTGGAGTGTAAAGTCTACTGATATGTGTAAATGCAGGGCTTAGTGTTATTAGAGCTGAGCATTTACATTCTGGACTTCCCTATTGATTCTGTCTGTCTTTTCTGTGTTTAGATGAGGAAATAAACAACACATGTGGCTCTGATTCCACATCGTCTTTTTCCTCTTCTCTCTTTTTGAGCTGTCATTTGGTATGTTTATGCGAAGTTAGAACAAAAAAGATCAAATAATCACATTAGTCTGACTCAAACCAGAGTTCCAGTGAAGCAGTAGTGAGGCAGCGCATGCAGCTCCTTCCTTTCTGAGCTTTATCTCAGCATCATAACCCGCTCTTCCTGCTCTCTCCAGATTTATCATCATAACCTGAAAATGAATCTGAAATCCTAGCATTGCTCCTGTTTTCTGAGGTCTAAATAATGACTTTAGTTAGCTTACATCAGAAAAAAAGTCATTATTTTACTATTTCTTTTTGGGTTGGACAATAACATTTTAGTCTTTCATAAATAAATTATTTATATTACAAATTAGTTATATATCTATGATTTGTCTCATATTTTACTTTACAGGAAATGCTAGTGCAGGAATTTCTACAGGCTACTTGATGGTTTAGAACAAAAAAGACTGTTATTCCAATCCATCAGCCCAGATGAGAGGAGCAGTCATGGAAGCTAACAGTACATAAAAATTACTCAAATAGCTGCAGCAGCGGACAGCGTCAGTGTTTTCCTGCAGGACATAAGGAGGAGCCACCTCGATCCTAATCTCCTAAAAATACCATGTTCAAAACCTGTAGTTGAAGCATCCAAAAATGATTCTGAGCTGATGGTTCCCTTCATGTGTCTTTGAAGGTGCTCTGATTCCCAGTTTTAGCAGGTGGAATATTCACATTAGGATTAGGCCCAGTGGGGGTCAGACTGGGGCACCCGTTGGACTGGAGGATGTTCTGTATGACTGTGGTCAGTTGTTTTCTGCGAAGGGACTGCTGGATGTCCCGTGCCTCCCTGATTATACAGCAGGTTTCAAAGTCTAAACATCTGAGCAGCCTTTTGTGTGCTGTTTATATTTGAGCTTGAGCGTGCATGTTTGTGCAGGCCTCACAACAACCATAAATGACTTATTGTGTGTGTTGGGGGTGTTTTCTCCACAATGGTCTGAAGGAAGGTTAGATGAAAGGGTGCAACTCGCATGTTTACAGCAGCCAGGCTGGAATGAGAGGCTGCGGCGCTCAGCGGCTGTAACTCGATCTGCTGTGTGGACGCATGCGGAGCACCGCGCTCCTGCTTTCATGCTGGTTGGTTCCAAGCTTTGTTATCCCAGAGTGACACCACGTATTTAGACTAGCAGTCAAATAAACCCTGTGAACAGTTCTGGGGGGTCTTTGAAGAGGAAGAACTGCAGGCTATGCTGAGAAAATTCAGTCAACTTTGAACATGCCAACAAGGCTCTAAGGATGCGTTTGACCTCACCACTCCTCTGTATGAGACTGCGGTCCACATCCACACCCCTGCCCCGTCCATGAGCAAACCCTTGCCTCTCTTATATCACAAAGGCTTAATTTCAAAATTGTCAGACTGTATCTTTTTTAGGACAGAAAGTGCTCAGTTGTTTCAAGTGTGCATCACATCATCAGTAGATTAATTTGATGTCTTTTCTAGAGGAAAAACACTGTGGGATAGATGAGCACAGTCACTCTGGACTGGCAGACCAGAATTCCTCCTCTGCTATGCCCTGGTCTTCATCTTCCTCACCACCAGAGTGATCCCCACACTACCATTCTCTGCTCTCTGGCTACATTCTCAGAAGCCTATGTCTGAACAAGATGTAATCAACGTGTGCTTCACCCTCCACTCTCATGTACTCCTCTATTTTCTGGAAAAATGTCTTTACCACCGACATTTCTATTTCCATTCTTCTTGCAAAGTCCTTCATTCCCGTCCTGAACACCAAGCTTATCCATCACTGCCTCCAAACCTTTGTTTCTTTTACAAGTCTGTTTTAAAAACTAGAAAGATGTCATTACAGCATTGAAAATTTAATTTCTAATATGATTTATGCAGATTTTAGCAGAGAAATTAAACAGTCTATCTGCAGTGAAGATGAAAGGCTCATAATGTCTCTTTGTATCTCTCTTTTGTTGTGAAAGGCTTTGGCACTCTGATGGCCTTCATTGGTAAATGTGTTTAGTCATTGTTGTGAGATGAACAGAAGGAATAATGAAATGAACAGATGAGAAAGATTTGACAGTGTGAGCTGGAACACTGACAATGGCTTCAATGAAAATAAAACTTTGTGAAAAGCTTTGTGGGTAAGAAGTAGTATTTTCTACCAGATGTGATATGTGATGGTGTAATGTAATAGGTGGATGGGGTTCTTGTTATATTGTTTGCTGCTGATGTTGAACAAGTTGAAGTGTAATGAGAGTTTCAGGGAAATAGTAAGGGTTGTAGGAGTAAGGTTGGGAGGTGAACCATGATGTAAGGAGGCTGGCTGGGACAGGTGGTCAAACGGTCAATGTTGCAGAGATGGAAGTAAGTGGATTGGGTGATAGTGTTAGCATGTTAACAAAAGAAAAATGTGCTGTCAAGGATGACATTCTGACTTTTTTCTTTGCTTTCTGGCTCAGCTCTCTTTTCACCGCAACGGACCAACATACCAACCGCATGACGGTAGAAGCCGCACCAATTCGCCTGTCAATCTCACACTTCGATCTTCCCTCACTTGTGAACGAGACCCCATGATAAAAACTCCTCCACCTGAGGCAGGAGCACCCCACCCAAACTACATTTCTCCGGTCGAGAACTATGGCGATAGATTTGGCGGTGGTGACCTTCATCCCAGCTGCTTCAAACTCGGCTGCAAACTGTTCCAATGCATGCGAAGGTCCTGGCTCAATGAAGCCAACAGGACAGCATCATCTGCAAAGAGCAGAGAGGAAATCCTGTGGTTCCCAAACCAGACCCCCTCCTGCCCCTTGCTGTCCCTAGATATTCTGTCCATAAAGACTATGAACAGAACCGGTGATAAAGGGCAGCCCTGCCTGAGTCCAACATGTACCATGAAACAGGTCTGACTTACTGCCGGCTATGTGGACCAAGCTCCTGCTCAGGTCATACAGACACTGGACAGTCCCAAGTAAAGCTCCTCAGACCCCAAACTCCCAGAGCACCCTCCTCAGGACACAGGATGCGGTCAAACGCCTTCTCCAAATCCACAAAACACATATGAACTGAATGAGCTAACTTCCACGAACCCTCCAGCACCCTAAAGAGGTTGTAGGTCCACAGTTCCATGACCAGGACGGAAACCGCACTGTTTTTCCTGGATCTCAGCTCTGACTATCGGACAAACTCTACTCTCCAGTACACTAGCATAGACTTTCCCAGGGAGGCTGAGGAGTGTGATTCCCTGGTAGTTGGAACACACCCTCCGGTCCCCCTTCTTGAAAAGGGGAACCCCTGTTTGCCAGACCAGTGTTACGGTTCTCAACTGCTACCCAATGCTGCAGAGACATTTATTCATTTCATTCATTTATTTATTTATTTATAAAGCACCTTCCAGTCAAGAAAGCCCAAATTGCTGTACACAGGGAAAACATAGATCAACATTGTGCAATAATAAAACAAAGAGAAAAAAAGCCTAAAAAGAATAAAATCAATTTTAAACTATTTAAAACAGAGATTAAAACCAGGATAATAAAAGGGCTAGGCTGATGCTAAAATGCTGTAATGCAGGAATAATTCTTTTTTGAAACTCTCCAAGAGCGTGACCACTGGTGGAAACTGATTCCAAAGTTTAGGAGCCAGCACAGCACAGCAAAAGCACAGTCCCCCCCGAAATTTACGTTTGGTTCTAGGAGCCAGTAACACACACTGGTCTTCAGAGTGTAAGGACTTTGGGGGGGGAATGTTATTTAAGCAGACTGGAGAGGTAAGAAGGTGCTGTACCTGCCAGAGACTCAAAAGTAAAAACAAATTTTAATACAAATCAGATACTGCACTGGCAGCCAGTTCAAAGAGGCCAAGATCAGAGTTAAACTGAACTTTCAAAACCAAACTATTTTGCCCCACAAATAAATCTGGCTGCTGCACTTTGGACCAGCTGCAGTCTGGCTATTGAAGCCTTGGGTAACCCAGCACACAAAGAACTACAATATTTTTTGTCTGGACAGCACGAAGGCATGGCTGACAATTTCCAGGTTCTTTTTTGAAATAAAAGACTTAATCCTAGCCAGACGTCCCATATGAATAAAGCAGGACCTGGTCACAGCATTTATTTGGAGGTCCAGTTTCAAAGCAGCATCGATTTTTACCCCCAAGTTAGTGACCACAGTCTGTTCAAAAGGGGCAAGAGAGAGAAGATCAATATCATGATCCTTTTGACCACTAGGGGTAAACACAATTACCTCAGATTTACTTTCATTTAGGTCAAGAAAGTTAGCTGACATCCATAACCTAACTTCAGCAAGGCAGTCAATTAGTTTTTTTTTTTTTTTAACTTGTTCTGTCCAACAGCTGAGCAGACAGATATGAGCTGAAAGCCTCTTGCATTAGACAGATTTTACTCTTACAATCGGGGGTTATAAATCGTTGGGAACACAAATTGTATGTTGGTATAAGCCCCTTTTGTAATTTAAACGAAACGTTATTAATATTAATTTTGTTTGTGTTCTTTTTGTTGGACCGGACGGAAAAAGAAAGGGGGAAAGAGGGGTGGGGAGGGGGGGGGGCGGTGGATAATAGATAGAGGATGACTAATGGATCATCGTTGGAGCTTATGTTGGAGCCTATACCAATTAAAATAGTGAATGTTGGTCTAAAATGGGCGGGGCCTGTCCACACACTCAGCTGCCACAAACATGCCTGCCGGCTCCAAGAGTGTTCACTTGTTCACATCCAGTTCACACACACACTTGTGCATACCAACCAACACATGCAAAGCACTACCTTCTGACACGCACACCATTTGAAGGTGCAAAGGTGGGCTGACGCCTGTGCTCAGGTGAATGTTATGTTAAGCTGAAGTTGATGAAGGAATGAAAAGAAAAGAAAAAAAAAAAAAAAAAGGAGGGAGAGCTCCCAGACATCCTCGCACCAAGACCCCCGCCGAGGCCACAGCGCCGACCAGGGCCCGCCCCCGCACCCATACTGTGGCGTCAACGGAGGAGATCCGCCCGCCAGGCAGCCCGGCCAAGCACCCAGACCAGGTCCCGCAGGACCACCACATGGGCCCCCAACACCCGAGCGCAGTGAGGTACGAAAGCGCAGAGCGCAAGGCCCAGCCCAGCCAGGAGAGCAGCCCTCCCACGGCACCAGGCAGCCCAGCACGGGGACCCACCCCCGAGAGCCCCACCACCCTAGACAAGCCGCCCACCACCACCACCCAGGAGTTCTGAGCATCCCCCCACCCCAGCCCCGGGCACGAGCCAGGGCCCCCCAAGGGAGACCTGCACCGAAGCTCCAGGCAGTTGCAGAGATCCAGAAGAGAGCACAGCGGGGGTCAGCTACCCCCACCTAGAGGAGGGATGACCAAGAGAAGTGGGGGTCCCCGAAAGAGTACATAGCCTGACCAGGCTATCCTATGTTGTGACTTAGAAGGGGCCCGGCACCCGAGGGTAAGGACCAGAACCCGCACTACAAGGACACAGACACCCTCCAGGCTCAGGTGGAAAATGATGCCCCGCTCATGGACTTGCCAGAGGACTGAGGGATCCCTCTCCCTGCGTGAGGAGGGGGCCGCCGGGCCCAGGAGGCCTACACCCAAGAGACAAGGCCGCCGCTGCTGAAGGTCCTGTTCCCCCCACCGGGGGTCAATTATTGTTTTAATCAAGCGGTCAGGTCGCTTGCATTAAGGGACATAAATTTGGCAATCGTCGGCAAAAAGGTGGAAATCCACCGTATGCTTCCACAATATCATTCCCAGTGGCAACAAATGAATAGAAATTAGCAATGGGCTCATAAATGACCCCTGAAGGACCCCCCACTTCAGGAGGTAACACTTAGATGAGTAAGGACCCATCTTAACACAGAAAGACCTGTCTGAACGTTAAGACCGCAACCACTGTTGTGCTTCACCAGAAGGCCCTGCCCATTGTTCCAGCCAACAAATCAGGATCTCATTATCAACTGTGTTGAAAGCCGTCGATAGATCCAGTAATAAAAGAACAACCAGTTCACCTGCATCTGTTGCCATTAAAACATCAGTAAAATTTTTTAAAAGTGCAAAACTGTAACGGTTCCATGATCTCATGTGCATTCAAGAAAGAGATCAACTGTTTGAAGACAATGTTCTCTAAGACTTTTGCACTAAAAGGCAGTTTATATATTGGCCTGCAGCATCCAACCCTTGTTTTTTCAGCAGTAGCCTTACTACCGCCTGTTTAAAATTGAGTGGAACCTGAGTGGACATAAGACTTGTGTTTCTAATAGTTATAATAGCCTTGATACCACCCTTTCCAACTCAATCAAAGACACCAATGAGAAAGAATTAAGCTTAGGAACTGGTGTCTGTGGAGTTGGAGGAGAATAAGTGGAACATCACATGAGAAAGAACCTAATACTAGCAACATTGTTCATAAAAAATACACAACATTTTTCACAATTTTCCACTGAGCTGTCTACAGAGTTCCCACTCCCATCTGAGCCTATTAATAAATTCAAAGTTTAAAAAGGATTCGTTGGTCACCAGAAGCAGAAGAAACAATAAAATTGCTCATTCATTTTCCAATCCGCTTTATCCCTTTTGGGGTCACGGGGTTGCCAGACCCTGACTTGGCTTCTCATGGGCAAAGGCAGGGGACACCCCTGGACCAGTCGCCAGTCTGTCACAGGGGCCACAATCACACAGCCATACACACTCACATCCACACCCAGGGACAATTTAGAGTAACCAATTAACCTGTGAAGCATGTTTTTGGATGGTGGGAGGAAGCGGGAGTACCAACGCATGCAAGGGGAGAACATGCAAACTCCACACAGAAGGGTCCCCCATTGGTGACACTGTTTCAAGTCCCCCAGCTGGGACTTGAATTGGGAACCTTCTTGCTGTAAGGCAAGAGCGCTAACCACTGTGCCACCGTGCAGCCCACAATACAATTGTATTTTAGCTTTTGTGACAACTTTATTATACATGTACAATTTGTCCCTAAGAAGATCATGGGAAATTTGGAGTCTGTCCTTCTTACGTTTTCTCTCAGCTTTCCTACAGTCCTGTCTCAAGGCACGTATTTCCTCAGAGTTCCAGCGTTCAGAAATGTGCCTTGGATTTTTGATGGTGAGGGGGGCAATCTCATCCAAAATTTTAGAGCACAGGTAGTCAAACTGAAAGAGGAAAGCATTTGTGGTTATCGGGGATGAGTATAAAGACGGCCACTCCAGCGAAAAAATAGCAGAAAATTCATCAGCTTTCCCTTCATCCAAGCCCTGCACCCATCTGACAGGAACAGGTCTAGGGACAAAAGTGAATGCAGAACCATGCCAAATAATGCTGCTGAATAATCAGAGAACGCAGTCTTCACAGTCTCAACTGAGGTGAGAGGAAACCCAGCAGACACGAACGCGAACAATTCTCTCGCTTCATCTGCCCCGGCACTGCTGATGCCTGCTGCTGCGGTGAAAAACAGCTGTCCAACGAAGCAACGCTGGTACTCCCATGCAAACCAGATCCAACCAAATTCAGAAGAAGAATTCAACCGAGCGAGGCTGGCAAAGGTGAGCAAGGCAGGCTGACATGAGTGAGGCAGGCAGACGTGGCTTGGCATGAGCTGGGAAGGAGAGGAGACAATTTCCTGGTGAAGAGGCTGGAGAGGGAACTAATTAAGTACTGTGTGGAATAGGTAGTATGAATGAGCCTGTTTGCCATGAGGGCAAACACCCACATCTGCTCACTCAAGAGAAAGCGTGTCAGTAGGATTGAGGAGATCCTTGAGGTATTCCTTCCAACACCCAGCAATGTCCCCAGTCGAAGTCAACAGCTCCCCACCTGCACGGAAAACAGTGCCTGTAGAACACTGCTTTCCCCTCCTGAGGCGCCGGATGGTTTGCCTGAATCACTTTGAGGCCAACCAATAGTTCTTCTCCATGGTTTCCCTGAACTCCTCCCAGGACCAAGTTTTTGTCTCCACAGCAGCCCGGGCTGCAGCTCATTTAGACTGCCGGTACCTGTCAGCTGCCTCTGGAGTCTCACAAGCCAGCCAGGCCTGTTAGGACTCCTTCTTCAGCTTGATGGCATCCCTTATTTTTGAGTTCCACCACCGGGTTTGAGGATTACCTCCACAACAAGCCGCAAAGACCTTGCCACCACAGATCAGTACTGCAGCAGAGACAATGGAGGTGGAGAACATGGTCCACTCAGACTCAATGTCCCCAGCCTCCCTCTGTACCTGTTTGAAGCTTTCCCAAATGTGGGAGTTAAAGACCTCCTTGACAGAGGGCTCAGCCAGGCATTCCCAGCAGACCCTCACAATACATTTGGGTCTGCCAAGTCTTTCCGGCCTCCTTCCCCACCAGGGAATCCAACTCACCACCAGGCAGTGATCAGTGGACAGCTTTTCCCCTCTCTTTACCTGAGTGTCCAAGACACACAGCCGAAGATCGCCTGAAGCGAGTACAAAGTTGATCATAGATCTCCTGCCGCGGGTGTCCTGATGCCACGTTGTTGATGGACACCCTTGTGCTCAAACATGGTGTTTGTTATGAACAAACTATGACAAGAACAGAAGTCCAAAAACAAAACCACCCGGGCTCAGATCAGGGAGACCATTCCTTTCAACCACACCCCTTCAGATGCCATTGCCGTTGCCCACCGAAGTCAATGGGGCATTGAAGTCTCCCAGGAGAACGATAGAGTCCCCCATTGAGGCACTTTCCAGTAATCCTCCGAGAGACATCAAGAAGGCCAGGCACTCAGAAACTCCTGTTTGGCCCACAAGCAGTCCTGTCCCCAACCTGAAGACAAAGGGACATGACTCTCTTGTCCACCAGGGCAAACTCCAACACTTGGCAGCTGAGCTGGGGGCTCATGAGTAACCAAACACCACATCTCACCATGTGCAACTCCAGAATGGTAAAGAGTCCAACCCCTCTCGAGGGACTGAGTTTCAGAGCCCAGACTGTGTGTGGACATTAACTATATGCTGCCGGTAGGGCTGGGCAACAGTGAATTTTTTGTATCACAATATTGTTTTATTCATATCAGGCAATAACGATATATACCATGACATAAACCAAATAACCTTATGTCAAATTTGAACACACTGTGACTCATTAGAGAAATGTGTAATCATCAGCAGGTTGTTTAGATTTCAATCTTTATTTCCTATCATGCTTGATATGATTAATTTTTCTTAATAAGTAAGCAGGAAAAAAGGCATATTCCTTTTTATTTTTATTATAAAAAAATAATGTCATATTTGATTTCTTGCTATTTGTTTTTTTCTTGATTGTGTATAAATATTTTTGTTGTTACATCTTTAAAGTATATTTAAAGTATAAATTTTATTTTTCTTCTCCTCGGCTTTTGACTGTATCTATGGTGGCAAAACTTAGATTTTTCATTTTGGCAGGATGTGCAGTCTTTCTGCTTTTATCAGAGCTTTGGGTCATTCACATTCCAGGCAGTTTCCACGAGCAAGAAGCAGGTCTGAAGAAATCGTATATCATGAGCTGATGCGAGGTGCCCTCAGTGATCAATAGGGGGCAGTGAAGGTCCAAAAAAGCCACTCAGCAGGAGTTTAGGTCACAAAGTTGAGGCAGACCGCCACACAAAGTTGTCCTTCAAGCACTCAGAGAGATGACAGCTACAAGAGGCTGCAAAAGACTGAGAAGTGTCTGTCAACAAGTCTGCAGAAACTCGCTGAACAGCCTGTGACTGCTGAATGACTGTGTGTTCCTGTGTGTGTGTTTCTTTTAGTGTGTGAGACTGTGTATGCTATATTTGGACGTAACACACAGAAACTATGTCCTAGAAGTTTCTTTGTGTGCCTTGTTTGTCTGTTTTTCTTTATTTATGTCTAAATGTGTGTGTGTGTGTGTTTGGGACTCTTTTTGTGTGAGTGACTGTTAGTTTTTGTGTATGTGTAATGTGTTTTTGTTGGTGAATAGACTCTTCCACACAGATGACACACGGACTTTTTAAAACAAATATCAGAAGCAGCTGAAGATCCTGGTTTACTCCACTGACTTCTATCCATCTTTCATTTCTCATAAATGAGTCAATTATAATTAATAAAACAGCTAATACATGAGAGACGCTTCTATTGGTCTTTTTCATTTTAAATAAGTATAAATTAAATAATAGTCATTAATGCATTCTTTTTGAATGCAGCATTTTATCACTGATGCTTTTCATTAATTCATGCAGATTCCAAGACATGTTAAAAACTGCATGAATTTTCCATAGAAATTATGCATTAGAGCATTATTGACAGCACTGAAGGTTCCTTAAATCTGTTCAGATTATACACTAGTTATTGATATGATCGTCTCCAAACTATGAAAAACAGAATGATGCATCGAAGCACTTTAGCTACAAAAGCACAAATCTAGTCCAGTTTTGCTAATTCTCAAAGTCTTCAAAAACTCTACAAAATGTTGCTGAGGACTAAAGACAGTGAGAATCGATGCTCACATAACTTATTTATTTCAGATCTACCAGGAATCTAAGTCTCTGTTGGGTTTTATATTTTTTTACTTTTTATTTACTATACATAGTTGGGCGTGCACTACTGTTTCTTCTTTCTGTTTGTTGCAATAAGAACCTGTTCATATTATGTTAACTCTTATTTATGGGTTCTTTCTGTTCTAAATTTGTTGGACACCAGATTAGAGCTATCAACATGTTTGGTTTCAAAGACCTGGTTTTAGTGATTTCATGAACTTGGTTTATTTGTTTTTTGGGCAGGGGAGTATTTTTTAACTCTTTGAAACAAAATTGCTACTCATATATTATAGACCTTCCCATTGTTAACTAATGTATGGAAAAGAAAACGAATGAAAACTTTGAGGTAAATCAAGTTTCAAAGGGATCTTATCAGCTCAGGATGTAGCGTGAGAATCGAAAATCAAGCAGATTCCCCATAAAAAAGAACCCCATAAAATCTCCATAAAATACCTCCTCATCTGTATAATTACAACGGCCTGAAAACAATAATGCTGTAAAACGCTTTCCTCTTTACTAGAGTTGTAAAAACGTACCTGCTGATCATGTATTTCATGTTATTGGTAATGCGACTTTATAGAGGACTGTCATATGAAAGCCATCAATTGGACCAGGCGAGAGTTCACATGAGTAAACGCATACACGTCACTGAGGATTGATGGGGGCCTTGCAGAACAGACCTGTGTTTGGAAGCAGAACCAATAGATCGGAGTTGCCCTGCTGGCTGCTTAACCTGCAGCAATTAGCAGACAGGAAAAGGTCTGGTCAGTGAAAATGTAATCACAAAATTAGCCGTGTGATACATCAAGCCAACATATGTCTGTGAAGTCTGTGTTATGGATGCAGCATTTGTTCATATCAGCACTGATGATGGCGGATAATTGGACATACTAATCCAGTAATACTTGCAAATGGATACATTATATTTGAGTAGCGTTGATTAAGGTACAGATTTGAACATCAGGACGCACGTGCACAGCCATGCATGCAAATGGCAGTTTTGTGCATGCTCACACACATATTTTTGCTTGTCAGGGTCACACCATCAGGGGTTAAAGACTAGTTAAACACTACATTGACAAGTGACGCCACTCATAAAACTGTACTGTCATTAACTGCAGCATCGTTTGCCAATACATCACACTCTCTGTCATAAAAATGTTGAAAAACATCACCGGAGTGGTTGTTATGTACTTTAAACCTTGACCAGCCTATAAAAATTGAGGAAATTGCAAGAATAGTATCAGTCTGGTAATTTTTTTACGAGTTTCTTCTTTTATCAGTCCCAACAAATAAAATTGACAACCCATCCTCTGCTGACCCAACATTGTTTTCAAGTCTGTTGTAAAATCCCTCATAGATTTACTGATTTGTGCACAAATATCAGGCTGCCTCGTCACCATCCAATAGGACAGATTTTCAACACAACATTAAAATCAAATTCACCGAGGTTAGACAACCTGAATCGACATTGAGAAACCAAACCAAAAAAATACAACCAACAAAGACTTGAGAAATAGAGCTGAATGAACAATGAGACACAGAACCGACAAGAGGAAACTAAACCATCCAAGAAGCTCCTCTCTCTGCTAGTGCATCATAACAGCTGGGACTGGAGTGCTGCTGGATTTAAACACTGATGGTAGTCTGGAAGCTCTCCAACTACACCCCCTTACTCTTATGAGGATGTTAGGTGAGGGGGCTGGCCAAGCATTCACCTGGGGATTTAGCTACTTATTGGTGGTATCTTGCCCCTCGAATGCTGAACACCACACCCCCCCAGGGCTTTTTAATTGCAAAAAAGCCATGTAGGGAGGGAGATTGGGTACCACCATTTACCTATTGGAGACACAACCTTGCACCCATCAAGTTTATTCCACATACATGTCTCTACACACCACACAGACTCAATGCACCAGCAGGGTGACAGCACGGGATCCTTATGTTTCATACTTCTGATCAATTCATAGACCAGGGTGCGACATAATCACCATGTTTACATGGTATCCTAGGAAGATAAGATCTGCAGAAAATTGTCTTAAGAAACATAAATCACCAACTTAATTACTTGTTTGATACTTTAAAATGTGCTTTTATTTTAGGGCTGTCAACAAACAAATAAATACAATAAATAAAAACAGGAAATAATAACTGAATAACTGGAAATATAGCCTCTTAAATGATAAAAAAAAATCTCTGCGTGAAGCCAGAACCAAATACTATTCAGCTTTAATAGCACAGAATGGAAATCATCCGAGATTTATTTTTAGTACTATAGCCAGACTGACCAGCAGTCACAGCTCAGTGGAACCACATATTCCTGTTACTCTCAGCTCTGAAGAGTTTCTTACATTTTTTAATGATAAAATCTTAAATATTAAACATCATCTGAACAAAGTTCTCCCTACTATCAGCCCAGAGCAGGCTAAAACAGCAGAAACAAAGGCATCTATAGAAACCTCTGTAACATTAGACTGCTTAACTGCTGTAGATCTAGCAGAATTAACATCAGTTATTACATCCTCCAAAAGCTCAACTTGTCTTTTAGACCCAATCCCCACTAAGCTTTTTAAAGAAACCTTCCCCCTAATTAATGAATCAATTTTAAATATTATAAATACTTCCATAGAAACAGGTTATGTACCACAGTCTTTTAAATATTCAATTGTTAAACCTCTTCTGAAAAAGCCCAGTTTAGATCCTGGCATTCTGGCCAACTATAGACCAATATCAAATCTCCACTTTATTTCAAAGATATTAGAAAGAGTTGGAGTTAAACAGCTATACTGCCACCTACAGGACAATAGCCTCTTTGAAGATTTCCAATTGGGGTTCAGACCTCACTGTAGCACTGAAACCGGAATAGTTAGAGTCACTAATGACTTGTTACTGACCACAGAAAAGGGACTAATCTCTATTCTGGTCCTGTTAGATCTTAGTGCAGCCTTTGACACTATAGACCACATCATCTTACTCCAGAGACTAGAGCATGACATAGGGATCAGAGGATCTGCCCTTCCAACACATCCTAACTCCCAAGTTATCACATATTGACGCATGGGTAAGGAACCCTCTGCGTCACTCTTTGATGCTTTGGGTATCCCCAACTTGTCGTTTTTTGACACGCCGGCCCAGATTAAATCAGGGGTCCAGTCGTTTTGTTAGATGCAGTACCCAAAACAAAACAAACGTTGGACGTGCCGGTACACAACTATGGTATAACATAACCATAGTTGAGTATTGAAGCGTTGATAGACCGGTAAATCGAGAGTTTTGCTTTCTGGCTTAGCTCTTTCTTCAACACAACGGACCGGCACAGCGACCGCATAGCAATGGATGCCGCACCACTCCGCCTGTCAATCTCACGCTCCGATCTTTCCTCATTCGTGAACAAGACCCCAAGGTATTTAAACTCCTCCATCTGAGGCAGGAGCACTCCCCCCTCCAAAGAGGGAAAACTACCTTTCTACAGTCAAGAACATGTAGAAAAACTACATGGTAGTTAGTTAACTAGTGTTTCAGTATGCTAATGTGGAGGAGTGCCATTCAATTAATGGCAGAGATGTGACGCCATAACAGCTGTCTTCATTTGATCAACCTCAGTGTATTTAAGTGTCAGGATTTCACCATAGTCAGGTCATCTGCTTTGTTTTGTCACGCCTTTGTTTCTCCATGGTTTCTGTCATGTTTCAGTTTATTTATTGAATATTTTAAGTTTCTTTCACAAGCCTGGTCCCCGGCATATCGCGTCCTTCTCCACCACTCCTTGACATAATGACCTGACCACCTTGGATCCAGCAGGCTTTGCCATGCCACACTAGATGGGTTTTTCTGCAGCTATACTCAAGTCATGCCAAGCCATCTCCACCCAATCGTTTCCTGAGGAGGATCATCAAGGCCATCTTTCCTTTTCCTGTTCCTCCGGAGGGTAACCTGGGCTGCTCATCTTCATTTGTCTGTTTCTAAAGAGGGTCACAGGAACCGCTCCTTCATGCTCCCTGTCCCATTCCAGTGGAGGGTCACCGGGGTCGCTCCTCCTCATGTGTCTTTTCTTCAGGAGGGTCACTGGAGCCACGCTTAATGTTCCCTGTCCCTGAGGGTGGTTGCTGCTCATTCCTCTTGACTGTATTTTCTGTTCCAGCGGAAGGTTGTGGGGAATGCACCTCTTCATGTTTCCTGTCTCTGGGGAGAGTTGCTGGGACTGATCCTCTTCATGCCTATTCCTGAGGGGAGAGCGGGAGAGATTCCGTATCACAGGTGGCTCGTCTGTTCTCCTGTTCTTGGCCTGGACCTGGCCTCTGGCTCGTCTCACACCTCCAGCTCTTCCCCAGTTCCATCTGTATAAAGTCCATCTGCTACATAATTCAAACATGTAGTTGTAGAGTTGGATAAGCTAATTCTCCTTTAACAGTTCTAGCACATCGCCTGTCCATCCTTCGAGAAAACCCCTCCTTCATATGAATTCCTGTTTCTTGAATTTTCTCCTCGAAATCTGTTGTTTTTTTATTTATTTATTTTTATTTTTTATAGGAGTTTTTCCTCACCGAGAAGGAGGGTTTGCAAGAGGCGCATTCCTGCATGTTTTCCAACATACCATGCTCTGGCATGTTCTAATTGGCTGGACACACCTGAGGCAGGTAATCCGTGATGAGTAGGGCTTGGATATCTGGAAATCACATAGACACTGCGGCCCTCGAGGCCAGGAGTTGTTTAGCTTAGTCTGTTTAGTTTAGTTTAGCAGCCAGCTATTGTTAGTGCCCGTAAGATACCCATAGGATGCCAAGACAAACTACACTCTGATTGTCTAATTTCCTCATTTCTAACAGTCAGGCTGCATAGAAGGCACGCCCAAAGAGCACACACCTTTGACGTGAACAGCACTAACTTCACTAGCTTCTTGCACAATCCACAGAATTTGAGGAGGTTAAATACATTTTTTTAAATCCTCATGATGTCTGCGTCTCTTTTACTGCACCCTTACTTACATTTATGTGGTAAGTTTTCACTCTAACCTGAAGCCCACAGCATGCCAGTTGAAAAAACTGTGCATGACACGTTTGCCCATATTCCACCTGCAGACAGTCCATATCCCCCCATAAGGGCAGTTCCGACTAAAGCTTCAGTTTTTTACTGCAGCTCTTAATGATTCTTTCAGAAGTGCATCACTGAGGTAAGGTTAGTGGTTGTTTATAATGACGTTCGTGTCAGGAGAATCTGATTCACAGAAACAGGATCAACCAAACTGTCTGGTAACCCATAAGTGTTCTACGTACTCAACAGTCAACAAGACAG
Organism: Adrianichthys oophorus; assembly: GCA_036245035.1. Taxonomy (NCBI): domain Eukaryota; kingdom Metazoa; phylum Chordata; class Actinopteri; order Beloniformes; family Adrianichthyidae; genus Adrianichthys; species Adrianichthys oophorus. Next base: position 765,390 of record BSAI01000005.1, read on the forward strand.
CACAAGTTTGGTGCAGCCCACATGGCTTTGAGGCGGAGGTAATTTTTCACTTTTGTCCAGTATCCGAGCTTAATGTTGGAAATCACTGAGTGAAGTCTGTTGTGTCCATGTTCATGAAAGGACTGGAAAAAACAACACACACAAGCTGATCAAGATCATAATCTGTTCTCAGACTCTTTCCAATCACTGTTTTACAACAGCTAAATCATGGTAATTGATCTCTCTCTTAAGCTCTGCTTCTAGGTGCTGCATTTCTACCTGTTTTTCTTTTTTTTTGGTTCCTACAACACTTTTAAAACTTTGATTTGCAGTAATTTTGATTACAGTTTCCTGTCAATAAACATTAGAGCTGTTTGAAATGTCTGGAGCACTTCTTGAGAAAAAAAATCGAATTCAAATTTAGCAATTTCTGAGTTGCACAGAAAACCTGCCTTTGGCCGGTCCTGCTCTTTTTTTACAAAGACAGTTCCATTGAGTTGAGTGCTGATTTGGAGCATATGCAGTTGGCTGTCCCCATTTCAGTTATGGAGATTCTGGAAACTTATGAAATATCCTACAGACTGAGAACAATGTGTTACATTTGGAAAATATGCAACTCTCAACACAGAGCTTTTCATATTAGAGCTTTAAAATTTTAATGAAAATCTGAGAAATCAGTTCAGCGCGCAATGCAGCTAATGGAAAAAATGCAAAAACTGGTGAAATATAATGCTCTACAAATTTTCATTGAGACCCTGGCGTTTTGGAGAATTTTAGAGAATTTAAGAACAGCCTAATAGTAAAGAACTACAGCAGTCACTTACTGAAAAAAGCCAGGAAAACCAACCTGAAAAGACTAGAAAAAATCAAACAGAGAAACCCACAAAATATAAGGGAGAGAAACTGAAACGACTAAGGATAAAATGTTGAAATGAAAGCATTCGCGTTTAGCCAGTATGGCCCTACATGGCACCTTGAACTACAGCTTTGCTTGACTGAAGAGAAGTAAGGATTGCCTTCTTTGGCAAAGGCAGACTAACCCCAAGTTCAATGTTATATGAACATTGAGGAAACATGCCTCCACATCCACCAAAGCTTGCTTTGAATAAGAACACTACACAAACACTGCAGCACACCAATCTAATGAATCCCAGCCGATCAATTTATGACTGAAAATGAAATACCTCATGGCTGCCTATTTAACCTAATAAAACTAATATGAGCCCCATAAGTCATCTGTTGCTGATGTGGGGTCGATGCTCGATTCAATTATCCAATGATGCTGAAAGAAACTTCCTGGATCTGTTTGGATCACAGAGCTCTGATGGTGGACTCTCTTTTACAGAATTTTGCTTTGCATGAATTGTTTTTTTTCCATTGGGACAAAAAGAGTCCTTCACATCTTTCTGCACAAACACAAAGACCTCTGCAATGTCTTGGTTAAGTTGGACTGTGCATGTTCAGTTACACGTATACACAGATATTTGAAGACTGAAGAGAGTCACGCTTTTTAGTTTTTTTCTCCTGAAACACATGTTCTTCAATAAATGTGTGCTTCAGAGTGCGTTCATAAAACTCAATGTCTTCAAACGTTCTTCTTCTGCATATTAAGTCAAAACTATTAATGATTCTTCTCCTGAGAGGCCACACATCATCAGTGATGGCAGGCCAGCTCCATTTGTGGTCATAGACTCTTAAGTCACTTCATTCCAGACAAAAATACACACACACACACACACACACACACACACACACACACACACACAACAGGAAACTGTCTAAGCAAAGGAGCCTTTCAAAGTTAAGATCAGATAATCAGAAGACCTCAACCACAGTGAGGAAGCTTGAGCCTCTGTGTGTACAGCTGGCAGGGCTGACAATCTCTGACAGCAGCCTGTGAGCTGCTGGTGCAACGCCGTACTCCAACTTCAGCCAAAAGACTGGATGTCATCAGGCCAAATCTGCATCAATTTGAGCCAACAGCCATCTGTTTTAAACACCATGTGTATGAGTGTGTGTTTCGTCTTTCTTTGTTTGTGTGTATGTCAATCCGAGTTTTTCTGTTTGTGAATGTGTGTTTGCAATTTTTTAAATCAATTCAACTCAATTTTATTTATGCAGCCCAAAATCACACAATACAGTCGTCTCAATGGGCTTCACACCGGTATTTATACAAAAGAACATAAAGACAGTCATCAAATGTAAACAATAGTTGGTGCAAGGACCATATTGTTTTTGCAGTTGTAAAAATGTATGTGCCATTGAGACAAAATTTGACCCCCGCCACATGCGCAGTCACCAAAATTTACACACACCAAGGGAAAATTGAAGATGTCACCCCCAAGACGATGACATCATGGCGAGCAAAACCGTAAAAACATATATGGGTCAAAATTCGTTTGGAGCCAAAAATATATAAACATTTGAAATACACAAATAAAACCAAAACACATGTCTTGGGGATATTAAGTAGAACTCTTTAAATTAGTATGGGATGGCTACATGACCCACGGTTTGGTGGCCATTTTGTAGCAAAGTGTGAGATTTGGCGATTTTCACGCTTCTCCACAATATGGGAAAACAACACTTTTGTTCTTCCAATTCTCACAAACTTGCCGCTGCTGGTGTCTATAAGCACCACAGAAGTTTTATTGGCTTTTGACCTTGGAAAGAGGCCACTATCTTGAATTTTTAAAAAAAGCACCTTTATTACCTTCTACAAACAAAAACTCCTAGGGATTTTCATCCATCATCTTGTGACTTCTTGAGCATCATTGGCAAGGTACTGTGGAAAAAATGTTGGAATTTGAAGTTGTTGATTTTGAACAGCGTGTGCGTGGTGATTTCGCAACTGTTGCGACATTTAGCTAGCTCGCACATGTTTTTTCAGAATGTCCTAAAAAAGGTATCCATTAGTTTGGAGGCTCAAGATGAACGAAAAAATATAGCATACAATATGACAATGTTGAAATTGTGGCCGTGGTAAACAAAACACCGTCGCAAAAAAATCTGCTGACTCATTATTTTGGGATGCGTAAATAATTCTTATGGGATTGCCACATGACTCAAATCTGAGATTTGGCAATTTTCAATTATATGAAAACAAACCTCTTGTTTTGGCAATTTTATCAAAATTTCACTAAAATCCCACTAGCTTAAGTCTACAATGACCCCTGGAGTTTTGTTCACCTTTGAGGCCTGGACTTGTCCTAGAGATTTTGATTTGATTTGATTTGAAAATGGTTTATTTCAAGCAGACAAAAAAATATATGAAACATGTGTAACACAATCAACAACAACAAAGATTTGCATCAGTAGTCATGTCAAACATAGGATAACTAGACATCAGAAGATTGACTGCTTGAAAGGGAGTGGGAGGAAGCGAACTTATATAATCCCACCCCGACTCGACCACGCCATTTACTTTACATTAGATATCAAACCGGTTCTTAATTAATAATCAGGTATTTATACTGTACTGACAGTAATACAGGTTATTAAACATCCTTGAGTAACAATAAGTCATACTGCTTTGCATGTAAGTACAACATTATTTTAGACTTGATTGGAGCATATGAAAAAATAATAATAACAATAATAACCAGTGATGTGAACAAGTCAATATAGAGATCAATTTTTTTCCTTTTTTTTGCAGAGATAGTTTCATCAAAAGAATCAGTGATGTGAATAAATAAAAAAAATATTAATAATAATAGTAAAAGGCAGAGGTGTTAGCTTAGCCTCTAAAGCCAACCATGGAGTTAGCTTAGCCTCCAAAGCCAACAATGGAGTTAGTTTGGCTTGGATGTCAGCTAATGCAACTTTAAGTTCTGCCAGTTCAGCCTTCGGTGCCATAATAAGCTCTCTCTATTGCAGAATCTCTGCTGTTTAGCATAAAAAACACTCCAAAAAACGTCAGGAATCGAGAGCTGAAAAAGACATGTCCGCTCTGTCGTGAACCGGAACCAAAAAATAAATAAATAAATAATTAACCGTCTTGTAACTTCTTGGGCATCATTGGGAAGCAATTGCAAAAGAAAAAAAGGTTGGAATTAGAAGTTATAGATTTTAAATGGCGTACTCTTCTTATTCGCCCATTTTTTAACTGAATATTGTGAAAATTTTATATATTATAAAACCAGATATTAATATAGTAGCATTGTGGGCATGGCTACAACCTCGGCTGCAAAGGAAATTCAAAAGTTTACTTTGTACATTGTTCTCAAACTGACTGTTTGAATGTGTTTGGGATCTTCAGGCAACCAAAACATATCGTGGTTGCTATGGTGATAAAACAAACGGAGAAGCCGCCATTTTAAAAAAAGGGCCTTTTTACATCAATTTCTCACAGTCAGCTAAGGCCCACCTTACTGAAAGAGAAGGGGGTGGTGCATTGTGGCTGCTTTGCAAGTGAGATTTGGTGAAAGTAGCTGCGGTTGCGTGTATAGTTGGGCGGTGAGGGTGACGGTATAGCGCAGAGGGGGGTGCCAAGGATGGCAGTGGCGTGTAGAAGAGAGGGCATGGGCGGTGAGGTGTAGGCGTGGGTGGGTAGGGTGAGGGCAGGTAGGGTGAGACTGAGGGCTGGCCAACCATCGCCGCTCACGGCTTTAATTGATATTAAAATGTCATCCAAACATGTTAATGGTAAGTTGCACATATTACAGGCAGTTTCTAAATTATTTCCAGGCTAACTAGCAATCAGAGGATTTTTAACTTACTGCTCCTCAATTGTAATGGCCTTCAGTAATTGCTGCTCATCTGGATCAGGTGTGTTCAGTCAATCAGAAACTGCGCTGATTCAATCCAGCTAATCAGAATCTACTGAAGCAAGGTTAGCTGCAAAACAAGCAGAACGGTAGGCCTCGAGGAACAGGGTTGGTGACCCCTGCTCTAGAGTGTACCTGCATTCACCCAGCAGTAACCAGGATGGGATCTGGAAACCCCACTGCCCAGGGATACAGCGGGTTAAGAAAATGAATGGAAGTTCAGGAGAACGATGGATCGATCCACTATATTGGATGTTTTTTCCCCGCTGTCACTGAAAACGTCACGTGCCCGAAGATTTTGTTCAGATTTTGTTTAAACTCTGGCCAGCTGTGTCAGCCGCTCAATTCACGCTGTTTCCAGTCTTTCGTGCCATGTCGGTAGCTCAATTTGTGCTGCAGAACCTCAATTCGCATCAAAAGCATTCACTTTACATGTAAACTGGCTGCCTCCACCGCTCAAATCGCGTTGGATGTGAGTGCACCTTTGCTTTCGGATTTATTACAACTTGCCGAGCCTGTTTGTATAATATCCATTACATTATTTGGCAGGGGGTGTTACCGGAGTGTGATGGTCCACTGGTTGAGGAACACTGGTCTCTAGGGCCAAAGGCTGTGCTGAAATCTAACAGAACTAAAATAGAGATTAGTCCTTTTTCTGAGGCCAGTAACAAGTCATTAGTGACTTTAACTAGTGCATTTCCAGTGCTATGGTGTGATCTGGACCCTGACTGAAAATCTTCAAAGAGGCTATTGTCCTGTGGGTGGCGGTATAGCTGCTTAGCTACAACTCTTTCCAGGATTTTTGACACAAAGGTGAGATTTTATAATGGTCTATCTCTCTCTCTCTATCTAGGGTCGACGTTAGTTAGACGACAGGACAATAGTTGGTCTATATTTAGCCAGAATGCCAGGATCTAAACTGGGCATAGTGTTTGTGACTCTGAGTTTGTGAATGTCTGTTTGTAAATGCGTGCTTGTGGTTGTGTGTGTGTTAGTGCAAAGTTTCATGGTATTAAATGTGCATTTGAGAATGTGTGTTTGTGAATATGATTGTGCATTTTGTGTTTGCTTGTATGTTAATTTTGAGTTTTTGTGTTTGTGAATGTGCATTTGTGAATGTGTTTGTGTGTATGTGAATGTGTGTGCTGCTCATGGTTCCCAGAGAAGCATTATGGATGGTCGTTTTTCTTCTTAAATGAAATCAGGGGCAAAGACGCTCCAGATTGCTTCACTTATTCATGAGTCCAGCTGAGCCGTCTTCAGGCTCTGCTGGTGTGTTTGGGTGGGGGCAGGGTGGAGCCGGCCCGGTGTTTGTTTGCACTGCAGGGCATCCTGTCTTCTCAGCTCTGGTCTGATCAGCCCTGGCAGAGCCGGTGAGTGCGGAGCAGAGAGTGCAAAAGCATGTCAGGCAGCATACAGCTCTTTCAACAGCCGACTGCAAACTGTGCACGCAGACTCCTGATGAATAAAACACACAGGCAGACAGCCACATCTGCCTGTGTGTTTGTTTATTACAAGAATTATGAGGCACAGCACACTTTTAGTTATTTATGTTTCCACAATATATCCCTAAAAGTCTGTTCTGGGGTTGCTGTAGGAATTGTTTAATAATGCAGATTCAAAACACCCACGTTATGAGAACATTTTTTAAACTGTCAAACTTTTTGGTTTTACTCAATAGCAAGTGAAAAATAGTAAAAAAAAAAACAATTCCATCCGAAACAGCACCACAGACTTAGATACACTAAACTGCACTTAATCTTAAACTATAGTTTAAGCCATTTTAGGAACTTCAGCACTGCTCAAGAACACATGCAGTGTTAAGTATTGTTTGTGCCTTTCTGCCTTCATACTGAGTGTTCATTCCTGATCTAATCACTTGTTACTTGACCCTGCTCCATACCCTACACTGCCTCGTACCCGACCCTGCTTCATACCCGACACTGCTTCATACCCGACACTGCTTCATACCCTAAACTGCCTGGTACCCGACCCTGGTTCTTACCCGACCCTGCTCCATACCCGACCGTGCTTCATACCCGACCCTGCTCCATACCCAACTCTGCTCCATACTCGACTCTGCTTCATACCCGACCCTGCTCCATACACGACCGTGCTTCATACACTACACTGCCTCGTACCCGACCCTGGTTCTTACGCGACCCTGCTTCATACCCGCCTCTGCTCCATACCCGACCCTGCTCCATACCCGACTCTGCTCCATACCCGACTCTGCTCCATACCCAACCCTGCCTCATACCCTACACTGCCTCGTACCCGACCCTGATTCTGACCCGACCCTG
>BSAI01000005.1:791026-815596 GCA_036245035.1 Adrianichthys oophorus
ACCAGGGCCAATTGCACAAGTGTCCATCAAATGTGGCACATACCAAGGAGACACTCTGTCCCCACTGCTGTTGTGCATATGTCTGAACCCCCTAAACAAAACTGGCTATGGATATCGACTCAGGAATGGATCAACCATCAGTCACCACCTCTACATTGATGACATCAAGCTTTACGCCAAGAGCAAGTATGACATTGACACTCTGCTCTACAGTACTGACATTGGGATGTCATTCGAGCTTGAGAAATGCAGTCGGATGGTGTCAAAGAGAGGCAAGGTAGTCCACACTGAAGGGGTCTCACTCCCAGAATTCTACAGGCAAATGGCAACCTGGTAAGCCGCAACAGCCAAATGTCTGAGTAAGACAAGTCCTGAGAAGCCAGCTCAATGGAAAAAACAAGACCCGAGTAATAAACAGTTGCACACTGCCAGTCATCAGATACCCTGCAGGAATAATCAGATGACCAAAAGAAGAGATACAGACCACAGATGTTAAGACACGAAAGGTCCTCACCATACATGGAGGGTTCCATCTCAAATCCAGCACCCTGAGACTGTATACTAGCCAGGAAGGAGGTTGAAGACTAGTGAGCGTGGAAGCAACTATCCAGAATAAAACATCCAAGATGCATGAATACATCAAGGTAAATTCCCCATCTGGCAGTGTGCTCTGTGAATGTCTCAGGCAATGGACAACAGAGGACACAGTGATGGAGGACAAGCTCCTGCTTGGGATGTACCACCGCACCATAACTGAAGGTGCTGATATCAAGAAGTTCTACCAATGGCTAGAAAGGGCTGGCCTACAGGACAGCACAGAAGTGCTCATCCTGGCAGCTCAGGAACAAACCCTGAGCACCAGAGTGATAGAGGCTCAGATATACCACACCAGACAAGACCAAAGGTGTAGGCTGTGTGAAGAGGCACCTGAAACCATCCAGTACATAACTGCAGGGTGTAAGATGCTGGCCGGGAAAACATACTTGGAGTGCCATAATGAAGTGGCTGGAATAGCATACAGGAACATGCGTGCAGAATATGGACGGGAAACCCCAAAGTCAAAATGGGAAACACCTCTGAAAGTGGTAGAGAATGAGAGAGCAAAGATCCTGTGTGACTTCCAGATACAGATGGACAGGATGGTAATGGAAAACCAACCAGACATTGAAGTGGTGGATAAAGAACAGAGGAAAGCTGTTGTGGTGAATGTGGCAGTACCAAGAGATGGTAACATCAAGAAGAAGGAACATGAAATACCAGGGACTCCAAGAAGAACTGGAGAAAGTTTGGAAGGTGAAGGTGACACTGGTGCCCGTGGTAATTGGAGCACTCGAGGTTGTATATATATATATATAGTGAGACCCCTACAGTGCATTTGGAAAGTATTCCCAGTATGCCACAGTCTTATTCCAAAATGGATGAAATCTCTTTTCTTCCTGAAAAATTCTTTGAAAAACACCTCATAATGAAAATGTTGAAAAAGTTGTTTTGAAATTGTTGCAAATGTATTCAAAAAAACTGAGAAATGAAATGTACAGAAGTATTCACAGCCTTTATTGTGAAGCTCCAAAGTGAGCTGAGGTTTCTTCTGTTTCCACTGATTAGTCTTGAAAGAACAGGAATTGTCTGCAGACCTCAGAGACAGGATTGTGTTGAGGCTCAAGGCTGGGGAAGGATCCAGAAACATTTCTGCTGCCTTGAAGGTTCCAATGAGCACAGTGACCTCCATCATCCGTAAGCGGAAAAAGTTTGGAAACACTCTTTTGGAGTGGAAACCTTTTGGAGTGAATGGCAGGCGTCATGCTTGGACAAAACCAGGAACCGCTCATCACCAGACCAATACCATCCCTACAGTGAAGCATGGCGGTGGCAGCATCATGCTGTGGGGATGTTTTTGGGCAGCAGGAACTGGAAGACTGGTCAGGATAGAGGGAAAGCTGACTGCAACAATGTACAGAGACATCCTGATGAAAATCTGCTCCAGAGCGCTCCTGACCTCAGACTGGACCAACGGTTCATCTTTCAGCAGGACAATGATCCAAAGCACACCGCCAAGATCTGGAAGGAGTGGCTTCAGAACAACTCTGTCATTGTCCTTGAGAGGCCCAGCCAGAACCAGACCTGAATCCAACTGAACATCTATGGAGAGATCTGAAAATGGACGTGCACCCACGCTCCCATCCAACCTGATGGAGCTTGAGCGCTACTGCAAAGAGGAATGAACCAAACTGTCCATAGAAAGGTGTGCCGAGCTTGTGGAGTCATATTCAAAACCAACTGAAGCTGTAATTGCTGCCAAAGGTTCAGCAACAAAGTATTGAGCAAAGGCTGTGAATACTTCTGTACATGTCATTTTACAGGTTTTTTATTCATTTTTAATACATTTGCAACAATTTCAAAATAACTTTTTAAACGTTGTCATTATGGGATGTTTTTCAAATAATTTTTCAGGAAGAAAACAGATTTAATCTGTTTTGAAATAAGGCTGTGACATCATCAAATGTGGATGAAGTGAGGTGCTGGGAATACTTTCTGGATGCAGTGTATTTGTGTGAAGATATTTGGAGCTAATATGTTACCCTTTTGACTAACACCTACACCTGACAGTAAGGATGATACATCTCCAGCAACTTGTTGCTTTATGATTCTACTCCCTCTTGGTTCTTTAATCATCCTCCAACTTCCTTGACCCCTTTTCCCCCTTTCTTTTGTACCCTTACATCGTATGACCTCTCCCACATCCCACTCTTTTTTTCAATCTTATTTTTTTCATCCAGTCCAACAATCATTTGAATACAGTTTAATCTAAAATACATAAAGGAAAATGCATGGTGCAAATATGCACCTTGTGTGTGAGAAGATTCATAACCTCCTATTATAACAGTAAAATCTGTCTGATAATAGAGGCCTTCAGCTCTGATCTGTTTGCTCAGCTGCTGGACAGGACAAGTTAAAAAAGACTCCTATTAAACATTTTTAGAAACAAAGAAAGAACATAAGCCCTGCACACTGAGGCAGAACAACTGCCTGCCCCACCATCTGTCTTTTAATCATAGCTTCTTGTCAGATCTGAACTCTAAATTAGTGACAGAAAACTTGAAATAAAATAAACTTAAAATAGAAAATGAGGACAAATGATAAAATGTGTACCTTTGTACTGCTCTATGTCTTTAGTTTTCTTCATTTTTTCTGCTGAAGGTTGTTTTCTTTGCTCAATGTCTTTTGCTCCTCTAAAGGTCCTTCCTTCTCCTGCCATTCCTTCAAACTCCTGCAGATACTTTATTCTGCTGAAGGTCCTTTGCTCTTCTGCCAATCCTGTTAGCATTCCAAACAGGAAGTACCCACTGGTCTCATGAGGCCAAAATCCCATGGACGTCCACAGAGAAACAAACAGCTTTTACTCAGTCATGTATTAGTAACAATTCTTGCTCTGGTGTCTTTTTTTTCTTTTTAGATTTTCTTGTTAAACCTACATTTTTTCATGATGTTTTTTCTGTATCACAAGATGCTTCAATAAAAGCATGTGTTGGCCACTGGCCCCCACCTTGAACATTTGAAATGTTTGATTGACAGATTCTCCTGAGCTCACTTTCAGTGAGTGAATTCCAGCAAGCTCCCTCCTGAGCGGTGACGGTGAAGAGTCAAATCAGACTGACTCAGATTAATCACTGCTTCCTGACCCTGTCTGGCTCCAAACGCCAGCGTCCTTTTTGTGGAAAAATGGAAACTGAATGGACTTCATTTGGTCAAAGCCAGAAGTAAGGCATTTTCTAAAGAGGACATCACACTCCCCCTGCCTGATGCAGTCAATGGCATAGGCTGATGGCATGAGGACTGGGGGTGTGGCTACGAGAGTCAGATTGGTGTGAAAGACACAACTGATTACAGCAGTTGTGGTGAGGAGTGCAGAAAGAGTAAGCATAAAGAGAGAAAACTGCCTCTAGCTGTGGAGTTTGACCTATGAATTCATGCAGCAGTGTCTCATCAGCAGGACAGCCCCCACTGCCTGTCTCACAGCTGACCATCACCAAATCTGGCGTCACAGGACCTGCTGTGGTATTGGCGTTGGCTTGTGCTTGTTATTGCAGGTCTGTAATAATGACTTCTGAGTATTAATCTCTACTTCAGCTCAGCTACCAGTCCTTTGGGTGTCTTTAGTCAGCCTGTGTGCTTCCTGTCCCACCCAGCCTCTGTCCACGCACACACACACAAATACAGAAACACACGTGCACATGTGGACGCACAGGAACTTTAGCTGCCGTTTAGATTACGGGAGAAAATACTTTTTTATGTTCAAGCTATTTTTCAGTGGCTTGCTGGACCGGCAGCTTCTGTAATGGATCATCTTCGGGGGGCTTATTAACAGCCACCCTGTGGGGGCCCTAGGGGGCCATTGTAACCCTAGAGGCCCACACTGAAATAATGGCCTATTTTAGGAGCTTCGTGATTAAGCACCTTTAAGTGGCAAAACAAAGCCCGACTTTGGACAACTTGAATGGAAGCTAACGTAAACGCCACGGCCTCTCCAGAGCCCCCCCATCCCTCTCTGTCTGCCTATGTTACCAAAACTCAAAGCAGTATTTACACTGACTTTGGAGAGGGACTCTCAGGGGGCCAAAGTGGTTGTAAGTTTTTTCCAAACAGCACAGATCGAGGAGGTGAGGAGCAGTCTGTGAGGGCTCGTGCATGTGCGTGCATGTGGTGATGATCACATGCACAGAGGTGACCAGAGAAGACAAGAGGCTGCAAAATCACCTGGAAAGAGTGTCGCATGATGTTGGGTTGTGTTCTGAAGAATCTTTTCCTGGATTACAAATGGGTTAGCTAAAACGAATGTACTGCTATGTGTCATTTAAAGACGTGCTGGCCTAAATGCAAGAGATAAATGCAATGTTACATTTTGATCTAAAAGAAAATCTAAATATTTAGACAATGGGAACATTTCATGATTTATTGATAATCATTGGTTTTCTATCGATCTAAGCTAGAGACAACACAGACACAACTGTACAGAAAAAAAAACTTTGTTTACTCTGGAATTCCAGTAAAAGGGATCATTCTCCGAGTGGGTCTCCTGCCCCAGATAGTGGAGTTTTAGCATCAGATTTTATTGTCACATACACATACATGCATAGTAGAATATGCTGTGAAATTATTGCGCAGCTGTCTGACATAATACATGCCTGAGAGATGTAAGTATAAAAAATGATAAGCTATATGACTGAGTATGAAATGGCATTCAATAAAATATATGGCAACGACAACGCAGCCTATTGTATGATGCAAAGTCCTTTAAAGTCACAAAAGAGTAAAGTGTGCAAAATGCTACAAAATGCTGAAAAATGCTGCAAAACGAATATCTCTGTTGTAAGTAATGCAGTCCATGTTGAAAGATGAACTGGTTTGAGTTCACAGAAGCTTAGAACAAAAGTGCAAGTGGTCAGAGCACTCATCATACCAGCCAACCTCACAGACACCATCTTATCAGCCTTATTATGTTGGGGTTTGTTCATGGCTGAGGAAAGATTGACAGACACATGGGTGCGGTGTCTGCTGTCCTTGTGCTGTCGTTTTAACAGTCATGGTGACATGGTAAGCAGAGAGCTGAGTAAGAAAGCAAAGCTCTCAATCTACCCGTCGGTCTTTGTTCCAACACTCACCTATGGTCTTTATGAGATTTCGGAGAAGACCCAGGCAATGTTAAAGAAGCCACGCCTCTCAGCTGACCTAAAAACGCCTTGGGATTCCACTACAGGAACTGTAGACAGTGACAGGGGAAAGGACATATTTGTTTAAACCGCTGTCCCCATAACCCAGCCCTGGACGAGCAGAAAAACATGGATGGATTTAAGATTTCATTTCTTGTTAACATTTAAATTTAGTATTTTTATTTACTTTATTAATCCCTTAAAACTGCATGCTTTGAAACAACAGATGTAGAACATTTGTTTCTAGAAAATTCTGATGTAAAGGTAATAAAAATGCAGCAAATATTCAAAATGTTTAAATTTAATACACCTGTCAGCTCATTTTTATTGAGTAATTTTTACTTCATAAAAGATGTCATCACAGAGCCGGATGCCATGTGTTCCTTTCAGTTCCTGTCTTCAGTCTGTCTGCATTCAGACTGGAAGTAGTCGCACCAGAGTTAATGTGCAACCATTCATGAAACCCTCATTCACAAGAAGACCAGTCTTCAAACCAGTGTTCAGGTGAGATGTCACACCTGCCAAAGCAAGACAACCATATGTGGAAACTGGCTCCTGATTGGACCAGGACCAGCGATGTCAGCATACATGTGACCTGAGATAGCAGACCCAGCCGCTGCGTATGTCTGCATGCTTCACGTGCTGGTCTGGTGGACCTTCATTCCTTTCACCCTTTGTCTGAGCTCACTGTCCACCTCCTGACTTCCTCTGCCCTCCCTCCATTCAGCCCTTCATCTCTCCCTAGATTCTTGCCCCCCAAAGGCTCCTCTGGGAGGGCAGTAATAATTATTATGTAAATAAATACGCCTGCTGTAATCACATTCGTGCCACTGATCCAATTAGAGAGCTGATAGCGAGCAGCTGATTGTGAGGACTGGCGGCTGATGATCAGGGCTCTGGAGTCTGTGCGAGGGCCAACTGCTGAGCTGGGGGAGCACACATTAGCAGGCTCGCAGAGCGTCGTAATGAAAGCTGTTTAGTGCTGCTGCATGCAGTCATGCTCTCTGAGTAATGCTCTTTGACCAGGCCCCACATGCCCGCCAGCCTGGCAGTCTGCTCATAGACATGCAGAGCGTGAGCATGTGTGTCTCTGCTTCTGTTATCATGATCCCCGGCTCTGGATCACTTTCACCATGCATCATCTTATCACCAATTACTGCCTTGTTGTGATTCTCATCATCCTAATGATGTTCCGCTGAGACCACCGTGGTCAGATCTGTAGGAGCCCCTCCTTCCATCTGCACTGAACTCTTTCAGCTTCCTTCAGTGAGCAGGACTCAGGCGTCCACATCAATGTACAAATAATCCTCTGAAAACACGTGATTTCAGAGAATACAGAGCTGAGACTTTTTCAGAGTGTAAGCAAAGCAGGCTCATACGATGAAATGTTTTGATAGTGGACACAGAAACACGGACCGGCTTGCTGGGTTTAATGAGCCACCAGGTTTCTTCTTCCTAAATTAACCGGGTTTCCCAAATGCCACAGAAATCATAAACCTGGTTCTTTGACCAGACTAGTGGTTTAAAGAAAGCTGTTTTCCTGAAGTGGTTGTCTTTGCTCCTAGTTGATACTCGAAGAGCATCTGCTTGAAGTCAAGAATTCATCTTTGAGTCAAAGTGACAAAAATGAGCTTTGTAATGGAGATTAATGTTACCTTCACACTAGTGAGGCGGGTTGGAATGGTTACAAGCAGGACTGGGGAGAGGTGTGGCTTTGTAGCCACATTGGTTGGATTATGTACAAACACCAGCTCACCTGTGAGGTGAAGGAGGACTTTGTTCATTTTTCTTTACCTCAGCTACATACATTTTGATTTGGTTTATTGTTGTATATTTTCTGTAGTATATACCTATTAACTGTGCAAATAACAGAAGTTATTGTTTCCATTCCAATTCAAAGGGATTAAAGATTTAGGAGAACCAGAGAGATGTCAGCATTCCCTTGTGTTGCAGCTGCACATGACCACTGTTTCTTCAACAAAGAGCTGCTGCTTTATTGCTGTTGTTCTGTCATACTAGAGAAGTTGCAGTTAAAGTTTGAGTTTGTTTGGTCTCATATTCAAGGTTGAATCCTAATGGTCTTTTACCTGTTCATGTGTGGGTGTTTTAAGCCCTTCCAACTGAAACTTGGCATTTGAATAAGAGCGCCAATACGAGACTAGATTGACCGTGTCTCCATGACCATAGAAAATAATAAAAAGTTTTCACCAAGCGGCAACTCTAACGGGCGGGGAATTAAACCAACCAGGAAGTAACAAACCGTTGCAGTACTTCAGCTGATCACAGAGGCTGGTGCTTGGAGTGAGCGGTTTTCCATTGACTCCCATGTTGAAATCATTTTCACCCCTTTAATGATTTGATGCTTAAACGTTTTCTTTCATCAATGTTTGCATATTTGACTCATTACAACTCTGAGGGGAGGGAATATTTTTCCAAATCCGTAGTTTTTTTTTAACTGTGTTTTTTTCGCTCGGTTTTTTGATTGACAGATGATGATCACAATGGATTCTGGGAACAGAAAACTTCATCTGACATCATCTAATTTTTTTATTTGTGTTGTGGTCCTGTGCTATAAGCTGTTCTAACACGCTTTCTGGGAGTCCTCTGTTATCTTTTCTCAGGTAATTCTTTAAATTGGACATTTTTAATCCTCATATATAAATGCTATGATCATTTCTGTTCATTCCATTTAAAAAAAAAGGCTTTTCATTATTATCTTTAATTAGTTTTTTATGATTATGAATGTTTAAAGCATTTCAAATTCTCAGTATTGTCATTTATGTTATTTCCTTTTATTAAGGTCACAATACATGAGGACAGGATTCAGAAATGCTACAGTAACACCAGAATCTCATTGTCAGATTTCCTCCACTCCTGACTCAGCTCTGCCTGCCAGCAATCATCTGATTACCAGCACCTGTGTGATTCCCTTTCTATTGCTCTGCTCTCCACCAGTTCCCTGCCAGGATTCTGGAAGCTGCAGTCCTGTTTTCCAAGTGGAAGGAGGAAAAAAGCTTCAGTGGTTTTGAAATGTTTTGTGTTTTTTTTTTTTTTTTTTTTTTTTTTTTTAAGTTTGAAGCAGCAGAATTGAGCGGCATGGCAAAATTGAAACTGGACATGAAAGCGGTGGTGGGTAGGCACAGCTGTGTTGCAACTGGGAAGGAGTGGGGAGACACTGGGGGGTCTGAGAATGAGGATAGCATGGAAATGAGTTTTGTATCTCAAACAGGGTGGGAAAGAGGGAATAGTTTGGACGGAGCTGATGCAAAAAACAGAGACGGGTAATGTTGAATGACAGTGGCGAAGAGAGTGGTGATAGTTCAAAGGTCATTTTGAGGTTTCTGAAGGAAACGGGGTAGGTTCTTTCAGCCCGATAAAATGGACAACTGCTCTTAAGAACCAAGTGGGGATGTCACACTCTATAGAGTGTTGCGAGATGGGAACCTGTTGATTGTTTGTAGGAGTGAGGAGCAGAGGGAGAAGGCCTGTAAAAGAGAGAAGTGGGGAGACATAAAGTTGTTAGTGTGGGAAAGGTTGGATTGGGCGGACAGGGGCCGAGAGGAGGGATTTGGCGCGTACCGGTGGAGATATCACTTACTTAGCTAACATACGAGGCGCAGAAATAAGTGAAGTAAGAAGATTACGCATCTTTTGTGATGGTGTAAGGAGGGAATCTGAGAGCATTCTGTTGCACTTTGTGGGTGGGATCCTGCCATACCTGTACGTGTACCTGGGATGAGTGTTGTACACTGTGAGGGAATATATTCCCAAACCTATCAGATGTTTTCACTGCCAGAGATCTGGACACACAGCTGCTGTCTGTAAAGGAAAGCAGAGATGTCCCAGGTGTGGAGAGGACCACAGCTATGACTCCTGTGGTAACAAGTTGAACCCCAAGTGTTGTAACTGGGGGGGATCATAGTGCTGCCTATGTTGGCTGCCAGGCCATGAGATAAGAACTCAGTGTTAAAAAAACCAGAGTGCAACACAGAATTTTAGATGCAGTCAAAATGGTTGATAAAGATTCAGAGAGACGATCGGGGGTCATCTGCGAGGTTTCACATCATCTCCAAGACAGGGATGATGAAGGGAGAGTTTGGTTGGATCTGAAAAAACTGGTCACATCTGTTGCTGGAGTTATTAATGCAACGATGCAAACGGTCGAAAATAGAAAAGAATACAAATCATTGTGAAAGCAGCAGCGAATCATCTGAATGTTACTGAGTTGACATGGGAAGACCGGAACAACCTTTGTGCCCAATCTAGTCAGGAGGCGGGATGTTTGGGATAGTAAATGGTTCTTATATTGGTATATTGGTAAATGGACAGAAATTCCAAAAGTATATAGATGACTTAGCTGAAAAACCAGATGCTATATGTCTGCAAGAGACATGATTTAGGACTCATTTAGATTTTAAAAAATCTCACTATACAGGTATCCGGTGTGATAGAGCAGAGGGAGTGGAAGAGCGTGTGCCACCTTCATCATGGAAATTTCAATGATAGAATAATTAAAACAGATGCTCAAGAAGAATTCAAAGGTATAGGAGTTTATATTGGTCTGAGGAGACTGTTGTTAATTACTATAACCCTGGCAAAAAGTTAAATCTGACTCTTCTCAAATCAATTACCCAACTGGTCAGGGCATGTCATCTTGTGTGGAGATTTTAATGCTCATAGCATGTTATGGGGAGGCGACAGATGCTAATGGTGATGACCATGGATGGATGACTTACACTTGGTGTGACTTGGTGTGTCTCAATGATGGTAGAGGAATGCGAACTGATGTTAGAACAGGAAGTATGTCTGCATTAGATCTCACTATTGTTTCGATTGTTTTGGGTGTGTTTTGTGAGTGGGATGTACATGACAGCCCAATGGGGGGTGATCATTATCCTGTTTTCTCTAGGGTTTGGGGGGATAGACAACCAACGCTTAATGTAAAGGAAGGCAGGTGGATTTTTCGTAAAGCGAACTGGAATGGCTTTAGTTATTTATGTGAGAAAGAACTCTGGAACATAAGAATGGAGAATACTGTTGAGTGAGTGGAAAGGACAATTAGTGAAGTGATGACTGCAGCAGTGGAACGGACAATTCCTAAAAGTAAGGTGACTATGCGGTGGAGAAATGTCCCGTGGTGGACTGATGACTGCAGGATGGCTGTTAAAAATAGGAATAATAGTTTCAAAATCTTAAAACGGACTCAAACCTGCAGTATTTGAACCTCTTAAACTACAAGAGACTGTGTGCTGAAGCGAGGAGAGTTTTTAAAAAAGAGAGAACTGGAAGGGTTTTTGTGAGACAATTGGTCGAACCACACTTGTTAGTGAAGTTTGGGGAATGATCAGAAAAATGAAGGGCATAAGTAGAGAGTTAAAATACCCAGTGTTAAAGATGGGTAATGACTTGACTAGGTAGGTAGGTAGGTAGGGAAGAGAGATGAAACCAGGGAACAACACTATACTGAGACTAATGGTGACACTTATTTGTATTTGACAACTATGGATGCTTCTTTCACCTTCTCTGAACTGGATCAAGCACTGAATAAACCTAGAAATACTGCTCCAGGTAGGGATGGCGTATGTTATGTAATGCTAAAGCATTTGAGTAGGCGTATGAAGTAATAAATAATGGAGAGAATGATAACTGAAAGTTTGACTTACTACCTGGAAAGTAAGACATTATCTCAAAATCAGAGTGGGTTTAGGAAAGGTAGAGGAACAATGGACCCTGTAGTCTGCCTTGAAGCGGACATTAGGAAAGCCCAGGTAAATACGACATGATTTGGAAGGAGGGCTTATTGATAAAACTTAGGTTAGGTCTTACTGGACGGATATATAATTGGATAAAGAGTTTTTATTTGATAGATATGTGCAAGTCAGAATAGGAATGTCTGTTTCTAATAGATATTTAGTAGATAATAGAACCCCGCAAGGAAGTGTGATTAGCCCTGTGCTGTTTTCAACTATAACTAATGATGTCTATGATGCCCTTGGACATGACTTTGGGAAGGCATTATTTGCAGATGATGGAGCTTTGTGGAAAAGAGGTTGGAATATTCATCATGTGGAGAGAAAGGTGCAGGACGCCATTACTGAGGTGGAAAACTGGTTCTATGATTGGTGCTTCAAATTCTCAGTGGATAAAACAAAATGCACCGTTTTTACTGGGATGACCGGTATGAACCTAAAATGTTGGTGCAAGTTCATAGTTTTAGGTATCTTGGAGTTGTATTTGATAGAGAATGACATGGAGAGAGAATACAGAGGGAATAATCGGTTTTCCCAACTGTCCTGGTGGATTTTTATT
Source organism: Adrianichthys oophorus (assembly GCA_036245035.1). Taxonomy (NCBI): domain Eukaryota; kingdom Metazoa; phylum Chordata; class Actinopteri; order Beloniformes; family Adrianichthyidae; genus Adrianichthys; species Adrianichthys oophorus. The sequence goes on from BSAI01000005.1 coordinate 803,044, forward strand.
TCCATAGGAAGATGGAGGTGACCAAAGGGAAGGGAGATTGGGAGGACTTAACAGCAGACAGGTTGGCTATGGCTCATGCTTCATTCATTCATTCTCATTTAAACTGATGGCTCTAAGGACCCAGAAGCTAAAAGGACTGGTTTTTCTTTCTGTATCCCGAAATTGGGAAAGTACATTGGTTTTAAGACACCAAAAGATCAGTTTTCACAGTTGAAATGTTGGCAATTTTGTTTAGTTTGCACTGGTTGGAGCAAAAATAAAATTGGTAATGGTATTATTTGCTCAGACTCATTATCAGCCTTGATGTCTTTGAAATCTTTTTCTTCTAATAACAGGTCAGATCTATTGTAAGAGATTTATGAGAGCCTGTTCAGATTGGAGAAATTGAAGACCAGAATCAGATTTATGTGGGTACCAGCTCTGAGGGGGGTGGAGGGAAATGAAATGGCTGATTTCCTGGCTAAGCAGGCGTTGGCACAGGACATGGAAATAGAAACTTTAGGTAAAACAGAAGTTTGGTCAACTATCAAGAGAAGTATTATAGAGGACTGGCAGAAGCAATGGCAAAGGGAGAAGACAGGACGACATCTTTTCAACATACAGGACAAGGTAGGGAAAGGTCTGAATCTTAGATTACACACAGAGATCAGGTAGTAATATCACGTTTGAGGATGGGACATATGACATTTAAACCGCACTCTACATTTGCTGGGGAAGCATTTTACTGGCATTTGTGTTTGTGGAGAAAGGCGAGGAATCAGTGGAGCATGTTTTGTGTCACAATGAATTGCATAGAGAAGAAAGACGGCAGCTATAGGATGAAGTACGGTGGCCTGAGGGAGAGCGGTTGAGTTTGAGGAGACTTTTGGGATGGTATTAAAAGGAGGCTGAGGCGAATACTCTGCCACCCTCTTTTCACAGGGAAGCAGAGGAACAGAATTAGCTTGAGCAATAGCCAAGTCAATAAAGTTTTCTGCTGCCCCAGAATCTATCACGGCAATAGTTTCTATGCAACTGTCCCCTAGTTGTAATATGACAGGTACTTCAAAAGTAGAAGAAGAATGCTGCTCCTGACGGACGGAAAGTGACATCACATGGACTGGTTTAGCCTTAGAGTCTCTGAGTACAAATGAAACTATCCAATCGAATGGTCGTGACAATGAGCTGGTCCAGGTTTAGGTCCTCGTCTCTGCAGGTGATTTCATGTTGCAGCTCCAAGGTTAAGCCTCGTTAAAACACAGTCTTTATGCTACACTGGGACCATGATGCTTGTGCCGCCAGCGTTCTGAACTTTAAGGGGTAAGCAGCCGCGGTCTCTTTGCCTTGTTTAATGTCAATGAGTTGTTCACCGGGATTCTTCCCGTTGTTAGTATGTTGGAAGGCAGAACGTAACAAATGAGTGAAAGCATCATAGGAAGGGAATGGCAAAGTACCTCCAGACCATACAGCTGCCAACCATTCCAACGCTTCTCTGGACAAAAGAGAACACAGCAACGACACCTTGGCTTCTTTGGTAGAATAAAGGTGAGCTTGCTGATGGAAAAATATCTGGCATTGCATTAGAAATCCGGTACAATGTTCAGGTCTTCCCGTAAACTTGTCTGGTAAAAGACAGATGTGAACAGACGATGGGTTTGGCAAAGAGTAGGAATTTCCTGGGTCCGCTGGTGAAAAAGAGCCAGTTTGGGCAAGCATGCTGCGCATTGCTACTGGGTTAGCTTGCAATAATTCTACGATCGCTTCAGTTACTGCAGACCGTGTTTGAGGAGCATGTTAGCAAAGCCTGCAGGATTCAATGGCGTGGGAATACCCGTTGCTGGATCTAGGTCTGGTGAAGTCTTCTGAAATGAGAAGGCTGAGGCGTTTGCATCCATATGTTTTATTGGAGTAGCACAGGGGCAAGACATAAATCTTAGTTAGGCAGTCCCCCCCTTCTGATTCACACTCCTACATAGTAGGTGGCAGTAATGCACCTTGACGTTGGTGCCACCCGCCATTAAAACACAAGAAGAAGAAGTTCCCTTCCAGAAAGTTGTTGGTCTCCTTCAGCTCTCCAGCCCTTCCTTGCCTTCTCTGGTTTTCTGGTTTCTGGTTTTTTGTGGTTGTGAGTTCCCAAATGTAATCTTGTTTTGTCACTATTTGTTTTACTTTTCAAAATTGTTGTTGTGATCTTTGAAATGTTTCATTTAATTTTGTTTTGCAAAAAAAAAAAAAAAATCTTTCGGTTTCTGGGATTTGGTTTTGATTTCTAAAATGAAATTTTCTTTTTAAATATTTGTTTTGCTTTTTTAAATGTCGTGATTTTTGTAATGTTTCATTTAATTTTCTTTTGTGAAAAGTTTTTCGTTTATTTGTTTCTGGTTTCTGAAGTTTTGTTTTGATTTCTATAATGTAATTTAGTTTTTTATATTATTTGTTTTGCTTTTCTATTTGTCGTTGTTATATTGAAATTGTTTTGTGTTTTGTGAATGTGATTTGCACTTCAGGGCCACCGTAGTGAACAGCCCCTCTGCTTTACCCTGGAGCAGCAGAAGAAAAGCAGTAGAGAAAGAGGGAGACACGGCCCATCTTTTTTAGCCACATTGAAACAAAGTAGTGCATTCTGTGTCCGCTCTGTTGCCATGCCACTTCCAAAGGACTGTTAAACCTTCTCACTCTAACAGTGGATCCGATAAGCTGGTCCTAGTATTCGATCAACAAATGTTGTTCTAGGCTTAAAAACAGGCAAGTAGGCTCTTCTTGTCTGGACAGTACTATTCCAGCTGAATATGCCAACAATCTACAGGGCAAGTGGAGGTTGCATCTTTCCAAACTGTTTGTGGAAGATGTTGAAGACCTGCACATATGGGAATGTTTGATATTTTAAATTCTGACAGTAGGGCCTGAAGTATTTCTGATGCATCTGACAGTTTCAAAGCTGCTGGCAGTGAGAGTTGGGCCGGTGGAGCTTTGTGGAGAGACACTTAAGAGACAGTCACAGTTAGACTTCATTTCAATGGCTTGCTTTACCAAAAGTTTACTTGTCTTATTCTTGGTGTTTGTAATTTGTCTATTTTAAACCTTTTAGTCTTTAATATTATTTTGTGCCAGAATCGAACTTATTCGCTGCAATTTTCAATTGATTTCTGTTTGAAAAAGAGAGAGTATAACACCACATGCAAGATTACACTTGATTTCCTAACCACATTGCATCTGTTCAATGGCCAAATAAAGCGCCTACTCCAGTTTACAGGTTCACCATTAAATACTCACTCTGATAAAATGTGTGTTTTTGGTGTTTTTAACATGTTCTTGTAGTATTTTTCTGATGGTGGAGGCTATTTATGAATAAAATGTACACTCAAAATTGCATTTCTGAGTACTTCTTTATTCAAATTGTTGTGCATCAGGAGCAGATGAAAAAACGGCAATTGAAATTGTGATGTCACAAATGCTCACTGCATTCCTCTCCCTCCATTCTGATGCATCCACTTAGATCAATGTACAGTAAATCTGTGTTTTCCTCGTCTGAGCTAGAATCTGGAACAAAACTGTTTGGCTGCATAGCTCCAACATTGCTTGCCATTTCTGTTGCACCAGTAATGTTAAATTTAAACTGTGAGGGACTGTAAGCTAGAAAAAAGTGTAAACAAAGGGTTGATGGGATATCAGTGCAGGCTTACTCTTCATCAACAGTCTCACACAAGTCAGAGATGAATTTCTAATGAACTTCTGCTGCTCTGCGGAGACTATGTCCTAAAAACTACACCTTTTTGTGTTTTTGGCTAAAAATAATCATAATGAAAAAACACTGGGAACAGTTTGACAATAGATAGAAAATGATTGGAGTGGGACTTTAATACATTTTCTCTCTGGCAGATTCCATAAAAGACTTGAAGTGCAGTAGATGTGTTTAGTGGACACAGCGGGTTTCTCCTCTCTCTCTCTGCAGCCTCTGTTTGTGTCTGTATTTAGAATAACTGAAAGGAAAGTGAAAACTGGAACAACTTCACACACAGACAGATGTCTACACAACAATTGTTGGAGGAGGAGGAGGAGACACCGCCAAAGGAGACAAAGAGAGCATCTTTCCTACTCGTGCAGAGAGTTTGAAAGTTCAAAAACAAAGATTTCTAACATATCACTGAACCAGCGTTAGAGTCTGGAGTCTGTTCTTTGAACTACACAACACTTCAACCGTTGATACAGTTAATTAATTACATTTTAAGTGATTCTGAAGCAGAGTTTTGTTCCCATGCGTAAACGGTGTATACTTATATAGCGCTTTTCTACCTTCATTGAAGGCCCAAAGCGCTTTACTGTCACGGTCCCATTCACCCATTCACACACTGATGCTGGCTTCCATCAGAGGCAATGTGGGGTTGAGTGTCTTGCCCAGAGACACTTTGACACATTGGGGAGCAAGACGGGAATTGAACCTGCAATACTTTGATCAGAGGCTGACCGCCCTTTCCACTGCACCACGGCCACCCCCAAATTGTATGAATGCAAAGCTGCTTTTCTGTCTCCAAATGAGAATTCCCCTGTAAGGGTGACAGGGAGGTCTGCTGCAGAGTTTGTGCTGCATTGATCTGATCGTACCGCCTCAAAGCTCGTGTCACAGAAAACAATACACAACTTACGAAAAAAAAAATGTCTTTGGCTTCATCAGTACTACAGTTCTACTGCAGAGTTCCCTCATTCATCAGTGGGGTTACATTCTAAAAATAACCTGCAATGACAAGTGAAACCCACAAAGTAGGATTCTGGATGTTTTGAGGCTGTAATACTGCTCACTACACACTTTCTCCACTTTTCTCAGACAGACATAAACATTTTCAGAATTTTCTCACTTGTTTAAAGTCTCAAAGTTCAAACCTTCCAAGAAAAATAAGATCAGATCTGCTCTAGATTTTATAGATTTATGCAACTCTTGAAAGGTGAAGATGTTCTGTACAGGAGACAGGCACAGAAGAGATTGATTGACACGGGTAACAGCTAATCAGGACACAGAATACAATTTGCTAGTGAAAAGCTGTGTTGCCTACTTGTCACCAGTCTGTTACAGCTGTAAGAGCACCCTGAACAAGTCACCTGTCCATCACAAAATAGACAACTTATTCACCAACCAACCTACTATGAAGACTTCGGACCAGGGCTGGTCAACCAAGAGACACAAGTCTTCCTGTTTTCAGCTCTCCATGCACTGGTTGATGCTGACTACCTAAATCAGGTGTGTTCAGTCAATCAGGATGTGGAATCACTTGAATCTGCTGGTCAGCAGCAAGCTTGTCAGGGAGAACTGGAAAACAGACAGGGTTGGCCGGCCTGGCTTTGGACTGTGGGAAGAAACACATATGCACCAGAAGAACATGCAAACTGCACTCAGAAAGGACCCAGCTAGGACCCGAAGCAGAGCCGTCCCCCCAGTACGGCCCTCTTTGGGGGTCAGGAATGGCTTTATCTTCCACTCCCGTGTATTCCAGGAAGAGAGCAGGAGAATATCTGTAACATCTGTGTTTTCTACGCTGCATCTGTATCTCCTACCAGTCCAAACCTCAAACCCACAGAACTTCATCTTCTTTGACCCGGTTTAAACTCCAGAGTCATCATGCAGGGTTCAGGTATGGGGAACATGGGTAGATGTTGGGACAGAAATGTTCCTCAAACCCCCCCAGAGTCAGCAGGTGCTGACTCTAGATCTGGGCTGTGTCTGTGAAACATGGCCACTCCTGTGGAGGTGTTTTGGAGCCCCTCCAGGGGGGAGGCTATGAGTGTAGAGAATCGGGGCATTAGTTCTAACCTCAGCATTTGCCCCGGGCTGCTGCTGCGCCATGTGTCGCCTCCGCTGACTACTGTTAATGTTGGGGGTAATGTATGGTCCCAGTGCTAACTCCCTGCCTTTTACATCTCAATCAGGTCACTATAGTTTATTTATATATTGTCAGGGGGAGGGGGGCAGAGATGGATGTGGCAGCTTTTCTTCTCCCCTGGTCCTCTGTTTAGTTAGCAAAAAGCTTTTATAGTGAATTTGAAAGGCGGCTCACATCCAAGCGCTTGAAACTCCCCGAGCACTGCTAAGTGAAAGTCAGACGGGTGGGGGCGAGCGTTCAGGGAAGTAATTACAGTGTTTTAGCAAAAAACTGTGGAGTGTATGTAAAAACCTCTAAATTATTGCATTTTCATTTTTCCGATGCTGCTCTCTTTCTTTCATTACGGTCAGCCCCCCCATCTTACCCCTCCTCTGTGCCCTTACCCAGCCGGTCGCACGCTATTAAACAAACACTCCTAATATTTTGAGCAGGCTGGCAGTTTGAGTCGGGTCTGGCCGCAGCATCTTGTTTCTCTCAGCGCGACTGTTTTGACATGCGCCCGATTAAATTATAAACAAGCAGGCCTCCTGATGGTGATGCTGGAGCCACTAATTTCCCTAATTGTTTGCAGTTGTCTGGGAGGCCTGAGCCTGATCCCCCGCCCCCCCCCTCCTCTGACTGGCACGGCAAAGTTAAAGGAAAGGAGGGCGGGGGAATATGGGAAATGGAGACGGAGAGGAGGAGGGGGCAACAAGGGGAGACAGGGCAGGTAAAACAGAGCCGAGGTCAGAAATGAAACCGGAGGTACAATTAGGAGGTTTACTCTGCGGCCTTCAAGCACGGCCATTAGTGACCAAAGCGGCTGACCCCCCCCCAAATGCACGCACGCTTCAGGAAAGCTGATCCAAGGCCCAGCAGACTGCAAGCACATCTACAAAATAACACTTTGCTGCATCCAATAGGAGATGGGCTCAGATGTGCCTTATGAAGACAAAACATAAACAGAATAACAGTCATTCATTCATTTTCAAAACCCGTTTTGTCTCGTTTGGGGTCACGGGGCTGCCGGAGCCTAACGTGATTCACATGGCAAAGGCGGTCAGTTTCAATGTAAAGTCAATCAATGGTTTAGATGTGAATTGAGGTTCTGCTGCGCGAATTGAGCGACCAACGCAGCACAAAAGTCTGGAAATACTGTGAATTGAGCAGCTTCCCAGAGTTTAAAAAAATCTGAACTCTGGGGAGGTGGCTGCGTCTCCTCAACCAATCAGGGACTCAACTTCTGGCCCGGGACGTTTTCAATGACAGTGGGGAGAAAACCTCCAATATGGTGGATCGATCCATAGTTCTCCTGAACTTCCATTCATTTTCTTAACCCGCTGTTTCCCTTTCTGGGCAGCGGGGTTTCCACATCCCATCCCGGTTACTGTTGGGTGAAGGCGGGTACACTCTAGAGAGTCGGTCACAGGACCTTTGGAGCTGTGAACGATGTGGCTAGCTTAGGGGAACACATTTTGGCCACCTGGCGAGCAGCGAAGTTTCTGCACGGCGTGAAAGCTGCAGGCCACACAAATTGGCCGCGTGAATCATGTTTGGTGTGAATGCACCTTAACCCGGCCACTCACTGGTGAAGGGGACACCCCTGGATAGGTCGCCAGTCAATCGCAGGGGATGTCAATAACAATATTCCTAATTTTTTGAGTGTGGCTTCTGTCACATTTGCAAAACATCAATTTTTGAATAATTTAGAAAAACAGATTTTAGGAACTTGGGGCTTCTTTTCATTTTGTTTGTTGGTTCTGGAGCTTCAAAGACATGAATTTTATCTACAAATTAAAGGTTCATGCACTCCATGCTCTGTTTGTGTGTGTGTGATATCACTGCTGTCATCAGACACTCAGTGGTGTCACCTGTATGCACAGAGGTCTGCGCACATGTCTAGTGAAGGCCAATGTAGCGTGTCAGAGGAAAAGCCTGAGGAGGAGGAGGAGGCGTATATGTGGTTGAAGCTGATGGTCAAAAGTCCTGGAGTTTTGCTCTCTTCTGCATGTGTGCACGTTTGTGCTCAGTTGAACTCCTCAGTGCTGCTCTCTTGTCTCCTCCTGAAGCCAAGAGCATCTAACCGCAGACGACAACATGGCGCCAGAGCATCATTACCCAGAAGTCCTCAATCATAACCGGAAGTTCGTGTTCTTCCCCTTGAAAAAAAATGTTCTTAATAATTTCAGTAGAAAATAGCCTTTTTTAATCTAAAAACAGGATTTATTCTGGCAACCCAGGATTTATTCTGGCAATCCTAACCGTTTTGTTTTGTTTTGCAGCTCTGGGCATAGGCGACCTAAGCAGCTGCCTAGGTCACCATCTGCTGTAGGGGGCGCCAAATGACAATAATTATTCTGTTTTTTTGTTTAAGAATTTTTTTACAAGTTTATCAAAGTTGGTCACGCCGCTCATTTCGTTTGGAAATGTAAAAAAATAATTAAAACATACATAAAATAACTTAAAAGTTTGACATAATCAATAACCTTTCCTGGTTAACTGACGCTGCCTAAGCTTGGGGGGGGGGGGGGGGGGGGGGGGTTTGTTAGTTTTTTTTTAAAACTTTAAGGATGTAAATTCTGTAAAACAAGCCCTCTGGGACAGTTTTAAGGTCAAAAAAGGGGAGGACAGAGGAGTAAAACAGAGGTTTGTCTGTTTTATTTACATTCTGTTGTTTGGAAATTCACCCCACCCCCCACCCCCGCATTTCGGTCAACAAATACTCTCGCTTTTGGTTGAAAAAGACAAATTTACTGGCGATCTAGTTTTTTTTCTATCTTTAAACCTTTAACAACCGAGACCCTTAAACCTTTCACACCGGAGATACCTCTATTAAAACCTACCATGTATCTCATTGTGATCTAACGGTAGTTAGACGGTAGTTTAACGGTTGTTAGCACTCCCACCACTTAAAATAATAATAATAATAAATGCTGGATCAAGTCCTGCTCAGGGATCCGTAGTTTTACACAATAATCATACGGGGTTTTGAGAATTAAAATAAAGACTTTATTAATGCCACATATTCCAGATAACTACATTGTTTTTCTTGTGGATGATGGTGGGGATGTTGTGGTGATGTGTGTGTGTGGTGCACGTGGTGGGGGTGGGGGTGGGGGCAGGGCGCAAAAATCCTTCTTCGCCTGGGGCGTCATGCAGCCCAGGGCCGGGTGTGACTGTAACTCCTAACGCGATCAACTGATTCCCAGAGAAAAGCGGCCTTTCGCCCGTATGAAACACTTTTCACCGATACACACCACCTTACTCCTATAAAGTGTTGCATAACCGGCGCCAAACTGCTGTTCTTCACGATAGGATAAGGATTCATGTTGATTGCTTGAAGAGTTGAAAAGTTATGGTAGTCCAAGGAACCTAAACACTGTAAATAATTGTAGTTCTACAGATCTGAACTCTTTTGTTAATATTAACTTTGAAAGAATTAAAAGGATAAACATTTTCTCATTCTGACCATGAGCTCCATGAAGCTTCTAGCATAGAGACGCTGCTTCGACTTTTGGCTAAAGTTAAATTTCCGCTTCTGGCTAATGATGCTTTTGGGCGCCATCTTGGACTCTGACCCTGATTTAGCTTAGTGGACTTTTAGCTGAGCTTTGCTCCTGTCTGTCAGTCTGAGTCAATAAAACCTGCTGCACGTGGAACCAGCCATGTCAGAAAACAATTGAAATACATTTCATTTGGGAGTACCCCTCGTCTGTCACGTCTACTGTGCAGGTCTTTAACCTGCACAGTAGACGTGAGCTTTCACAGCACACCTGAACATGGATTCACAAACGCTGATGTGTGCACTGACAGCAGATGAATCTGTTTCCTGCGTGAGTCAGACTTTCCTCTGAGTCTGACAGTAAAAGCAATCCCAGGATGAGTGGTCATGAAGCAGCAACGTGCTGGTGCATCCAGCAGGCCAGCACCATGGACGTTACTGAGTGACAGCGAACCTGGTTCCTCAGCTCCTGTTGAGACACTGCATCGAGGGATAGGGAAAGTGGGCCTGGAAGCTCAGCTGGGTCACAGAACTGCAGGTTCATGTGGTAGATCACACCTGTGTTGGTTCTGCTTAGATTCTGCACCTTAGCAACAACCTGTCAGAGGTGAGCACAAGCTGGTAGGTAGCTCTGCTCAAATCCAGAACAGGCTGCAGAGTTGTATGGATGGATTAAATATCATGGATGTAAATATATCAGCTTGAGATACCACAAAAGCTGAGGTTCTCTGATGGTCAATAATGGAGAAGACAGGATCTGAGAAACTTCATCTGGAGAAAAGTGGGATTTCTCTGTGAGCCCCCAAGCTGCTGTGGCTAAAAAAATTTCTGAGTCCTCTGATAAATGGAATGGACCCCCCCCCCCCCCCCACACACACACACACACACACACACACACACACACACATGCTTTATGTCCCGTCCAGAGGAGTTTTCCAGAAAAACGCTGAGTGGAATTTATTTTTCATCACAGCATCTGCTGGGCTTTTTATTTTGAGCACAAAGTCACAGATTGGATGAAACGCATGCTGACCCCCGGCCCCCCAGGTACCTGCCGACCTCCCTGAGGAGCTCAGCCTCCTCTGCTCCTGCAACCAAACTTTTTTGCCAAAGTAGAGGGGGGGCACAGGTGTGCAAGCTCAATTAGCAGAAAGCCCCCCCTCCTGCTTTGTGGATAATAACAGTTAGCAGCAGCAGCTGGGCACCCCCCCTCTCCCTGTCTTTCCCTTAATGTTCCCTAATCAGCCCTTCATGACACTGTGCTGCCGGGGCCTCACAGCTGTCTAGGGTCATGGGCATCAGGACACCTGTTAATCCACCCCCCCAATTTACACAATCAAACTGTGGCCAAGAAAGACACACTGCAACATCTTACCCCCCTTCAAGGTGAGGTTCCCTCTGAACCGCACTGCCTCGCCGGAATGGGGGGAGGCGGAGCTTCTTAGATGAATGAAAGAAAAGCAAAACTGAAAACAGAAATGACTTATGGAGAGAAATAAGTTTCACCCCGATGTGTGCGTGCGTAATGCTTGATTTGTAACTCATACAACACATTTTGTGCAAAAATACAAAAATTTTAAAATAAAAAAACAATGTACACATGCACCACTTAAAAATACAACAGCTTGAAAATAACGACACGCACAAAGAATTTAAAAATTCTGCACAAATCGCTTTTTCCGCACACACAAAACCGCATTCTCGCACAAATCTGATGTGAGATTCTTTAAATGTCTCCAAGACTCGTGTGTTAAGTGATGCGTTTAAATGCTGCTAGCATGCTGGGTCATCAGAGTTTTCTTATCTGCAGCTCTGAACTTAGATTGTTAACATTATTTTGGTGAAACTTGATATTTTCCAACTTTCTTAAACAGATATTCCTGATAATGACATAAAAAAGTCGAGATAAGCATTTTTGTGTGTAGTTAGTTGTGCATGTGTAAATATGTGTGAGTTTTTCTTATTTTGTAACGTTTGTTCTTATGCACAGAATGTATTGTAGGATTTACAGGTCAAGAATTACCCACGCACAAATCAGGGTGATACTTATTTCTCTCCATAATTACTCAGCAGGAAGTGCAGATTCAATTTTTGCTGATATAAAGACAGAGCCCCCCCCCCCAACTCCAAACACCCCACAAATCCAGGTATGAGGAATTTGGTTGCACACAGACTTCTGGTCCACTGCCTGGTGCTTATATAGAGAAACTTTTCCAACTGCAGTCGCTAAAAACCAAATAAACGATGAGTTCAGCTCTGGTGGTACTGAGCTGCAGCAGCTGGTCCATCTGCTTAAAGCCTTTTTTGACACAAATATCCCACAAGTTTAGGAGACCGGCTAACAAACAAACTGAAGGTTCCAAAAGGATTGTTGAAACCCAAAAGGGACCTAGAATGCAGAGGACATGGTTGACTTCACCAGCAACATCCCCTCCAGGTTTTTCAAGTCCATTTCCAGCTACTGCTCGGAAAAAAAAAAAAACTGTTTTTAGACTTTAGGCTTTTTAGTGTTCACAAAAGTTCACAAAAAACGATGTTGCGCTGACCTGACCTTAAAAGAACCTTCCTGCATCAATGCTGGCTCCGTTCAGGTACTGCAATGTACATGTCCTGCATTCACAACAAACACCACAACAGCTACCACATCCAGAAACCCCCCAGGGATGATGGATTCAAGGTCTGAGACACTGGAGCAATCAGCCATCACCATCCTAAAGCAAAAGACTCAAAGCCCACCACGGCCCCCACCAGGAGCCTGAAATAGAACCCAAGAATCCCCAACACAGGAAAGCTACCCCCCAAGAGCTATGGTCCAGGGAGCAGTCCCACATATCCAAAACCTGCACGAGTCTCCCTGGCTGCAGTGCTGATGAATCACAGACATCCACAGCTGGGACAATCAGGGATATGGAAAAAGTCCTGCAGATCAACCTGAGAAACAGAAACCTGACCCAAACGAGCCAAAGACCAACCTCATGAGCAAATGTACACAAACTGGATTGCTCAATTTAGTCTGATGATCACGAGACCTAGGTTTTATTTAAGAAACCAGTAAAAACTCTGACTGTATAATAATAATAAAGTAAAAAAAGGCTCACAATACATCCATCTATCCATCCACCCATCCATCCATCCACCATCCATCCATCCACCATCCATCCATCCACCCATCCATCCATCCACCATCCATCCATCCATCCATCCATCCACCCACCATCCA
>BSAI01000005.1:830596-846075 GCA_036245035.1 Adrianichthys oophorus
TCCATCCATCCATCCATCCATCCATCCATCCATCTATCCATCCATCCATCCATCCATCCTTCCATCCATCATCCATCCTTCCATCCATCCATCCTTGTAGGGATTTTTGCTGTTACTAATCACTCAGTCCAGATCGACATGCTAAAGTCTTTTGGTTCTGTTTTTTTGGTTGGAACTGGTTAATCATTACCATTAAAAACCGACCCGTCTCTGCCTTGATTTGCAGACCACTAATGTGCTTGTTATGAGGCTAAACTGTATTCCTGTCACTCAAAATCCTCATGAAAAAACGGTCAATTATCATATCCAGTTTCCTGAGTGCGCGGTTCACATCAGCTTGTAGCCAGTGTGCCACAGAACCACAGACTGGTGGGTGGTCCAGTGCTGTCTGTCTGTCCAGGCTGAGCAGAACCAACTGACTTCTGACAGAACCGCTCCACAGCAAAGAGCAGCTGATAAATCTGCAGCGACACCCTGCAGGCTCCTCAGGCATTTATGACACTGCACATGTGTGAGAGTTCAGCCCCCCCACTCCGCCTGCTCCATCGCAAACGCCGGCTGTTAATGAGGACCAGTGCTAACAGGCCCCCGGCAGGAGGGGTTAAAGCCCACCAATTGAGCGAATAATTGGTTGAATTTGGAGATTTGGGATGAAGTGGATAAATGCTGGGAGGAGGGGATGAAAACCAGACCCTGTGAATGCAGCCATCAATCTGCATGTTGGCCACAAGGGGAGAAGAAGAAGAAGGAGCAATAACAGCGCTCGCGGTACAGACAGGATCCCTGAGAGGACAGAGCCGCCTGATTGTTTCCGTTTGCCTCCTGGAGCTGATGTGGTTAGCAGCAAACATTTGCATTCACAAAAAGTTGCTCTCTTTTGCATAAAGCGCTGCAGTGTTTCTGCCCCATGAGCGTCTAAATGAAAAGCTAACGCTGGGTTTTTCTCAGGCTGGTAGCGAGCGTTTCCATCCACAGAGGCCTCCTGACTAACACAATCTCAGCTTCAGTCTGCACGGTTTGAATCACATCAACGTTCAGACGGAGCTGTCAGCCACTCATCCGTTTTATCTTGCATTCTATTACCGCTGATTGGGTTTGAGGCTGGGTAAACTGGTCTCCTCTCTAGAAGACTAAGCCGAGCAGCGCCTTGTCAAAGTCTGGGTTTCCTGGAACATCCGTTCTTCAGTTACAGCGCTCCTGAAAGCATTTCCTTCTCTGCGTAAACATGGTGGGCTGCATTGTCATTCTCAGTTTCCAGTAAGTTCTCACCAGAATTCGTCTGAGGTTGTTTTTTTTTTCCCATTCCTGGTTTTCTTTGATTACAAATGAAGCAATATTTGGTCCCTGTGGCCACGTTGCTGACTCACCCCCCACATATACAATGAATGCACAACATTGTTCAAAAGCTGATTCGCCATGAAGTTTTCACATCATCAGAGAGTCAGTGCAGGGTCAGCTTGAAACAAACATAAACTTCTATGTCCTGCTGGGGATGACCACAGGTCTGATGTTCTGTTTTGCATTGAAGCAAACATGGAGAGGAGCCATGAAATCCCTCTGTCCCTCGGTTCTCAGGGTCCTCCTGCCACCGTGGCTTTCAGGGGGAGCGTCAGAGGTGGAGGTGTTTCCCAGAAAGGATCGTTGTCAGAGCAAATTTTTTGCAGCTCAGGCAGTTTGGCTGCTTAACCAGAGGAGTGTGTGCCGCCACATAGACAGCTGATCTCACGTGTGCAGCCCCATGCATGTGTCAAGCGTGTGCACCTGCACTTCAGCTGACAAATTGAAGACTATGGTGTGAAAGTGTGCAGCTGGAGAGGTTGAGAGGAACTAACTACAGACCTGTAAGACAGGGCTTTTATAATAATAATGTTACTTTTTATTTGTATGGTACCTTTCTGGAACTCAGATTCACTTTACACATAAAAACAAACATAAAACAAGAATTCGACAGTGGTTACATTCATAGGAGTACACAAGACAGTAACATTCAGAGTCAATTAGGATGGATATGCTAGTCTGAAGAAGTATGTTTGGAGATTTCTAGAGAACTGGGAGTGAGTCCGTGTTCCGTAGATCAGAGGGAAGGGAGTTCCAGAGCTGAGGGGCTGAGTGGCGAAATGCTCTGCCCCCCATGGAGATGAGACAAGCGGTGGGTACAACTAGCTGGAGGGAGGAGGACGATGTGAGGGAGCGAGTGGATAAGGTTGGTGATCTGATGAGACACTGGTAGCCAGTGGAGCTGCTCCAGGACAAGTGTGATGTGAAGACTGGAGAGGGTCTGTGTTATGATCCGGGCAACAGAGTTTTGTTTGGGAGTCAAGATAAAAGGGAGTTGCAGCAGTCCAGATGGGAGGTGATGAGACTGTGCACTATAGTGAGGCTGAGAGAGAGAGGGAGACGGGGGATGTTGTGACAGTAAGTGGTCTGGGTGATGTTGTTGTTGTGGGGATGGTGGAGGATGACACTCAGACCCTTAACCTGTGGGACGGGAAGGATGGAGCGTTTTCAAAGGAAATGGAAAGTTATAGAGTTTATTTAAGGTGCTCTTTGTTCCTGCAATGAGACACTCAGTTTTATTTATATTTAAAATAATTAAAAATTTTATTTCAAGGAGACTTTGGAGAGGCAATTGGAGAGAGAGGCAGGTGGGAGAGTGGAATCGGGCTTAGAGAAGGCTGAGTATCATATGCATAGCAGTGACCAAGGGAGGAGAAGGTAAATGATGAATAGCAAGGGCACCGGGATGGAGCCCTGAGGCACACCTGTGGTAACTGGAACTGTGGGAAAGGTGAATGCTTTTATTTGGATGAATTAAATGCAGCCTGAAAAATAGAACTGAAACCAGTTGAAGGGTATGTTGGTGATGCTGGTTTCCAGTAGGATGGGATGTGAGATTGAATCAAAGGCTGCGTTCTGATCAAGCAGGAGGAGGGTGGAGACTAAACCAGAGTCAGTGGCAAGAAGAAGGTCATTGGTCATTTGAAGTAGGGCTGTTTGTGTTCTGTGGAGTTGATGACAGCCAGACAGCTAGAGTTGGTGGTATAAGTCAGGAGTGTCAAACTCGATCGCACAGGGGGCCAAAATCCAAAACATACTTTAGGTTGTGGGCCAAAAAAGAGAAACATTTATTAAACACACGAAGACTACCTTTTAAAAACCTTTAAAACAGTCAAGAGTATTATTCCTGAATAAAACAACTGAAACCTTAAATAACTTTCATATTTTGCTCTTCATAAAAACGTATTCTGAGAAAATTACACAAGTTAGAAATAAAGTAGGCCTAAACGGAAAAAGAAAAACCACTAATTTCTTTACTTTTGTGTCATTTTATAAAAAAAAAACTTAATATCCCAAAAGATTTCTTTTCTCCATAAAATATATTCTGTCACAATCATACAAATATAAACATGCTGCAGAACAAGACAAACAAAACTAATCAGATCATTCTGTTTTCTTTGCTGTTGTGCCGTGTTATCAGAGCTGGACTCCTGGCATCGTTTTTTACATCAAGTTCATTTGTGTTTGGGAAACACATCAGAGTGAACTGATTTTTAAAAACCTGTTACTGTCAATTTAATTTTTTAGATGATAATAAAACATTAAACTAAACCAAATAACTTTTAACTTGAGATTACTGCAGAAATATTTGAGGTTTTCTTAATTTTGTGCAACACCAACAGTAAAATCCCTCCCAAAGACTTTGATGTATTCTGTGAGGGTCTTGTCTTGTCTCTGTTGTGTCCTTAAGGAACCACAGAACCGAACCCAAACCCGCCCATATTATGTCCACCAGACCAAAGCTATGTCTAAATGTAGGATCCAAACTAGCCAAATGGGCAGGAAACCTCCTTTTCTGTTAACACTGTTTTTTGGCAAGGCAGCTGATGCAATGCATGATGGGATTTGTAGTTATTATTGTTGCCCAGCGGTAGCGGGAAGAGTTCAGGAAACCCCGCTGTCCCGAAAGGGATCCATCAGGTTAAGAAGGCTAAGATCCATCAGGCCATTTTGTGGCAAAGTGTGAAACTTGTTGAAGTGATCTTTATGAAATTTCACACACAGTCAATCAATCCATCAATCAAACTTTATTTATAAAAGCGTTTCTCATAATTGCGCAGCTTGAAGCGCTTTACTGAACCAAGTTAAGTCTACAACCACAACCAAAATATTGTTGGTTTTCAGTTATGTGAAGTCTTACTTTCAGTTGAGTCTGTGTGTGGCTCTCTAGTTTCATGTCTGCGCTCTCTCCTTCTGAAGAAACGCATTCATAACCTTAACGCATTCCTCCGTTTAGAAAATGATGCCAAACATATGAAAGAGTTAGTGGACGGTTGAACTTGACTTGCTAACCTTTAATTCTATCATTCTTTAGCTGCAGTGTCACATTCTCCGGGCTCACCAGCGCCCTCTGCCCTGAGTCAGGGGTACTGTCTGCCTCAGTATTTCTAAAGCGCATTTTGAGCGGATAAAAAGATTAACTGAGTCACAAACTGACACCAATGTAATCAAATTAAATTCTTTCAAATTAAAAGAAGTAGATTCATTTTATTTCATTTATGCATTTTTAAGTTATATTTTCCTGGTTATACACAGCCTCACCCGACTGCACATCACTGCTGCTCACCCGTTGAGGGCGGGTCAAAAGGGTCGGCGAGGGCGGTGTCAGACAACGCCTGTGAGGCGTACAACGCCGCTTGCAGCTTTGGTGTTAAAAATCCGTGAAACAATTCTTAAATGTGTACACGGCCTTTAGGAGTGATTTCTTTGACTAAATCTAGATCTTCCAGCAGCATTGATGGAACTGTAAAATGCTCAGAAATGCGTTTTCAACAGTCATCCATCCATTTCCCAAACAAGTTGAATCCCTTTCAGGGTCATGGGATGCTGGAAACATCTCAACTACTGTTGGGTGAAGGTGGGCTTTACCCTGAGCAGTTCTTCAGTTCATTGCAGATGTTTGCTTTATATTCAAATGTCCACCTTGTTGGAGTTATTTTATGTAATTGCAGCAGAAAGTGAAAGACTCCGAACCCAAACAAACATCCAAATACTGTTTAGAGCAGAGATCTACAGCCTGAAGCACTGGAGCCATCTTCGGTTTCTTCATCACTGCAAGAAGAAGAAGGTAACTATTGTAACAATTTAAATAAGGTTTGTAGTTGTGGTTAATTGTTTTTGGTTAATAAAGTTATGTTTAGATGCATAACATGTCAGACAAAAGGATGGTAAAATCAGGTCAAAGAGGTTTGTGATTAGACTGAGCTTAAAGCTCTGATCTTCTGCTGAACAACAGAGCGTCGTTGCTGTTCAGAGACATAGTTCTTATAGTATGGAATTCCATTTAAAGGTAGAGATTTTTTACATCACATTTTTCACCACTGTTTTCACGTTATATTCAGTGGTACAAAGAGAAAAAGGATGATGATGTCACTTAGTCTTAAAGGTAGAAAGTGTCACGTTTGACTTTCTTTCATTTTCTTATTCAGGTGGATCTGCTGCAGCAGAAGGCTCATATGTTCACACAAGTTTTGAAAAAACATGGATGGATGTGGTGTAAGGTGCTTGCACAGCGATTCGCGTGGCAGAGGCGGCCAGTTTCAATATAAAGTCAATGGTTTAGACATGAATTGAGCAGCCGGCGCAACGCGGAAGTCTGGAAATGGCGCGAACTGAGCGGCGTGTCACAAATTCAGTGACAGGTACGGCGAGCCAGAGCAACATAATCTAAACTCTAGGGAGGTCATGTCTGTGTCAACCAATCAGGGAGCTTTGGGCACGTCAGGGAGATGGAAACACTATGGAAGATTCAAACACATGATTCCTGTTTAAAAACCATGAAAATCCACAGATGAACAAATCCTTTCGTTACAACCTGAGCCCTTCACTCAGCATTTTGTGGGTAGCTGTCTTTATAAAGAGACAAACCTTCTGTAGGTCAGCTGATCTTGTGTTGAATGTGGTTAGTTCAAACGCATCGTAAGTTTTGTCATCAAAGAACTCCAGGTTTGAATCCCACACTTTCCTTGAATCTTTTTTCTGCTAAATTACTGATCACACATGACTTTAAAGATGAATGAAAAACATCAGGATCATTCTTTTTTCTATTTGAAACATCATTGGAATGGATTTTTTAAAGCCGTTTTTTAGTAATACAAAGTTAACACAAATAAATGGAGTCATAGGAATTTAGTTTAAAAAATGATGACTTCTTTATGCTAAAATGCAACTACGTCTTTAAAAAGTAAAACGCAACAATACTGAGGTTTGAACCTGATTAGAATCAGCATGATAGCTGTTTGAGCACACAGCAAACCGCTGTCACCACAAGCACAGGCTTGTTTTAAGGAGTGTTTGCTATTTGATGACTGAATTTGACAGTTTTTTGTGGTTAGAAGGTTGATATGTTTGGTCATTTCCTGTTGATGGCTGCAATCTACATGGAGACGTGATCACTGATGTTTTTGTTGAGCTCTTTGATGAAGTTAAAACACATTTCTAAACATCATCTGAGTCTTCTATGCATTGTAAATGAAATACAGACAAAGCTTCATGTAGTGAAGCTGGTGTAGATGCTAGCTCCTCCCACACGCCAACGAGGCGGCGAGCTTGGAGAATACATTTTTGACCACGCGGCGAGAGAGGGGCGGGACAAGGGGAACTGGCCGCGAGAATCACGTTGGTGTGAATGCACCTTAACAGAAAAAGTAGTTAAATTGTTACATAAAGAAAACTGTAACACTGTTTTAAATTATTTATTGTAAATATTTAAGAGCTCCATTTTATGAATAAATACCTTAATGGCCACAAAAAAAAAAAAAGTGTACCGGTATTTCTATAAAGGATGAGGAGGGACTTTGAGGCTCTTTTTGGATTCTGGTTAATAAGGAACTAAACCAAATGGCTCTTCCAGGATTAAAAGTTGCAGAAACCTGATTTAGATGTTTAAATTTCCCTTTTATGCTGCCTTTAAAAATTCTCTTTGCTATTTCAGTCATCTCCACTTTAGGCGAATGATGTTGAAGCAGGTATTGCAACATTATCATTTACAAAGGATTTTCTTTCTTCAAGCCCCTTTTGGAAATCTTTTGGGCCACTTTAAAAAGATGATCTCAGTTTTAGAAACATTTGTAAAATGTAATTAGATAGATTTGAAATATTTAGGTTGAATCAAAGTTCTGATCCCCTGCGACAGACTGGCGACCAGTCCAGGGGTGCCCCCTGCCTTCGCCCATGAGTAGCCGGGTTAGGCTCCGGCAACCCTGTGACCCCGAAAGGGATAAAGCGGATTGGAAAATGAATGAATGAATGACTGAAAGCTCTGATCTTTCTGAATTTTCTTTAGTTTTTATTCATAGTTTAGCATTTAAATGCATTTTCAGTTTTTAATGATATTGAACACAAAGAAACGGAGTCTCCTGCCACCGCTCTGTGGTCACAAATCTTTATTCACTTTCTTTAATCACAGAGATGAACTAGGATTTGACTGGATCCTAACCCTGATTCCTGTCACACAAAGAAGAACAATGTGGTCATTGGGAGCCGTGGTAGAAAGGCATGTCAGAGCGCAGCAGCGTGACGGGCCGCACTTACATGTCACTTAAAGACACGCCCACACATGCAGACGTCTGGCAAAAGCAGGAACTCTTCCTTAATAGTCGCATTTTCTCCAAACTGGCTCATACAATTAAAATGAACAAAGTGGAAGTAAAGCATCTCACTTACACCTAACCCATGTTGGTATTTACACACTGAAGGTGAAAAAAACAGAAACTTCTCCTTTGTGGCTCAAAAAGACGATTGTCAGCGAAGCTCAGCAGAAGCAGCAGGCCTCTGCTCTCTGAACCGCCTCAGATGGAGAAGGCTCTCTCAGCATCAAAAGAAGTGGCTTAAGAACACAACATGACAGGACAGTTCTTAACACTCAGTAACGTCTGGCTCTGCTGTGGGCGGGGCTCTGAGCCCCCGTATGAGGACAGAACATCAGCTCTGACCACAAAACAACAATAATGGTAGCAGGACTCATAAAGAAAGAGTAATAAATAGTTTAGTGTTTTTTTTTTGTTTTTGTTTTTTTTTTTTTTTTGGGGGGGGGACTCTGGAATTCTGGGAGGCTCCTGCACATAAAGTGACTTATGGTGTGGTTGCTGGTTCTCTGTGGCTTCCCTCATGGACTTTCTGTAAGCACACACCTGTAGCTGTCACCAGGAAGGGGTGATGCCCCCCCACACACACGTTGCTGTCTCTGGAAGGGGGGGGGGGGGGGCCTTTGTGAACATTAGGCGCTGAGCAGCATTAGGCGCTGTGATGTGGATCTGAATGAAATAAAGCTATGAGTGTTGTTGACCGGTGGCAGGTGAGGTCCAGCTGGGTCTCCCGAGGATTCAGGGAGTTTTCCTCAGTCAGTCAGACCAGTCCTGCTTCCTCAAGAGTTCTTATCGTCAGAGGGGGAAGTTTCTATTTGCAGTTCAGAGACATGAGACGTGGGCCTTAAATCTGTATTGAAATTGGAGGTTTGTGAAGGAGTCCCAGTTGAACTCCAATCTGCTGCTGAGGTAAAAACCTGCGCTAGATTCCGTGGACAAGAATAGTCCATGTGGTTGTTCAGGCTGACGGCTTCCTGGTCAATGTGCCTGCACAGACATCCATGTCTTGCTGACTTCCATCTCTCTCCCGTCTGTCAGACTCTATCTCTGGAAGTCCGTCTGCTCCCCAGGACTGGATGAGTTGCTGCGTGGGGCCAGAGTGCCACCAATCCGGGTGTGACCCTTGTCCCTGCTCTCATCTTGAGCCATGCTGATGCCTGAGGATGCTTGGCTGGAGGAGGAGCTGGAGGAGGTCAGAGGCTGGTTCAGCCCCGCTGTGCTCACGCTGCCCCCCTCTGGGGTCTGGTAGATCTCCTCAGCCCCATCCTCGCTGGACTCCGGGTCCTCCGAGCCTGAAAGGAGCTCCTCCTCTCTGTATTCACTTACGTCCACACCTCCACTGGCAGCTGCCCCCTCACCCAGCTCCTTGAGGCGGCCGTGGTGCTTGACGTGGTAGCGTTGGTTCTGGAAGAACTTGATGATGGTGTGCTTGGGGAGGTCAAGCTGTGCAGACAGGGTATGGATAGCCTCTTGGTCAGGGTACAGCCCAACATCCTGGATAAAGCTCTGCAGGATGCCCAGGGCCTCCAGAGAAATCTGGAAGGAGGAAAGCCAAGGAATTAACCCCCGAGGACCTAGGATCACATGAAGGAGAGGAGGACTCTACCTTTGTGCGGGACCGCGGCTTCTTGCTGCTCGCTGTGCTCCCTGCAGTGCTGGAGGGGCATCCGCCCTGACTGCCCGCCAACAAAGGTTGTGACCTCTCCTCTTTCACTGAAGTGGGCAGCACCTCCTCACACGCAGGAGAGGGATGGTGCTCCTTTATTGGAGGAGGTGGCCTGTGAAGTGCCTGATGACAAAGACAGAAGGCTTACTGATCACTGCACATTCACGACTTCAACACACGAATGCTGCCAACAGAAATAACAGCAATGACTGCAAAAACACTGGACAGCTGAAGCATGACAATGCGGGAGTGAGAGAGGTTCCCGGACCCTCCATCACTGCAGAGGGGCAGGACATGTTGTAGAGGTGGCATATTCATGACTCACAGGATTGGGTCTTACAGCCTCAGGAAACTGTTTGCGTGCCTGAAAACGGACTATGGCATGTTATAGATGTCAAGTGTTGCTGTGATGCAAATGACTGACAAAACTTCCTGCCTCCTCTTGTTCAGACAACAGTCAAGGCTGCAGAGAAGGCCCGCTCCAAGGCCAGCCCTCAGACGATGGCGCTACCTTTGACCTGAGTGGGAGATTAGCCTTGGTGGAACGTCAACCAGCCTTCAGCCAGGAAGTGTCTCATTTACAACTCCTAAACCCCCATCACTGTTTAACCAGCACCATCAGAAAGGTATCGGGCGGGGGGGGGGGGGGGGGGGGGGTGGTGGAATGATTTCAGATGAGTTCAACAGAGTAAAGGGACAGAAACAGCTGAGAAAGCGACAACATAATCCTGCTGGGCAGATGAAAGCGTGAAGCACTTGTTCTTTTAGGGGCTCAAACAAATGTAAGAGGAAGGGGCCTCACGGCAAAAAGGCAGGAAAGTGCCATTCCTCAAGTGTGAGTTGGTTCCAGGTTCTCCTTTTTCTGCCTGGTTTTGGAGCAGATGTACATCTGCTGACAGTTTCTCTCTGTTACTTACACACGTAGTTACATACGTGACATGTTTCACATTTATTCACATTGATGCGTACTTTGTATCTACTATGGTGCAAAGGTAGAGTGGTCGACCTCTGATCAGAAGGGCGCAGGTTCAACTCCAGCCATGCCTGTCTATGTGTCAAAGTGTCTTTGGGCAAGACACTAAACCCCACATTGATCCTGGTAATCACAGGTTACTACTTCTGCATCGCAGTGGAGCCACCATGAGTGTATGTATGGGGGTGACTGAGACTCTAAAACACTTTGGCCTGGTTGAAAAAGGTTGAAAAAAACAACATAAAAATACACCATTTTCTGTTGGATGCAATACTGTTAGTTAGGTACACAGTTTTTTGCAATGTTACACGGTTAATTACACAGCGACTGAACTGATTTGAAAAAAGTAAAAAGCAATTTTCTCATCAGTAAGGATCATTTTGTAAATAGTGTTAAGACAAAGGGGTTTCTAGTTTTCAAATTATCTAAAGAGCATTGTTTTTTGAGGCTACTGGCCCAAGTAGGGTCTAAATCAAACTGGTCCATGGTGAAGGGCCAGACAAAGTGAAACTTAGTGCGGTGCCATATGCCAAAGAACATGCTGGTGAGAAATCTGCACCACATTTGAGGATGACTCCTGAACGTATCCGAGAATGGTGCAAACAGATGGGTGATGTTTAGAACGCGGCTGCAGAAAACAAAATGGTGGAGGTGCAGCGAGCAACGAATGAGAAGAATGGGTTTGAACGTGGATTACGGAGCAGAGGGAAAGGTGCGCGTGTCTCCAGGAAAATGATCGGCATGAAAGCAAAACAGATTTTTGATACGGAGATTGCCGCTTCAAAGAGAAAAGAAACGTTCACAGCCAGAACAGAATAAAATGTTCTCATAATTTCAATCAATGCTGAAATGTTCATCTGTTATTTTCTGCATTTTGTGACTGAATTTCACCACAAAATGAACCCATTAACCATCATCATTCTGTCTGGGATGGAATAAACACCGGTCTCTAGTAAATGCTGGGCCGGCTGACACATATTTGGAATAAACGCCCCGGCTACAATTGGAAGTTATACGGTATAATGTATCCAATGTTCAACTGTACATACGTGTATACTTTACTACACACTAGATACTTTATTAGAGTTATGAAATTCTTTATAAAGTTTTTACACTTCGGGGTGCAGAACAGGAAGCGACGGTGGATCATCTTCTACACTAAGGTGAGTTGCTGCGCCGAGGAACGGTTCCCTGTGGCAGCAGAGCTGCATGAGTCTGTTTGCATAAAGAGCTCCACTTCCTCTTCAAGCTCCCATTTGATGGGTAAGGCATGCAGTCCTGGATGGCTCAAACATCTCTCTTCAGGAGGAACTGTGGGTTTCTGTTCTGGCTGTAAAACATTAAACTATAGCTCATCTCCCTCCCAAACGATGGTCATTGAATCTTTATCAAAAAGAGTAAAACCTGGGGCTTGTGGCGGGTTGAAAGTCAGATTTGTTTCCAGTGAGCGTTGGACTCAGCCAGGGTTGCCCTTTGTCACTTTAAATGTTGATTACTTTTCATTTATAGTTTAGGAGCAGACAGAAGGGTTCATCTTTGGAGCCTTTCTCTGCAGTTTGCTGATGATGTTCTTTTGCTTCCTCATGATCTCCAGATTTTCAGCTGAGTAACTGGGATGGGAATCGAAGTCTGAAGCAGTGAGACAGGAATGCTCCTCTGGGCAGGAGAAGGAGAAGAGGAGAAAAGTGTTCACAGTGATGAAGGAGGAAGCATTCGATCAGCACAGTGTCTGCAGTGAAGTTGGTCAGTTCAGCTGCTAAAAGAACTGAGTTTGAAGATAAAGATTTTAGTTCACAATCCATCTGTCTCTCTGCACCCCCACCATGACCCGCAGATTAAAAAGAAATTCTGCAAAAATGAATTTCCTTCAAGGGGGACCAGGAAGTCTTCAGAGAACAAATGTAGACGTCCAGCAGGAGCTCAGATCTGCAGCTCCTCCTCATGGAGGACATCAGGAGGAGGTTAGAGCATTTGGAGGGAAGGACGCCTTCACAGTGAGACGGGAAAATCAACTTGATGTGTTCCTGCCAGAAAAGCTGGACGAGGGAGGACCAGGTCTCCTTATGGAGATTGCTGCCCGGATCCTCGGGCCAAAGTGGAAGATGAGGGATGAATGCATTCAAAAATAATGGAAAATAAAAAGTTAAATGGATTTTTTCTTAAGTTAAAAAAAGTTCAGGTCACTTTTCTGAACACTAACTTAAGAGTAAAAAGAGTATTTTCTCTAAGTTTCTGCTGAATTTTTGGTGAAAACAAACAGGATTAAATGAAACGTGACTATCCAGCCACCTCTGGTCTGTTTAAATGATACATTTTAAAGAGACTTTTCCAGCTGTAAGTGGGCGGAGCTTTAGGGTTGGCCTGTGAGGGTGACGTGCAGATTTGTAAGAAAAACAGTGAGCCACACTTTCCTTGAGTTAGCCGTGCCTGTGCTACTCTCTGTTCTAGGTCTGGTCTAAACATCTGCCTTTCCTTCAGGAAATCCACTGGAATACCTCGGAATGAAAGGCAGGTTTTTTTTAACAGGAGGGCGGGGACGGGGGTCTGGCAACCTCAGCCGGTCCTGACAGCCCGGACAGCAGAGCAGAGTTGAGAAGGAAATTGAGGGCTGTTTGTCAGAAGCTGCTTCCCGCTCCGGTTAAGAGCAGGGAGGGCCCCCCCACCGGAATGCCAGTTATAAATCTGCGTTGCATTAAAATGAAAGGACCCACATGGAGATAATAGTCCTTCACTCCTCTGTCCCACTCTAAGAAATGACAGACCACGGCTTCAGTAATCTGGAGGGCAGGCCATAAAATCACCTTGATTTGATTTGAGGGCTTTAGATTCCTTTTGGGGGGAGGCCAAGGAGTATTAAGAAGCACCCCTCTGCCCCAACCCAGGAGCTCTTCTTCTGTCCCCCAGAACAAAAAGGTGTAGAAGATTTCAGATGAACGTCCTGAAGCTCAGCGCACGCACAAAAATGGCGAGCGATATTGGAGCTATCCAGCCGCACAGTCTAGATCCAGATTCCAGCTCAGACGAGGAAAACACAGATGTACACGGATCTATTTGTCTGCAGGTGGATGCATCAGAATAGAGTGGAGCAGGGAGCTTGTGACATGCTGATGCTGATCCTTCGTCCTATTTGCAAACTTTTTCAAACAGCATTTTTGGTTTGCTACTGATTCACAACAGTTTGAATAAAGAAATACTCAGAAATGTTGTTTCACGCCTACATTCCTTAATACATGTGCTCTACCATGAGGAAAACGCCATACGAGCATGTAAAAACACCAAAACAATGATTGTCATCGGGGTGGGTCTGTTGGTATCTTTGTGTCTTTGTCCTCTCCAGTCAAACCTGACAGATTAAAGAAAAGACAAATAAGACCCTCATTTGTTCCTACCAGAAAGGGATTGGATAACAAATTAACACATTCAATACACTCAGTATTTTTTCCAAAAAAATAATGTTCATAAAATAAAGTTCCTTGAACATTAGACTTCACTATTTAGATGCTTCTCCAAACATTTGGATTCTTGACATTGATGCTGTCTAAAGGTGCATTCACACCGGATATGATTGAGGGGCATCAAGTTTAAATATCAAGTCAATGTAAAGACACAATCTGAGGTCTTGTGCATTCGGGCATCGGGCGCGGCAAGATTGACACTGCGCGTCAACCAATCAGGGACTCCGCTTCAGGCAGGTGGCATTTCAGTGGCTCTATCAGTGGGTCGAAAAATAAATCGAATATGGCTTCTTGATGTGAGGATTTTCATCCTGAATTTCTCTTTATAACACGCTGGGGCCGTGGGTTTGTCGGAGACTGTCCCGATTACTGCTGGGCAAAAGACAAGATGCACCCTGGACAGGTCGCCAGTCTGTAGAGCTCTCCAACAATACAGTATGAACACAAGCGTGGCACTCAACATCATCTATGTTTTCCATGATGTGGTCAACAAATTAAGTTTGTTGACGGTTGCTCTGCGGCACGGGTGTCAAGACGTCAAACAGTAAATTTGATGCGCGTCAAAAGAGAGGTGGCAGACACAAATTGACGCTGGCTGCGTCCAGCATGAATGCAGCAAAAAAACTGGACTACTGAAGAAGTTATTCTACAGACATTTTACCCAGATAAGATTTTTTTTAATGATTAATACTACTGCTGCAGAGGGCCCATGTTTTTGCCACCCTGGGGCCCCCAAATTGCTAATTCCCCTCTGCAGGAAAGCACAGTTGCCCCACCCCCGCCGCTGAAGTCCTTGACTGAAAGCATTGATCAACTCTGTTAATCAGGTAGTTTCATTGGTCTGGACTGAACCGGAATAAACTAAACTAAACCAGATTCAACCAAATTAAACCAGACTAAATCAGAGAACTTCTAACTAAACCAAATTAAACCAGATTACACAGTCTGACTAAATGTTATAAATCCAGATTGTGTGAGACTAAACAAAACTGAACCAGACGAAGCTACACTGAGCCAGATGAAACTAAATGAAGACCAAAATTAACTAAACTTAACTAGACTTAAAAAGTCTAAGCCAGAGTAACTCTCACTAAACCCAATTAAACCAGAATAACATTACTGCAGTCACAATGCACAATTACTGCAGTCACAATGCTTTCCAAACTGGCTCAAAGATGAGATGAAAAGAGGCACTGCAAGGAGTCCTCTCAGGTGTGCAGTGAGACTCACGTGAGCGGCAGAGCTGAGACCCGCCACGTGTACTGATGTGTCGATTACGAATAAAACGACTCTAAAGCCGCTCTTCTGTGTGAAAGACCATTGCCGGCTTCTTCCTGGGAGCCGTTTTATTCTATATGAATTCACTCTGTCTTACTTTATGTTTCTCTCTAAGCTGCACTTGACTAGTAGTCATTATGAGTTTGTGATCAATGCACCCTCTGGGGGCGGGGGTTGCATAGTTTGGTGGAATCGCAGCTGTGAAGAAATATGTACAACAGACAGATGTAAAGTGGGAGACTAGTGCAACCCATTGTAATGGAATACATAAAGACTTAACCAAAATGAACATGGGAGCATTTGATAGTTCTATGTGTTTTAAATAGACTGGCTTAATTTCAAATTTGATAGAGATGAATATAGAGATGAATATAGACATGAATACAGTCATGAATACATACATGAATATAGACATGAATATAGACATGAATATAGACATGAATATAGATATGAATATAGAGATG
>BSAI01000005.1:856247-868625 GCA_036245035.1 Adrianichthys oophorus
AGGCTTAAAACATTAGCTGCTAGCTCCATGTAGCTAACAGGCTAAAAACATTAGCTGCTAACTCCATGTAGCTAACATGCTAAAAACATTAGCTGCTAGCTCCACGTATCAATTCTGGGGTGAATCCTAAACAGCAGAGAGGCTGCAGACATAAAGAAAAGAAGCAAGCCTGGTTTCCTGGTGAGCAGAGAATGCAGCAATAAATTAGAAGAACTGAAACAGATTTTTGATACGGAGATTGACGTTCACAGCCAGTGCTAATAAGAACAGAATAAAATGTTCTCATCATTTCAATAAATCCTGAAATGTTCATCTGTTATTTTCTGCATTTTGTGACCAAATTTAACCACAAAATGAACCCATTAACCATCATCATTCTGTCTGTGATGGAATAACCGCCGGTCTCCAATAGACGCCGGCCTCTTATAAATGCCGGGTCGGCTGCCATTTTTTTTAAATAAACGCCCCGGCTACTATTAGAAGATATACGGTAAATGTAAATCTATGCTCTTTAGAGCACATCCACGTGAAGAACAGCGCTTCTCCTTTGCGGCGTAGCGCGACGCGGAACCCACTCACTAGCCCTTAAAAAGACTGTTTTCGGACACCACTTTCACTAGAAATGCCCCTTGAAATTGAGTGGTAGGGAGAAGTGGTAAGCCGAAGGAAAGAATTCGGATTGGGCCAAATAAATGCATACACACATACATCTTCATATCAATACATCCAAATACACGGTAATGATGCTGTTATAATTAATCTTAATCATAGACATATTTGCACTTATTTATACAGTACATCACACATTTAATCCATTAAATATTGAGTATCTCAAATGGAGTTTACTTAATTGCTCAGAAAGGTGTTGGTGGAAGAGAATTTATATAATCTAACTCGTATTATATTTTACTTACCATAACTTTTTTTACATAGTTTTCCTGATCTGCTTCTTAAATTTTAATTTGAGTTTTGTATACTTTCCCAGTGCAGATCATTTAACAAATACATAAGTATTAATAATATCAAATAGCAAAGATGAATGGCTCCTTGATTACATCATAAGACATTACAGTATTCCAGAAATTTTGACATTTCACACGTCAAGAAACAAAATGATCAGAAATTATCATTAAATTCATTAGAACTATTACATTATTATTTTTGTCTAAATCAATGTCCTTGTCACAGGTGAACCATGTTACAGATATGGTTTTGATGTGAAATGAATGGTCCATATTCTATAGGTAGTCTATGACAGCTAGCTGTTGCTCTTTCTGTTCATGTCTTCCATCTGGGTTAACAGACTTCTTGAAGTTCTTTCTGCTGTAATATTTTCTGTCCATGTTCATCAGGGTCTGTGTCCTCCTGAAAGCTGTTACCAGTGGAACTGACTGAGTTCAGGTCAATTTCTCTAAAGTTCAGAACTCTCTGTTGCAAATCCTGGTAACAGTTGACTTTTGGAGATAGTGAAGATCACAGCTGTCTTTAACCATTTTCTTGAACTTATCTTTTTTATCATTGAAGTATTTATTGCTATAGTTCTTCTGCTCAAACTTCTGTCTCCATGGTGTTGATTACCATAACATTGGCCAGCTCGGATGGGCTGTTTACAGTGATGAACATGTGACAGTTTCTGCCCCAGGTGTTCTGAAATATTCTGGCTTTTCTCACCATTCCTGCATTCCTTTTGGTCAGATGCTCATTGATGTAAACATCAGTTCGCTTTGTTTTCCTTTTTTACTTCAATAAATCTAGGTTGTGTTTTGAAGTTCTTATGATGATCGCTGCTTTATCTGACTCCTGTCTCCTGTGGAAGGGCGGCAGGTCTCTGTATTATTTACATCCAGGGAAATTCCTTTAGGCTTGAGAAAAGGCTCCACAGAGTTGCTGTCCAGCTCAACAGGATTGGGAGCATTGTTAGCATTAGCTGCACTAACGTTAGCCCAACGTTTGATTTCTAGTCCAGTAAGAACCACGATGTTCACTTTGGAGTGTTGTTACATGTTGTCCACTCGTTTCTCGATTCTAATCAATTCTTTTGTCTCGTTTTTCATTCTGGGCTCAAAGTCTCTTGTTTTCTTCAGTTAGCTCCATAACTCCTACATTAAGCTCCTGTAGCGCCTCCTGCTGAATCTTGAAGACATTTTTAGCCAAGTCTTCAAGTGAATTTTTTGATGTCTTCAATTCTTTTCGTCACTGTTCTTTTCTTTGGGACCATGGTTGGCGCACTTTATTTGGCTAACAATAATGTCACGATAAGTTAGGTTTTAAGATGCTGCTTACTACTGAGCACTACAAGCTTGCAACTGTTGTCAAGCGCTTGACTGGCTCCGCCTGCAGCATGACAAACTTATGGCTGCAATGCAGAATCAACTGCAGGCTTTCTGCACATGCACCATCTGCCAGGGGGGTCTTTATGCTGGGCTGCTCCACTCAGTAAACTTTGTCATCAGGAGACAGCATCATTGCACATGTGAGTGTGAGGGGGTGTGGGACAGCTTTACTCACTCTGTTATTTTGGAGTCAAAATCATATTTTTAAATGGGTTTCCAGGGTTCTCCATGGATTCTGATCTTCTTAGCACAGGCAGTATCTCTGCTAAAGTTAGTTAAAGTACCATCAGTTGTCATGCTCCTAGGTGTGTGACATTTGTTCTCCCATCCCCTGCAGTCACATCCGCGCTTGGTGAACCATTTGGTGGTTTAACCCCCCAATCCAACCCCTTAAAGCTGAGTGTCAAGAAGGTCCACATGACCAGTGCGATGTCAATCTGCTGTGGACCCTCAGCCTGAAGCCTCACAAAACCTCCAGCCTGAGCTGCACTTGTTTGTCTGACATCTAAACATTCATTTCCTGTTTTCCACATAAATGTATTAACCACTGTTGAATCCTCAAATGTCACAGGAAACCGTTTTTGTATCATCCCAGTGGATGAGGAGCAGAAAAAGGAAAACTTGTTTGTGCAACACTTTCAGTTTTTGCACAACCTTCAATACAAAGGTAACAAAACTTTCAAGAATATTTATGTTGGCCCATCTCTCTCTCTCTCTCTCCACCCCCTAAAAAAAAAAAAAAAACAACTAATGGGGCATTTCCTTAGATGCCACACCACCCAGCAGCCAAGTTTACTCTGCCCCAGCAGGGCAGCAACACAACAGCTCATGTGCACGCAACAAACAACTCTGTGCACTCTCACACACAGTAAGAACGAAACAGAGGATGTTCACACACAGTACACATGTCTGAGAGAAAACCCCTATAGTGTGTTTGTGTGTGTGGGTGTTCTTTTACACTGTAAGGCTCTATACGATACAAACAAAGCAGCAGCAGAAAGTAAACAAACATTTGTGGCTGCAGGTAAGAGCTTCACACGCCCACAAGCAGCGCTCACCTGTGTGTCATGCGGGAGGTGGAGGATGGTGTGCAGCCTCTCGCTGTGATGGTGCCGGGACTCTTCCTCGTACGCCAGGTCTCTGTCGGCCTGCGGCAGCGACAGGAACTTCCGGATGGTGCACAGGTTATCCCACAGTGTGCGGTTCTCTGGACTGGGGTTTTCCTTCCAGCGCAGCAGCTCACAGAGCCAGCCCTGTAGGGGGGAGGGCATGATGCTGAAACCAGAACTTTAAAGAGGAAGCTTTAACTGTTGACCTGACGTTGACATGAAACAGGAAAAGAGGTAATTTCCTATTAGCTGCAGGTTTGATGAGGAAGTTGAGGTGAAAATCTCTAAAGATTCAATTAGAACTGCCAGGCTGCTTCAGCTTCTGACTCCAGCTGTCAGGTTAACAGGCTGATCTCCTCTGGATGCTCAGTCCTTGTGGATAGCTGCAGCAGATCGGTGCACTCAGATGTGACGCCCCCATAGTGTTATTCCAATACATGGAAGATGGAGCTCTGCACACACAGAATGGGCATCCTGCACGTGTGTGCGGCTATGAAACGGGAAGATCTGCAGATGTTCAGAACGAAGAGTGACTGGTTTTGTGCTGTTTAAAACCCAAGTCTGACTTTTTGAATGTTAAATGTTGGAATTAAGAAAGACTTCTGGATTCAACCACTGCGGAAAGTTCATGTGAAGGTAGAACCAGCAAAACTGGCAGACCAGTTCAGAAAGCTGAGAGCAGAAGAAAACAGCAGCTGAAGGTCACTGTCATAGTTTCATTCTCATTTACTACTAAACTCCTCCATGTACTCTGTTGGTCAGTGGTATAGTCCAGTTCTAAAACACATTCAGACGGCTTTGGTCTCTCTGGAATGAGCTGGTTGGAGCTGGATTATAGTAACCATAATCATTTGAATGAGTTTAATATTTCTTGTGTGGCACCTTGAGATGACCAGGGTCATTTGGTGCTTAAATGGAATTGATCGTTGATCTGTGCTGTGCTCTTCATGAGCCACACGACTGATCTAAGCTTTCAGGGCCTGATTTTTTCAGAGGCTCATGTGTGTGAACAGATGTACAAAACCAACCAATTCAAACTTAACTGCACTCACAAAAACATGTTGTGTTGAACTTGCTAACTGTGTTGTGGTTTTTTAACAGGAAAAATGGTGCAAGCAATTCATTTAGCATGTTTTCTGTTGGGGAATTTGTATCTTTGACATCTTGAAGAGCATAAAAAAACTTAAAGGATCCTTTTGAATAAGATGAAGCTTTTCTGTTTAAAGTAGTCCTGTCTATCAATCAAAAAAATAATCAGATTCGTCTTTATTGTGATAAAACAATATGAGGCTTTTGAACAAAAAAAAGCCAGAGAGAACATTTTTCCTTTATTTGTCTGAAATGTTTACATTTGTAAAGTATTAACTCAGATATCCCAGAAGTGTCATTCGTGTGCACAATACACACCAACAGTGAGATAAGCAGACCTGTAAAGACTTTCATGTCTGCAGTATCACTCCAAGAAAACAAAGCTGATATACAGCCATTAGAAACAAACATTGTGTTTCTGCTCTTTAAATGGTTCAGGTGAATACTCTAATCTGATTGGCTGCTGGGTGTAGATGCACAGCTAAAAAATAAGTTCCGGGGGCACAAAAGACATGAGACTAATGAGAGACTACGACTGCACTTGTACTTACATCTGCTGTACATTTCTACATCTCACAACAGACCCCGTTGTCTTTTCTTCTATATTGCAATGTTAGAACGCTTTCAGTGCCCATCATCAACCAGTACTCAGGATTATTTCAAGAACGGAATAAAGGTGAGTTAAACATGAGGAAAATGGTGGTTACAGACCCTCTCCCATGAAAATTTTGTTTAATTTTTTTTTAATAATGTAAATATATAAAGACATTTAAGATAAAAACTGCATTTCTGAGAATGTTTTTATACAATTTGTTGTGAATCAAAAGAATAGGGAAAAAAATGCAGTTTAAAAAAGCTTGTAGTTGGGATGTACAGTCAGTGGGCCACAAGCTCCCTGCTCTGCTCCATTCTGATGCATCCACTTGCAGACAAATACACTTACTGGTCACTTAAACAAGAACACCTGTCCAACTGCTTGTTAAAACAAATTTCCGATCAGCCAATCACATGGCAGCAGCTCAATGCATTCTGGCATGCAGACATGATCGAGACGATCTGCTGCAGTTCAAACCGAGCATCAGAACGGTGAAGAAAGATGATTGAAGTGACTTTGAACAGGGCATGGTTGTTGGTGTCAGACAGGCTGGTCTGACTATTTCAGAAACTGCTGATCTACTGGGTTTTTAACCCACAACCATCTTTACGGTTTACAGAGAACAGTCAGAAGAAGAGAAAATCTCCAGTTAGCAGCAGTTCTGTGGGCAGAAATGTCTTGTTGATGCCAGAGGTCAGAGAAGAATGACCAGACTGGTTCCAGCTGATAGAAAGACAACAGGAACTCAAATAACCACTGGTTACAACCGAGGTCTGCAGAAGAACATCTCTGAACGCACAACACGTCCAACCTCGATGCAGATGGACTACAGCAGCAGAAGAACACAGCTGGTACCACTGCTATCAGCTAACCAACTGCCGCTCTGCATACACTATGTTCTAGAAAATGACACTGTTTTTACTTTTTTGTCTAAAAGCAGCATAGTTAATCTACATTAATTATCTAATCAATTAGAAAACTCATGATTAGTTCATGTCTAGTAAGTAAAAAAAATTAATCACTAACAAGAAAAGATTCAACTAACACACTGCTTTGTTACTTTCTTCATAAAGCCTTAACAGCACAGTTCAGTGTCTGCAGATACAGTGGGGAAAGTATTCAGACTCCCTTTTATTTTTCACTCTTTGTTATATTGCAGCCATTTGATAAAATCATATAAGTTCATTTTTTCCTTATTAATGTACATACAAAGAGGAATTTGTGTGTGCACAAAAAAAAACAACTGAATTTTGGACATTCTTGCAAATTTATTAAAAAGGAAACATTGAAATATAACATGGTCCTAAGTATTCAGACCCTTGCTGTGACCCTCATATATTGAACTCTGGTGCTGTCCATTTCTTCTGACCATCCTTGAGATGGTTCTACACCTTCATTTGAGTCCATCTGCATTTGATTCTACTGATTGGATTTGATTAGGAAAGCCACACACCTGTCTATAGAAGACCTTCCAGCTCACAGTGCATGTCAGAGCAAATGAGAATCATGAGGTCAAAGGAACTGCCGGAAGAGCTCAGAGACAGAACTGTAGCACAGCACAGATCTGGCCAAAAACTATCTGCTGCACTTAAGGTTCCTAAGAGCACATTGGCCTCCATAATCCTTAAATGGAAGATGTTCTGGACGACCAGAACCCTTCCTAGAGCTGGCCGTCCGGCCAAACTGAGCTATCGGGGGAGAAGAGCCTTGGTGAGAGAGGTAAAGTAGAACCCAAAGATCACTGTGGCTGAGCTCCAGAGATGCAGTCGGAAGATGGAAGAAAGTTGTAGAAAGTCAACCATCACTGCAGCCCTCCACCAGTCGGGGCTTTATGGCAGAGTGGCCCGACGGAAGCCTCTCCTCAGTCCAAGACACATGAAAAAAAAATTGATCATCTCTGGAGAGATCTGAAAATGGCTGTCCACCAACGTTTACCATCCAACCTGACAGAACTGGAGAGGATCTGCAAGGAGGAATGGCAGAGGATCCCCAAATCCAGGAGTGAAAAACTTGTTGCATCTTTCCCAAAAAGACTCATGGCTGGATTAGATCAAAAGGTGCTGCTGCTAAACACTGAGCAAAGGGTCTGAATACTTTGGACCATGTTATGTTTCAGTTTTACTTTTTGAATAAATCTGCAAAAATGTCAACAATTCTGTGTTTTTTGTCAGTATGGGGTGCTGTGTGTACATTGATGAGGAATAACATGAACTTAAATGATTTTAGAAACCCACCTTACCCACTGTACATCAAACAATCATTAGTCGACAGCACTCACTTATTAATTGTTGAATGATCACCTTTCTTGTTTTTTCTACTGTTTTTTTAATCATTACAAACAATTAAAAAGTCAAACAAAGAACTTCATTTTTGGGACTTTCACACCAACATTGGCACATTTAGCTCTTATGCAGTTTGTGAGTTCTTTGTTCAACAGCCTTTGAAAGGCTTATTTCCACATTATGTAATTTGTCTTCTCTTTTTTAATTTATAAGTCTTTTGAGTTTAATGATGTGCAGAAGAGGGTTAGTGTTCCAATGAATGTTAGGTTGTCATGGTAAAAGGCGCATACTTATAGCTCTTCACTACCTTACCTCAAGGCAGGGGTCTCAAACTTGTGTCCCGTAGGCAAATTGTGGCCCCCAAGATATTTTGCGGCCTGCTCCTTAATCTGAAAGTTTAATGTCAGTGCGCCCCACTAGTTTTGTATGAATGTTTTTTTTCCAGTGTTGCTGACGAACCGACCAATCACAGTGGGGTATATGGTTGTTTGGGGGGTGGTATTGGCCGGGCTTGAAGCAGGGAAACCTTTACAGCAGGATACCTGACACCCCCCCTCCCCAAACCTCATTAGTGAGTTCTTTACTTTTCTTTTTAGAAAGTGTCTAATCGCAGGTCATTTTCTCCATACGTGCAGCCAGTGCTGAACTTTTTTATTTTTTTGGCTGCACAGGCTGGGAAGAAAGTTTAAGGTTAGAATTATGGTTACAGTTATACACCAAATGCTTCCCCAGCAGGACTGTCTGCAGCCAGAGGATGGGTCAACTGCAGAGAATATCTGAAGGTTTAAGTCCTGTTTATAATTCACTGGTTTTGATCGGACTGTCCGCTATACCTGTGATGAACTTCTGAGTGGTGTTCATACTTTTCAAGCGACGCATCAATTCCAGTGTTTATTCTTAACATGAAGAACATCTTCCTCTGCGCAGAAGAGGAAGTGATGTGTTCCTCCACTGAACAGAGGAGGGAATACAAAGACAAAACAATAAAAATGTTAAAAAAGAGAGAATTACATTCAGGAGCGCTGTAAGATATGAAATATAAGACATCTCTTTCCAGTAACTTGTTCTATTTTCTATCTGTCTGCTCTCTGTCGCTCTCTGCATCTGTATGTGGTTCAGTTTTTCCAAACTTCTTCAGTGAATTTCATTTTAAAGACAGTGTTTAAAGACATGTTTCTGGACAGAGTTTCCTCCATAGTCGTGTACTCTAACCTCTGAAATAGATTCAAGTTAAATAACATGATTTGCCCCTGATTGCGCTCCGTGCGTTAAATTCCAGTCGTGGGTGACGTCACCAGCAGGTGTCACATTCTGCAGCGACTGGAGCGATTCCGCTCTGATATCCCTCTGACCACTGCGACGCGACTCGCTTGGAAGTAGAAACCAGCCCTTAAAATACGTGCTGATAATGCAGCAATGTGCATCTTCCATCAGTTTGTGAGCTGCTCACATGTAAATATGAGTGAATGACATCAGCCTTTCTTTGACCTTCGGTATGTGTGACGCTTGTTCTGACCTCCAATGACCAGCGCCGCTTTTTCACTGACCACAGTTTGAATTCTACTAGAAACATATAGGAGTGAGTGACTGGCTGCTCTAACATAACTTTGACCAGAGTTAAAATGTTTGAAAAGTCATAAGACTAAATCCAAAATCTGTTCAGGATTTTTGTTTCTCACTGATTTGGCCATTTCAAGAACAAACTAATAGAACCCTCATTCCACTCAGATTCAGATTTGGAGCACATATTTGTGCAAAAAGCTCTTCTCCGCCTTGATCTTCAATCTGTCCAAGTGCAGGTTCAGACTTACCGACAATCATCTTGAACCAAACTGAGGCTTTCTGCTGCTTCCTCCATCAAACCAAATGTGGTTCATCTATTGGAGAGGAAGCTCTGCCAAGTGTTCAGCAGTAAGGAGCAAGAGAAACCATGTTCACAAGAACCCATTGATGGAGGTTCAAGAACTGTAAAAATGAAGTCTTATTTTATGTTTAACAGTTAATTAGTTGATACAAAAGTGAATTGAACTATGTTAATGAGGACGTTTAAATCTAAATACAGCAAATATAGAAGACTGAAGAAACATAAAACTGACATTTATTACTGATTTATGAACTTAATAATGTTAGATTTGTATTTGTTGATTGATTTTATTAATAATTTTGTACAGAGAAAAGTTAATAATACAGTTAATAGTCCATACAAATTTACAACCAAAGAAGGGAAATAAAAGAGGAAGTTTCTAAACTTCTTTACACCAGGGTCCTTCATCTTGTTTTCTGTTTGTAAAATAAAATTAAAAAAATTAGAAAATTAGAATTTTTCATATTTCTAAATAAAATTAGCATTAGAAACCCACGAGCTGCATGCACGTTCGTGCACGCTGAGGTTGCGGCCCAGCCTCACACAGACTCTGCCTTCAGTGGCCCCAAGACAAATAGAGTTTGAGAGCCGTTCCTTAAGGCCAAAGCGTTTAACAGTCACAGTCCCATTCACACACACGAAAACACTCACACGTTGATGCCAGTCCCACTGCTGAACACTGGCACCAACCTATAACCACCAATGTGGGGTTCAGTGTCTTCGACACATGAGCGGGCAGGGCGGGAACTGAACCTGCTGATTAGAGGTCAACCACTGTACCTCTGCACAATGGCTGTCCCCTGACAAATGTTGTCATGACGACAAACTTCTGCCAAACAAAGGCGAGCTTGGTCTCCTCACCTGACTCTTGTTGGCAGCCACCTTGGCGAAAAGTGCCTGGGACACCTTGGCTCTCTTCATCTCCTGCTGGATCTCGTCGTAGATTCCTGATGTGATGTTGACCAGAGACTCCAGCTTCAGAGGAAGGTCCTGAGCCGGGCCAGGAGGCTTGGGCTGGATGAAAGCATCAACATACCATCAGAGGATGAGTACACATTTGTGTCATTCAACAATAGAAAGTAAAGCAGATCCGAGAAACAGCAGCTGCACAAGGCAGTGAACAATAGTGCCCAGACACCCAGATTTATTTATATTCAATATATTTTGATTTTGATTATATTTAAATAAAATTGTCTTTCAGAACTTATTTCATTAACCTGA
Organism: Adrianichthys oophorus; assembly: GCA_036245035.1. Taxonomy (NCBI): domain Eukaryota; kingdom Metazoa; phylum Chordata; class Actinopteri; order Beloniformes; family Adrianichthyidae; genus Adrianichthys; species Adrianichthys oophorus. Next base: position 866,741 of record BSAI01000005.1, read on the forward strand.
ACTTCAGTCTCCTCTTTATTAGTATTTTTTTTCACAAAAAAGTGTTTCTTAGTTACTAGAGTTACAGAGTGTTTCTACAAAAAACACTTTAATTTGAAAATGAGAACATTCACGACTTCATTTTTTTTACTTTTCAGTGACAGTAACGCATTCAGCTTGTTTAGTTTAGTTACATAAAATCCAGCATTATTCAGAAGTTTAAAGCAATAATTACATTTCCTTAAATGTATTTTTACAATACTATATCAATAAAGACTGTAAATCAGCAATCTCGGACGTCACAAATATTTGTGTTCAATTTTCCTGGAACAGTTGTGGCTGTCCAAATATTAGGATAGTTGTTACAGCCCTATTCAAGTTCCATTTCAGTCCGTACCATACCGCTCAGTGGAAACGAGGCTTATGTGTCACTCATCATCCTACCTTCATACCCGACGTCTCCTCAGTGCTGCAGCTGCAAACATCTTCTGAGTTAAATTACACATTTCTTCACATCGTCTTGCTAGTAACCGTCTTGTAGCATGTTTCCGTTCATACCAAAGTAACGAGTAAAAATTGCTCCTGACGTTCAAAACTGGTCATTGAAATATGAAGTTTTGATAAGTTAACCATCCCAACGAGGCTTTAAAGCCCTGCACCTACGACTTTCTCTTGTTGTTTTGACCCTCCTCGTAGTTCCTGGTCAATGACTGAAGAGATCTTTAGTCACATGGTTTTGCTTACAAGCTGTGGTCTGAAACAGAAATCTCCTGTAGACCGCAGTCTGAATACAGACCAAACAAAATCTCCAGGACTTGATCCGGACCAAACTAAGTGGACTTGGTCAAAAGCAATGGACTTTCACAGTCTGAATGCACCATTAAGGGGGTATTTTATCATTTTAGCATCATCTTTAATTTGGATTTATTTCTCTTGTTTTAAAATGTTATTTTAATGTATTTTAGCGATTATTTTACCTGAAACATTTGGTAATTTCTTTAAACACCTACCCACGTTCAAAATCAGATGACCAAAAGCATTTCCTTTAATTTATTTAACCTTTTATTTCACCTCATGCACATAATGTCATGTGAACTGCACATTTATGCTCATTGGATTTTTATGTTGTACAGGTGTGTGTTAAGGGGGCCCTTTTGGAAAGCACGAGCGCTCTAAACCTTTTGTGAAAATCTAATAGAAAAAAATGTAATTGATGGTTTATTTAAAGATTGTTTGCTTGTTAATTTGATTGACACAAATGGTAAAAACTCACAGAACTGGATATCTTGGTCTTGTTCTTCCAAATGGAAGCCCAGGAATCAGGGGTGATCTGCTCATCCAGGCTCCTGTCCCACACTTTCTACAAAAACAGACACACACACACGCACACACAGAAACACAAAGTTAACCCTGATTGTTTGTGCAGCCGTGGAAGGTCTCATTAAATTCTGCTAACCTGTGAGAGGCGAGTTCCAGCGTTGGGGGTGTTAGAGACAGGAAGGCCCACTGAGGGGTTCATGGTGCGCTCCCTCTCCTCTTGATAGATTCGGTCTCTTTCACTCTCTGGCAGATTCAAGAAGTTCTGCATGGCCTTTAGGTTGACCAGCAGAGACTGTGAGGCTGTGCGAGGGTCCTCTTCCTTCCTTAGGATTTCTGAGAGTAGGCCCTGATCAACACACAAACATTCTGTTCATGCATGAGAACATTGAGGCCCAGTGGGCCCAACACCATGTGTTGTCACAGGAACAATAATCATTATTATCACAAAAGTTTGATCATTCATCAGGTACATACAAATACAAGGCTGACCTTATGCTTTTCACTTCCTTTCAGACACTGACACTATGGATGGATGAAAGGATGGATGAATGAATGGATGATGGATGGATGGATGGATGGATGGATG
>BSAI01000005.1:868635-891007 GCA_036245035.1 Adrianichthys oophorus
TGGATGTGTGGATGGATGGATGGATAGATGTGTGGATGGATGGATGGTTGGATGGATGGATGGATGGAAGGATGGATGGAAGGATGGATGGATGGATGGTACTCCATCAGTGATGTGTGGTTTTCCTCTCAGGTTTTCTCGATGGTGTTTGTAAATATTTCGAACAGAATGTGTTCAGTGTAGACCTGAAACTGTGCCTCACACCTGTGTCTTGGACTTCTCTGAAAGATAATCTTCCATCAAATGATCATACTTTGTCTTCAAAGATGTTGAAGTGAACTGGTTTTATTCAGAACGGTCTTGTGTAAAAAAGTTGACAGCATTACTTAATCTCTTGAGAAGCCTAAATGCCTAAGGTATATAAACTTCTGAATTGGGCGGGACTCATTAGCGCCACACAGGGTGAAAACTCAGCAGTTATTTGGATGAGTGGTGGGATGGGCCAATGGTTGTGTCTGATGCAGCAGCCCCCCTTTTTTTAAAATGTTTAATCTCTCAGCCCCACCCCCCTGTCTGCTGACTCCCCCCTACCTGTGTTCGGTTGAAAGCCACTCGGGCAAACACAGCCTGCGAAACACTGGCCCTCTTCAGCTCATCTCGAACCTGCTGGTAGATTTCAGAGGACACTTCTGCTGCTGTTGGGTTGCTGCTTGGATGGTCTCCCCCTTTGGATGATCCTCGAGGGATGGGCGGGTGGTTGAGGAACTGCTGGTTTAGGGTCTGGGGGTGCTGGTGGGCCAGCAAGCGGCTCACGGCCAGTTGCTGGTTTATGAGGTGGGCCATAGCAAGCTGTTGACGAACCAGCTGGGGGGACAGCTGGGGAGATAGCAGCCCACCTGGGCCCAGCAGTGGTTGCAGAGCACCAGGTGGAGGGGGCGGCACCTGCCCCGACCGTAGAGGAGGGCTGTGGTGGAGAGGGGGATGCTGGGGAGGCTGAGGCTGTTCTCCTGACCCAGCTTTGATCAAGGGGGTGCTAAGGTGGCTGAGCTGAGAGAGACCAGACAGGTGAGGGGGGGGTCTCTGTCCCAGCATACAGAAGTCAACCATGTTGTCCCTTTCAACTAAAGAAAAAAGAAAGTCAGACACACATGAGACAACACACAGAGCATCCCAGCCCCTACCTTTAATGTCAGCAGTGTCTCGGCCCACCCACGACTTCTCCAGGTAATCACCTATAAGCAGAAACAACTGCAGTCTGCAACCAGTCCAAAACATTCTTAGATTCATATCCAGATCAGAGATTCAGAGGGTGGGCAAGTCGACACACACTGATACAGAACCAGCTCCAGCAAAAACCCAAAAGAGGTTCTGGAGCAGTAAGGCCCCATAACTGGCTTCTGGGTGTAGGTTCCAAGCTTTTGATGAAGTTCAGACCAGCAGCTGTTGTATACATCAGGATTTTCTTGAAAATGAAAGATGACATTTTTTGATCTAATAAGAAATGAATAAAAATATATATATATTTTAAAAAAAGTAAAGTTTATCTTATTAAACCAAAGAAACACAGGGCATTTGGTAAAATTGTAGGTGTTGTAAAAGCTTTTAAAAAGTTTATTAAGCAATGTTTCCAGAGCATTTTTAGACCTTAATATAATGTCCGCTCATGATTCAGCAATGATTTAGCACTGTTGAAAATGACTGAAGATACTATCACAGAATTAGACAGTAGGCCTTTGACACAATTGATCACCGTATTCTGTTGGCCAAGCTCCAATCTTATGGTATTAGTGGTGTTGCGTTACAATGAGTGTTATGCAAGTTATTCAGATAATCGTCAGCAGTATGTGGAATATGCAGGGCATCTATCAAAACATACATTGTGGTATCCCACAAGCCTCTGTACTGGGACCTATATTTTTATTTCATACATAAATGATCTTTGTCATTTTGCAGACGACACCAATTTATTTTGTTCTGGGGAAAACTAAAGTACATTAGCTTCTACTATAAAACAAAAAAAGGTTCTGCTTCAGAAAACACAAACAAACTCAATCTAAACAAAACAAAGTTTATGTTGTTCACAAATAAAAAATCCACCTCAAATATTAGATTACTGTGGAAAGGTGTTAATATTGAAAGAGTTACTGAATTTAGATTTTTGGGGATTATTGTTGATGAAAATTTAAAATGCAAGCAACATATTGCTTGTCTAAAAAAAGTAAAAATCTTGCAACTGTCAACAAAGTGAAACATTTGTTAAATTACCAAGCAAAGCATATTCTGTACGGCTCTTTGAATTTACTGTTTTTTTCGTTTTGTCTGGAAGTTTGGGGTTATTCTTATGCTTCACCCCTAGAGCCGGATAATGCATGAGACGTCCTACAATGACCACACCTCTGAACTTTTTCTGAAGTCAAGACTATTGAAATTTAAAGATGTTTGTACTTTACAGACACTGCTGATAATGCATAAGGCCAAACATGTATTGTTGCCATGTGGTCACACACCCACATTCACACCTAGGGACAATTTAGAGTAACCAATTAACCTGTGAAGCATGTTTTTGGACGGTGGGAGGAAGCCGGAGTACCCGGAGAAAACCCGGGGATTTGCACGGGGAGAACATGCAAACTCCACACAGAAAGGTCCCCCAGCCAGGACTTGAACCGGGAACCTTCTTGCTGTGAGGCAGGAGCGCTAACCACTGCGCCACCGTGCAGCCTGATGAATATGCAGTGTGATCTAAATATAGTGGAATGCTCCAGGTTGTATTATTTATGCTCTTCTGGATTTTAATTTTCATGTTGTTTTGTTTTGATTAAGGCCACGTAATTTTGTCATTTATTTGTATGATTTGAAATGATAAGAATGGGGTAGGGATGAACAAGACTTGGTCTTCATCCTTCTCCTGTTCTTCATGTAGATTGTATGTACTGCACATTCTAACTGAAAAGAAGAAATAAAAGAATGAATGAACGATTAAATCCAAGAGCGCGCTCACGCTTTGAGCCACGAGTCTGGTAAGTTTGTTTGCTGTGCTTGCTCTGCACGTGCTCAGACAGGAACCGTGCTGAGGCCAGCTTGCATAGACGGTCCAGATCATGGTTCAGAGGACTCTGGAGTCATTTGGATCTGCTGTAATGGTTCAACATGACAGTTCTCTAAATCTTTGACATCAGTTGTGTAACCCGTTTGCTGTAAAACCCACAATGTAAACCAAACTGCAAACAAAACTGTAGTCTGAAGGCTACAGGGCAGAATCTGGTATATTCTTTTAGCTCTATGAGACTAATCTGTTATACATGTCTCAAGTCTTTTCTTTTTCATTCATTGGTGGATGGTAAACCAATGAAAAGATGGAATATTCCCTGAACAGTTAAAAGTAGTACCAGGGAAATGATTGTGACTAAACATGGATAAATAAGGATAAGCTGCAATTCAGAGAACCTCAGTCAGGAAGTCCAGATGACGTAAAATTGTAGAGTCAAGGCTCAGTGAAAGAGAAAAGCCTCACCTTTAACCTTCTTGTGCTTCTTGTACCAGCGACCAAACTCCTGGCACTTGGCAGTGGAGACGTTGGTATAATAAGAACTGTTCACTATTGATGAAATCATACTCTGACAGAAGAGAGCACAGAGACAGCTGATTACTACATGGTGGCACATGTTTGCAGCGACACCCCCCCCCCCCCCACACACACACACCCACACTAGAGAACTTCATGAGCACTATGGCTCCAGGGGTGGAAGAAGCACACTTTGGTAAAGAGTCACAGCCATTCATTCGGATAAGAAGCTAACGTGCACATATGGTCACCTGGGACAGCGGACACTCTTTGGCCAAAGTGCTTTGGTTCATTTCTCTCAGCAGCTCTCTCAGGGCATTCCTGACTGTGGCATGGTTCCACTGCTCACAGGGCAGATCCTCCAGCTTGGAAAAGCTGCAACAAGTCAAGACCCAACATCAGTCAAGTCCTACCACACACATAAAACAGAACTCAGATGGATGTCCCGCTGTTTGTCAGCGCTACATTCAATCCTTTTGGATCTCTGTGCATTCAGAAGCCCCCACCCCCACCCACAGCCACTTTATTATTGGTCTGATCAGTCTGGCATCTGCAGGGAAACAGCACCAGTCCTTGCTAACTCCGGATCATTTTGGCATCTCTCATGGAGACATGAGAACAGGAAACAGTTGTGCACCGAAAAGCAAAATGTACCAAACCATTTCATCGGTTCTCTCTGTGGAACTCAGAGCTGCCTGCTCACATGCACCGTCAGTATGTACACAGGTAACTGGTGGGACATCACATACTCTGACCTGTGAAGCTGGATGCGCAGCGTGACCATGTGGTACACCTCCATCAACATGTCAGCAACTGTGGCTTCTGGGGCATCAGTCAGGAAGTGGATGGGAAGGGGGTTCCACCTTCCTACCTTAATGATGCCTGCACACAGACACAAATATTTCTGACTGTCAACAAACATCACATGATCTAGAAGAAGCTGAACTTATGAGCACCATTTGATGCTGAGTCTTAATAATTAATGATGGTGTGCATGAACAGCCTCCACCCCCCAAAAGTGTGACAGCAGTGTTAGGTTAGGTGACTTTTATCCTCATACTATTATCTGTGTTGTTAAAGTAAACAGATTAAAACTTGTTCCACTGTTTGGACCATTTTTTTACTCATGTTTGATCCACTTTCTATTAATGAGCTAATTTATGGGTCCGCTTTAGTATGTTTTAAAACATGATGCTACAAAAAGCCAGAGGTGTTCTAATATAATATCTGAATGCTCATTTGGTTAGATGTGGATCAGAGAAACTGCTGCATCATCAGTGATGATACAGAGGCAGTCATCCTAACGTGTGTTTTCATTTCTTCTTATGTTTTTTATAACTACCAGATTAAACTGGAAAGCAACTTTAAAAAGAAAAAGACGGTAACATTCCAGAGACTTTTTGTCTTGTCCTAATGGAGCAGAAGTTATTTCTTCGCTTCGGTTCTCTCACTCTGTCTGCCTTCACAATAAAGTGAACGGCACCAGAGTTCATCTGCAAGTCAACTGAGACTGTTGTTCTCAAGAGAATCAGAGTTCTTTTGTTGGCTAAAAATTAGTGCTGTCAGTCGATTAAAACAAATCAGATTAATCACACTTTTAGATTGTGATTAAACACGATTAATCACAATGTTTTATGAGTTAAATTTTGTACAACAATATGTAGCTTTCAAAGAAAAAAAACATTTTACGTTTTACGTTTACATTTATAAAGTGTGAACTCCGAAGTTTAAACACATCAACAGTGCAATAAGCAGAACTGTAAAGACTTTAATGTCTGCAGTTTTACTCCAAGAAAACAAAGATGCTGATATACAGTCATAACAAACAAACATTGTGTTTCTGCACTTTAAATGTTCCGGGTGAATACTCTATTCTGATTGGCTGCTGGGTGTTCAGGAAGAAGTTCCGGTCACAATGTTCTACATGTTCAGGATTCTTGAAAACAAACTTTTCCTTCACGATCTGGACAACAACAGGCGGTAAGAGAGGAACTTTCTCTCTGAACTCATGCTTTATTGAACCCATCATGATGATCAGCACATAAATACCTCTTTTCTTTGCCGCTGCAGTCGAGGTCTGCCAACTCAGCGGCGCATTGTGTTACCGTGACAACAGGCCACTTTACGTATCAAATAGTCCACCTTTTGTAAAAGAGCGATATAAACCTAAAAAATAACAAGAATAACGTACTAAAAATTGACGGAATATTTATGTCTTTTGTAAGTGACCATGTTAGAAGCGGGATTGTGCCCGATGAAGTGTGCATTCAGAATTTAAGCCTGAACCAGTGGAAGACGGTTGCTTTGCAACGTTAGTTAATAATATACATTAAACAGAGTTAATATATAATAATGCACTCGTGTTTTTAAATAACCAAGCAGATGAATGCGTTAATGTTGACAGCCCTACTATAAACATAAGATAATGTGAACATGAACAAATGCAGAAGCAAAAGGACCATCAGAAAATTCTAGCTCTGGATCAGACCAGATCCACACCTGGTTCAGACAAGAGCAGACCCAGAACAGACCGCGATTGGATCTGGGTCAGATCAGGACCAGGTCTGGAATGTTTGTGAAAGCTAAGTTCTGTATCAGACCCACTGTGGGACAGTGATTGTTATCATAGATCAGAACAGCAACATGTCTGCCACAATAAGGGCTCAGCAGGAAAGTCTGAATTTAAAAAATCAAAGCTTTTCAGACTTTTTCTGGGCAGTGAAGAGTCAAAACGTCATCACATGTCAGAACTCTGTGATGCCTTGCAACGAACAGGTCGTAGTTCATCCAATTCAAAAGATATTTAGATGGAAAGTGCTGCAAGAAAATGAGGGCGTGCAGCCCCTCTGCAAACTCTGTTAGAATCTTCTCTCCTTTGTTTAACTGTGTTTCCACCTGCTTTAATTCTGAAATCTACTGCATATGCATGGATTTTGATGTCCTTTAGGCAAATGCAAAGAAACCGAAGGAATGTGTGCCGACCGAAGTCTTTCAAACATAAAACTCTGAGTAAAAAAAGTACACTAACAGCAGTGAGAACTCAAAGGCCTGATCTGATACCCTAAAGCTGCAGAAGGAAACAAAGGCCTCCAGCTTGATGGGAAGAAACAGAGTAAAAATGCAAATATGGAAAATAATATAAACACAGATTTGCACAGTCGAGTCTCATCATAGAGACTGGCTGAAGCTGTGAAAACTAAACAAAGCTAATCACATTACTGTCCTCTTAATGCGATCCAGAAGGGTCTCCCTGCCTCCCTCAGCAGACCCCACAGCCCGCTACCCTTCCTGCGTCTCCTCTGAAGCCTCCTTCACAGCGAAGCTGTGTCCAGGTCTGGTTCCTGCATTCACTGTTTTGTAACATTTTAAGGTTTTAATGCTTGCTTTTACAGTGAAGATGGTCTAGTGGAGAAAATCTGATGTTAACACATCTCTGAATATTACTAATGTAACTATTATTGTTAGCAGCAGCAACATGTCTCAGAACTCAGTGAAAATCTGCTGCTTCTGAACTAACAGCAGTACGCCTTAAATTCATAACAATGCTAAAAAGTTTTTCCTTGTCTTTGAAGAATGACAGAGTTCTCTTTCATTACCAAAGTATTGTTATTGCAGGCAGCAGTGGATGCAGTTGATTTTCCACATGCAGCTGTAGGTGTTACTTTATGAAAACTCTGCATAAAGTGGATTTCACACAAAGTCGTTGTTTCAGTGGGTGGCTGGAGTAAGATTGACCAATTTTTTTAAGATCTGCTTTTCCTTTGTCATGAAGATGAATTCCTAATCATGATTTTACAGTTAGCTGAGATTAGACACGCAGGTTTTTCAGCATTAGCATTCTGGAACGGGTATGGAATGATCCCAGGTGTCTAATAGTATGTCTACAGCACAGCATAAATGCAAACCAAGCACATCTGGACCTTAGGACACCAATTTTGAGCCAAGATCCAGTTTTTCCTTGAAAAAAAAATCCCAATGCGTACCACCAATAGAAAAAGGCAAAAACGAAATAAAACTCTGTATTGAAAATGTCATTTTTATCAATGTGTTTCAAAATAAATCAAACAAAGTAAAAAAGTCTTTTGTGATTTTCCTATTCCTAACTGCTCATTGTGAAACCTGGATCTGCTTGGATGAACACACAGCTGATAGTGGTAAATGCTTTTTAGACTGATCAGGTGAAAGGACATTGTTCCACACCTGACCGTCTCTCTTTGGACACTAGGGCACAGCAGCACACTGGCTGAAAACACTGAATGGGGGGGACTGCCGGTGGACAAGATGATTGGGTTTGGTCAGGTCCAACAGTGGACGTTTTCTGCTTTCATGCTGCAAAAACAAGCAAATCAAATCTGAAAAAGGGTGAAATGTAACTGACACCCTGAGGTGTGTTTAGAAAAGGGCCTGGAGGGGTCATGACCACAATGCCCACCACAAGAGAAAACCCTTGTCTTTTGTGTGGTTGGTAATGTCAATCTAGACATTCAACCACGCAGAGGCAAACATTGAATTGCTGCTTCAGGATCAGTTTGAATTTTCCAACGACTGATCTCTTGTCATAGAAGCTTCAATCACTCAGAGAACTGCTAATGGAATGCAGCACCACAAAGATTTTGTCTCGAATGATTTGTCTATCAGCAAAACACCAGTTATGTTGAAGCAAAAAAGTTTGGGTTAGATACCAACGGGCTGTTTTTAGATGCCCTTGACATTTTTTATGTCTGAGACATCTGCAGTAAAGAGCAGGTTAATCCTGTGAATCTGGGTGCTTTTGTTCATAGATTTTTCAGCCATTTGACAGAATTTCTACAGAAATCGCAGCATTAATGTAAAAAGCTGATTGTGTGGACATATGTACATATCAGACGGTTTCCTGTCTACACTGTAGACTTCTATATCTTTGAGAGGGCAAGCCTGTGGGGGCATGAGGACAATGACTCAATTGGAATGATCTGACTGTTGGAAAAACAATAAGCAACAGAGCTGCAAGCTTTGACATCAAACACCCATGACATGGTGTGACAGTTCACAGTGAAACACCAACAAAATGCATCCCATTTTAGAATCCAAACGGAGCTGTGAGAGCAGCAATGGGAACGCAGCCTCAGCCAATAGCAGGACTTCTCAGACTCAACTACTTTGTGGGACAACTCTGAGCATTTTCAAAGACTGATTTTCTAATCGGAGTAAGCAGCAGATGCTGCGGGTCGTATCCCTCTCACCTGACAGGTGCAGTGTGAATCCTCTACTCTTCAATGTGAAATGCCTTCACAGACAGCAGAGAGCTGCAGCCGTCAGACGTGGCAGAGTTAACTATTGGCTGAAAAGTACAGGCTTGCTGCAGTCCAGTCTATAAACGCTTTCAAAGCCTTATAATTGAAATAAACAATATCTCCCAGTTAATTGCTGGGGTGAGCTAATTAAAGAAAGGCCACAGTGCCTTAAATACACCGCTGGGACACAAGAATGCAGGACACAATTCAAACAGGCAGAAAATAGCCTGCACTCTGTGTAATTTTGGTCGTGAACCACACGAGGAAAAATGTGTAATTTAAGAATGAAATTATTCATTTAACATAAACACAAAAGCATTCATTTGTGAGAAGCTCAGGAGGAACGCTGTTGTTTTTCTCCAGTGGTGATGTCCCCTTCACTTTACAAAGACCCACTGTGGATGGGGGGGTCAGATGATGAAACACCAACAAACCTGCATGCTCACGCACTCTGCAGTCACATGCACACACACACGTGCACACACACAGGTGTGTGCTCAGCATTGGTCTTCAGACACCGTCCGGCGGCTCTAACCGCGGCTGTCTTTGGGTCTTTCTCACAGACGGAGAGCTTCCTGTCCAGCCCTTTGTTGTGTCTGTCAGGACGTTTGCAGCTCAGCTGAAACTCTGCTCTCTGCTCTGACTCAGCTTCTCAGGCAGTATCTTCATATTATTCTGACAGCAGGTTGTGGCTTCACTCCACGTTTGTTGGTCACTCAGTAAGTTTGTCTTCTTCGGACTGTGACCCTTCGCAGGTCACTTTCTTCCTGGCGTTGCATCACTCTTCTGAGTTGCATTGTGAGTTTGCTGTTTATCAGCGGCTTCGGCTGTCCTGATCTGATTGTAGGTGACAGCGACACTTCACTGACACTGATCTGCAACAGAACCATTTAAAAATGTAGACTGAAAGGAACTCATCTTATCTGCAATGATGGTTGTGGTGTTTGACAAAGAACATCAACATATTTTTTATGAGTATGCTAGGGGCATGGGTGGGGGGTCAAAGGTTACTAAGACGACAAAAAAAAGGAGCTTGTTGTTTCCAACTATATTCTTTCATTTCTCTCATGAAGCAAATTCATGACCGGTTTTACAGATGGTCAGGGATGACAGAAAGTAGTCAGGACCCAAAGACAAAACCATCTAACAATCTGTCCAACACCTGGTGCAAACCATTCACACCTCTCTTTCAACAGAATGTGGCTCAAATGAAAAGCTCGTTGATTCCAGGATAGACGCGATGATCCGACAGATGGACACGGTTTAAGGTTGAAGCACAGTCGAGAACCTAATTGCTGTTTTGGATTCACCTCAGAAATACTTTTGGTTGAACTTTGTTTCCTGTAGGGAGGTATTGGCAACCTGCTTCGCAAGTTTTTAATTACTTAGGCTAAGTTAAGGCACTAGGAAGTGATTGCTGTATTAGCTAAAGTATCCCAGTGTTTTCTCTACAGCTGTTCTGCAAAAAAGGCTCAGGAAAGACCCCCCTTTATTCCACCTCTAGTCTCCTGATGCAAACATCTACAAGAATGGATCATTCATGCCCCTGTGATTACTTTCTGAAGGGAGCAAAAGCTCGGCTGCACTGTAGTCAAATGTTTCAGGTGTAAGATGCTAGAAAGGTGAAAATAGACGCTTCTAGAACAACAGTGATGGCAAACAAGACTGTCCTTGGAGATAAAAATCCAAAACTCCTGTCATGTTTTTTTTTTTTTTTTTTTATTGTCAATGAGCAACAATCAACAGTTAGGAAAGGAACAGTTCTTCAGTACAAGCTATTCACAGATGAAAGGGAGTATAGGAAATGTACTCTGCCGTTCAGTGATGATTGATGGAAGAGTCCATTTTTATTGTGCAACACTTGTTGGTAAAGACTTTTAGTAACTTCAGCTCTAAAACAGCCGGATGCTCTGGCCATCCTGCGAATCCAGCATGTGATCAACCAGTTGATCAAATACCAAACAAAAGACATTTAAAGCCATCTGTTTGTGCTTTAACTGCCATGACCTCATGTTAACACAGAACTTAGCTTCATAACTTTGAGGGGACCAACTAAAAAACTGTCAGCTACTTGACAAAACTTTCCGTCAGAGTTTCAGCAGCCAACAACAGTGTACTGGGAGAGTATCTGAATGATCTCATGAACCCAGACATGGAGACATGATCACTAACGCCTTTATACAGCTCTTCATCCATATATTCTAAGCATTGACTGTAAATGAGATATACAGTCAATGCTTCCATGTCCAAAACATTGGACAGTAGCTCCTCCCACGTGCGGCGGGAGCGTCAGGTTTATGTACACATTTTTGGGCAAGCGTCGAGCAGCTAATTTGAATCAAAACAGAGGTGGTGGACGTGAATTCTCCATGCGAATGGCGTTCAGTGTGAGTCCCCAGCTCAGTTTCTATACTCCCATTTCTCCAGTTCTTTAGTATCCCAAGAAAGAACTTTCTAAAACACACTTTGTAAGTGGAAGACAGCATCCTTGGGCCTACACTGGAGTTATCATCTAACCATCAATGCATACAGGATACTTAAGCAGATGTAGCCAAACAGGCGCAGTGCTGTAAGGCAAGAAAGTTAAGGATGCTGATGATCAAGAATGGTGGGCTTGAAGCAAAGTAAACTTCAAAGTCCAAGACAAGGATGTATAAATCCTGACATGAGGGGTTTTACAGCCTAAAAAATGTTTAAATTGTAAAAAATAAACATGAATACTTGATGGATTTTTGCCGTTGCGGGTTATTTTTTGAATGTGGCTCCTGGGATAAATGAGGGAACGTTGCATTTTTGCATTCCTTTGGGAATGCTGATGGAAGTACTGAAGTATAGTATGGTCCAGGCAGAAAGTTGTGCACAGAAGGAAAAATAGCTGGTTTATGGCTGTAAAGGTGTTTGGACAGAATGAGACTTCTCCCAACGGAAGACGATGAGTTCTTGAGACGGAAATATTACCATGTTGTTGCTGCACTTTGTGTATGACGCCCCTTCTCCATCAGTACTCCTACATATGTGGTGATTGAATGAAGACCTAAACCCATAAACTGATTGTTGAGTACAATAAAGTCACAACAAAGGGCATGTTTCTTTGGCTAACAGTGAAACAGGAGACAAGAGGACGAGGAATAACCAGCAGTTATCAGCTTTACCAAAGACAGGACAAGACCATTCCAGATCAGGATAAGAGCAAAGTCTAACCTGTTACAAGCTGCTAGTACCTGAGAGATAAGGGGAAGACGCTACGGGTCAAGAGATCTTCCCTAAGACATTGTTCTGCAGACAGTGACCATGAGATCATCCTCATGAAGCTGCGAGTTCCACCAAAAATCCACTGGAAGACAAAACCTATGATATAGAGGGATTATAGGGATCTCTCAATAATAAAACCATTATAATATAATGCTCAGTGATACCAACCATTTATAGTTGTGCCCTGACCCAGACTTGCAACATAAAACAAGAGAATTTATTTAGAAAGCACATTTCAAAGCAGCGTTTAAAAAGGAAAATAAAAAACAGAAGAGATGTAGAAATACACTGGTAAAAGAAATACAGTTTTATATCAGAACCTGTTCTGAAATGATCCGTTTTTTTTATTTTGATGGAAAGACAGAAAGTGAATTATTGCTTCAAATGTGTGATGGGAGTGAGGTCCAGAATTGAAAGAGCGGGAAAGCTCTGCCATTCCATGTGGCTGACAGGGGTCACAACGAGGCGCATGGAGGATGAGGATCTGAAAAAGCCTGTGAAGATGGGGGTACGGGTTTGGTTAGACAAATGTGGACACCAGATTATTTTGTAGGTGGATATATGTTGAAAGAGTAAGTTTACAAGTGGGGAAGGAGGAGTGGTTGATGGATGAAATCAAAGGGAGGACATGGGGAGGCAGATTTGAGGGGGTCAAGCTGGCATGTGGAAATGTTCGACTAAAGGATGAAATTTAAATTTGGAAGCTGGTAGCTGGAAAACGTTGTTTGACTCGATAAAATGTTTAAAAAGCTACGAATGTCAAACTTAAATCCAAACTTTCCAAAGAGTGTAATCAGCAGTCCAGTCTTTCTGTTCTGTTGTTATGCAGAAAAGCACCACATCATGCTGGACACATTTGGTTCGTTTATAGTGAACCAGAGTTTGTTTCCCCCAAAAATCCGGAACAAATGTTCTTTCTGAACCCTGGTCCGAGACCAGGAATCACACGTGGACCCATCTTTTGAGGTGGTGTCAGTTCGTTTCTAATCGGACGGAACTTGCTTGCCTCCCAACTGATGATTTTAGCTCTGCTTTCATATGTTGCAGCCTGCTGGTGTGATCTTTAGCTGTGACTTTTGATGATAGTTGAGAAACGCTACCCCTCATGGTGGCACCACTGTCAAAAGGAAGTTGACAGTGGGAGTTTTAAAATGACAGATAGAGGGAACTGATTGGTTAGACTGATGACATTGATGTTGGAGGCTCTAATTGTCCTTGATGGGGACAGTTTAATGGGCTTGGGTTTTGTTCAAAACTGAGAGCAATTGGCCAAAGTTGCAGCTAAGTTGCAGTAACTGGACGAAGTTGCTGTGTTGAGCAGCAGTTGGATGAAATTGCTGGAGTTGGTGCCATTGCAACATCTCAAAATCTTGAAGGGACCGATTAGCACTCTACCTTCCAACACATTCATGGGATTAGAATCCACACTAAAGTTAAAACCAACAAATAGAAA
The DNA here is from genome assembly GCA_036245035.1 of Adrianichthys oophorus. Taxonomy (NCBI): domain Eukaryota; kingdom Metazoa; phylum Chordata; class Actinopteri; order Beloniformes; family Adrianichthyidae; genus Adrianichthys; species Adrianichthys oophorus. The sequence continues at coordinate 882,119 of BSAI01000005.1, forward strand.
TAAGTTAAGAAGGTTTGTCTTCGTGCAACATAACAGTTTCACATCTTAGTGCTGACAAGCATCCATTGATATCTTGATGTCATAAATCTAGAACAGTAATAAAGATAAACCTGCCTGCTTTTGAAGGAGATGAAGGGTGTTTGTGCGCTCTAAAGTTTCAGCACACCCCCATTTTTGAACATTGGGGGTAACTCTGTGTATCACAGATAGTCTGTGTTTAGTTAAACACATTTTTCTCCTTCTGTTTTTAGCTCTTGCCTCTTTTCCACAAACACTCAGCAAAGTCAGAATCCCATCATCTGAGGCTGTTACACAGCAAAACAACAAAAACACATTCAGAAGAGCAAAAAGGAGACAAACATCTAGAGCATGGAGCAGTTTTTCTTTCTTTAGTTCTGTTGTTGTCTCTGAGACTTGTTCTGCCCTTCACAGATGGACAGTTTTTGTCTAAGTTTCACTTCCAAGCCCAGATGCTGTTGGATTTGTCTGATTGGCTCAGGCAGCATGTAGAGGTTCAGCGGATGACCACAGAAATTTAGGGTTTCCTCTGTAGCTTAAGCTTGTTGGAAAAGAAGTCCTTCACATTGAAGATCAGGTCCGCACTGTCTGCATGCCTGATCTGGGTTGTTTTGTGTCATTGCCACAGACATCTGCTGCATCATTGCATTCAGCAACACATTACCCTAAAATTCTGTGTCCAGTAATTGAACTGGCGACTTTCTGATGAGCAGATTACTTTTGTCCCTAATGAGCCTCAGGGTATGTAAAACCTATATGAATGTATATGGATATAGGGTATGAAAGTAAGTGTTCAAAGCTACAGTGATGGTGAGGTGAGGCTCAGTGTTTCTATCTAAAAGGCTTAACAGTTGACGCACTTTAAAGGTTTCATCCTCTGTCAGCTTCTGCCTTAAAGATTTCACTAAAATACATATCTGTGGCTCTTGGTCTGGCTTCCATTTGAGGTCCAGGTCCTGAGGCTGTGTGAGATTTCAGCATAGCATGTGCAGCGGAGCAACCTTCTCCCTCACTCACCGTGGGCTTGTGCCGCAGAGCTATGTGAGTAGCCGAGGGCCAGCAGAGCCGTCTCCACCAGCTGAGAGAAAAGGATGTCCTTTCTGACCAGCACAAACTCTGCGTGCTCCTCCCGTCCCTCACATCCATCCGTCTGAACTCCTCCATCTGACTGCTCCACCACACAGAAGACTGGAATCAACAGACCTGCAGAGGAGCACCAAAGTCCGGTCAAACACGGCCACGGTCTGTGCACGACCGCAGCACACCTTTCTCTCCTCATTCAGTCGGACCGCATTCATGGTTGGAATGCCTGCTACGCACCCAACACCCTTTTTTGTCGCTGTTAAATGTTGCAACAGCTGAACTGCCATTCTGCTGCACACACCTAGAGTTACGAAACTGGTCTTATGGAAACATTTTTCACAGAACCAAATGATGTTTACTGCAAATCTGCTGCCGATTAGACAGAACCAGAGCCATGAATCCGGTCAGATCCACCATGCCTTTCTATAAGTCACCGACCTGGGGCGGGAGGCCGGGGCAACAGAACGATCGTGTTCTAATGAGTACAGAAACATCCTTCTTTTATTTTGTATGGAACAAACAGGATGAACAAATGAACAGAAAATCTGACCCAGTTCTTTTGATTCATGGCTGGGTTCTGACCTGGTTCTGAGTAGAATGGATCCTGAGAGAACAGACTGATGAGTCTGCTAAAGTTTAGTCTTGTTCTATCTGGAATCAAAGTTTTTTGTGCTGTTTTTTTCTGGTCCATATAAAAGAATAAATGCAAGCGGGACATCGACTGTTCTTCTGCCTGCAAAGGTCCAGTTCAGGAAGCAGCTTGACATAAACAGTCAGATGCCCTTTCTGCAGGTCAGCCAGAAGGAAGTGTATTTTGTTCCAGTCTGCATGTTGGTGAACCCAACACTTGGTGAATGCATCCACATCCACACCACCAAAGACTCCTCCCCTCCCTCCAACCTCCCAGGTGTCAAAGAGATGCTTGGTGTCTGTGGCTCCAACACTTTTGTTCCTTTAGTCAGCTTTTGCTTACAGAAGAAGGGAGCGTGTTGTGCCCCCCCCCCACACACACACATCAATCCTCTTCCTGAAAGTCTGCAGGACTGTCAGCTCCCAATTCATTAAAGCTCTTTGCAGAAATGATGCAGAGAGCATTAGGCAGTGTCCCAGCTCTAATAACAGCTGCTACACAATACCACACACACACACTCGACCCTGTTGTTTTAATCAGTCAATTTCTACATTTCTATTTCCTCCTCATTAATCACTCGGCCCTCGCTCTTGTAGCTACTGGAGTGAATTACACAGTGGAGCGCCGTGCCAATCCCAGTAAGTGAATTTCCCCCAGCAGGGAAATATAACTGTCAACACAGAGCCCCCTCTGACCAGAGCCCCTCATTATGTCGTCTGTCCAGGGACCTGTCTGCTGACAGGATGGCATGGCTCTGGGGGTGATGGGGAGGGCATTGAAGAGATGCCCCCTTTTTGCTCTTCTTTATGGTCTTTAGAACCTTTAGAAAGTTTTTGGGGACAAAAGAGAAGAGCTAAAATGATACTTCCTGTGTTTTACCAACAAGCATAATGTTTGATGTATGCACAGGAGGAGCTTTCACAAAGAAAGCATGGATCAATACCCCAGAGCAACTTATATAAATCTTTTTTATACCAACCATTAACTTTATTTGTTAGACCTGTGTTATACAGTTCCCTCCTGACTTGTAGATTAAGTCTGAACTTCTCACATCCAATCCACCGGGCTCCAACTCAAGCCGCATGGCACCAACTGTTGCCAACTTGACCTACCCTAGTGGGGCGGCCGTGGTGCAGAGGTAGAGCAGTCGACCTCTGATCGAAAGATCATATTAATTCATTCATTCATTCATTTTCCAATCCGCTTTATCCCTTTCGGGGTCACGGGGTTGCCGGAGCCTAACCCAGCTACTCATGGGCGAAGGCAGGGTACACCCCTGGACTGGTCGCCAGTCTGTCGCAGGGGCCACAATCACACACCCATGCACACTCACATTCACACCTAGGGACAATTTAGAGTAACCAATTAACCTATGAAGCATGTTTTTGGACGGTGGGAAGAAGCCGGAGTACCCGGAGAAAACCCACGCATGCACGGGGAGAACATGCAAACTCCACACAGAAAGGTCCCCCAGCCAGGACTTGAACCGGGAACCTTCTTGCTGTGAGGCAGGAGCGCTAACCACTGCGCCACCGTGCAGCCCCGAAAGATCATATGTTCCACCATATGTTCACTGGTGCCAGTGTTTGCCCTTAGTGTGTGAATGGGACTGTGAATATAAAGCGCATTTGGCCTTCTAAAGGTACATTCACACCGGACATGGCCGGTGCTGCGGAGGTGTCAAATTTTAATGTTAAGTCAATGTAAAGAAGTGATCTGACGTGGTGTGGCGTGTTTTGGGTGGCAGGCCCACAGCGAGTAACCAGGGACTCAGCATTGGACACATGACATTTTCGGTGACTAGATCAAAGAGTTGAAAAATTAATTCAGTATGGTCGCACAATGCGAGGATTTTTGCCCCGAACTTCCATCCATTTTTTTTTACCTGCTGGGGCCACAGAGACAACATCCAGAAACTTGACATACTCAGGGTGGACTTCATCCCCTCCTGGTGCCTTGCCACCAAGGAGCTCGTTGAATACCTTGGTGACTTCAGCTTGGGTAATGGACAGCCCCACCCCAAGGCTTTCAGCCTCTGCTTCCTCAAGAGAAGGCATGTCAGCAGGATTGAGGAGATCCTCAGCTTGACGGCATCCTTTACTTCCAGTGTCCACCACTGGGTTCGGGGGTTGCCACCAGGCACCAGGGACCTTGCGACATTGGAGGTGGAGAACGTGGTCCATTCAGACTCAATGTTACCAGCCTCCCACGATACCTGTTTGAAGCTCTCCCGGATGTGGGAGTTAAAGACTTCACTGACAGAGGGCTCAGCCAGACGATCCCAGCAGACCCTCAGAGTATGTTTGGGTCTGCCAAGTCTTTCCAGCTCCTCTCTTTACCCAAGTGTCCAAGACACACGATCGAAGGTCGCCTGAACCGACTACAAAGTCGATCATTGATCTCCTGCCGAGGGTGTCCTGATGCCACGTGTATTGATGGACACCCTTGTGCTCAAACATTGTGTTTGTTATGGACAAACTGTGACGAGAACAGAAGTCCAACAACAAAACACCGCTCGGGTTTAGATCAGGGAAGCCGTTCCTACCAATCACGCCCCTCCACATGCTATTGTCGTTGCCCGCGTGGGCATTGAAGTCCCCCATGAGGACGATGGAGTCCCCCGTTGGGGCACTTTCCAGTACTCCTTCAAAAGACAGCAAGAAAGCCAGGTACTCCGAACTGCTGTTCAGCTCGTAAGCTGAACCATGATTTCATGTTTTTTTTTTTATTCTCATCGAAACAAAAATAAAAAGTTCCCCCAGTCTTATTTTTATTTTCCCCCTCTTGGGTTTATGCTCAAACTGGGCCATCCAAAGACAGACAGAAGTACCTTTTAAAATGGCTGTCAGGTGCAGTTCCACTGTAGGAGTGCAGCACACCGCAACAGCAGAGTCTCTGAAGGTTCTGATAACCCAGACTCAGGATGTGCACAAGCTATTCGCTTGACTAGAGCTGACCAGAGCCGCCAGGCTCAAAATTAGGCCGACTTAATTAGGCCAAGCTTGACTCGTGCCAACTTGAGTTATCACACCTCCCGTCACAGTCATCCTTGGATTAGCAACAGGTGTATGGGACAAAACCAATTCCTTATTTTTCTGGATGTCAGCAGCTTGTAAATAGATTCTTTTTATAAAACAATTTCAGATTTGATGTTTTTTTTTCCTAAATGGTTTGTAATGGGATTGGAGCAAACACCCAAACCTCTTGAATTCATTACGATGGTGAAAAAGTGTGTATTTCATATATAAAAGACAGTAAAGATTTTTCTTAGCTGAAAAAAATGTTTTGAGTGGGCAGCAGTGGATGCAGTTCGTTTCACAGATAGAAAAAAAAATCAAGTTAAACACATATGACTTCATGGTGATAAGAAAAAGAAGGAGGCAGCTTGTTTCAGAGGGGGTTACAATGTTCATGAGTTATTTGCACCAAAAGGAGAGACTGACATTTTGAATGTAAAACTACATCGTTTGGCATCTTTAACATTCAAAATAAGAATACCGTATATTTTCCATTAGTAGCCCGGGCGTTTATTTGAAAAAATTTTTGGCCAACCTGGCGTTTATTAGAAACTGGTGTCTATTGTAGACCGGCATTTATTCCATCACAGACAGAATGGTGATGATTATTGGGTTCATTTTGCGGTGAAATTCGGTCAGACAACACCAGATGAACATTTCAGGATTTATTGAAACAATAAGAACATTGTACTGTGTGATGATTAGCACTGGCTTGAACGTTTCTTTTCTGTTCGATGCATTATCAATCTCTGTATCAAAAATTCTCTTCGCTTTCATTCCAATCATTTTCCTGGAGACGCGCACTTTTCCCTTTGCTCAGTAATCCATGTTCAAACCAGTTCTTCTAATGTGTTGCTGCTTTATCTGCTCACCGGGAAACCAGGCTTGTTTCTTTTCTTTCAGCAGCCGTCTCCGCCCTTTTCACCCATCTGCTGGCACCATTCTCTGATATGTTTATGATTCACTCCAGAATTGCTTCATGGAGCTAGCAGCTAATGTTTTTAGCCTGTTAGCTACATGGAGCTAGCAGCTAATGTTTTTAGCCTGTTAGCTACACAGAGCGATCTCTGTTTTTATCTCATTTACTATGCATGAAAGACATGGATGATGTTAAGAGATCAGGTTGATTTATTTTGAAAAGCTCTACAAAAACATCAGTGATCATGTCTCAATGTTTGGGTTCATGAAACCTTTTAGAATCTCCTACAAGCTACCGAGAGCTTCTCTCCACTGTGTCTGAACGGCTGCTTCCCGGTGTTTCCGTTTCTCTGTACAGACTTTGACGGCTCTCTGTCCCACATAAACCCGAAAGGGCAAAAATAAAAACAAGAATAAAATTAAGGGACCTTGTTTTGTTGTCTCAATAAAAATAAAGTTCAGGAGGCCCAAGCAGACTGCTTTCCCAGCGAGCTCATCTACCGGTAGCCGGTATAGCGAGTGTGTCTGCTCCGGTTCCATAAATCCTGCGAAAGACTAGAACAGGGATAGGCAACTCCAGGCCTCGAGGGCCACAGTGTGTGCAGGATTTCCAGATATCCAAGCCCTAATCATGACTGATTACCTGCTTCAGGTGTGCCCAGCCAATTAGAACACACCAGATCATGGTATGTTGGAAAACATGCAGGAATGCGGCCCTCGAGGCCTGGAGTTGCCCATCCCTGGACTAGAGTGTACCACCAACAGCAGCAAACTTGACAGGCTTCGGAAATCTTGCTGCCTCAAAAGGGATCCAGTGGGATAAGAAAATGAATGAAGTTCAGGAGAACTACAGATTGATCCACTATAAACACCAGGAAATGGGTTTGCTCCTTTTCCTTCTGCAGCTGTCTCCGCTCTTTCGTCCATCTGCTTAGGCCATTCTCAGATATGTTTAGAAATTCACTTCATAATGTGGTGCAGATTCCTCACCAGAATGTTCTTTGGCATATTCCACCACCAAAAGTTTAAACAAAATGGAATGGGCCATGCTGCACTGACTCACAACATGAATGCCACAGATTCCCAGCTCCCACCCTCTGCCTGACTGAGTAGGAAGACATGCACAGGGGGTGGGGGGTCTTAAAGGAGACGTCCTCTATTAGAGAGCGGTGTCTATGACAACCAACACGTCAGACTCAGCGTTTATTGGAGACCGGCGTCTATTAGAAGCCGGCCATTATTGGAAGATATACGGTATATAATAAACATTGTCACATCGCCACCCTTCTTTCAAAAATTCTTACCTCCAACAGGACGTGGAAGAGCTCCGTTGTGGCGCATTCGTGGCGCAGTGGGGATCCCATTGAGCTCCAGCCGACTTCTTTTTACCTGTGGGGGGGCACTGCTGAGTTCTGGACTGCTGCTTTTCTGCTCAGGACTGCCATGGGAGACAGGACTCTCTGCCCCTTGCTCCATCCTCCTCCACACCCCAATAGGAGCCTCACCCAAAGAGAGGGAGTCTGGGAATAGGAGCAGAAGCAGACAGGAGTCAGACATGCCAATAATCTGTAAGATCCATCTATTTAAAAAGAGGTTCTCTAAAAGCAATCAAAGACTCAGCGCAGAGCGGGAAGAGGACAGAGTGTTCATAAACTGCTCTGTGGAAGCAAAGACAGCTTCATGCAGGCTGACACCTCTGTGACAGCGCTGCTGAAACTACAGAGTCTGAGGGTCCTCTGAGAAGATCCAGAGACCAGCAGCTTCTCTGGTCTTATCATACAGAACATCAGTTTCCTTGCAGTAACAATAGTTTAACAAACAGTTTGACACCTCCACTACCTCCTTAAGGCTGCTTTGACAACCAAACTCATTGGAGCCATGTCACTTCCCCTTGTAACCACTGGGGAGCTTGTTCTACAACGGTTTTTCTCCATTCACTTTCATGTAAAATGTTCAACATAGCAACAAACAGTTTGATTCTAAGCTGTTTTTATCCTCTGAAGTTGAATTTTATCTCCATCATGGCTCAGAGAACTTTTTTGGCTTTATCAAGTATAGATTTCTTTATGTAATAAAAGAAGGGGACATTGCCTTTTCATTGATCTATGACATTGGAATCATCAGTTCTAGGGCAGCCTTGGTGGATGCTTCCAACAACTGGCAGTAAGGTTTGTACAGCCTGTTTTCCGACAGGAAGGGGTTGGATTACATCATAAATGGTCAAGATGATGGCCATAGAGCAGTAAAAGCCAAGCACCAAATCACATGACCTCAGCATGGTCTATCTTTATTGTATGAAGCTGCATTCACACCAAATCGTCAATATGTGCTCATTTCATAGCTCCAGCTCCATGGCCCCTGCGACTGACTGTCAAAGGTGTACCCGCCTTCACTCGACAGTAGCCTAGATGGCCTCCGGAAACCTCGCTGTCCCAAAAGGGATACGGCAAGTTAAAAAAACAGAAGGCAGGTCAGGATGAGAACTATTGGATAAATCCACCATACTGGATGTGTATTCTACCCGCTGATCGTAACACTGGAACTCTCATGTGCCCAAAGTTGAGTCACTGATTGGTTGACCCGGCAACCTTACCGCGCACCGGAGGATTTCAGATTGCATCTGTACCATTGATTTAACATTGAACTAAAACTGGCCACCTCTGCTGCTCAAATCACGTTTGGTGTGAACATAGCTTTAGAGTGCAATAGAAAGGTGTGCACACACACACGTACACACACACACATGCACACACACGCAAATGCACACACATATACACACACATGCACACCTATATGCGCATGCGTGTGCAGCGACCTGTGCTTCAGTGACCCTGGGTGCCAAATGTTTAATAAGTGTAAGTCATCGGTAGACTGGCCTGATGGGAGCGGTGCCAAATGGACTACTCTCATTTGCTCAGCAGCCCCTGGACAATGTCCCCAAACACTGTGAGGTCCAGGCGAAAACAGTAACAGTGTTTTTCAGGGGCTGAATCTGAGAGAGCCCCATCATGTGCAGAAATGATGGGGAGGGGTTGTCATTTTTTTTGTTTAAATGGGAAATATTCACAAAGCCTGATCAGAAAATAAGCCCTCTCACTTCTGTTTCTGTTGCCCCAGCTGTTGGGATTCTTTAGAAAAGCCTTCGTTATGCTGCTTTTTCCATGTACAACCCCCCTCACACACACACACACACACACACACACACACACACACACACACACA
>BSAI01000005.1:979789-1000956 GCA_036245035.1 Adrianichthys oophorus
GTAATTCTTGATTTGTGTCCGCTTAATTCTTGATTTGTGTCCGCGTAATTCTTGATTTGTGTCCACGTAATTCTTGATGTGTGTCCGCGTAATTTTTGATTTGTGTGTTGGTAAGTCTTGATTTGTATCCGCGTAATTTTTGATTTGTGTGTGGGTAATTCTTTATTTGTGTGTGGGTAATTCTTGATTCATGTCCGCGTAATTCTTGATTTGTGTGTCGGTATTTCTTAATTTTTGTGTGGATAATTCTTGATTTGTGTGTTGGTAATTTTAGATTTGTGTCCGCGTAATCCTTGATTTGTGTCCGCGTAATTTTTGATGTGTGTGTTGGTAATTCTAGATTTGTGTCCGCGCAATTCTTGATTTGTGTCCGTGTAATTCTTGATTTGTGTCCGCATAATTCTTGATTTGTGTCCGCGTAATTCTTGATTTGTCTGTGGGTAATCTTTGATTTGTGTCCGCTAAATTCTTGATTTGTGTCCGCGTATTTCTTGATTTGTGTGTTGGTAATTCTTGATTTGTGTCCGCTTAATTCTTGATTTGTGTCCGCGTAATTCTTTATTTATGTCCCCGTAATTCTTTATGTGTGTCCGCGTAATTCTTGATTTGTGTGTTGGTAATTCTTGATTTGTGTCCGCGTAATTTTTTTAAGCAGTAATTGATGCAAAAGGAGGCAATACAAGGTATTAAGAACTGGGGGATGTCAACTTTTGATTGGTGTAATTTGTGAAGTTTCTATTGTCATTATGATGTAAAAATCATAATTAAGTCTTCCCGCCAATGTGTCAAAGTGTCCTGAGGGCAAGACACTGAACCCCACATTGCCTCTGCTGGAAGGTTGGCGCCAGTGTTCGGCAGCGGAGCATCAGTGGAGCCCATCAGTGTGTGAATGGCTGAATGGGACTATGAATGTAAAGCGGTTTGAGCTTTTGAAGAAGGTTGAAAAGCTCTATGCAAGTATACAGTGGTGGTTGAAAGTTTGGGCACCCCTGGTAAAATGATATATTCTTGTGCATAAAGAACCCAAAGAAAGATCAAAAATCTCCTAAAGACATCAGTTTACAGATGAGACATTCTTTTAATATGTTAAAAAATTGGCTTTATTTTTATCATTTACTATTTCAAAATAACAGAAGGCAAAATAAAGGTGTGTGCAAAAGTTTGGGCACCCTGCAGAGTTAGTTCCTTGTACTTCCCCCTCTTGGCAAGTATCACAGCTTGTAAAGGCTTTTCGATTCAGCCAAAAGTCTCTGAATTCTTGTTTGAGATTTCTTCATCCATTCTTCTTTCCAAAAGTCTTCCAGTTATTTCAGATTGTCTGTTACACGCTGCTCTTTCAGGTCAGTCCATAGAATTTCAGTGATGTTGAGGTCAGGTGATTGGGAAGGTCACTGCAAAACCTTCAGTTTCTGTCTCTTAATGTCAGACAGCGTGGATTTGGAGGTGTGTTTGGGATCATTATCATTTGGAGAAGTCATCCTCTCTTCAACTTTAACTTTGTCACAGATGGCATCAAGTTAGTGTCCAAAATTTGCTGAAATTTGGTGGAATCCATTTTTCTTCTACTGGTGAAATGTTTCCTGTTCCGCTGGCTGCAGTACAAGCCCAGAGCATGATTGACCCACCCCCATGCTTAACAGTTGGACAGAGGTTCTTTTCATGAAACTCTGGACCCTTTCATCTCCAAATGCACCTTTGCTCATTGCAAACAAAAAGTTCCATCTGAACCTGGTCGGTCCACAGAACTTGTTTCCAAAAGGCATCGGGCTTGTTTCTGTGTTCATTTGTGAACTTCAAAGGTTGAATTTTGTGGTGAGGACGTAGAAGAGGTTTTCTTCTGATGACTCGTCCATGAAGACCATATTTGTACAAGGATCTCTTGACAGTAGAACAGTGTGGCACAACTCCAGAGTCTGCAGGTCTTTCTGGGGGGATGCTGCAGTCAAACGTGGGTTTGGACTTGCTTTTCTCACAATTCTGCGAACTGCTCTGTCTGACATTTGTCTTGCTCTTCCAGATCTTGCTTTAACTTCCACTGTTCCTGTTGACTGCCATTTCTTAATGAGAATTTCAATTCATTTGTATCTCTGTTATGTTTTTTTGGACCAATGTATGTTCCAAACTCCCTATGGGATCATTCTGTCTGCCAATCTTTGTTAGAACATACTCCTCATATTTTGCTTACAATGGTCCAACCCAGAGTAATGCAAGACCCTGATGGAAGTGCACTCAGATTCATTAGCTGGAATTGTACGGGACTGACTTCCCCAGTGAAACGCATCAAAGTATCTTTCTTCAAGAAACGCACTTTAAACTATTAACCAATCCCAGAATTAAGTCTAAGTGGATTGGTCAATCCTTTTATTAATCTTTTCATAGCAGATCTAGAGGAGTTGCTATTCTGATTCATAAATCGGTTTCCTTTCAAATGTAACGATACGATTTCTGACCCAGGAGACAGATTATTAATTATCAGTGGTAAAATCTACAACACTCCAGTTCTACAGGTAAATGTGTACCGTCCTAATTGGGATCATCAAGCTTTTTTTAGGCAGCTCTTCTCTAATCTACCTGATGTATCTTCACACTTCCTAATAATAGGTGGCGATTTTAACAGCTGGATTGATCCAGCATTGGACCGCTCTTCTACGAAAGTCACAACCACCACAAAACCTGCGAGAGTAGTTCACACCTTCATGAAGGAGTTTTCCATTCCAGATCCATAGTGTTGTTTTAATCCTTCCTCAAAGACGTTTTCTGTTTTTTCCCATGTTCATCATATATTCACTCGCAAAGATTACTTCTTAGTGGATAACAGAGTTCTTCCCTCTGTGCGCTTATGCTCCTATGATGCGGCAGTCATCTCTGACCATTATGAGTGTCTGATTTAAGGGAATGGTTGCACCAAAACCCATGTGGTGCCTCAATGCATGTGTACTGTCCTCTGAAAAATGTGTAAAAATGATTTCTGATCAAATTGACTTTTTTTTTAACTATAAACAGAACCGATGAAGTTTCTGCATCCCACCAACACTTAATCAGGCTTCTATCTCCCTTAAACTTAAAAAAATAAAGATCCTCTTTCCTGCTCTTCATATAAGCCAATTATTTTTTAAAATGTAGACTTAAAGATGTTATCTAAAATGCTCACCCAACATTTTGAAACCTCTGCTGCCTACATTAATCTCCCCTAACCAAACTGGATTCGTTAAAAATAGACACTCCTTTTTCAACTTAAGGCAATTATTTAATACGATCTATCAACATCCCAACTCGTCCGTGCCAGAGGCCGTCATAGCTCTGGATGCAGAAAAGGCCTTCGACCGTGTGGAGTGGGGGGTTTTATTTTGCACCCTAGAGGCGTTTGGTTTCGGTTACAATTTTATGACATGGATTAAGTTATTATACTCTTCCTCGTTTGCCTCTGTAAAGACAAACCTCACACAATCAGCATGGCTCCACTGGCAGGGCTGTCCCTTAAGCCCCCTCTTATTTGCTTTAGCTATTGAACCCCTATCCATTGCTCTTTGCTCTGGTCCATGCATTACGAGCATCTTTAGGAATGGAGTGGAACAGAGAGTGTTGAGGAAAAAAGTGAACTCTGAATCAAGAAAAAGCTGGAATCTGCTGGCTGCTTAAAGGGTCTGTTTATTCAAGAATAAATTCAGAAGATCTTCATTTCAGAACCGATCATCAATCGGAGCCCAAATGCAGTTAACCCAGTCAGAAGAAAGAAGCCCCCGAATATCTGTTCAGTCCCATTTTATATTAGAGGGTGTACCTAAAGCATTGCACAACCACTCTCATTGCAATAGACACACACATGATTCTGGCAAATTCTACCGGAGGAACCATTAGCCCCCACCAGCCGTTCCAACAACCGATCTGTTATCCTTTTTCCAGGAATCTTTGTTGAAACACTTCTCAAGAAACTTGGCTTGGCGAACTGGTTACGAAATGTGTTTTTACCAAAAAGGGGAAATGAAGAACATTCCACAGACTATTTTCCTGGACGAACTAGACGAAAACATTATAATTACAATCATGGGTTAGCCCTGGTTATACCTCCAGATGTTGTTTATCAGGCTCCCAAGGAAAGGAAGGAGCAAATCTTATTCCTAACAAGAGTCTCTCTTTATGTGGATGACCCTCTACTTTATATTTCAAATCTCTCTGTTTCTATCCCTGCTGTCCTCTCTATACTCGGCTCATTTGGTGATATTCCAGGCTACAAACTAAATTTAAATAAAAAGTGAATTATTTCCTCTAAATAAGCCAGCACACAAATATCCTCTTCATAGCTTTGCTTTTAGAATTGCTTCTCATTGTTTTAACTATCTAGGGATTCAGGTAACTGACAGGTTCAAGGAGCTCTATAAAGCTAATTTTCTCCCTCCGTTAAATTGTATTTAGGAGGATTTGATTGCTGGTCAGTACTTAACTTGTCTCTAACTGCTCAGATCAACTCTATAAAGATGAACACTCTATTTCTATTTATTTTATTGCCAACCTATTTCCCTCTCTCACGCATTTTTTCATATTTTCAGAATGTATTTGGGATAAAAAAGTCCCTAGGATCTGCAAATACTGTTTACAAAGACCCAGAGTGTTAGGTGGGATGGCTCTATCAAACTTAAAATGTTATATTTGGGTGGCTAATCTTAGAATAATTCAATTTTGGACACACTTTAACCCATTTCCTTCTTTGATCTGGTTGGAGATGGAGGCTACATCTTTTAAACCGGTGTCACTCTCAGCTCTAGCCCATGCTCCAATTAAGAGTCCCTCCTCTTGTCACAATGTAATGTAATGTAATTTAATCTCTTAGAAATGTAATTGTTAAAACTTCTTTGAAAATTTTGAATCAATTTAGGCACTTCTTTGGCCTCCACTCATACTTTACTTTAGCAACTGTCACTGCAAACCATATTTTTCAACCCTCTCTGCTAGATGGGGCATTCACTAGCTGGTCTACTCTTTGTATAAAATCTTTTAAAGATTTGTATATTGACAAAACTTTTGCATCATTCGAACAATTGTTCGAAAAGTTTGGCCTACCCAGAAAGGACCTCTTCAGATATTTTGGCTAATAAAATACCCCCCCGTTCCCTAATGCACCAGCAGTCACCCTTCGATACATTCTTTAGGCCTGCACCCTCTCTAAAGAGAATGATCTCTATTCTCATATCTACTCTCTTCGTCTCACTTCTTTGGATTTAATAAAGAAGTTTGGGACACAGGGTTAGGAGAGAAAATCCCTGGGGGCATATGGGAGGTAGCTCTCAAGAGGGTACATAAATCCTCAAATCTGTGCAAGACATGGTCTGGTCCAGTGCAAGATTCTGCACCGTGCTCATTGGACTAAAGTCAGGCTTGCCCTTGGGTCCTTGTCTGAAACACTAAAGCTCACATTACTCCTGGTAGTCTGGTTAGTGTTGGCAGATCATAGTGAACACTCATACAACATGTAAAGGTAAGAAAGAGGGGGAAGTAGGTGAGCGACCATACACTTACCACACCCACCACAATGGTAAGTTCTATCTTCATGACATCCCTGCACCCCCTTTAAGATGCAGCCTCTCCTCTCTACGACCCATACAAGTCCACCCCCCCCCGTACGGGTGCATGTGGCTAAGACATCATCTATGAAACTGTCATGTGCAGGTGGACTTTGATTCTTCAGTTACTTTAATAATCAAGGTAAATGTGATAAAAACATGGCAGTTTTTGCATCATTTCAGTAATTTAAACAGTTTTTGTGAGAAAGGAAGAGGCTCGATCTTGATGAAGAACTGACACTTATTCCATTTATGTCCCTGTTGCCCCTCAAGCACAGAGTTGCTGGATCTTCTGAGCTCACGTTCAGTAAAAACACAGAGATGTGGGTCTGCCGTTGGCCACACCCGGTTGCTGTTACCTGCATATGGTTATTCACTCTTGGTTCTCCCTGGCATCATCTGCTGATGAGTTTTTAATGTTGTCACATTTCTACAAGCTTTTATTCAGACTCAGTCAGGTAAAGAAGATCCCTTAAACATTGAACCAAAACTAATAATTCACATCCAAAGCCTGGACACTCCAGAAAAGGATGGTGGTGGAGCTGCAGTTCTGCAGACCCACAGAGGGCCTTCAAACTGGTCAAAGGGTCCAAGTCACAAAAGGAGCAGGACAGGAAGCTCCGCCCCTCACAGGCAGGAAAAAAAAAAAAAAAAAAAAAAAAAAACTCAGCTCATCCCAAAAACAGCATTTCTGAACTGGACCAGAGGGAGGCACTGTGAGCAGCTGCAGATCCAGGTCTGTCCTTCACCACAGAGCAGCCCTCAGACGTGAACAGTCACTGATAAATAAAAAAGGTACAAAACCTCATTTGGAGAGGGGACAACACAAACGGTAAAACAACGTCTCTGCTCACAAGAGGCAGCATCCGCAGCTTCAGTAAAGGCTGTCCTGAGACAAGAAAAGAGAGCTGCTGACCAGAGGGGGGCGCAGCAGAGGGGCAGATCCAAACGCCCCCCTCCCTTCAGATCAGTACCCCTGCAGGCCGTTGTAAACCTTTTGAACAGAGTCCTGTTTCAGGAGGAGCCGCACACCTGCAGAGAGCACAGATTGGAACATTTTCAGTGTCTGAATCTGAGAACATCAGTTAAAGAACAAGCTGATGTTCTCAGCTGGCATGTCCTGCATAAATGAGGAGCCCTGACCCCTGACCTGTAGAACCTCTGAGAACCAAGCCGCTGCTGCAATGCTTTGATCGTCTCAGTATATATGAAGCTAATATTGAACAGAAAAACAGCCTTGTTTTGAAGAACAGCGTAGAACAAGGGTGTCATATACAAATATGTGTCACACACATATTTTGTGGAATCTTTTTATATTTATATATTTTTTAATCCTGAATTATTTTACATATTAATCAAAAAAATCAGGACAATTCTATACATTTTGAATGTCTTTCCTCATAGGCATAGTATTACGAAGCTAACACAAATAAATCCAGTCTATTCAATTCTTGGTTTAATATTTGTTGTTGCCTTAAAAATTGAAGTCTATAATAATTTTTTAAAAATCTGTTCTTTATGTCTAATGAAATGCAACTTTGCAATTTAAGAAAAAAAAAAAAATCTACTGTGAGACGTGAATCTTGATCCTTTGCATGGCAGCACAGGACAAGCTGTTGTTGCCACATGAGCAACTACTTTCTGCTTTTGAGTCATGGGATAAAAAATATATATAAATATTGTTTATTGTTGACAGCCTGTGATCTACCGTCACATCCTCCAACGTAATGAGCACCCCTGGTCCAGCGTCACTCACTTCCTTTATGTTTTTGTGTTGGAGGATTTCTTATGATTCTTATTGTTGGACATGGCCCTCTGTCCCCGTGCTCAGCACAAACGCGTATGCTTGACCATTCATGCATGGCTTGAAGAGAAAACAAGGAGAGGGGCAGAGAAAGGCCAAAAAAAGGACACTGCTCCCAGGAAGGAGCCACACTGGAGACGGTCATGAAGCAGCATCATCCCCCACTCAAAGTTGAAAATGTAAAGTTGCAGGATGTGCAACAATTCACAGGGTTTGCTTGAACTTACGTTAATAGTTGAAATCGTAACATCGCAAATTCCTGGAGGGGCTGAATAATACATGATTAATGTTGGGCGAGGCATGTTTTTCAACTGAGAAAAAGAAAAAATAAAATCAAAACAAAGCTACAGGTAGCAAGATGACCAAAGGTTATTTTGTTATTATGGTACTGTTATTGAGATCAGACTGGCCCCTGAACCAAAATGAGTCCGCCCCACCAGCGTAGAACGTGGGGTCAAGCAGAGGAACAAGAGCAGAACTATCGACGGCCGCCGGTGCTGCATGAAGTCGTCTTAGAAGACATGACGCAGACTTTTCTGTGCGTTTGTGGAAAACAGCCTGGTTCTTTGCAAACACAGAGGAGAACCAGCAAAGAACAGAAGCAGAACTTGGTGGAAACGTACCTTAGAAGTTAGAGTCGATGAAGAAGCCAGAAGAAAAAAGAAAACTGAACTAAGACTAATGAATGTTTCTGCGGCGGCTCACCGTCTCTCTGCTGGTCGTCCAGCTGGGTCTGAGGAAACTCCACATCGAAGGTGATGATCAGAGAACCTCGGATGTTGATGTTGTCAAAATTTGGCAGACCTTCTCCTTTCTTCCACATTCGAGCCCCTGGTTTGGTGATTTTGTCTCTGACTATGTGCACCTGAACAGCAGACAGATCTTCAGTCCCCCCCCCCCAAACCTCCCCAGAAAAATGATGACAAAACTCTGATTTACGTTCTGTTCTAACACTGGAGATGTCGCCAGAGACACCTAAATAAATAGCACACGCTCTTTGACATACCGTAAATCATTGATCGTCAGCTGATTCTGACGTGGAGAAAAATGTTTTTTCATTTTGGCTTTGCACCAAAATGCAACACATCGCTAATGTCGCAATCAAAGCAAAGCGTCAGCTGATCTACGCTGATTGCGTAACTTCACTACTTCAAAGTGTAGTAGTCGTGTCTCCATTACCTCTGAAATTGTGCAAATTTGAGTTGCAAAGGGGCCAGAGGGGTCCCGCAGCGTCACAGCTCATTAAAAGTTGCATGTCAAACGGGATTGTTGGAGCCACTGCTCCTCTGTAAAATCACTAAAAGATTTCATCAAAAATCGCCGGTCCCTCCCGTGAGGAGCGGTTCCGCTTGCAGCTCCATGGTCTGCGCAGACGTCTCCTGTGACTGATGATGATGATGATGATGATGAGCGCTGGAGCCGTGACAGAAATCTGAATGGATCGCATGTTGTCAAACTGAAAAAAAATGGTCCAACGGCTTACTTGTTAGAATGGTTCTTTTTGAATACCGCTGAACAGGCTTCTCTCGTGTGTGTCTGGCTCATTTACATTCATATAGATTATATATGGTCTGGCTACGCTGCACGCGGTCCGCAGAAGCTGTGACGTCACCCAAATGCTCCCTTTTTGTGAATCAACCCAAAACAATCCTAGTTCTCATCCATCCCTGTGAGTCGTTTTGTCTTTATTTGCATAATTATGATTTAATGGAAACAGTGTCATTGCAAAATTGTGGGTTTTTTTTGTCATTTCTAGAATGTCAATAAAGTTTTGTGCATCTGTGTAATGGAAACGCAGCTAGTGTGAAGCTGCTTTTCTTCACTTCAGAATCTGCTGGAATTCAACCGTAAACAGTTGAAGAGTTACAGTGGTTCCAGAACGCTGGAGGTAAAGCTTCGCTGGTAAAGGAAATTCAACAGAACCTTGTGTCCGTCCAGATGAACAATGTCCATTTCGAAGCCGACCAGGGCCTCCACCAGGGAGATGGTGACGTTGGTGTACAGGTCATCCCCCCTGCGCTCAAACACAGGATGTCTGCAACAGAAGAGCACCCCCACATCAGCTGCTGCAGCCCCCCCCAGACCGAGCACGAGCAGAAGGTGAGTCATACTTCAGCACTTTGATGCGGAATCGTAGATCTCCAGGTTCTCCGTCAACATGCGGCTCACCTGCAGTACAAGGTCAGACATGAGGGACATTTCAGCGGCAAAAGGTCCAGCTCCAGACCTGCAGAGGTTACCTTCTCCAATGAAAGGATACTCCATCTCATCCCTGACACCCTGCTCGATCTCCACCTCCAGAGTCTTCTCCTCGTTCACCAACCTGAGGGTCACCAGTTCAAACATGAATCTACCGGCTTCATACGTAGAAATTCTACAGCAGTTCTTTCTAGTATGTTCTAAATGAACCAAGAAAGCTTCTGGAATATGCCATCATAAGTTAGAAATCCAACAATCTACAATTAAGAGAGAATTAAGT
The DNA here is from genome assembly GCA_036245035.1 of Adrianichthys oophorus. Taxonomy (NCBI): domain Eukaryota; kingdom Metazoa; phylum Chordata; class Actinopteri; order Beloniformes; family Adrianichthyidae; genus Adrianichthys; species Adrianichthys oophorus. The sequence goes on from BSAI01000005.1 coordinate 989,631, forward strand.
TGATTCATCAAGAAAATCCTTTAAAAAAATATCCCTGTTCCTCTTCATCCTAAATTTGCTCGTCAGCACATTAGTGTAGTCGGTTCTACAGTCTTAGCTCCTCCAGAACTTGACTGAATGCCCTCTTTCCCCATTGTGGATGCAGATGTCATGGTTCTGCTCGTCGCTCTGTCCCTCTGATGCTACATTCATGCTGGGCTTGGAAACATGCGTTCAAGCAACCAAACCCAATGTAAATACACTTTTGTGTATAAAACTCTCACGTTCACACGTCGCTACTCTAGTTTTTAAGTCTGTTTCCATACAAAACACACAGCCATTGAGAGCGCAATGAGAGTTAAATCAGTTGAACCTTGACCAATCAGAGCCTTGGATTTGGTGGTGACGTATGGGTACCGTTCTTTTTGAAACACGGAAGTGCAAACCGTTGTAAACGTGATCATGAAGGAGAAATGTCCTTCCCAAGTCAAGGACATTCTCCTTTGAGTGAACCAAATCAGATGCGCTGAAAGTGGGATAAGCAGAACCAGTTGCCATGGATACCTACATCCCTGCCCTCTCCTAGATTTCAACGCCTTGGTGACTCTCTTTTCTAGCCCCCCCCCCCCGAGTGGGCCTAAGAGTGCAGTGTGATGACGTGGGAGCTCGTGTGTGGACCGTATGTGAAATGAATGTGCTTATATGTTGATGTATTTTTGCTTCTACTTCAACTTATGCCGTTCTACTGCGGCACAGATGGAAGATGCCTGGTTTTTGACATCAATCCTGTACCCTCCCTCTTGTGTCTTTTCTGGGCGGTTAGGTATGTTTGTGTTGCCCACCTGAATTTCCCAAACCTCCCCAGGATTAATAAAGTATTATTAATAAGAAAACATTTGGAAGTTATGAGAGTTATTTAAATACTAATCATAAATGGTTATTGTTTACATTTTGAGAATTAAAATAAACAAATACTTATTGCAACATAATCCAGTTTCCGTATTGGAGGTTGGTGGTGGGGGGCAAGATCTATGTTGGCCTAGGGCGCCATTCAGATCAAGGCCAGCCCTGTCTGTTAACAGGGGGGTGGGGGTGCGTTCCATAAACAACCCACTCTAGACTCCAGATGACATCCATGAAGCAGGATTACAAATATTTCAGGCTGTAAAACGCCTAACTTCACACAGCACAGAGATTGATTAACGAGGTCAATAGCCAATCAGGACACAGAACATAATGTACTGTTCAAGCAAAATAAAATGAGAAACAAAAACCGCGAGCAAAGTGAAAAAAATCCCCAAAACAGTGAGATCGCAAAAAGTGAACTGCAAAATAGTGATGCATTCAGTCAACGGTGTGATTATGTGGTTTCCCCCCCATTGCTGCTGATTGCAGTGTTTTAGTTGGCTCTCTGGCAGACAGGTTACCCCACCCTATTGACTGACTGCTGCAGAGAGACCTTGGTGGGGGCCTTCTGTCAAAGCCTCAGCAGGAAGTCACTCACTTCACGTTGGGACACTCGTCACACACGGTCTCCTGGGTCATCTGGAAGCGGCCCGGCCCGAGCTGCGTGGTCCTCATCTCCTGCCGGCAGTTGCACTTCCTTTTCCCCGGAGCTTCTTTGGCTACAGGCTTGTTCCGTACGACCTGTGAGTGTGGGCGGGGCCATAGGCGTCATATAGGGGGCAGGAGGTCCCTGTGATTGCAGGAGCTTCTACTCACCTCCACAAAGTTCCCAGAGTACACTTCTTCTAGGGTGACCTCAAGGTCAAGGATGATGTCATTTCCTCTGGGGATGTTCCTGTCCTGCTGCTGTCTGTTTCCTCCAAACATGAAGCCAAAATCACCAAAGAAGCTATGGGGGGGGGCATAAAAAATCCAAACACAGATGTGAGGATTAGATTGTTCGTTGATTGAAATGATTTCAGGATTGTTCCATGTGAGATGAAACATTTACAGCTCTGACAGTTTTACATTTAATTCAATGTTTTCTCCTTAAATGTTTGCCAGTTGTTTCCTACATTTTCGTTAATGCAAAAAAATGAATGCAGTTTCCTAAGAATTATGTTTCGCAGAAACTACAATTATGTGAAGATGATTTTTGGAGAAATAATCAAAAACACTTGACTTCATGAATCCAGCATTATTACGGAACAGAAAAATCCACTCGCAGTGTTCTTTACAATGACGTGGAAATAAAGACATTCAAAACACTGATGTTAAAATGTCCAGAGGCCCAGTGAGGATCGTTTTTAAAAGGTTGAGGCCTTCCACTCCAAGAAGTAAGAAGAGGTTTCATTCTTTTGTTCATATTCACTTCTAGTCTTTCACAAAGTAAAATAAGCCAGACAAAGAGTAAAATTATAAAATGATTACAGTAAAACATCAGTAGGTTTTTTTTTTTTTTTACACTTCATTTAGCAATTTAAGTAGTTTTAGAAACTAAAAACACTGGAGGAGCTGCTTGGTCAACAACAGGATCTCCAGTGAGAGCTGGAATGCTGGTCACCATTTCAAATCAATCATTTTTCATCGTCCATGCTCCTTAAACACGCTCAGTCTCTCTCTGCTTTTGTAAAGAGCATCCTTCTTCTCCAGGGCCCATTCAAACAATTTAAAGGTTTATTTTCAAGCTTTTCCTCGCTGCTGGATTGTGTGAATGACGGTCCTAATTCAACGTCAGAACAGATGTCTTTATTTTCAAACATGCATTCATGAACACTAGGATTGCTTTTGTAATGAAACTAACTGATCAGACAGATCCTGTTGAAAAATTGGCTTTGCAGTTTAAAGCATTTTTTAGATTTGTTTCAGACTGTGAGACTTTCCAGCACCCATCTGTAGACTCTATGAAAGATGAGGCTGAGGAATTTCTAGAGAAAGCAGATCAGTTCAGGGGAAAGGATTGTGTGACCTCTGCCTCAGGTCACCTGGAGAAGATGTCGCTGTGGGAACTGTGGTGTCCCTCTTTGAGCCCGTCCTCGCCGTACATGTCATACTGCTTCCTCTTCTCCTCATCTGACAGAACCTGTGAACAAATGTGGTCTGGTCAGGTCAGGGAGTGACGAGCTGCGGTCTTTTCAGCAACAACACACCCCTTCATCACACACTCAACCTGACCCCCGTTTAGGCCTCAAAGGCCTTAAATGTGAGCTCTTTGTCATGGCGCCATTACAAAGTCAAACAGGTCTCATGTTTTTGACATTTATAGCAAATCGGTGATTGTGTCCGCACTAAACATTTCAAAAATGTTAAACTAATAAATAGGACTAACGTTGGAGCTTTGACCTAAAATGCCTGTAGCTTACTGTTCAGAATCGAATCGAACCACACAGGAAATGACCCCTTCTATGCATGTGTCAAGGCTTATCAAAGCATCGCGGGAACGTGATGTTCTCCGGTGTTTCTGTAGGCGTTGCTGCGTTAGAAGCATCGAGCGTTCACTTGCGTCTGTTTATGAGGACGGACGCTTTGATCCACGTCTGCCTTCAACGCCGTCCACCAATCACAGGCAGCCACACAGATCATTGGGCCAATCACAGTGCGTTTCCAACGACAACCAAAAAGCAGCCTCGAGCGCTTCCACACAAAAACCAGACTGTTCCATTTCATGTTAGCATCAGGTTTCCCGGATTTCTGAGATTTTGAAACTAAAAACAACAACACAGAGGTGACGCCCAAGCGACCCCTGACACCAACGCGGCTTTGAACCGGGGCTCGCGCTCACCTCGTAAGCCGCTCCCAGGTCTGCGAACTTGTCCTGCGCTTTGGGATCGTCCGGGTTTCTGTCAGGATGGAGCTGCAAAGCTAGCTTCCTGTAAGCCTTTTTGATGTCCCGGATAGACGCCGTCTTGCTGACCCCCAGGATCCGATAGAAGTCTCTCCTGTGGCAGAGAGGGACCGGGCATGAGCGGCAGCAGAAAACACCTGCTGTCCCCGAAGAGCGGCGTGTGAGAACGGGGCTCAGTACGGCCAAGGTACGAACCCAGCCGACTCAGTCCGGGCCGTCACACAGAAGTGGACCCGGCTTTGCTCGCCCGGCTGCACGCGGAGACGCGCTCAGACCAATCACATTCGAACATGCTGCACCCGACTCACTTACCCGGCAAGCACCGCGGTCACGGCGCACAGGAGCAGGCAGCTGACGGTCCACAGTTTCATTGCGCGCTCAGACGCTTCAGTTATGAAGAACGAAGGTTTGAGAGCTGTGAAGGCTACGATCACACTGCCTGCTAGCTTCTTCCTGCTGTCACATAGACAAATCCCACCCCCGGATACAGCGGATGGTCGGGAAACCTCACCCACTCTTAAAGAAACAGCGTCCCTTCATTTCCGATGAGAACAGGCCATATATACGTCACTTCCTCTGTGCGGCCAAGGTTAGCGACAGTTGAGAGTCATGAATTTGCGACAGCTGTGTGCTCTGGTAGCGTTACAGATCGGGGTTTGACAATTGTATCTTTAACAGAACGGTCAAAACATAAAGCAGAAAGTATGTCAGCGAAAACCGTGATGACTGCAACCGTCACCTCACCGCTCTGGTGCATGGCAGCAACACAGCAAAGCAGGGATTTTTGCACTGGCGTACATATATTTCATATGGTATTGGTAATAATATCCTTTACATTGTAGCATATTTTTTTTAATGTAAATTTTCAAATATAGTTGATGAGTCCAAAAGAAAACAAATGATTACAGACACTTTGTGTGATCAGCACTCCACCTGCCACAGTCCTACTTCCTGCTCTTTCATCGACATCTCCGTCTTCCTAATGTGATGAACACCTGTCCAATGGGTGATGACCTTGAAGTTGAGGAACCAGAAGAGACCATCAACCTCAGAGTAGAGGAGATGGCTACTCTGGATGAAAAGAAATGAACTGATGTAAAAAGAAAAATGTGGTCACTACAATACTCATTTTTGATTGTGTATAGGATACTTTTCCTGCTGTTTCTATATTTCCAGAACAGAATAAAATATATTATATTTTAATATGACATTATGAATATTAATCATTTCTATTTCTCTTCTTTTATGCAATTTTTTGTAGGTTATTTGCCAAATTGAAAAGGCGCGGGATGCCCAAAAGAAAATCTTTGGAGCGCGAAAAAGGACATTAGAAAGACGGTGTGTGGTGCTGTCAGGTGATGGCGTTTTTATGTCAAGGAATCAAAAACGGAGACACACCAGAGATGGTTTATCCAGTAAGCACAAAGGACCATACACTGCTGCCAGCATCACACCAAAGGGAGTGGCCACAATTATCAAGGGAACAACTCACCAGAAGGTGACCTGAGGGCCGCAGAGAACATAGAGGCTTTTAAGAAAAGGCTCAAGACCTATGTTTTTAAATTAGCTTTTAGTTAGTTTTTTATGTTAATTTATCATGTTTTTATTATTTTTTATCATGTTTTATGATTTTACGCTGAATTATTTATAGCTTATTTGAATATTTTTTATTGCTTGTTGCTTTCATCAAATGCTCCATTTTAATTTAATTGGGTTAATTTTAATTGTCCTCTCCCTCTGGGTCAGCTACGGTTCAGCTGTTGCAGCTCTAGGTGGGGACCTGCCTCGCCACCTTGCTGTGGTGGGGCTGGGTTCTCGCCTGTGATGCTGCATTAGACTGGCTATGTGGTTGTCCTGGGAGGAAGAGGTCCCAACTATTATGGGTCCACCAACCAACTTTCTCCTTGCTCAGCCTGTTTCCCAATGGGTCCCATCAGTTAAGGGGGTGGGAGTTGTGAAAGGGGTTGGGTGGATTGCATGTGTGTGTTGGGGGGGGTCTACATTTTTATGGTTGTGCTTGTTTTTTAATCTGTTTTATTTTAATGTAAAGCACTTTGTGTTATGCTTCATAGGAAAAGTGCTATAGAAATAAAGTTTGATTTGATTTGATTTGATAAATCCATGAAATTCTCTTTTGGTGGAATATGCTTTGGACATAAAATGTCCTCTTGGAGAGCTCAATATATTCGATGGTCGAAGTAGTTGAATAAAGCAATGAGTGTGTGCAAAGACATAGCTTTGCATCAAGTGGGTTACAAGCTCTCTCATGTAATTTTTTATTTTATTTTACCATCTGTTCTTTTGTGCTGTTTACGGGAGGGCAAACAGTCTCAACAGTCTAATCTATTTGTTTTAGACATCTCACACACAGGAGGTTTACAGTACTTTCTGTGTATAGTTTTGAAAATGTTTTCATTTGCTTTGTTCACACCGGGCTCAGAAACACGCGTTCGAGTGACCACTTTCAATGTAAAGTCCATGTAGATACGTATATGCTTGAAGGAGGGTGTAAGGGCAGAGATGTTTGTTCAGCTTAGTCTGTTTTACAACCAGCTATTGTTTACTTTTACATGTTTAATAATCTTTTTTGCTTCTTGCAATATATTGATAATCAGTCCAATGAGACGGCTATGGCTGTGATATTGGGCTATAGAAATAAAATTGAATTGAATTGAATTGAATTGCTTCTAAGTTCAAGACTCTCACGTCCATGCATCGCCACACACGCCAGTTTTTGAACTCTTAGTGCAAAATACGCAACAATTGAACTCATAATAAAAGTTAAACCAGTTGAACTTTGGATTTGGTTGTGACGTATGGGTAGTGTCCTTTTTAAAACACGGAAACATGCTGTTGAAAAGCGATCTTGAAGATGAAAATGATAATTGCAGTTTGTGCTCGGATTAAATGACACCAATTTTCATATGTCAAAATAGAGCTGTGAAAGAAAAAAGTCCGGAGCCTTTTAGCAAGATTTGCTCTGCAAAAACCCATGTTTGGTGCTTTCTTGAATGTGCCACACGTGTACGTAGCATAAGAGTAGAATAAAAGAGAAGAGTTTCTCTTAAAAAAAAGTTGTTATTTAAATCTACACAGGGAGAGACGGTGATTCTTCTTCCAGATTCCCTCTTTGCCCTCGTGTTCTAAAGTGTCTAAAGAGAGTAGACTGAAAAATAATAACATGTCACCTTTGTGATCAAATAAATTGATTTTTATCCATTTTAGCCATCTTTGAATTTCTTCAGTCACCATAAAAAACTAAAATAAATGTATAGGATTATTTTAGATCCACTATCTGATCCATCCAGCCACTTTTTAAACCTGCTGAATCCCTTTCGGAGTAGAGGGTTGCTGTAGCCAGCTACTCTAGAGTGAAGGCAGGGTACAACCCTGATCAGGTCGTCACTTTGTCGCTGCTCTGTTGGCATATATGTACTGGAAAAATGTATGCCATTTAATTGATTGGGTTGCAAGGCAACCATCTTTTCATTTTTTTGACCAACTTCATGAGCTTGAGTCTAAAATAGAAGATACGGATGAAGAGGCGAGTACCTTCTGCTTTAATTACATTTAAATTACAGCCTCACACTGAGATTATCACCACTGTCAAGTCATCCAACTTAACCGCTTTCAATACTTCAACATTCAAAAGAATCATAAGAACCATAATAGTTCCAGAGAAAGCTGTAATGTTTGGTTTCAGTGCATAGATTAAAACTTCAATGAACTTCAATGTGTCTGACATGGTGGTGTTGGACCCAAATTGTAGCAGAAAGAGCTTGGTTGTGGTAACATAAACTTTAAGAGGTAACCTAAATATGACAAAACGATCAATTTTCTTAACCCGCTATATTCCTTTTGGGGTCACGAGGTTGCCGGAGCCTGTCCCGGGTACTGTCAGGAGCCGGACAGGTCGCCAGTCTGCCGCAAGGCACTCAAGCACTCCCACGTTGGCACCTCATAACACTTTAGGGTATTGACTGTGTATGAGAACTGGACTGAGTGACCCTTCCCCCCTTGAATCCCAAACAGGAAGTACTCGCTGGTCCCAAGAAGCCAAAATCCCATAGAATTCCATAGATAAACAGATATTACTCAGTCATTCTATTTGTCAGAATAACCAATCTTGCTCTAATACCTTTTTTTAAGATGTTCTTGATAACCCTCACATTTTTTTCATATTTGTTTTTATCATAAACTGACCAATCAGATGCCTCAACAAAGACATAAGACCTTGCATCAAATGTTTGACTGACAGATTCCCCTGAGCCCACTTTCAGTAGAAGGGGTGTGGCTTTCTAACATGCTTACTCCTGACTGGGGAGAGTGGTTGCCTTAGAACAGGGATGGGCAACTCCAGGCCTCGAGGGGCGCAGTGTGTGCAGGATATCCAAGCCCTACTCATGACTGATTACCTGCTTCAGGTGTGTCCAGCCAATTAGAACATGCCAGATCATGGTATGTTGGAAAACATGCAGGAATGCGGCCCTCGAGGCCTGGAGTTGCCCATCCATGCCTTAGAAGTATAGACTCAGACAGACATGGACCAATCATGGCCTAACATATCACAGAAAAATAGCGACTAAATTGACTTCATTTGGTTGGAACTGAAAGCAAGTCATTTTCAATGAGTGATGTCACACTCACTCAGTCCAGTTTTCATTTACAGTCAATGAGGGTAACCAAAAACTCTATGAAGCATGGTTTTAGACAGTGGGAGGGAGTCAGAGTGCCTGAAGAAAACCCACGCATGCACGGGGAGAATCAAGAAACTCCACTAAACTACACCCCATTACTGAAAAGTATACAGGACGATCAATCAATCAATCAAACTTTATTTCTATAGCACTTTTTCTATGAAGCATAACGCAAAGTGCTTTACATTAAAATAAAACCGTGCTGGGCCGCCTGGTGCCGTGGGAGGGCTGCTCTCCTGGCTGGGCTGGGCCTTGCGCTCTGCATTTCCGTACCTCACTGCGCTCGGGTGTTGGGGGCCCGTGTGGCTGTCCTGCGGGCCCTGGTCTGGGTGCTTGGCCGGGCTGCCTGGCGGGCGGATCTCCTCCGTTGACCCCACAGTATGGGGGCGGGCCCTGGTCGGCGCTGCTGCCTCGGCGGGGGTCTTGGTGCGGGGATGTCTGGGAGCTCTCCCTCCTTTTTTTTTTTTTTTTTTCTTTTCATTCCTTCATCCACTTCAGCTTAACATAACATTCACCTGAGCGCAGGCGTCAGCCCACCTTTGCACCTTCAAATAGTGTGCGTGTCAGAAGGTAGTGCTTTGCTTGTGTTGGTTGGTATGCACAAGTGTGTGTGTGAACTGGATGTGGACAAGTTTGCGAACACTCTTGGAGCCGGCAGGTATGTAACAGCTGAGTGTGTGGACAGGCCCCGCCCATTTTAGACCAACATTCACTATTTTAATGGGTATAGGCTCCAACATTTTGTTGCCTGTAGATTCGCAACTCTACTTTCCCTTTCCATTAGTCATCCTCTAAAATCTATTATCCACCGCCCCCCCCCTCTTTCCCCCTTTCTTTTTCCGTCTGGTCCAACAAAAAGAACACAAACAAAATTAATATTAATAAAGTTTCGTTTAAATTACAAAAGGGGCTTATACCAACATACAATTTGTGTTCCCAATGATTTATAACCCCCGATTGTAAGAGTAAAATCTGTCTAATGCAAGAGCCTTTCAGCTCATATCTGTCTGCTCAGCTGTTGGACAGGACAAGTTAAAAAAAAATATAAAAAAATAATTTAAAAAAATAAAACAGGTTAAAAAACAAGCACAACCATAAAAATATATCCCCCTTCCCAACATACACACATGTAATCCACCCAACCCCTTTCACAACTCCCACCCCCTTAACTGCTGGAAGACATTGGGAAACAGGCTGAGCAAGGAGAAACTTGGTTGGTGGACATGCTAATAGTTGGGACCTCTTCCTCCGTGGACAACCACATAGCCAGTCTAATGCAGCATCACAGGCGAATCCCCAGCCCCACCACAACAAGGTGGCGAGGCAGGTCCCCAGAGGGAGAGGACCCAGCCGAGGAGGCACTGGAATTAAAAATAATAAAATATAAATCTATAACTAAAATGAAACATTTGATAAAAGCAACAAACAAACAATAAAACATGAAAATAAAAAATATTTAAATATCTAACCCGATCTAACCCGCTGGGTCAACCTGCCTCTGTCACTCATGGGTAAGATAGCCACAGTCAAAATGAAAATTTTACCCAAAGTTAATTATCTCTTCTCAATGATCCCCACACAACCACCACTAAAATGGTTCAAAACATTAGACTCAGCCATATCCAGCTTCTCATGGAACAAGAAACCTGCTAGAATTATTTTAAAAACTTTAAAATCCACAACTATTTTCTTGCCAACAGATTGCAGTACATCTTAAGATGGTTAAAAAAACAGTCTAAAAACCAACCCATGGATGGATCTGGAACAGGCATTTTGTGGAAAGATTAACCTGTCAGATCTACCATTTATCAGCCCAACAATAAAAAAACATGATTGCTACCAAAGTAGTAATATAAGTACTAATATAAGCCTGGTGGGAATTTGTTAAAGTGTTAAACTTTTCACTTTTACCATGCAAAATGACACCAATCTGGAACAATCCAGACATCCTGATAAACAAAAAAATGTTGCACTTCCCTGCTTGGTAATCAGGGGGCGGAAGACTACTTGAGCACTTAATTATCGATAGAAGATTCATAACACACCAAGAACTACAAGAAAAATATGGAATAAATAAATTCTTGGAATATCAGCAACTTAAATCTGCAATTACTAAAACATTTAAATCCAGTGACAATGACCTAAAATTACCAGAACTAGTTACCTCTATGATTAATTTTTCATTGAATAAAACTCTAAATAAAATATACAAACTCTTATGCAACTTAGATAAGGAAGTCTCAATTCCAACAACAAAATGGGATGCAGACTTAGGCAGAAGTACAGACACAAGCTTCTGGTCAAAAATGTGCCTAAATACCTTTAAATTAACACAAAGTCCAAACCTACAACTAATCCAATTTAAAACTCTTCACAGAATTTACTATACTGGACAGAGGATGTTCAAGATGGGTCTCAAAAACTCAGACATTTGTGAGCATTGTGATAGTAATCTACCTGACAATTACTTGCATGCTCTGTGGTTCTATACACCTGTCCAGGCTCTCTGGCAACAGATATGTGCTGATTTATCAATCTGGCTTAAGGTTTCAATCACAGCCTCACCTTCACTTTGTGTGATTGGTGACATGAGTGCCATCGACACAGAGGGAAGATTAGCATCTATAATCTTCATAACTCTTTGTATAACAAAAAGAACAAGTTTATAAAACTGTTGGTCGGGGATCTGGTCTGGCGCCTGGGTGGGGCAAGCGCGGGGGCCGCGTGGTCCCCCGGGCCTAGGCGTGGGGGGGTGTGGATGGCGCATTTTGTGGGGGTCTGGCTTGGCTGGGGGGGGGGGGCTTTTTTAGTGCGCGGGGGGGGCTTGCGCGGGGCCCTGGCCCTGGGGGGTCTGCCTGCG
>BSAI01000005.1:1001056-1011702 GCA_036245035.1 Adrianichthys oophorus
GTGTGTGTGTGTGTGTGTGGGGGGGGTGTTGTTTCACCATCGGGGGTCAGATTGGTAGCTGTCCCCGACCTCCCCTCCTTCCTCATGCGACCACTTATTAGGTTGGGAGGGGGGCGTGCTTGCGGAATAACCTCGAGGTGCCGAGCCGCTTGGCAGCCCTGTAAAAAGCCATCCCCCACCCCCAAAACTCTCTGTTTTTCCCCTTTCTTTTTCCGTCCGGTCCAACAAAAAGAACACAAACAAAATTAATATAAATGAAGTTTCATTTAATTTACAAAAAGGGCTTAAATACCAACATACATTTTGTGTTCCCTATGATTTATAACCCCTGATTGTAAGAGTAAAATCTGTCTAATCAAATCTTATTCAGTTTAATTCAGTCTCCTTGGAAAAGTCTATGCCAGGGTACTGGAGAGGAGAGTTCAGCCAAAAACCGACCCTCAGATCCAGGAACAACAGTGCGGTTTTTGTCCTGGTTGTGGAACAGTGGACCAGCTTTACACCCTCTTTATGATGCTGGAGGGTTTGTGGGAGTTCGCTCATCCTTTCCATACTTGTTTAACGGATTTAAAGAAGGTGTTCGACCGCGTCCCTCGTGGTGTCCTTTGGAGGGTGCTCTGGGAGTTTAGGGTTCAGAGAGCCTTACTGAGGTGCTGTCCAGTCTCTGTATGACCAGAGCAGGAGCTTGGTCCACATAGCCGACAGTAAGTCAGACCTGTTCCTGGTGCATGTTGGACTCCAGCAGGGCTGCCCTTTATCACCGGTTCTCTTCATAGTGCTTACGGACAGAATTTCTAGGTGCAGCCAGGGTCCGGAGGGGGTCTGGTTTGGGGACTGCAGGATTTCCTCTCTGCTCTTTGCAGATGATGCTGTCCTGTTGGCTTCATCGAACCACGACCCTCAGCATGTATTGGAACAGTTTGTAGTCGAGTGTGAAGCGGCTGGGATGAGAGTCAGCCTGTAAGTCTGAGATCATGTGTAACAAAGGCGCTGAGGCGTGTGGATCCATTTGCAACATTTTTAATGAATAAATTCGAACAGGACAAGGCAAAGACGAAGGCGAAGTCAGGGAACAGGCCAGAGTCAAAGTACAGGAGCGAGGAAAGAGGCGAGAACACTGATCTGAAAGGTGAACTACAGCGCCTGAACGAGCTTCTCCAGCACAAAGATCAGATGCTGGCAGATGCTGAGATGAAAGTGGATTACTTCTTAGAGCAGATGAACCACGGGAAAGAACGTTTAGCAAAAGCTAAAACCTCTTTAAAACAACTTGAAGAAGAAAAGCAGCAGTGGCAGGAAGAAAAGTCCTCTGAAATGCCTCAGCTGAAAGAGGCTTTCCAACAAAATCAAGACCTCTCCAACAAAATAGTTCAGCTGGAAATGTCTCTCAAAGACGAGACAACCAGAGCAAATGACGCCAAGAGACGCTTAGCCCAGGAACAGCAAGAAAATGTCCATGCACACGCTGCAATGGTCCATTTAGGACGCTAATTTCAAAAGAGGAGGGAGGAAATGGAAATGTAACATTATCTAAATTACCATCAGTTTGCATGGACAGAAGCACAAAATCAGCTGGCTCTAGAGAGACAAGAATGGCAGAGAAGAAACACCTCCCTGATGCAGGAAACAGCTTACTTAAGAAGAGCTCATGAGGAAATTGTTGCCGAATCTCACAAAAGTGAAAAGACCTTTTTGGAATTGCTTTCTGTTGGCAACAAAGGGGTGGAAAAATTAAAAGAAATGATCAGAGAAAAAGACACGATCATAAAAAATTCTGAAGTCATCTTCAAGGAAAATCTGGTCAAACAAGCGCAACAGTTTGAGGAGGTAAAACAGGCCTATCACAAGAAGAATATAGACCTGTGATCAAAATTATACCAAATGGAAGAGACAGTTAATCATGAGAGGATCAAAACAAATCAGGCCAAACTCAGGTATGACCAAGAAGTAGAAGAGTCCACCAAATTAAGAGCTCCTTTGGCCGAAGTCCAGAAAGAACTAGACGACCAAATGCAGCAGACGACAAAAGAAAAGTCCACCGTCTCACAAGAAACTGCTCACCAGAAGGAAAATGTAAAGGAGAAAGAGACCATCATCAGTTATACTGAAGAGCCTTTCATGGTCCAACTTGATCAAGTCCAGCAGGAGGTTGATAAGCTGAAAAAGAAGACTCAAAAGAAAACAAGTCCCCCAGCCAGGACTTGAACCAGGAACTTTCTTGCTGTGAGGCAATAGCGCTAACCCCTGCACCACCATGCAGCCCTTCACAAGTAAGTTGTAAGAATATTTTGGTTATTAGAGCATTTATACGTTTGTATAATTGTAAACGACGTCCCATGGCTAACAAAGAAATGCTAATGGCAGAAACTGTTCCCCCCTCATTATCTTTTGCTGTATCGCTGATCTTTTTTTCCACTATCCCATTTCCGAGGTTCAGTGACAGAATTACAGAGGTGATGTGAAGCTGTGATAAGAAGGGATGATTTAATTCTTCAGGCTCTGCAGGAGTACTTCAATCAGAGGACTTTGACAAGATGGGGCAGACTGTCCGGCTGAGAGAGGATGGAATCCCATCCGTCTTCATTCAACTTTATATCACATCTCCAAGGGGTTTGTGTATTTATCTGTTTTAATCTTAAATTGTTTTATATACCCCTCTCGAGAGCCTGAGTTTCAGAGCCCAGACTGTGCGTAGAGGTGAGCCCAACTACATTTAGCCGGTACCTCTCGACCTCCTGCACAAGCTCAGGCTCCTTCCCTCCCAGAGAGGTGATGTTCCATGCCCCAAAAAAAACAAGTTCCATGACTGGGGTTGGGTTTAGGCCGCTGAGGCACTCCCCTCGGCTGCCATCCAAACCACATTGCACAGGCCCCTTCTCAGCTCTCCGGCAGGTGGTGGGCCCACAGGAGAGTGATCCCATGTCGATCCTTCGGGTTTAACCCGACTGGGGCCCATGGGAGGAGTCCTGGCAACCAGGCGCTCGCCTGTGAGCCCCAATTCAAGGCCTGGCTCCAGGGTGGGGCCCCGGTCACACCAATCTGGACGATGTATCAAGATATGTGGTTGCGCTTATCATAAAGGGGGTTGTGAACCACTCTTTGTCTGGCTCGTCCTCCATGACCTGTCTGCCATGGGAGACCCGACCAGGGCTGATGTCCCAAACAGCATAGCTACTGAGATCAATCAAGCATTCAACCCCTACACCACATTAAGATGGTGGTTCATATGGGGATAAAAACAAATGAACGCAGACATTTTCTGATCAGCACTCCACCTGCCAGTCCCTATTTTCTTCTCTTCCATCACCATACCCATCTTCCTGCTGTGATGAACACCTGTCCAATGGGTGATGTCCTTTGAAGTTGCAGACCCAGAAGAAGAAATCATTTGGAGTTCCAACCGCCATTCCAACGGCAGACTTCAACAGGTTTTCCTCCAATATTGCTCTGTATATGGCTTCATCCATCTTCCCATCAACTCTAACCAGATTCCCTCTTCCTGCTGAAAAGAAGCAGCCCCAGAGCATGATGCTGCCACCACCGTGTTTGACAGTGGGTATGGTGTGTTCAGAGTGATGTTCAGAGTTAGATTTCCCCCACACATAGCGTGTGGCATTTAGACCAAAAAGTTCCATTTTGTCTGATCTGACCAGAACACCTTCTTCCACATGTTTGATGGGTCACTCACATGGTTTATTGCAAACTGCAAACAGGACTTCTGGTGGTTTTCTTTCAACAATGGCTTTCTTCTTGCCACTCTTCCATAAAGTCCAGATGTGTGCAGTGCACGACTGATGGTTGTTCTGTGGACAGATTCCTCCACCTGAGCTGTAGATCTCTGCAGTTCATCCAGAGTCACCATGGGCCTCCTGCCTGCATCTCTGATCAGTGCTCTCCTTGTTCGGTCTGTTAGTTTAGGTGGACGACCATGTCTAGGTAGGTTTGCAGTTGTGTCATACTCTTTCCATTTGTGGATGATGGACTGAACAGTGGTTTGTTGGATGTTCAAAGTTTGGGAAATCTTTTTCTAGCCTATTCCTGCTGTAAATTTCCCTACATTTCTCCCTGACTTGTCTGGTGTGTTCCCTACACTTCATGATGCTGTTTTCTCCCCAATATTCTCTTGACAAACCACATAGACTGTCACAAAACAGCTAGATTTGTATACTGAGATGAAATGACACACAGGTGGACTCTATGAAGTCAACATTTGATCAGTCACCAATCATCAAGCAACTGCTGAAGGCAATGGATGCACTCAGAGAAAAGGGGGCTGAATACTTTTGCACACTGCACTTTTTATTTTTTTATTTGAAAAAAAAATAACTTGTATAATTTTCTTTCAGTGAGTGCACACTCTTTTCTTCTCAAAGTGTTGAGTTTCTGTCAGCAATCTTTTTGTCAGCATGTTCTGCAAACTGCAAGCCATATTTTGTTGACAACTTTTTAACTTTTATACTGGAACGTAAAAACATCGGCAAACAGGAACTCACGCTTTTAACGGAGCAATGTTTTACTCCAATTTGATTGGTTGGATTGTTGGATCAAACCAACGTGGCCCTAATTTGATTGTATGTTGTGCTGACATCACACACGAATGTAAGCAAACGGAGACGGTCAATATGTTTTAAATCTTTGGGAACATAGCAAGTCTTTTTGAGTCAGAGGGCTAAAGTCAGAGTCAAGTCACGAGTCAGGGCTGTGAAAGTCCATGTCGAGTCTAAAGTCGTCAAGCTAGAGCTGGCCTTAGTAGCATGTCTGCGCATGTCCGCTCATGCAAGCAAACAACACTGAACTTTTTTAAAGATAGATGTGCTGGTTGTGAAGCCTTACAATCTTGACCCAAAGCCCGATCTGGAGTTTCTATATGCGAGGCGCAACGTGTGTGGAAATGTAGCATTAGCTGGGGCATTATATGCTTATACTGCTTAATTTCAGCTAGTTGTATGATTTACTTATGGGTCTGGCATCTTCGTCAGGTTTGATTGTAGGAATAGTTCCAGCTCTGAGGATCAGTCTCCTGCACAAATCCACTTTGATACAGGCCAAGGTTAACTAAACATCATCTGTGAAGTGGCGGTCACAGACAAAAAGTTGCTGGTCGGTCTGTGGCGCTCTCCCGAAGGTAAACTCCAACTATTTCTGATGAGCAGGCTCTTCTTTTGAAAGGCTGAACAAACACAGAAATCTCTCGCAGCATAAAAATCATTTTCTCCACTTTAAAGACATTAGATTGCACAAAAAGCTTGCTGTTGTTTTCTCTGCAGATCAAGAGAAACCACTTCATGATCACCGCTAGCTCCGCGGGGAAAGTGGGTGTGTCTTAGCCTGGGGGCAGGGCTTGCAGCTCAGACTCTTCCTGGTAGGGGGTGTTCTCACTGGTCTACGTCACATGATGAGAACCCATTCGTTTTTGCGGCTAAGAGCGGTGGTTTTTGGAGGATTACTCAGAAATGTGTGAATGGATCAAAATACCGCTTCGGGGTTCTTTATAGCAGTGGTCCCCAACCTTTTAGTGGGGGGGGTTTGCAATGACAAAGAAACAGTAGACTTGAATAAGAACATGTGCTTTAAACTTAATAATAGACAGTTCTGACAATAGATTTGATCATCATTTCACCCAGTTATCTGACGTGTGCATTTTGGAGGATCAGATTATTGATTTGTGCAGCTCTGACCCCCCGTCCTGCTCGCTGCAGTGCTGCTCCTCTTTTCTTTTCTCATGGAGGCTCTTGCATGAATTAAGTGTTCACAACTTCTGTGAAATGTGCATCTGAATGGATGAGCTTGTTTGAGCTTGTATGTGAACGTATTTGTTCCTGAAGGTCACATCTCTGTGCAAACAGGAACGCTGTGTGGGATCACCTGTTGCTACACCTGGTTGGGGACTACTGCTTTATAGAGAGGAATGAACAGTGCAAAACACTGTCAATGTTTACAGGTCTAAACATTGATTTTTTTTATGGTAGTGTCCCTTTAAACTGTTTAACAGTTTTTGACTGAAATGTGAAACTGTTCGAGCCTCTGGAGATGTGTGCTCACAGTCATGGCTAATAACTCAGGCTTCCTCTGAGGTCAAAAGGGTGACGCACAGTCTCACCTCAGGTCAGATTGGATTGTTCAGTTGAGAACAGAACCTTTGGAAGAACTTCTTCCAATCTTTTTGATCTTGAATTTCTTCTATTTCAAATCAACCCAACTAACCAAGTTTTGTTCCAAGACCAACATTTTCATTTACTTAATTATTTTAGTGACTGTCGTGCAATTCTGCTTAGACTTTTTGAAGTTTGTTTATTTTTTAAACCAATTAGACGATCCATTTTGAGATTAAACTCGAGAGAACTTTAAATTCAACACAGTTGCCTGATGACAAGCTACTTTTTTGGTGGTACTTCCTTGTGATTAGGCCCCTTCAAAAGAAATTGAGAATTTGAAAGTGTTGAGATTGATCCTGAAAATTACTATTTTAATCATTTTTTTAATTAAAATTGATAAATTGTCATCAATGAGTACTTTTCTTTCCATCAAGGTAATGATTCCTCTTTTCTAGACAAAGTCTAATTGCTAATCGAATTTAACAGCCATACATGCTACAGATCTAGATAGTATCTAAACAGTAAACTTCAAGTACTCTGACACCCTCCTTGTCTACATGAAGGTGGTCCTTTGGTGGTGACATCTGTGAAGGAGTTTGATACATACATCCCAGGGGTTTGCTGGTAATGGCTTTTCAAAGAAAAGGTCCAAACTTTTTTCCATTGGCTTCTCAACCATGCAAGCAGTTTTATTACACCACATAATAGCTTAGAGTGAATGAAAAATCAGATTATACATTTGAAAAACAGACACTGCAAAAATATATATATATAAAGTTGAAAACTGTTTTAGTTTAAAAGTACACATTGAAAACTTGAAATAATTATTTAAAATTCCTTTTTTTGGGGCATTCTCATTCTGTGTGAGTGTGGGCGGCCCCTGCCTTCCTCTCTCCTGGAGCTCTCGCGGGGTATGTGGGTGAATACCTGATGCATGGGGTGGATCTCCCTTGGAGGGCCCTGGCTTGTGCTTGCGGTGGGGCGGAGGGATGCCCAGAACTCATGGGTGGTGATGAACTGCCTGTCTGGGCCTACGAGGGGTGGGGCCCTGTGCTGGGCCCTCTGGCGCAGCGGGGGGACTATTTTTTTGGCTGGGCTGGAGCTTGCATTCTCTGTGCTCCCCTGCTTTCTGGTGTTGGGGGCCCCTGTAGCGATCCCGCTGACTCTGGTTTGGGTGGCTGACTTGATTGCCCTGCAGGTGGAATCTTTAAATCTTCTATGTGTTATCCCACTCAGGTGTCAAGGGGGCCCTGGCTACTGCTGCTACTCGGGGAGGGTCTTGGTGTGGGTGTGACTGGGCAATCTCCCTCCTTTTACATTCCATCATCCACCTTAGCAGAACATATACACTCACCTGAGCACAGGTGTCAGCTCACCTGTGCACAAATAGTATGCGTGAGAGATATATATGCTTCACATGTGTTGGTTTGTATGAACGAGTACGTCTAAAATGAGTATTCTGACTGTGTGTGTGAGCTGCGGTTGTATTGTGTATGTGTTATCTTTGTATGTGAAGACTTTTGGAGCCAACAGGTATATTTGTAACATTTGAGTGTGTGTGAACAGGCCCCGCCTTTAGACTACTATTTAAATCTGACCAAAGACTCATAACCCCCTATTGTAACACTAAAATCTCTCCAACACAAGAGGCCCTTAGCTCAGATGTATTTGCTCAGGTGTTCGACAGGACAATTTAAAAAAAAAACAAGAAAAATATAATTGTAAGTTAAATAAAAATCCATCTTAAACTTGCAAAACATATTGAAAAATTTAGGAAAAAAAGGAAATTTGAACTTGAAAAAGCAAATCCCACCTTCTCTGATGTACTCAACTTTGGGAGAACATTATCCCTACTTTTTTAAACTTTGGGAGAACAGTCACCACTGTACAGTGTTTCCTTGCTATGTCGCCGTTCACCTTTCGCGGTCTCACTAATTCGTGATTTGTTTTCAGCGTAACTTCCAGGCTTTCTTTTAATAGTACACTGTGTTCTGCTTCTAACTGGCTGTTAATCTCGTCAACCAATAACTTTCATGCCGTGTTTCTTGCACAATGACTGCTGCACATGCACATTTACATAAATTGCCATTGCGATCAAATCATTTTTTTTCTATAAACTGGATTTATTTTTCTACAAAGGTTTGAACTTTGAGAGTTTAAACAAGAGAGAAAAATGTGAAAAAGTTATTTTCTGTCTGAGAAAATTGTAGAAAGTGTGGTAGTGCCGTTTTGTAGCTGAAATGATGTCAACATACGTTCTTTTACCGAATGGGAATCATATATCCTGATAGCCTATGAGCTCAAAGCCCCACCCCACGAAAAATTAGGCCCAGCAGTGAAAAGTTGAAAGCCTGAATTAAAACTATAAACTGAGGATTGAAAATGAAGGAGACAAATGAAAAAACAAAAGCCGAAAATTCTAAACTGTGACATAAACATTTTTTATTTAGTTCCAATTTTAGTTTTAATATTTTTTTCTGATTTAAGTTTCAAATGTACAATTATTTTTAGATAGAAAATATCTTTTTCCTATTTTTAATAATTCCTTCAATATGCCATCCATGAAACCAGGGTTTGCTGCCCAGGGCGTGCAATGAGCTTAATCCAGTTGGGTCCTTAAGCAAGACCCTCTACACTGCAGCCTAACTGGGTCTCCCTGTCCTCTGTCAGGAAGGACATCCGGCATAAAACTCTCTGCCAAACGTGTACATTGGTGAAAACTGATTCGCTGTACTGACCCCTGACAGGATAAGCAAAAAGCTGAACAGCCTTTAAAACAATGTGTATTTTCGAATTTAAAACAGTTTTCACATATTCTTTTACTTTTTAATTTACAATGCCCGTTTTTTTTAATTTACAATCTGGCTTCTCAGCAAATATAATTGATCCTAATTTGACCCCATTCCAGTAGCTCTGATTAACAGAAATCTTGTGATGACTTCACTGAATAAGAATCTTCACAGACAATCTTCAGTGTCCCATATCTTTATTGCAAATGTGGTTTTTTATGTGCACAATGACAGGTCAGACTTTGAAAAAAACCCTCACTGCCATGAGTCCCATGAAGCTAAAGTTAACATTCATCCTACCATTGACCTCTTCCTGCCTCTGAGCCGAACCTCTTCAAGCTTTTTGATGACTGCTGCTGATTTTTTGGAGGAAGTAGAGTAGCTAATAAGCAGCTGCTGGAACAGCAGCTCTGTGTTGGGATGGGTGCTGAGGAAAGCCTTCTCCAAAACAAAAAGATCTACCCCTTTATCCTCTGCTAAAGCTGAACTGTAGCTCAGGCCAAAGTCAATGAGTACCAACTCAAACTCGCAGCTTTCTGATCTGCGTCTTAGTAGCATGTTGGAAGTGGTTAGGTCTCCATGGATCACGTCTTCATCGTGCATTTTGGCTAAGATTTGACCTATGAGTTTAGCCAGCCACTGCAGCTCCTGGTCCTTCTGAGAAGATGACAGCTGGGTGGATGCTATGAAGTCCCGCACAGTCTGGGAATCAACTATTTCCTCCAGAAAAATACAGCTAGAGCTGTAATCCACAAAGTAGACAGCGGGGGTGGAGATGCCTGTGGAGAAGAAACAAGCCTTTGACCATGTGTGGCATTTAGCGGTGCAACAGATCAGTAGCCACAAGTCAGCGCGCATGCATACCACAGATCCCCAGTATTCGCTGTCAAATTCTTGTCCACTGCCTTTGTTTTGGCATGCGGCAGATTCGTTGTTCGACGCTGGTCCAAAAGTGTGTTTACAAGTGTTTTTATATTTTAGAAATCAGAAGCTTCCTGCGCACGTTGGAGGAGCTTTCATCAAAAGTTTTTCCTCAACCTCATCATGGAGGACGCAGATGATGAGAGATCAGATTTATGTGATGATATGCTGATGATGTGATGACATGATGTTCCGTGTGCATTTGGCTGATGACACAGTGGGAACATGTGGAGATTTAAAAAAAAATCCAGGTAGAACTGGAGCATAAAGCTGCTGCACTTCCAGCAGAAACCAGAGAATTTAATAAGTGTTGATTTGGAGACGCATGTGTCCACACTGACTACACCAGGGATGGGCAACTCCAGGCCTCGAGGGCCGCATTCCTGCATGTTTTTCAACAAATTGGCTGGGCACACCTGAAGCAGGTAATCAGTCATGAGTAGGGCTTGGATATCTGGAAATCCTGCACACACTGCGGCCCTCGAGGCCTGGAGTTGCCCATCCCTGGACTACACTGTCATCCTGCTGCTATGCTAATGAGCTGGAGACGCACGGAGCGCTTTAATGTCGGACAAGATTTTCACCGACCAAACTTACAGACATGGTGGAGGAATACAACATGAATCTACATTAAATGCACAATAAATCCACATTACAGAGCCGGTGTCAGGCTGAACTCGCCTTCCACCCCGTGAGAGTGCTGCATTTTTACTGTCAGTAACATCATGACTAGAAACCAACACATACACACATTTGATTTAATTGAAAAAATAATTATTTGGAGGCAGAATTAGGAAACTATGACACTAAAAACGTGTTCATAACATTTATGAATCACTTT
>BSAI01000005.1:1016702-1053671 GCA_036245035.1 Adrianichthys oophorus
CTCCCCGCTCTGGTCTGGTCTCACGGCAGAGGCTCTCTGCGGCGAACGTGAACCCACAGAGCGGAGATGGTTGATCAGCCCACCGGCCCGCTCCGATCTACTACTGTTTAGAATGGTCCAGCGGGCAGCGGCGCCTGCTGTCCCCGTGACTGGTGACCAGCGGTCGGGAGAGAGCCCCGTGTCTGAGGCGCTGTCGGGGGAGGCGATGTAGAGAGGAACTGATCAATTCTGGAAAATATTTTTATATCTAAAAGGACAAGTTTTTTAAAAATCCTTATTTACACTTTTTATATTAATTAGCCGGCATATCTGTTCAAGAAAGCTGGAAAATATCAAGTTTCACCAGATATTATTCACCGTCTAAGTTCAGAGAGGCTGATCAGAAAACTCTGATGTCCCAGCATTCCAGTAGCATTTAAACGCATCAGTTATGCACGAATCTGGGAGACGTGAAGAGTCTCAAATCAGATTTATGTGTAAATGTGGTTTTGTGTGTGCGTAACAAGTGATTCGTGCATATTTTTTTTTAAAGATTTGTGCGTGTAGTTAGTTTCAAGCTGTCGTAATTTGAAGTTGTGCATGTTGTACTTTGTATTTTTTAATATTTTGTAATTTTTGTAGTCATGCACAAAATGTATTTTATGAGTTACAAATCAAGAATTACGCACGCACAAATCCAAAGTTACGCACAAAATTACGCACGCACAAAACGGACTGATACTTATTTCTCTCCATAGTTAACATGTTAACAGGAGAAATCCGTCTCCAAAACAGACATGTCAAACGTAAAACTAAATGTACTGTTCTTATATTTCTGAAAAAGTTGTGCACAAAGTATGCCCAGATTAGTTTGTGCACAACATTTTCTTATTTGCTTTCTTATTGACAGCTATTCTACCCCATAGCCATCCTCGTGGAGCTTGTCGTGAGGAAATAAAGAACAGAAAGTCGTGGGTGCTCCTGCAGCGGCCTCGTGCTGGGGGGAGCAGGAACGTCGGCGGCGGTGGGACTCACCGGCTCTCCTGCAGCGGAGGATGCTGCGGACCTCCTGCACGGTTCTGCGGTGCGTCAGTTTTTCGTCTAGTTCTGGGTGTCGGTAGCGTTTTGGAAACCGTTCTTTGATTACGGTGGGTTTCCCCAAAAACTCTGCCCGGTAGACGCGGCCCTCTGCGCCCTGCTTCAGGATTTCTGCGCTCCGCAGCAGCTGAAGAGTCGCCATGTTGGAGCAGCTTCCTTCTTCTGTCGCCGTTTCCGTGGCGGTTTTCTGGCAGTGTTAGATTCACTGCCATCTGCTGGACTGGAGTGTTTCTGAAAGAACCAAATTCTCTTTCTTGTCTAATTTAAAACAACGTTGTTTGTCATATATGTCTCATACAGTTTCTCCAGTTATCTGTCATCTTTTTATGTATTCAGGAATTCTCCTTCATACCTTTTCACATTCCATTGAAGGGCTGTTCATGCATTTTTGTCAGAGCTTTCACATTATTCCTGCCGATTAGATCAGGGGTCCAGTCGTTTTGTCAGACGCGGTACCGAACATTCGGGACGCATCCAGCGCCGGTACCCTAGCCCAGTCCACATTCAGAACCGGTACTGGGTTACAATTAGGGTTGGGGTACCTGGTTAAGGTTAGGGTACTGGTGCCGTATGGTACTGGTGCTGGTTTCAGGCCTGGAGGTTGGGAAGCCTTCATTTAATTGGATGAGCCAGCGCGTCAAAAAACGACGAATTGGGGACACCCAAAGTGTCAATCTTGGACGCAGAGGGGTCCTTACCCGTGCGTCAATATGTGACGACTTGGGAGTGAGAATGGGCTGTCTAATCATCTCTTAACCTTACACAATGAGAAAGCACATTGTACCATTAGAACACTGGAGTAATAGTTGCTGGAAATGGACCTCCAATCATCCATGTAGATAATGTCCCAAAAACCAGACATTTGCAACTATAATAGTCTTGTTTAACCATTTACTACATTATTGCTGTCTAGAGCAGGAGTGTCAAAATTCAGGCCTCAAGGGCAGGTGTTCTAGATGTTTTCCAACCAACCTGCCACTGAAGCTCCTTTTTGGCCAAGCACACCTGATCCTGGTAATCAACAGCAGATAATGCAAGGTTTCTGGAAAACCAGCAGGAGGCTGAACCCCAAGGCCTGGATTTGGACATCTCAGGTATAGAGTGTATTTCTGATTTGATTACATTTTCATCATTGAAAAACATAGTGCTTTTCTTTTAAAAATAGCAACATTTCTAAGTGACCCCAAACTTTTGAATGATGTGTGTGGGGGGATGGGGGCAAACACCGCGTATCCTACCATCAAGTCTCTTCAATTGAGACAACTGAGACTTGAGAGGAGGTATACATTCCCCCAAATGCCACTCCCCCCTCACACATCCACACACATACACAATACTTAAAACACACACGTACAAACCCACACCATCTCCCAGCATAGCACAAGAAAAATCGGGACCGGCTTAAAAGAAAAAAAAAAAAGAAAAAATAGAAAAAATATAAAAAAATTAAAAAGTAAAAAAAACATAATAATAATAATAAAAAAATATAAAAAATAAATAAAAATAAAAAACACACTAATAGGTGTTTATTTTTTTTAGTATTTCAGTTCTCCCCACCCAACCAGAATACTATGGAAGCAATTGTGACTCATATTTCAAAATAAAAGCCTATACCAGAAATGCTTTTTCATTTTCAAAATACAGCTGCCTCCATTGACTCAAAAATAAAATGACAACTCAATCCACCAAAATGCTTTTTCATTTTCTACTTCATCACCGCTCATTCTGTGATGTAATCAAAGCGATAATGCAAAGGCAGATTGCTTTTTCGTTTTCACATTCACCACGCTCAACGTGTCTCATAAATGACTTCCAGCTGGCAGTTCCATAGAGTCATAGAAGGGATGTGAATGACTGGTCGTCCCCTTCCATGCGCGACCCCCTCCAGTTGCTGAAGTACTGAGAGCAAGTTAGCCACGACAAACTTTGTTTGCATTGGTTTCAGAGTGTTCAGCCAAGCTCTCTAAAACCTGCTCAATTCTGTCATGAGCATCACACTCTGAAACTGTTTGTAACTCCAACTGGGAAGTTAATTCCAACAAGAATCAGCACACCCATTTGAGATCGCCATGCCGTTTGCCGGTAGCATCAATAACGCAGAAGAAGACACACACATTCATACACTGATGGTGGCTCCGCTGCCGAACACTGGCGCCAACCTTCCATCAGAGGCAATGTGGGGTTCAGTGTCTTGCCCAAGGACACTTCGACACGTGGGCGGGCAAGGCGGGAATCAAACCTGCAATCCTTCGATCACAAGCCGACTGCCCTTTCCACTGCACCACAGCCACCCAACTTCAATCCTTCCGGTTTACCTGACCAGGGCCCGTGGGAGGAGCCCCGGCCACCAGGCGATCGCCTGTGAGCCCCACCTAACCCCAGACCTGGCTCCAGGGTGAGGCCCCGGTAACGCCGATCTGGGCGACGTAACTGGATCTTTGATAGTTTTTCTCATGAAGGGGTTTGTGAACCGCTCTTTGTCTGGCTCGTCACTCAGGACCTGTCTGCCATGGGAAACCCCAGACAGCATAGCTCCTAGGATCACTCGAGCACTCAAATCCCTCCACCACGTTAAGATGGCAGTTCATGGAGGGGATTTTTTTTTTAATGTTCATTTCATGTATTCATTTATTTTTATTTATGTTGTATTTTTAAATTTAATTTTAATTAAAAAAAATGTAAATGTTTTTTTAATTATTAATTAATTATTATTTTTTTATATAATGTTTATTTTGATTTTTTTTGTTTTTTTGTTTATGCACACCTATTAGTGGGTTGCAATGTGGTCATCACCTCTTTCTTCTTTTCTCATTCATCCAGGTCATTGAGCTCATTTTGAAGAGCTTCAATGTGTTGCCCCAGAAATGGGATCTCATCCAGGGTTATCCTTTTCCGTTTCTACCTTTTCTTCATTGCATTCAGACTTCAGCGTCAGCTCAACCTGCAAGTCATGGACTTGGTTCTGGAGAAGGTCTTGTTCTTTCTTTGCCTTCAAATTTTTCTCTTTTGCTTTTAAAACTTGGTCCTCTGCATTTTTCAAAAGTGAAATCTTCTTCTGCAGGTCATCAAGTTCAAGAAGAAGGCAGACGTTTTCATCCTCCACTTGGTTAGTTTCTGCTTTTATGTCCATGTATTCATCCTCCAGTGTTTGACGATGCTGCAGGAGATCAGTCAGCATGGTTTTTGGGCCTTTGAGGTCCTTTGTTTCCTCTTTCAGGGGTCCCAGTTTACTCAGCATGTTGTTGTACTGAACAGCCAGTTTACATACTCCCTCTTGCTGCTTTTTCAGATGTGAGACTCTTCCTGAAGCTTCTTCTTCTTGTCTTCAAGTTGGGACTTTTCCTCAGAGACTCTGTGATGTTCAGCTTGAAGCTCTTTTATTTCCTGATTTTTCATCTGGAGAGCTTTGAGTTCTGTCTCTAAAGCTGCATTTGCCTCTTTTGAAGCCTGGATCTGAACCTGCAGGTCTTGGACTTGGCTCTGGAGACGGTCTTGTTCTTTCTTTGCCTTCAAACTTTCCTCCTTTGCAACATGAACTTTTTCTTGCAGCCCATCCAATTTTGAAATCCTTCCTTGCAGCTTTGCAATATTTTGGTTCATGTTGGAGAATGTTTTCCTCAAGTCATTGCTCTCTGCTTGTTTCTCCTTACATTCAGATTCCAGGGCTTCACGGTGTTGCAGTTCATCTGCCAGCATGTTTGTTTTTGCTGTGAGAACATTTGTTTGACCTTGAAGCAATTCCAGTTCTCTCTTTTGCTCTTCACGTTGAACAATCAGTTGAAGTGTTTCCTCCTTCTGCTTTGTCTGGTCAAAAATAATTTTTTCCAGTTGAGCCCTCAGATCTGTCAGTCGTGACTATTCCTCTATCATTGTAGGATAGTTCACCTCCATCTTCTTTTGTTCCTCGGTTTGTTCTTGCAGCTCCTGAAGGTTCTGCCTCAGTTCATCAGTTTGCTGCTTCAAAGCCTGGAATTCTTCAAATTCCTTTTTCAAATCCGGTTCCAGGTGTGCTTTGCGGGCTGTCTTTTTCTGCAGTTTCTTCGGTTGAGACTGCAGAGCTCTGTTCTCCTGTTCCAAACTTTTTCGCTCAGACTTGTAGCCAGAAATGTCTTGCTTCATTTCTTGCAGTTGCTGAAGTTTGGTCTGAAGTGCATCCGTTACTGCTTTCAGGTCTTGCTTACTTTCTGAAACCTGAGGCGTTCTTTTCCTCTCTTCCTTACACAGTGTTTCCACGTATGTCTGCTTTTCCATGTCGAGTCTTAGACTCTCCAACTGCTTTGTCGTTTTTTGTTTTCCTCAATAGCAGCTTTCAGTGATTTTTTCTGTTCTTTGTATGATCTTTTTTTTTTTCGCAGTGCAATGATGCCGTCAATGCACCCAACCACATCTGGAAATCCTGAAGGGGAACTCGTATTATTGGCTGATTTACAAAAGTCTCAGCAAGATTTAATGAAGTGATCATTCTTCAAGCTTACCTAACTGGAACAAATTCAATACCGCTGACCTGTAATTCTGTGAAACTCCTCTTCAATCTCTCTGAGGGGTTTGTGTCCAGGAAAAACAACAAATGGGTAAAAAGCGCTTGAGCGCGAAGCAGACTTTCCTGACGATTCTTCCAACAGTGGCCTTACTGATGTGCTCGGCATCCCCAATATTATAAAGAAAACTACCATTTGCAAATGCAACACAAAGCATCTGCTCGGATGTCAGAGCACGACCACGATGGGTGGCTTGTATGATGTATGGGCCAGTGAGATTGTGAATGTATAATATCGAGTCTCTGGAGGAAAAATGGTATCGCTCAAATAAAAATGAATTGGGAAATGCCAGGCAATCGACTTGGGACCTCAAAATCCTTTCCTGACGTAAATGATTACCTCTGGATTAATCCAGCCTCCTCGTCTACGGGATCCTCTATAAATGGTCATGCCATGTTGGTTTCAGCGTGGGGGAAACACGCAGTCTCTAATGTGAATGCTCTCAAAATTTAAATGAGGAATTCCTAATTGAACATCCTTCACTTTAAAAAAGGGCGGAGACCGCAGGGAACTCTGAGTTTCCTGAAGGAAACCTGCTCCAAACCAGGTTGGGTTTACAGAGTCAGTTGCCATAGTGATTAGCTCTGAGTTCAGCTTACCTCGCTTTGTGAAACTGGTTTGGTTTAACCCACTTTCACAGGTTTAAGTCACCCCCGTTTCTGAAACCAGAAACTCCTCCGGAGTTTTCTTTAACTCTGGGTTAACAAACTCACGAGTTTCAATAAAACCTGCTTCTTAAAACGGGCAGAGTAAAGTTGGCCACACAGCCGTTTATTTAGGTGACAGGTTAACATAAAAACCAAATAAGCTGAAAAAAACACCTGAAGGCTAACTTCATGTTAGAGACACACACATCACACTAACAAGACCAGGGGTGGTAACACAGAGGTACACGCCGTGTTGCAGATCTGCAGCCGGGTGAGTTTTAGAGATGTTGAAGTTTTGAAAAGTACGTCTGCTGTGTCTGTTTCTGTCGAGGACAGGATCTCTACATGTTGTTGCCGCAAAGACTTTGACTCTTGTTGGCAAAAAGGTCCAGGATTTAGATGCACATCTCCAAACAACAGAGAGCAGGGGTATTTTTGCACCCCCTGAGATTTGTGTTAATCTTGTGGTTTAGAGGCCCGGGCATCGTTTGCAGATATGATGTGAGAGAAGATTGCAACATATCCAAATCCAAAATAATGTTGTTCTCTTTTCTCAAAATGCCTCCATAGTCACTTCAAAGTTCTCACATCCTGTCAAACGCGGTGGTGTACCGCAGGTGAGTAGGATATAAAGGGCATAAAGGCCCAGTAAGCCACAAGTAATGAAGAAACTGGCCAGGTGAAGAGCAGGTTTGTCGTGTTTGTCTTGGATATTGAGGTAGCACTTGTAGTCATGTTAAAAGTTCATGTAGCGGAGAATGGAGTCACCCAAACCGCTCACGGCTGCAGCCGCAATTAATCATGACCTGAAATTAATGAATCTATTTTGTGAAAAGTGAAAAGCCTCGTTGTAATATAATTTCATTTAAATTTTTGAATTTGTGGCACAGGAAAAGATCAAAATACAACAAAAAAAGGTGGCTTCATAAAGTTCTCGTTATAACACACTGGATAACCTTTGCTTTTATAGAAAATTCAGAAAAAAATAAAGTGAAGTTGATAAAGTTGGCCACACCCACAATGTCAGTGGCAGACATAGCAGTTTGGGGGCCCCAGCCGAACAAAAACATGGGGCCCGCTGCAGTGGTTGTATGAATTAATTTTTTAGAAATCCTTACAGACGGTAAAACGCTAACCTGCCTTATTGGTCCACTTTTAGACAGTTCCAATGTCAAGAATCTAGAAATGTTGATAAGCATTTAAAAAGTGAAATCACATTTAAATGTTAAACAGATGTATTATTTTTACTTGAAAAAGCATTACATTTATTGGATATATGCTAATTTACCACTCACTATGAAATAAAAAATAAATGTATATCTATATAAATATAGTTACCATTTTCTGCCCCTCTCTTTGCCTTTCCTCACTTTTTTTTTTTTTTTTTTCTAATTCTTGACTCTCTTTATGCTCTATTCCTTTGATTCAGTTTTTCTTTTTCATTTTGTGCCTTCATATTTTGTCAGGTTATGGTTTTCCAGCCCAAAAGTCCTCAAAAAACCACCAAAATCACCACTATAATCAGTGATCATTCACCATAACTAGCAGTAATTAATCCTGAAATAATGACTCCTTTTGAACTTTAGTAGAACAATCAGAAAAAGGAAGGACATTTTTATAAAAATCCACAAATAATCAAACCCTAAAATTTCTAGCATAATTTAATATCCTATTATGACCAAAAGTGGAAATTGTTCTTGTGTTTTTACTTTTTGTAAATTTAGGCAGTGTTAGGTAAGTTACTTCTAAAAAGTAATTGATTGCTTTACTTAGTTACTGGATCAAAATTGTAATGAAATTACTCATAACTCATTTGAAAAAGTAATTCACTACTCGTGACTTTACTTTTTTCCACTCATACAAATTCTCAAGGGAAACAGCTTCAAACAAACAAGATCCTCGTCTTTCATTTAACAGAGCTCCTTTAAAAAAGAGATTTTTAATCTCATTATGACTTATCTGGTTAAATGAAGGTAAATAAATAAAATAAAACAAAATAATAAAAAACTAGGTTTTTAAAGCAATAACCTTGTGCACGGTATGAACATGGTTCAAGACATTACCTGGCTTCATTTGAATTCAGACAACAGTGTGAAAAATGACACAAAAACAAGTGACTGTTACAACATATGTGGTCTATGCTACAGCTCAAAGTCAGATGTGGAAAATACTGATATCTTCATATTCATCTCTATCAAATCTACAAACAAGCCAGTTTTTTGAAAACACAAAGAACTATTAAATGCCTCCATGTTCATTCTGGACAACCTGTGTTCATGATAAGCTTTTCAATTATTCTAGAAATTTTAGGATTTTATTATTTGGGAATTTTACAAAAAATAAAATTTGTGTGTCTTTCTCTGTCTTAAATACCCGGCAGATGCTAATTACGACAATCGGCCCCACCTGCCAGGTGAGCAGAATGACAGAGGGTAGAAAAAGGGTGCAGTCATGGGCTATGTTACCAGAACTTCTTTTTTAGGTGTGCATGCACACCCAGCAGCCAATCAAAATTGAGTATTCACCCGGACCATGGTACAAGTTCATTTAAAGTGCAAAAAGACAATGTTTGTTTCTTATGGCTGTATATGAGCATCTTTGTTTTCTTGGAGTAATACTCCAGACATAAAAGTCATGAGAGTTCTGCTGATCTTACTGTTGATGCGTGTTGTGCACACAAATTACATTTCTGGGATATCTGAGCTGACACTTTTTAACATTTCTGACAAAAAAAAAAAAAAAAAAAAAAAAAATTAGTTTTTTGATTCAAAGTTCATTTTTCATGGTATATGTCAGAAATACACTTTTTATTGGTCAAGAAGTCCGTTCTCTTTGTGCAGAACGTCTGAGCACAGCACACACAGATAGGACACAAAAAAGGCAGACTGTAATGGTATAGAAAATGGGTAAAGGGATAACAAAGAACAGGAGTATGGACAAATGGGAAACAGGGAAAATAATAATAAAAATGTAATTAGCTTTGTAATCCTTGTGTTATCCTGAGATATGGTGAACATGTGTTTGTTTGAGTGTGTGTGTGTATACATGGCTGATGTACCGGTATGTAGACAATTTATTTACTTTTTCTATTTGGATCATAGAACAATAAAAGACACCATCAAGGGAGTTTTGAGCCTTTGACAGCTTGTCATGGGCAGAAAATCCGAATGTAAGTTTTATTGACCGGTAACTACTTAACTACTTTATATGTTTTTCTGGTTCAAAACTGAAACAGTTTTTAACACACTAAGCCACACAAAACATACAAACTACTAAATCCCCCAAAAAATTTACACTTAAGCTTTCTTAAATACACCTCACAAAATGTTTGAGCCTGCACTTCCCAGTGCCCAGGCAAAAAAAAGTACAAGCAAAAATAATCTGACATCAATAAGTCACCCTTGTCAAACACCAAAACTGGGTACAACAGCCAGGAGAAGCTAGATAATCAAATGATCTTGTTGCCTAAAGTATGACAGTTTTGAAGTAAGAAAGCAGCCATGTTGTTGGTTTAGAGACTGATGCAGAGACAGGAGGCAGAGCTGGAAGTAGCAGAGATAAAGATGTTGAGGTTTTTTTTAGGAGTGCTACTCTATTCAAACATTTTGTTGTTTATTTAAATATTTAGCTGTTATCTTAACTTGTAGCTGTTTATCTAGACGTGTTTGTTTATTAGACATATACTTGTTATTCAACCATGTAGTTATCGAATGAATGAAGCTCACTTTTCTTTAATTGTTTCATGTACATCACCTGTCCGTCCGGGGTTGAGGATCTCTCCCTCATGTGGACAACCCTGAGGTTTCTTAGTTTTTTCCCCAAAAAGAGACAGGGTTTTTTTTGAGTTTTTCTTTACTGAGAAGGAGGGTGTAAGGACAGAGATGCAAATATTTTTTTTTTACAAATACTGGTGTCAGCCCAATGAATGAATCAATTAGATAAATGCAGGGAAGCAGATGGACACGTTGAGAGAAGGAACAGTGATGATGTTGGTAAAAGGACGCTGAGGAAAGAGGTCCAGAGGAAGTTTAAAGAGGAGGGTCATGGATGCATGGATGCCAAGAAGGAGTACATGAGGGTTGATGTTGATGAGTGAGGAAGATATGCAGAGAAGGTTAGTATGAAGCAGGTGATTCGCTGTGGCCCCCCACAAAGGAAGCAGTCATTTTTTTAGGGTAAAACAAATCATAACGGTGGTATGAAGATTAGATCATACCACCGTGCACAGCAACATAATTGTTCAGGTGTCCCGACACTCCTGTATATCACACACATCATCAGGACTCTTTTGTGATACAACTTTATTTGGCTTCTGTGTGTAAGAATTATAGAGTTCTCATGAACTCAGTTGGCAGTTAATCAAACTCATATATTTATAAATATTTGACAAATAAAATCTACATACACTTAATACAAAAAGAAAAAAAATAGTTAAGGAGTGAGTCCATGTTTAACTCAGATGGTTATAACTGAACGGAATGAAGTGCAGCAAGACTTTAAAAAAGATGGATGTTCAATATAATTATAAATCTGTGATTTAAATACATAGAACAAGTAAACCTGCTGAAAAGAAAAAGCATGGTCATTGAGCACACAAATCAAACATGGAGTAAGTAAAATGCAGCAGAACACTCAAAGACACACACTGTGAATTCAAAAGCAATGCTCTTTGGCTTCAGGTTGAAAACATCAGTCAGTTTAGAGTGACTAGACTGAAGCACAAACATACAGTTAGAATGTGACAAATTCACAGCATTTTATCACATGGTTTCTGCCCATACACTCAGGCACTTTGTGAATCTGCTGGGTTTTTTTTGTTGAAAACTAGAAGTTAAAGACTGAAGATAACTACATTTCACACCACAAAGTGCTTTCAAGTTTTGGTGGAATCTACTCTGAAGCTCATAGTCTACTGTAATATTCTCATATTTTAGATAATCACCTCATCTTTTTCATCCTAATGATGATAAATAAAGTTAAGTTCACACAGAACGCGATTCGCACGTGCAGTTTCAATGTCAAATCACGCTGCGATTTGAGTGCAGGGCACAGAACATCGGGCACAGTCAGTCAGGCAGGCGTGGAGCGTTGATCCAGCAGCGGTGCAATTTGAGCGGCAGGGCACAATTTGGGCATCACGTGTCCAGAGTTCTAAAATATTAACTTTGGTGAGGTTGCTGCATCACATCTTCCAATCAGGGACTCCGCTTTGGGCATGTGACGTGTTCAGTAACTCGATCACTCGCCAGCCTTCAGGAGGCAGCCTGCTCGGGCCTTCTGAACTTTATGACATTTTTATTATTTTCATTAAGACAGCATTAAAACAAATCTTCAAATTGTATTCTTTTTTTAAAAAATGTTCTGGGTTAATGCAGGACAGCAAGTGGGTCACAGAGAGACAGAAATGCAGCCAAAGCCAGCTGTGGTTCAGACGCAGCTCCTGCAGTCGATGGTGAAAATCACCGTACTGGAAGAGTCACTGAATGATCTCATGAACCCAGACATGGAGACATGATTACTGATGCTTTTAAAGAGTTCTGTAACATAAATAAACCTGATGTCTAAACATCATCTATTTCTTCCATGTATTTTAAATGACATAAAGACAGACACCCCTCAGGCTAAACACATCTGGCAGTAGCTCCTCCTACACACATCTGGGGCATCAAGCTTATAAACACATTTTTGGACAGATGACAAGCAGCGAATTGATCACGGGTCGAAAGAAACAGAGCTGACGTGTATTTGATGCGCGAATCGCGTTTGGTGTGAACGTAGCTGAAGGCTCCTTGGCAAGGCAGATGAATGTACTCATCATCCCAAAAATCTTTTCACTCCTGCATTTATCTGCATTACATTCTCAACACTCAGACACCATCTCAGGAGCTGCTATAGGTTCACTGGTTATCTCAATTTACAGGTGTGACACAAAACTATTTTGTTCAACAACTTAGAACTCTAGCTTTGCACCACAGGTTTCCAAGGAGTTGCTGTGATGAACTTTTTTTTCAGATCATGCTGACAAAAGATAAATAAATAAATGAAGTAAATTTGTATTTATTTGAATTTGAATCTTTTTTTCCTTCTCCAGTCTGTCCAGCAGCTGAGCAAACAGGCTCTTCTTTTGGGCAGATTTTATTTGAGTGTTTGTTGTGCACTCCACATGCAACTTAACTTAAAAAAATAAAATATTTTTATTTGAATTTCTAACACAATTAAATGTGAAGTGAATACATTTTGATTCAATGAGAAAGCATGAAACCCACTCCCCAACAGGCACAGCATGTCTATTAGACACGTCTATTGTGGATGTTTACAGGGCATCTCTGACAACTCTGTTCTGTTACTCTATTAGATGTTTACCAGTAGTGTTCTGAAAGGTATCTGCATATAGAGGTCTGCTACACATCAACATGCAGCCATCTAATCTCAGGATATTTTTAGATGTTTATTAGAATCCTTTTTTTTTTACATTTACGAGTTAAAAGCATAAATACTGTAATGTTACATCCATTCATCTTCAGAACCCACTGCATCTCTTTTTTGACATTGAAGGTGGTGTACATCCTAACCAGGTCACCAGTTTGTCACAGGGTCAGACAAACAAACAGGAGCAATTTACAGACAGCAGTTGATCTATGAAGCTTGTTACTGAACTGTAGGAGGAAACAGGAGAAAATCCACTCCTGTAGAGGAAGAACATGCAAACTTCACACAGAACGGTCCATCTGGGATTTGAACAAGGTTCCTCTAATTGTAAGGTGAAAGGGCTAACCACTACATCACCATACAGCTTTTTTGTTGACGGACAACTAGTAATCACAAAGTTCTACATTCCAAGCAGTAGCACATGTTTCTACTGAATTGACCTGGGGTTAAAGGTCAAAGAAACTTGCATCAAAACAACAATCCAACATAAACATTTCTGTTTAGATTTGTAACTTTTCCAAGATAATATCCATCTATTGTAAATGTAGATAACTAATAGACATCTTGTGTCTAGTGGGAAGAAACTACCTAAATAGCTTGTTTACAACGTGCATGATGGGACGCCATTTACCGTTTTACCATGGGACCGCGAATCAATTGGCTGTGGTAAAGTCTGCTAGAGATCTAAACCGTGATGTGCAACAGACCTCTATGAATTGATGTCTTTTAGATGCATAATTCATTTCTGTAGCTGTACGCTTTGACATAGCCACGATTTTGGTATCAGATAGATACGTCTGTGCTAGTGGGTCACAACAAAACAGCTGTCAAATTTAACAAGGAAGAAGGTTTTACTTTTGGTTCTCTGTTCTCAGCTCACTGGCTTTATAAGTGTAGCCAGAAACAATTTTATAAGAGTTTGAATAGAAAAGCGACAGGCAGAACCATGAAAATCTTTAAACCTGGACAAAAAAAAACACAAAACCATTAGCCTAATAGTAAAAATGTAAACAATAAAATTGAAACTCAAAAATCAACTGAATGTTCTAATTAAAAATTTTAAAAATCTTATTTTTATGGTTTTAGTTAGTGGCCACAATCAGCTTGGACATGGTGCTGGGAGATGGTACTGGAGCAAACTTATGTTAAAGGTACAGCAAATATGTTAGGCTTTTAAGAAGAACTGCAACCAGCCACTACTTTAATGAGTTCAATGACAGGAGCAGAGATGGACGTTTTACTGGAATACTTTCTATCATCCATTGAAAATGCATTGCTGATGACAAAACTCTTTTTAAGGGGATCTGTCATCTCTCCACAGAGTAACAACTATAACATTTGACTTCCTCATAACCAGAAACAGTCAAGCTTTCAACAAATTCCACTCTGTATTTATAGTGCAATAAAAAATCCACAAAACTCTTTGGGGCTGTTCTGTCACCTGCTCAGATTCATGATGGATAAAGTTTGTCTCAAGACCGTTTTGAATCAAAGATTTAAGGTGAACAGTGATGAAAAATAGAGAAACAACATAAAAAAATCAAGTGAAGGTCTTTGATGTGTTTTTCTATCTTCTCTTTCTACTTGTATCTGATTAAAGCTATATTAAAATGCAGGAAGAGTAAAGGTGCTAACACACCAAATGCTATTCATGCGGCAGAGGCGGCCAGTTTCAATGTAAAGTCAACGGTTTAGATGCGAATTGAGGTTCTGTGGAGTGAATTGTGCGGCCAGCGCAGCAACAAAGGCTGGAAACAGCACAAATTGAGCGATGCAGCATGACATGTCTGTGTCAACCAATCAGGGACTCAACTTTGGGCACGTCAGAGAGAGACGGAAACAAAGCAGAAGCGGCCGTCATCCAGACACAACAGGACTGAAGCTCACTATAACCAGAAAATCTCTAAATCAGGGGTGATCAGATTTTTTTGGCATGTGAGCTTCTTAAAACACATCAAATAATGTGAAGTTTTCAAGTGTTCAAACATACAACCAACATGCTGTTACAACAGAAACACATGATTCCTGTTTCAAAACCAGGAAAAATCCACAGATGAACAATTTCTTTCATGACTACCTTAGCCCTTCACTCAGCGTTGTGGGGATAGCTGTCTCAGACAAACCCTTCTGTACATCAGCTGCTCTTGTGGTGAATGTGGTCAGTTCACATGCATTAAATATTATTTTTGTTATTGAAAGAACCCCGGGTTCAAATGCCACACCCGGCTTTCATAGTTTGTTGAAACTTTGTTCCCTTAAATTACTGATCACACACGACTATAAATATAAATTAAAAACATCAGGATGATTTTTGGGATTTGAAACATCATTGGAATGGATTTTTTATAACCATGAGTTTTTTAGTAATACAAAGTTAACAGAAATAAATGTAGTCTTTGAAACCTTTAGTTTAACCTTTGTTGTTGTTTTTTAAAAAGGTGTTCACAGGAATTTATTTTTAAAAAATTGTGTTTTCTTTTTGCTTAAAAAAATGCCAATATATATTCAAAAAGGAAAACACAACAATACTGAGTTTTGAACCAGGTAAGGGTAGGTAGTTTTACAAGCGCAGGACAAACTGCTGTCATCACAAGCACAGGCTTGTTTTAAGGAGTGTTTGCTATTTGATGACTGAATTTGACAGTTTTTGTGGGTAGAAGGTTGATATGTTTGGTCATTTCCTGTTGATGGCTGCAATCTCCATGGAGACGTGATCACTGATGTTTTTGTAGAGCTCTTTGATGAAGTTAAAACTGATTTCTAAACATCATCTGAGTCTTCCATGCATTGTAAATGAAATACAGACAAAGCTTTATGTAGTGAAGCTGGTGTAGATGCTAGCTCCTCCCACACGCCAACGAGGCGGCGAGCTTAGAGAATACATTTTTGACCACGCGGTGAGAGAGGGGCGGGACAAGGGGAACTGGCCGCGAGAATCACGTTGGTGTGAATGCACCTTAAGTAAGGCATAAAGTTTAACTGATGAGTAAAATCGTGTACTGTTTTTACCTAAAAATCACATTATTAAATGAAGAACTGCAGACGTAGGATATTTTAATGTTGTTGTGGTGACATTAATGGGATGAAACTTCTTTGTTAATAGCATGTTTTGTGTGCCTGTTAAATACAATAAAAAAGAAACTGTGGTTTAAATTTGTCAACGTTATCAGTGAAAACTAGTGTTGAGTTTGTTTGACTGAACAGCTCTTCCCTATAAAAAAGCTTGAAAATGCTTCTGGTGTGGCCCAACAAACAAGACCTCTGGCTTCAGCAAGTTGTCCTCTGACATCTGAGTCATTCTGTAGAAACACCAGCATACAATTGATGGCAGTGTAGTTTTGTTTTCTGGAGTTGGAGTAAATCTATTTTTAAGTATGACAATAAAAAAATATTCTCAAGAATATTAAATTTCAATGATTGGATAAGTCTAAGCTCCAAAGTTACCTGTTCAAGTATCTTTTCTCTGACATGCTTTGAAGTTAAGTTCTGCCAAAACAAATCTTTCTAACGGGGACTAAATGAGGGGACCAGAGGGACACGAGTGATGTAGTTCATGCTGTGACTTCAGTTACAGTGAAACTGCTGAGTTAAATAGGAATATTTCATACTTTAGTATCTTTACTACTTAAGAATCAGTGTACTATAGTGCTCTTCAGTACCTAATGACAACATTTCCAGACATAAAAAAATGCATCACATTTCCTGCTTGAACTTCTTGAACTTGAACTTCTCTTGGTGGAGCTTCACACAAAAAGAAGACAAGAACTGAAATTTACTGACCTGTTGACTAAAACAGCAGGATTATGTCAGAAATCAGTGAAAAAAAAAATCAAAATCCCCCAAGTGTCTCACTCCAAATCTAGAAACATTTTTGTCTTTGGAACATTAAACCAAAAATTGCAATGCCTTAGTTGCCACAGAATAATTTGAACATGATTTGTTTCTGCCAAGAGTAACATGTAGTGTCTGACATGAGGTATGGCTGATGACTCCACTCTCCCACAGAGAGCCGGCCCACTTCATTGTCACACCATGGTTTAGTTCAGCAGCTGTGACTCAGAATCAGTCCTGACCTCCACACTGCTCTGAAGATTCCTCCCAGAGTCCACAGAGCAGTGTCACCTGAACATGGGAGGTAATGCTACAAGCCAATACCCCTCTGGGATGAAGACGTGAACCCATGACCTCTATAGTAAAGTAGGATCTCATGATGACTCCTGACAATGCTGTATATGGGTTTGCAGAAACGGTTATGTCTCATCTGTCAAACATCACTCCACAGCACCAGGAGCGCCTGACCATGCACAAACATTTGATCTTCTTTGAAGAATAAATGACAAGAAAAAAGAAAGCTCAGTGATGAAGGGAGGGAGAGGGTTTACCTGGAAAGTGGGTGGAGCTTAACGCATTTTGACTTGATCAAACCTCTTTTCTTCTTTGATGTACTTTTTATTGGTAAAAGAAAACTG
Organism: Adrianichthys oophorus; assembly: GCA_036245035.1. Lineage (NCBI taxonomy): Eukaryota > Metazoa > Chordata > Actinopteri > Beloniformes > Adrianichthyidae > Adrianichthys > Adrianichthys oophorus. Next base: position 1,033,863 of record BSAI01000005.1, read on the forward strand.
TTATAAACTATTATAAAACCTTTGGAATTAATTAACTGAAGAACCGAGAGAAGTAAGAGATGATCAAATGTCAGACAGCATGAAGAAAAACTTTCAATAAAAGCTTATAGCCACTTTATGACCAGGAAAAATTGTTAGGGGTACTGGTCTGCACAAACACACTGGATCAAGTCGTAAAAGCTCACCAAGTACCAGAGACCACATCAGCTGCACCGCCTTATGATGTGTGAAACTCCACCCACCTGCTCCTCCAACCCCCAAAACAATCTTCTGTCATTTTAAAGGTCAGCATGAAGCTAAGGAACAGTGAGCTACATCCTGTTCATGCTGAGTCTCGTCAGCTACTGCTTTACTCCTCTTCCTCTTCCTCCTCTTCAGCCATCACCTCCACCAGCAGCTCGGCGGTGCAGGTTGCTTCACCAAGGATGTTAACTGCCTTCACTGTGTATTTGGCGTCATCATCACCTGACACCTGTAGCATCAAAAACAGATGGAACAAGTCGGTTTGATTCATTTCTGTCTTTTTCCTTTCACCCCAAATAAAGAAGACCCAAAAAAGAAGAGCTTTTCATTAGAAGCTCATCATGTCTGACCAATCAGTAGACTTCAATAGAAACATCCAAAAAATGTCCTCACAATCTAACCCGGACGTCTACAGCAAAGACGTGTGACCCACATTAGAACACTCTCATATTGATTACTATAACACAGTCCGTGTTACAGGTAAAACCACCAGCCCCCCCGTTTATATCAATTTTAGAACTTAAAAAGAACATTTGCTGGGAAAAAAGGGTTTTCCCATGCAGTTTTTGCAGCATTATGATAGTATTTAGGTTGACCTCTGAAATGATTAGACTGCAGTTTCCATCCTCGTCATAGTCGATTTGAAAGTGCCGAGTCTCTTTGATGGGCTGGTCATCTTTGTACCACACCACCTCGGGGTCTGGGTAACCTACAACAAGCAGTCAGAAGTCAGCCCATACTCTCCCTTTTCTGTACAAGTCTTAACACTAAAAATGTTTTTCCATTCAAAGAAGTATCTCGCATTTAGATGGCCATTTAGCTCTTGGTCTGTTTATAATAAAAAAAAAACCTGTAATACACTTCAAAGTATAAACAAGTGTTTGCAGGACTATAGTTTAACAGGATTGTTGTTAAGTAAAGAACCAAATACAAATCTTTACAGACAGAGTACACTTTATTTTTTAGCAGTTTTTGTACTGAAGCAGATGTCTAAATTGTTGTTGAAAGACAGAGTGTAAAAAATACTGAGATTATTAATATGTAGCTTTGTATCTATTTGTATACTGATTCTCTGTACCTTCTATTTTGCAGTCGAAGCGGGCGGCACTGCCCTCCACGACCTCCACATCTTTGATGACCTTGCTGAAGCTCGGTTTGCACTCAGCTCTCTGCTCATACTCCAAACACTCCAGGAACTGGTTGTCCTCTAACACACAAACACAAACAGGTGCTTCAATTTTATCGCCAACCCCCTAGCCAAACCAAATCCTCTCAACCTAATATTAAAGGGACCCACCCACCTAGATAGGATGCCACACTCCACAGAAGCCTGAATGAAAATCTTTTTTTGTGTGTGTGTTTTTCAACATGTTCTTGTAGCATTTTTCTCATATTGGAGGACACGTTTTAGATAACTTAAAATTAAGGGTGTATTCAGACTGGAAAAATCATTTATGGAAATCAAATTATGGAAGTCCTACGGTTTGGAATCTTTGTCAGGATATTTCACGTACCCACTAGAAAAATTCTCAATGCTCAATAATACACATACGTTTTGTTTTATTCTGATAAATGCATATAAATATTTAAAAAATGTTGTAGTAATACTATGATTAAGGATGCTGAGAGATCATTTATACTGAACTCAGGCTTTATTTTTGGAACACAAACATTTTACATCACAAGGCAGTCATCATTCTCTCCCTCCCTGTCATTCATGGTGCAGAAAGAATGAAACATAACAGGATAAAATAATTAGGAGCAAAACAACACAAGATTGTGGCAGAAAGCTCCACAGTGATTGAGTGTCCAAGTGAGACTTTAGTTGTTTTAACAGGAGAGTATGCTAACACATGGGGCGTACCAAACGTTACTGATTCCGGTACCGCATCCCTAGACGTAACTTTCTGTTAGCTGCTTAGCCCAATTGAAATATCAGAGTAAAAGCAGTGCTTTTGTTGTAGGTCAAACTTCCCTTGCAGGGATATTTCCGTTTTGACATAATGTGCTGTGTTGTGAGTTAATTTTTTTGTGTTGTGACTAATTGTAGTGTGTTGTGTTGTGACCCTTCTTGGCCAAGATACAAAGCAAAGTAAAACAGTCAGACACCAAAGCACAAAGACAAAATCCCACACTTAAACCCCAATCTGACCAGACAGGTTAACTGGAATTTTTCTTCCCACAATTCCTTGCACTGCCAGATCTGACAGCAGGCCCAGTGTACCTGTGACCAATGAGATTTATATAACTGAACTAACTAGCTTGTTATATACGCAAAGTTGGACGCCATATTTGAATGGGATAGATGGCAGTTCACTGCTGTGCTACAATTGTACAAAAAGCTGGACATTTTTCTGTAAAATATTACTGTCAGCCAATAAAGGAGAACTTCTAGAATATATTTTAAGAAGATCTGAGTGATTTTACTCAGAACAGTGAACGTTTAGGCTGATCTTCTAGCCTATTCAAAGCCAATGGTAGCTCTAGACTTTGCGTTATTTCCACATTTTCTGGCAGGACCACCTATGTTTTATGTTTTATAGAGGATGACGATGGTATTTGAATGTGTGTTCAACCTCAGATCAGAGCAGACGACCCGCTGGTAAGCATATTACCAAGTGGAGGAAAAGAAACTAATACCCAGGATTTTCTCGGTAAGCGAAGAGGGAAGAGCCCACCGCTGAATCCCTGTCTGGCGGATGGACAGGGACATGCGGCTCACTGAAAACTGCCCGCCTGTCGCGTGGATGCCTTACTCCTTCTATTAGAGGCTGAGTGGGATCCACTTGTAGAACAGGAGCCCCCAGCCCAGCGTTGCTGCCATCCGTCGAGTTCTTTTGCCCTGCAGTAGTGCATCGCAACCAGCTCCAGCTCGATAAGTCTTGGTCATTGTATGCTTCAAAGCAAATGCAGCCTGGAACTCGCTGCTTTAGGGCCATGGATGAAGTGCTCACTGTGCCCCCACTACCGTCCACGGGGCCCCTTGGACCGATGGAACCGTCAACTGGGCTGTTTATGTCTTGCTCCTGCTCAACTCAATGAAAATGCATATGGATCCGAACGCCTCAGCCTCTTCATTACAGTAAGGTATTCGCAGTTTGTAGTTTTCAACCCCTGTGATGTGGCTCATGAACCGGCTGTGCTAGGAGCCAATAAGCAGTGGAAGCAGGCAAATTTGTACAAACACAGAGGATACCCGGATCTTTTGACAAGGAGCCTTAGCATCAAGGCAGATGAACCAAATTTTTTTAATATAAAAATACTCAGAACATTGGCAGAACTCTGAATCCTTCGAGGATCTAAGCTTCCTCGCATGCATCTTGTGCAACAAATTTGAGGCTCGCGTCCTGAAAAGTTTGGGAACCCATGATTTAATAGTTGATTAATAAAGTCAAACTTATACTGACTTGAACGCCAAGTACATTGTTGAACATTCTGGTTCTTGTGTGTGGTTGTTAGATCTGCTTCTGTAGTAGGGCTGCTTTAGGAAAGGTATGGAGGGAAAATAAGAGTCTACTCTCTAGAATTTTCTAGACTACACCACTGGGCTGATGGGAAAATTAGTGGAGCTATCTTCCGCGCTAACAGTCCACAACCACCCACAACCCAGATAAGCATTTCTAATGAACTCAGCCGCACTGCAGAAAATATGTCTTAAAAAAACAACAGTTTTTTTCATTTTGGCTAAAAACTGTATAATCGTAATTAAAAGACCACTGGGAACATTTTTGCAATAGAAAAAATATAGTTAGAGTGAGACCTTAAGGTTATGCATAAAACCAGGTTCTCTGGGCAGCATTCATGGATGTTTCTCCACGAGGAACACCTCCTGTATGACACTTTCAGGTCTTTAGAAGCTCAAAAATCGCTGCATCAACCCCATCATAATTCCTGCTACATTTCATGTGTAATTCAGGAGTTTTATATTTCATTTCTCATAGCATCGCTTTGTGTCTTACCATGGGGAGAAATCCTGCATCCCAGATTAATAGGAATGCGTTCAACACCCAATAAGTTAGTTTTGCAAGCTAGCAGATGGCAGAAGAAAATTTCAACTATATATTTGACAATATTTGCAACATGTATCTTAGACATTGGAAATGAATCCCAGAAACAAATCTTTTTGCTATTGGGGCAAAGATTTGGAATCTGAAACCTATTAATTAGCTAACCCCTCATAGGTGCTAGTTTGACATGTGAGCCTGTGTAGCTTCTCAGCAGAGTAAGGAGGGAAATTTTTAAGAATTTTTAGATTTCTTGAAAGTGTGATGGAAAATATTTCCTTTTGTGAGGATTTTTAAACTAGTCTAAACTAGTCAAGTTACCTTACCAGGTGAAATTGTAATTTAAAAGGTAAAACGCATGGATTCCTGAACTACAAACAGCTGTTCTATAGTGTTGCTACTCATTTAAACTGGTGCACAACTGTATTTGGCATCAAGACCCTGGTGCCCCAGTTGTGCACTCAGCCGACAAATGGTTAAGCTATACCCCAAAACTCTGAGAAGAACGCTTTGACTAAAAATGTCTTCTGTCTGAGGAAGGCTCATCCCCTGCCTTTGCTTTGTGTTTTTACCTTCGGTGGGTGAGCCCTTCTTGGCGCTGACTCCAGCCATCATGGCCATAGATGACAGTCTGCTGATAGCCCGGACAGCGTGCCCTGTTTTCTGCCACGTAACAATTGGAAGTTGCAGCATTAAACATGAACAATGAATGAACATGAACAATAAGAGGCATGTTCTGTGCACACTCCATTCTGCTTAAACTAAACAAAGTCATCTTGGTTTTCAGTAAATTACTCACTTGTCAATTACGTTACCTTTGCTTTACCTAAGCCTCTTTATATTTTCCTACACAGTTAAAAAGGTTTGACTAACTTCAATAACCTCTTTATCAGACACACCACAAATTCCCACTGGCCTGAAAAATCCTTACAAGGATTCCCTCAGTTCCCTAAGCCAGAGAGAGCTGCCCTGAACTTTGCAATGTTTCTTTATGGTCTCCAGAAGCACTTTTCTCATTCTTAAAGCCTGTGGTTTGTCTTTAATTCATTTACAAATATAGTTTGTAAAGTAAATTAGTAGTAACTGACTGCATAAGTGAGTTTTGGCAAAAGTCCCTGCAGAGGGCTTGCCTCTGCCTGTTGTTTATTAGAATTCATATAAACTTTACTTTATTTGTCAGAAGATTGTACAAGTTGCTTATCCTTTAAAACTCCATCTCCTATCCTAAAGTTAACATGAGTGAAGATCATGTTTTCAAGTCGTTTACCTGCCATTTCCTTCTCAAGATGTACTTTTTCATCCGCTCCTTGGAGAGCTTTTTGGCTTTCATGGTATTGGTGTCCTGCTTCAGCCAGGGGTGCTCATAGCACTGAGCACAGGTCAGCCGAGCCCTATGTGCCACAGTGTCATTTTATGTCAGTTGAAGATGCTTGGCAAATTAATATTCAATTCATATCTTCTGAATACAACTGTCACCAGTGAAAATACCCTCTAACAATGACCCCCTTGCATTTCTGAGACGAATAATTGAACTCAAAACATTTTATCCACTGGAAGTTTTTGTGACGAAGAGGACAGACAAGATTAAGCTTTTCCTTACCTCATGTCTTTTTTTAGCAGTTTGGTGATAAAGTCTTTGGCATTTTCTGAGATTTCATCAAATGCTTCATCCTCAAAGTCCCATGAGGCCGAGGTGACATTGGACAGGGTCTCATTGTCACTGTCACCCATAAAGGGAGACAATCCACTTAAACTGGAAAGACATATATTAGCCAAATCATTTGCACTGTTTTTACAAACAACAGAGACATGGGACTAAATAAGCTATAGTCAATCTTCAATGGAAGAACTTTATAAGAAGGTTGCTGTTATACCTTAATGTACAGTCAGGCAGCTTGTGCACTAAAAAAGCTAGCAGATCTCTGTTAAAAACAGCAATACATGTACTGATTAAAAAAAATGAACTTAAACAGATCTTAAACCACAAACAAAATCCATAGTTTTTGGTGCACAATTATTGGACTGAAAACAGAACATTAGAACAAGGGTTTGTGGAAAAAAGACTAAAAAAACAACTGAAAAGACAAAACAATTCTACTTTTCAAAACCGGTACAGGAAAGTCCAGTAAAAGACAGCCAGGCTCGCCTCCATGCACCATTTAAGTTCTGTGACCCAATTTCTTGTGTGTGTGTGTGTGTGTGTGGGGGGGGGGGGGGGGGGGGGGGGGGGTTCACTGTGCTGCAGTGAAGACTGCCAGAAACAATGAAGTAAAGCATATTAGGCACATTTCACTGGTCTTCTTCAGGCCGTGATGCTCCATAGCTTCATTTTTGGTGCTCTGGTTTAAAGACTGTTTAGACACCAGCACTGGTTCAAAAGTACCAGTTTGGCACCAGCACCAAATAAAATCCAAATGGTACCCATCGTCAGTCTTGGACACTCACAAGAAGAGAGAGATGGAACTATCAACAAATCCACACCTGTGGCGATTTAGACTTGCAGGCCAGACATACTCAGAAGGCCAAGATCAATCAAATATGAAAGACTGTTGTGGATGTCTGACTGAGCCAGTTGACAGAAGTATCTTAAACTCCCACATCCAAGAGACCTTTAACCAGGTATACAGAGAAGCTGAAGACACTGAGTCCAAGAGGGCAATGTTTTACACCTCCATTGTCAACGTCCCTTTTTGGCTATAAAGGTCCCTGGTGCCAGTTGGGGCGGCAATCCTAAACCTTGCAGTTGTCACTGAAAGTAAAGGATGTTGTCAAGCTGAAGTAGTCCTGTGTCTGACTGGCTTATGGAACTCCCAAGACAGCTGACAGGTATCGGTAGTCCAAGCAGCACACTGTGTGGGCAGTTGCAGAGGCAAAAACTTAAGTTGAGGAGGAGTTGGGGACGCCATCATAGGAAAAGGGCTACCAGGTAGCTCTGAAGAAATTCTTCCAAACCAATTGTAGACTGAGAAAGTCGTTCTTTGTTAATACTGTAGACAGTACAGGGCGTAAGCTATTCACCTCAATTGAGGATATTGTTGAAAGGTGGAAAGAATACTTTGAGCATCTGAACATGTCTTCGACTGAAGAAGCAGAGGCTGAGGTCGCAGGACTGAGCCAGCTGTGGGGATGTCTTTGGTGATATGTTTTGCAGCATTGCATGGAGGTTTAGGACAGTGCTTTTGTACTGGCAAACCTGGTCTGTGTAAAACTCCTGTTCTCTCTTTTCAAGAAAGAGGACCAATGGGTGGGCTGCAACTATAGGGAGATTAAATTTGTTGGCCTCACTGGGAAAGCCTGCTACGAGATACTGGAGAGAAGATTAAGACAGTAGGGCTGCTATATCGATTTTAATGATGCAGAGTCCTTACAGTCGGGGACTGCTGCTGCAGATTGCAGGCAACAGTCCCTGCTTGCAAGGACCATATTGTTTTTGCAGTTGTAAAAATCTATGCGCCTTTGAGTCAATATTTGACCCCCACCACATGTGCAAAGTCAGCAAAATTTGCATACACCTCGTGAAAAGGGAAAATGAAATTTTGGTAGAGTAAATGACCCCCCACACACACACCACCATAATATTAAAATTGTGGCCGTAGTAAACAAAAACATTTTGCAAGAAAAACTGGTAACTCAGGATCGAAAAAAACATGTTGGAATCCACTAACAAAACCAATATGCATGGATTGGGGATATCTAAAAAAACTTTTGAAATTATTATTATGGGAGGGCCACACGACATACGACTTGGTGGCCGTTTTGTGTCAAAATCTAAGATTTGGCGATTCAAATTTGTTTTGCAATTTTAACAAGTTTCACACACATGCCGTTAGCTTAAGTCTACGCTGGCCCCTGGAGTTTACTTGACCTCTGACCTCGGGGAAAAGGCCGACATTTTGAATTTTCACAAAAAACACTTACAACCAGCTACAATCAAAATTTAGCCTCAGGGTTTTTTTTCCTCATCATCTCCTAACTTCTCATGCCTCATTGGAAATCAATCTGGCAATTGGTACTAATATAAGCTGCAAATTTTAAACAGCGCGCATATGGCGAGCTTGCGAAATTGGCTTTCTTTTATTAATCTGACATTTTTCAATAAAATAGTGTGAAAATGTATTATATCCATCCCATCCTGAAGCTGAAACAAATTATATAAGACAGGATATGAACATATAAGAAATGTGGGCATGGCTAGCAAATAACCTCCATTGCTAAGGGAATCCAAACGTTTAATTTAACCGATTCTTCTGAAACTGTCGTCAATCTGTTCAGTACCAGCAGGCAATGAAAACATAAAATGGTTGCATGCATCAATTTGTCACATACAGTTAATACCAGCCTCACAGAAAGTGAAAGGGGGGAGTGAGGTGTGTAGTGGTTGCTTAGCAAATAAAGTTGGGTCAAAGGCAGCGAGGGCAGCAGAGGTGCATAGAGGCAGGTGACAATGGCGGGTAGTGTCTGCGGGCCATCCAACACCGCTCGTGGCTTTAATTCGAATTTGTTGTTTTAAACAATTTATTTTTAGGAAAATCTGGATTTTTTTTTGTCCCAGCTCTCTGCTCTCTTGGGCTTCCGTTGATCAGAGTAAAATCATGCTGTCCGTCTTGCGCAAAATGCAGACGTGAAAGCCACAGCAAACAGAAAAGCTTCTTCCGTGAGACAGAGAGAAAGAGAAAAAAAAAAGCTAGTGCCACAACAAAAACAAGCGCACAGGCCTAGAGAACCCTCCTTTTGCTAATCATCTTTGTGTAGCATTTGACTGAAAAAGCAGCAGAGCATGCTGCGATTTTCAACAGGATCCGCACAGAACTGGATTATAAAGTTGCTGGTGTTGCAGCAGCAACAGAAAGATAATAAAAGTGTTGATCTGAAGACAGTGGTGTTGTTACACACAGATGCTGTCATGCTACGATGCTATGCTACGATGCTATGATGCAATGCAAATGAGCTGTGCCGTGTGTCACCTAAATGTGACGGACCGGTTTAAAGTCTGACAACGATTTCACGGAGCGGACTTTTAGACATTGCGGATAAATACAACAAAATAAAATCGTAGGACATTGGGCAAAACACTGAATCCCACATTGCCTCTGATGGAAGGTTGGCAAGGGGAAGACCCAGGACAGACTGGTATTGGTTGGTCTAAGAGCACACCGGTGTTCCCCCAACAGAACTGGAGGAAGATTTCGTGGGTGAAGTCTAAGAACCTCTGCATACACTCCTGTTCCCGGGACCTAGCTCTTTAAACAGGAAGAAGATGGGTGGTTTGTCCATTCAGTTAAATGGCTTTCTTTTCTTAAATTGCTTCTTAGACTAACTTTAAGAGTTTGAAGACTGTGTGAACAAATTTGGTACCATTCACACACAAATATTACCAGTTAACACCTTAAATCCTCCTCACAGTGTAAACTGAGCCACATCTAAACTAACACAAACTTCATCAAGAGGTCACCATCATAGATTCTTTTTACTTACAGGATGTAACAGATGACTCCTATGCTCCACATGTCAGTGGGGTAACTGATGGCTTCATAGTTGATCACTTCTGGAGCCACAAACTCTGGAGTTCCAAATAAAACCTTCAAGGTTCCAGCATTTTCTAATAAAAAGTAAACATTATATGGTGATGGATCCTGACATGAAGTTATGTAGAGAATTTTTGGTCCCAGTTTGAGTTGACTGGTAGATAAATGTTTTTTGTTTATTGGAACAGGCAGTAAAAACTTGTAGAAATGCAGATATTTGAGGCTTGTACAGATGTATGTACAGTCAGGCAAAAAAGAATTTGAACACCCTGCGATTTTGCAAGTTCTCCCATCTAAAAATCATGGAGGGGTCTGAAATGTTCATCTTAGGTGCATGTTTACTGTGAGAGACATAACCTAAAAAAATCTGGAAATCACATTGTACAATTTTTGCTATAATGTATTTGTATGTTATTGCGGCAAATAATTATTTGAACACCTGAAAACAAATCTATGTTAATATTTGGTACAGTTGCCTTTGTTTGTGATCACACAGGTCAAACGTTTCCTGTAGAACCCTGTTATGCTTCTCACAGAGCCACGCCTTGGTTATCCTGGCTGTGTACTTTCATTTTCATGTTGGATAACCCAGCCACGACTTATATTCAATGCTGTAACTGAGGGAAGGAGGTTATTTCCCAAAATATCACAATACATGGTCCTGGTCATCCTCTCCAGTGCAATCGTCCGGTCCCATGTCCAGAAAAACACCCCCAAAGCGTGATGCTACCACCCTCATGTTTCACAGTAGGGATGGTGTCCTTGGGATGGCACTCATCATTCTTCTTTCTCCAAACACGGCAAATGGAATTGAGACCAAAAAGTTATATTTTGGTCTCATCTGATCACATGACTTTCTCCCATGATTCCTCTGGATCATCCAAATGGTCATTGGCAAACTTAAGACAGGCCTGGACATGTGCTGGTTAAGCAGGGGAACCTTTCCCTGCCATGTGTGATTTCAAACCATGATGTTATAGTGTGTTACCAACGGTAACCTTGGAAACAGTGGTCCCAGCTCTTTTCAGGTCATTGACCCGCTCCTTTCATGCAGTTCTGGACTGAGTCCTCACCTTTCTGGGGGTCATTGAGACCCCACGAGGTGAGATCTTGCCCTGTTCCGAGGGAGAGTGAAAGTCATGTTTAGCTTCTTCCATTTTCTAGTAATTGCTCCAGCAGTACATCTTTTTTCACCAAGCTGCTTGGCAATTCCCCCGTATCCATTTCCAGCTCTGTGGAGGTCTAAGCTTAATGGAGAGAAAATCAACTCATTGGATTTGTGTGCGTAGTTCTTGATTTGTAACTTACTGTTTGTCTGCATGTTTCTGTGTAACTTTGGATTTGTGTGTGCGTAGTTCTTGATTTGTTACTCATACAACACATTTTGCATGTAACTGTGTGTACTTGCAATTGTGTTTTCCATGTTCAAAAACCAAAATGCAAAAAAACAAAACAAAATACAATTTACACACGTACAACTTTAAATTACAGCAGCTTAAAACTACACTAAGGGGTAAATCATTGTGTTAATTGCAAATAATTAAATACAGACATGTTAGCGCTTTTTTTTTTATTGCGGTAACCTAATTTATGCAGAGGATGGTTACTTCCATATGAATGCACACCTGTAAAAACATAAATTTTAAAAAGAATATTAGAACTTCAGTCCTGTTATATTTTTAAGTTTAAATTGTTTTTGCAATAGCGGACTAATTAAATCATGGTGCGTTGTGTTGTCATGGTAACAGCTTCAGCGTGCATGGACCGCGCTCAACTGCTCCCTTTGAGAAAATGATCATCATGAGAAGTTAAAAAAGCATAAATTCCAAGGGAGAGTTCACCTCTTAGCGCTTGTTTTTGTCCAGATAATGAAACTAAAGTTCATTTGAGAAAAAAAACAAAAAAGTCAAAATAGTTCAATTCCTCCACAGTGTTTCATTTCTTCCTTCTAAGATTCTATTCTCTATTTCTTTTCTGCTTCATCCTAGTCTTTAAAATAATTAAATTTTAAAGAAAACCATTAAATCACTCTCATGTCGTTTCTACTGTCTTGCTCTTGTGGTAAACTGTGGAATAAGGTATATCAACATTTGAATTATGGTTTTAATAAGAAGTTCGTGCTCAATATTTCTTTGGTTTGCTCTGAAGTGTTCCTCCTGTTTTTGGATGTGGTACAGGGCTCTTGATCTGATGTCTTTTTTTGTTGTTTGTTTTAATAATTGTTTGAAAGACTGAAAAAAAATGACCCCTCGGTGGTGTCAAAGTAAAGGTCTTTAATAAAAAAGCTTCATAAAGGCACCTTTTTAGCTGCATTTTGATTATTTACTGCGTCACAATGTCACAAATTTAAATAAAAACCTCAAAATTAGGCTTTTGACTGCAATTATTAGGTAAAAAATTGTTGTGACTAAAATTGTAAGCTTAGGTTAATTAATTACAGGTCTCGATTATTTAACTGCACAAAAAAATTTATCGCATGACAGCACTATTTACACATATAAATGTTTAAAAAGCACGCACCAGTTGCCTGATTGACATAATTTTCTGCGTAAATCAGACGTGGAACCCTTTTCATGTCTCCAAGATTTGAGTGTAAATGATGTGTTTAAATGCTGCTAGAATGCTGGGTTATCAGACTTTTCTTATCAGTCGCTTTGAACTTTGATTGTAAATACTATCTGGTGAAAACTTGAAATTTTCCCAATTTCTTAAACAGAATTGCCCTGATAATTGATTTATTCATTCATTCATTCATTTTCCAATCCGCTTTATCCCTTTCGGGTCACGGGGTTGCCGGAGCCTAACCCGGCTACTCATGGGCGAAGGCAGGGTACACCCCTGGACTGGTCGCCAGTCTGTCGCAGGGGCCACAATCACACACCCATGCACACTCACATTCACACCTAGGGACAATTTAGAGTAACCAATGAACCTATGAAGCATGTTTTTGGACGGTGGGAGGAAGCCGGAGTTCCCGGAGAAAACCCACGCATGCACGGGGAGAACATGCGAACTCTACACAGAAAGGTCCCCCAGCCAGGACTTGAACCGGGAACCTTCTTGCTGTGAGGCAAGAGCGCAAACCACTGCGCCACCGTGCAGCCCATAATTGATTTAAAGAAGTCTAAATAAGCATCTTTAAAACACTCAAGACTAAAGTTTCTCTACTGTCGCAGCTCACATCCCTGCTTTTCCCCAAAAAGGTGTTCAAATATTTATTTGCCTCATTGTACATGCAAAGTCAAATGTTTGATTAGTTTATGTAGTTTCTGACCTTTTTCTTCCTTTTTTTTTTTTCTCTTACCAATGCAAGTGTGTAAGGTCACCAGCAAAGCAATGTCAGTAACACAAGATTTGTGATTTTTCCTGGTTCCAGGTAGTGGTTACTTACCTAGTCGTCTGGCGAGGCCAAAATCAATCAGTTTGATTTTGCTGCCAGTCTTATTGATGCACATGATATTCTCTGGTTTGAGGTCAAGGTGAACAATGCCTTGCTTGTGGATGAAGCTGACACCATCAATGATTTGCAGCATGTATTTTATCACCTCTCTCTCAGTCAGCTCAAAATCCTCGTCAATGATCCGCTCAAACAGCTCACCCCCTGAGACCCTGCAAACACCAAGAAGACTCGTACCTCTCAAGACAAAGACCAAATCAAAAACAAAAGCTTTTACATGAGACTGCAAAGCAAACATTAAAAAAAAAATGTATTGACCACATGCTCTGTGTAGTTTACTAAGTGCCTTTGCAAAATTACAGAATAATCCAAGAAAAAAACATGTTCTTTTTAGTGGTTAGCAGTTTTCACAATGGAGGAAAACGGACAACAACCAGATTCTGCCTTAATGCTGAAGCTGTGGGTCATTGTGTGCAAACCTCAGCTCACAAACTTACTGTAACCTCTTCTCGCAGACCAGTTGGTATCATTTCAGCATACCATATATCTTCTAATAGTGTCCTGTCTCTGATAGACGCTGGTCTCCAATAAACACCAGGTCTAACCCCGGCTGTGGCGCGGATGTCGGAGTCTTTACGTAACATGAAAAGTGTGAGAGGCACTCACACTGCATCCAGTCCGGACCGGCTTCTGCGGCGCTTCCTTATCCATTTCGTTAGCTTCAAATTTTTGTCGGACGCCGGAGCTGAGTCGTCGCACAGACAGAGTTTGGGCTGTGATATCTCAGGCTGTTGGACTCGATGGTGAGTTTGTGTCATATGGACATTCACACTCAGATTAGAAAGTTCAGAAAAGTCAAGTCAAAAGTTGAGTCAGAAAAAGAAGTGTTGTGAATATACTCCAGCATCACGGCAGAATGAGGGTTTGTGATGTCATATTTAAATGGCCGGTTCTTGCCATTTAAATACGACGTCATAGAAAATGGGGTGAAAGACTAATCAAACCATCTAGTAGCTGGTTCCCTCCCAAGTTTCCCTCAGGATGGCTGCACTCAAAGTCTTGCAGTTTTATGTGGTAAAGTGAATGACTAGAGGCCTTGGGGCCGAAACAATCTCAACCTATTCAACTTTTTTAAATGCCGGGTTCTCGCGTGAGCTCACGTGAGTTCAGAAGTCCGCCAGGTTGACAGAGCCTGTCTGCTGCAGGACTGCAAGCAATCTGTAGTCAGTGTGTTACTAAGTTATTAAGGCCACGCTCCTTCAGGAGCCCCCAACCCGCATGCAGTCATATAGAGGCTGGGAGCCTCTGGCATTCACGTTGTGAGCCAGTGCAGCATGGCTCATTCCATTTTGTTTTTTGTGGTGGAATTTGCCAAAGAACATTCTGGTGAGGAATCTGCACCACATTTTGGAGTGAATCCTGAATAAGCAGATGGGTGAAAGGGCGATGACGGGTACAGAAAGAAAAGGAGCAAACCCATTTCCTGGTGAAGGAGCAGAGAAAGCAGCAATGGATTAGAAGAACTGGTTTGAATGTGGATAATTGAGCGAAGGGAAAGGTGTCTCCAGGAAAATTATCAGCATGAAAGCAAAGAGGATTTTTGATACAAGATTGATGACTAAAAAAGAGCTCACGGCCAGTGCTAATCAGAACAGAATACAATGTTCTCATCATTTCCATGAGAGTCTGTGATGGAATAAACGCCGGTTTCTAATAAAGGCCGGTCTCCAATGGCCGCCAGTCTCTAATAAACACCGGGTCAGCTGACACATTTTTTAAATAAACGCTTGGGCTGCTATTGGAAGATATACGGTATACTTGTTTTTTTTGTTTTCATTTGTGTGACTTGTTTATCAGAGGATGGCTAAAACGACGTACTTCCTTCTACTATCACATATTAAGCTTTGCTCAAGAGGAAATGGCTGCCCTCAAATTCCTTTCATGGTTGAGCAGAAGATTATTCTCTGGTGTTTTATTGATTAAAAACCTTCTACATTTTTAAGTGATAAATAGTTCAGAGCTCATTAATTGGTCCTCACTTTAATTTTACTACAAAAAGATCCTGTATGGCCAGCAGATGTATGAGTGTTCTTCAGCTCTCATGCAAACGATTCAGTCAGCTAAGTGTTTATCTACAGCTCTCTGAATGCCACCGCTTAGAGTAACACCTACATCTCCAGGACCATGACCATGTCTGACTTGCCCTCAAAGGCATCCACACATTGAACCAGTTTGGGGTGATGGAGGCTGTTCATGATGTTGATCTCCTGCCGGACATTGTCCTTCTCCTTTGCTGAGTATGCCTTGATGAATTTTCCTGCCCAAACCTTCTTTGTAGCTTTCTCCACCAGTTTGAAGACCTGACCAAACTTCCCCCTTCAAAGAAATACAACAGAGTTTAGCTTATAGTCATCGAGCTTCACTCCAGCTGAGGTAAAAGTGGGTAAAAGCCTTACGTTCCCAATCGTTCCTCCACATCGTATAACTCTTTCACTTTCATGTCAGTTCGAATGACCACATCTCTGTATCCAGGCACTTTTTCTACGTCTGACAAACATAAAGAACTCCACTAGCATGTTTTTGTTGATTGTGTCATTTTGTGGAAATTTTCAAGTTCTTAAGATGCTGACTTGTACCTTCATCTTCCTCCTCTGCCTCAGCCTCCTCCTGGTTTTCTGCAGAAAGAACCCAACAGCAGCACAGCAACTGTAACATCTCAGTCGCACCGTGGGAAGTGCTGCCTTTGACTCAGTTCTCTTGGTTTTGTTTCTCCAGTTGTTTATGTCATTTTTCATTACTTTGGTTTAGTTCCCATCAGTTTATTTTCTTTGAGTTTTGTTTCATGGGCTTCACATTTTTACTCCTGCAAAGATTACCTGATAGCAAAGTTGAAATCAAAGTTTTGTTTGAAAAAAGTATTGAAGAGGATTAGAAATAACCAACAGGCTCAATTGACTGATTTGTGGTTCATAAAAAAGATTACAGTATAAAAAGATTTAGTAAGTCAGCAACTTCAAAACAGAAGGAGACTTTTTTAAAATTAAAATGTGGTTTTATACATTTTTTTTTAACATTTTTTCAAAATCATATCTGATTTGATGTGTAAACTTTTACAATTGATAGTCATTATGTTTAATTTAAAGTGAAGAATAAACATGTGACTCTATATTGAATTGTTTCAAACCCTGTTAACCCATGCATTGGAATAATTGTTTTACTTTTGGTTCCTCTCCCTTAAAAAGATCAGGGGAGAGGAACTCCAGACTTTTTTCAACAAAACTATGATTTAAACTTAAAGTAATCTTTGCAAGACTAAAAATATGAAGCCCATGAAACAAAACGCAAATAAATGAAACTGATGGGAACTAAACCAAAGAATACCAAAGTATTTAAAAATGACCTCTCCTTAAGAGCCGAAGAAAGGAAGCTGCACTGGTTTTTGGCCTTCAGCTGTGTCGTACAAGTTGCAGTAATATCAGGCAGTTCTAACCCAACCCTTTCCTAAAGTCAGAAACTTTTAAGATTTAGAATGAATGACATTAATGTGTCCTCAGAAGAATAAAGCTTCACGAGTAGCTGTTTTATGACCATCTGGTAATTGAACAAACCTGAAGAACCTTAGACAATATGCAGTTTTCTAAACCCCACGGTGTTTGTGCCACCAACAGAAGACAGTTTAGCATCGCTAAACATTCAAAGTTATTTTCAAAATAAAGTGACTGAAAGCAGTTCATTCCAGGTTTATCACCTTCATCTTCCACCAGTCCAACAGTCACAGGTTCAGACTCGACACTTGGCTCTCCAACTCCGTAGATGTTTTGCGCCCGCACACGGAATTTGTACTGACGATCAGGAAGAAGGTTCTGAACACAAAGACAGCAGTTAAGCCTTTCAATAGAGGGTGTGCAGTGGTTTCAGGGCTGCAATGGTGGGCACACACACACACTTGCACATTGTAGGATGTGCTGTTGCAGGACACCAAGTGTTTCCACTGCAGCTCTGCAGAATCCCAGATCTCTAAGTGGTAGGACTGCACGGCACTGCCTCCATCGTAGGTTGGCCCATACCATGACAGTGTCAGGCTGGACCGCCGAATGTCTGAGGCTGCAGGAACCTTTGCTGGTGGGTCAGGCTTATCTGAGGAGGAGAGGCACATTAAAAATGTAATTTGTTGCTCTTAACTACCAGATCTTCTGTCTGAATTTTTGCCTTTCAATTTTTCAACAAAAACTGTCATGAACATTACAGAATTTCACACCTGTAGGCAACTGAAAACAAATTTCAACTATCACCACAGAAACAACCTTTTAGGCGCCAAACGGTGAATTCATCTAGCAACTGTTCTCAGTTCCTCAAACCACCACAGTATGGGCATCAAAACACTTTCTCTTCTGCAAGCCAAGATGCCCCACACTCACACAGAAAAGACTGGTAAAAAGGTGAGACTCATGTTAGACCCTCATGCTTTTGCTGTAGCAGAAACAGATATTCATCATAACTTTGACCTCCAGCCTTTCTCAGAAGTAGAGTCCAATCACAACAGACCTAATTTAAAAAGATGGTGAGCCATTCTTAGTCTAGATGAGGCATGTCCAAAGTCTGGGATTTATATGTCCCACATTCAAATTTACACCAGCCCGCAGGCTTCTGTCATAAAATCAATAATATCTGGCCCCTAGCACTTTCTAAAAACTGTGTGTATGGTTTCTCGACTGTGGCTGGCTAAATTCCGTTATAAATCTGTGGCAACACTGTCAAGAGACCCTTCCGTGACACTCTATTGCTCTTTTCTAAAATGTCAACTGTAAAAAAAAAAAAGAAAAGAAAAGTTGACAGAAAGGGGTACCACTTCCAGGACAAGTGGAAATTGGCATATTTTTTCAGGTAATAATGAAACAACAGTGTCTGCCACATATGCCAAAAGGCTGTGGCTGTTTTTAAGGAGTTTAATTTCAAGATGGACTGCCCGATAAAACATAATTGCATTAAGCTAAATAAGAAAGAACATTGTGAAAAAATTACAGATTGACTGTAATTTTAGTAGAAAATATATTAGATGCTGTGAGAATGAATAAAAAGTATAACATTGCAACAATATGTATTGAAATAGTTAATTTGCATTTAATGGTATTAAATTAGTTCAAAGAATAATGAAGCCATGAAGGTGTAATGAGGAGTGAGAAGCGGTCAGATCCATATACAGTGTTTATTTACAATTAGCTCATGAGGGGTTGATCAGACAGGCAATGGTCAGGTAGGAAAGGATCAGAGACAGCATGGACTCTTCAGAGTCTGAAGCAGACGAAAGTCAAGGGCAGGCAGGAGTCGAGGCAGGCGGCTGACATGAGAGTAAGAGAATCAGAACTAGGTCGATAACAAAGTCGCAGCAGGAATGGCAGGTTCTGCCATTGTCAAGGCAGAACAACACTTTGCACTGAGCAGAGCAGGGATTCTGACTAAATACTGTGGGAGCTAAGGGAAGATCAGTCACAGCTGTGGGACACCTGGGAGTGGCTGCAGGGGTAGCTGGGTATTGTAGTGAGGAAGGAGTGAACCAGGAAGGAGTCAGTACTGTGGAGACTGTGTTCCCAGGTCACCAGAGTGGGAGACAGAGGACAGCCTCCTGACAGAAGGGGCCCAAGCCAGGATACATACAGATAACTATTACTGTTATCAGATGTGTCAGAAAGGACATCTAGCATAAAATCTTTGCCAAACCAAAGACGTGATTCAGACCTATGATTTCCAAACTGGATCAGTTTGGGCCCAGGTTAACAATGACTGCCGTTGAAGGAGAGGAAGAAGGCGTGTTTGTAGGAAGAGAGAGAAAAGGAAAGTCATGAGTGTTGGACTCAGAGTAGGACTTTGAATGTTGGAACTATGACAGGAAAAGGTAGAGAGATAGTTGGCGTGAAGCAGAGGAGGAAGGTAGACATACTGGGTGTCCAGGAGACCAGGTGGAAAGGTAGCAAGACTAGAAGCTTAGGAGCAGGGTTCAAGTTGTTCTATCATGGTGGAGAAATGGAAGAGGAGTCATCTTAAAGGAGGAGTTTTTTAGGAGTGTTGTGGAGGTAAATAGAGTGTCAGAGTGATGAGTTGGAGATAGAAATGGAAGGTCTGATATTTGATGTTGTTAGTGGGTATGCACCACTGGTTGTCAGGATGTGAGCTGGAGAAGGAGAGAATCTGGTTGGACCTTAATGTGATGATGAGCATCCCTAGAAGTGAGAGAGTTGTTATTGGAAAAGATTTCAGTGGACATGTTGGTGCAGGAAACAGGTGATGAGGAGGTGATGGGCATGTTTGGTATCCAGGAGAGGAATGTAGAATGACAAATCATGGTTGATTTAGCAAAAAGGATGTAAATGGCTTTAGTGAATACGTTCTTTGAGAAGAAGCAGGATCATAGGGCGACCTATAAGAGTGGAGGTAGAAGAACACAGATAGACTACAGCTTATGTAGACGGTGTAATCTGAAGGACATCAGTGACTGCAAAGTCATGGTTGTGGGAGTGCTCTCAGACAGAATAGGATGGTGGTATGTAGAATGACTCTGGTGATGAAGAAGATGAAGAAAAAAGGGCAAATGCAGAGAAGACGACACACTGGTAGAAGCTGAAAAAAAGAAAAATGTTGCATG
>BSAI01000005.1:1063671-1115336 GCA_036245035.1 Adrianichthys oophorus
ACAAAGATTTCAGTCTGTAGATGTTCAAAGATGGTACAGACAAACCCCAAAAGACTTACAGGTGGAATTACAGCAAAAGGAGGTTCCACAAAGTATTGACTCAGGGGGATGAATACTTTTGCACACTGCACTTTTCAGTTTTTTTATTTGTAAAAAATAATGGAACTTTTGTATAATTTTCTTTCTTAGAAATTGAAAGCAGGGTTAGACTAGAAAAAGATTTCCCAAACTTTGAGCATCCCACAAACACTGTTCAGTCCATCATCCACAAATGGAAAGAGTATGGCAGATTTGTATGAACTGTCATGCACTGAGACCAAGAATGAACGTTCACAATTGTCACTTCCAAAGTAAGCTGTAATGTGCAGTTCCAGTCCCTACCAACCACTATGATTTTGCACTTTACCTGAGAAGTGAAGTGTTTGCACCTTCAGTTAGAACATAAATGGTAAATGACTTATACTGATAAAGCGCCTTTCTACCTTCCTTGAAGGCTCAAGGCACTTTACAGTCACAGTCCCATACACACAGACATGGTGGCTGTGCTGCCGAGCACTGGCACCAACCTCCCACCAGGGGCAGTGTGGGGTTCAGTATCTTGCCCAGGGACACTTTGGCACATAGGTGCAGTGTGCAGTCAGGGGTAGTTGGGGGCATGGGTGGGCAAGGCGGGAATTGAGCTTGCAGTCTTCTGATTGGAGGTCAACCGCACCACAGCCGCCTCTATAGAGGTCTAACAGAAATTTATAAAGCAAAAAGATGCCTGTTTATATCAGCCCTGACAGTTTAAGTTTATCTGTGGCTTATGCCGTGGAAGAAACCACATTAACATTAACAACAGGTGTGAATAGAACCACCCCACCAATAGAGAGAGTGATGTCATGCAACAGGACATATCTAAATAATTCCCATTCCATTAGTGAAACAACAACAATCATTAATGAATTCTCCTCCATCTCAGACTCCTCAATTAACTGGAACAAATCAGTTTTATTGTCACTGAACAGTAATGAGCAGCAAGAGAGCAACAATAACCTCTCACAAGGCACTGATGCTGCTGATGTCACCAGGTGCTGCGTGCAGGGTGGGCCATCTCACTGTGAGGGCCCTGATGTCTTGCCCACCTCTTAAGGGGACAATCCTCCAAGCTGATTGTGAGCTACCCCTGCGACAGACTGGCGACCAGTCCAGGGGTGTACCCTGCCTTCGCCCATGAGTAGCCGGGTTAGGCTCCGGCAACCCCGTGACCCCGAAAGGGATAAAGCGGATTGGAAAATGAATGAATGAATGAATGATTGTGAGCTCTGCCTTGTGGCGCTCCACACAGCTCTCAATGCAGTCCTGATCTTCATCAGATGAAGATTCTTTAGTAAGCATAAGAGCAGCTCTTTTTTTGGGAGGTTTGGACACCTCAAATTGTTCCTGCTTTATAGTCCTCCTGCTATTGTCCTCCCTGAGTAAAGCATTGACTGACCTCCACACCTCTGCTCTCTTGAACCGAGGATCAAGAGCAAGTGCGATCCTCAGCCATGTGATGTTTGTTTTTGACTTATGGCTTTCCATGTCTGTTGTAAAGTTCTCTTTGAATTTAGCCAAGTATGCTGAGTCATCCTCAGGTTTCCATCATAGGTTTCTGCAGGTCTACCATACTATGCACCCCACTACCACCACCACGAACCGCCCCCGCAGAGCGCAAACCCATATTGACTAGTTGCGTGCAGCTTAGAGAGAAAAAGAAAGAAAGAAAGAAAGAAAGAAAGAAAGAAAGAAAGGGTGAATTGATATCGAAATAATCGTCTCAGAGTCCCAGGAAGGAGCGGACTCTTGTCTTTCACAGCAAAGAGAACGCTGTGTCAAACACATCAGTTCACGGGGTGGATCTCTGCTCTGCTGCTCACCTGCTGCTCTGCAGAGATGACAGGACTCCTTTCAGGACAGCGTCTCTTTTCGTATCATCTTTGAGTCAGTTTGGAAATCACCTTGACTGCAGCAATGAGTGCATGTCTGTACTTTGATCGATCCCCGACACATAGGTGAGCGTATGCGCCAATTACTCCGTTTTAAATGAATCTGTGTTTTTGTTTCATCTAACAGAGAAAAAGTCAGAACCTACAAAACCTAAGTAATGGAGTAACGAGGGTTTCTATAGTCCAGTAACTGTAATTAATTACTGAAATTTGAACTGTAATTCTTACGTTACTCCATTACTGATAATACTAATAAATTACAGTAATTTCTTACTTTGTAATCCATTAGCCCCAACACTGATAATGGCAACGGTATTTTTATGTGTCCATAGATTTATGTCTGCATATATAGTTTCACATGTTCACTACTCTCAGTCTTTTGTCAATTTTTGCACTTATATAATGCATGCTGTTGTAATGCACACATCAAATGTTCTTATATCTTTCCCATTTCATAGATTTATAGCTTTTTTATATATGGAACAATATCAGGTTAGAACACAGACAATGCAAATATATATTTGCATTGTCTGTGTTCTAACCCCATATTGTTCCATATTTTTACTCAGCATACAGACACACAATTCTCTGCTTGTTGTTCGTATCATAGGCTGTTTAAATGTTTTTATTCCTCTTAGTTTCTGGGAATGATCTCTCAATATAAATAGCCTCTGGATATTGTATGGTAATAAATTATTATATGCTTTATATAGTATTTGAGCTGCTTGACAATTTAAGAGATTCTGTCAGTTTAATAATTTTGACTGTATGAAAGTTGATGGGCTGCACGGTGGTGCAGTGGTTAGCGCTCCTGCCTCACAGCAAGAAGGTTCCCGGTTCAAGTCCTGGCTGGAGGACCTTTCTGTGTGGAGTTTGCATGTTCTCCCCGTGCATGCGTGGGTTTTCTCCGGGTACTCCGGCTTCCTCCCACCGTCCAAAAACATGCTTCATAGGTTAATTGGTTACTCTAAATTGTCCCTAGGTGTGAATGTGAGTGTGTATGGGTGTGTGATTGTGGCCCCTGCGACAGACTGGTGACCAGTCCAGGAATGTACCCTGCCTTCGCCCATGAGTAGCCGGGTTAGGCTCCGGCAACCCCGTGACCCCGAAAGGGATAAAGCGGATTGGCGAATGAATGATGAATGAATGAATGAAAGTTGATTAGTATGTTCCAGATAACCTACCTTATGTATGATCCTAATCGTCCTTTTTGTTGTATGTATAATGGATATAATGTGGATTTGTAATTATTTCCCCATACTTTGTTACAGTACGTGAGGTAAGGAAGTATCAATGAGCAATACAATGTGTAAAGCGTATTGTAGTCAAGATAGTGTTTACATTTAATACTTTGTTATTGGGTATCTTCAGCAGAGACTCATGAAGTTCTTCCACTGAGACAGATGAATCTAAGGCTGTGATTTGTTCTTTGTTTAGTTTCGGTAAGTTAACCTAATCAAGATAGGATGTTTAAAGATCCCCCCGGATGTGAATCTGTCCCAAAGGAACAGTAAGAATCAAAGTCAAACTCCATGTATACAGTCGCAGCAGTGACAACCACAGCAGCTGCAACGGCAGGAACTGGGTTGAAACCATCCACAGAAACATTTACTCTACTGTCTACAGACTCCACATGTTCTTCCACTCCCCCAGTACAACGCTGGAGTTATTCATTATTATTGACATTATTCATTACATCTTCTGCCTAACTTCTTGTAGATTTGCGGTTCACCAAAGTGTCAACAGTTGTTGTTTTTGGTCTGTACATTAGTGTTGTTGCCCTCCCCAGGATCCAGTCTTGTGAAAGGATTAACACCCCCCTCCACCACCACTTTGTATACACCCATGACCGTCTACGCAGTTATAGCAATTGATGCCGCCATGCTAGCCCATTTACCATCTGATTTACAAGGGCAAACTGTATTTGTACCCAACATCTCCACATTCAAAACACTTTGGGCTTCCTGTGTTTGCATGAACATCCCCATGCTTTACCTTGAGGTATAGGCTACATTAAGGCTGACTCTGAATTCATCCTCTACCCCTTTGGCTTCTGCCTAATGCTCCAATTGCAGAGGCTTTTGAAGCTGTAGAGGTGTCTGAACTTATTATTTTAGGAGGAGCCGTAGTGACTTGTGTATTCCTCCACCGGTAAGGTGATCCACGTCGCTCTGTGCCGGGTTAGGGTTAGGAGAAACGCATTTCTTCACTTGGATGTTCTCTGAAGCACAAAAGTTTACATTTAAATGTAAGCAATGACATTTTGTTTTAGCGTGACTTTTTGAAGTAAAAAAACAACGTTGTTATGTATTTTCCAAACGCTAGCAGCTACGTGCTAACGTAGATGACCGGCAACTCTGATGACGTATTTGAGAGGTAGTAACGTCGATATTTTTCTCTCTGCTTGGGGGGCTAAATGTAGGGGTAGGGAGATGCCAGAGGGTTAGGACAGGAATTCCGATTCGGGGAGTCTGGGAGTCCAGAAACTTGAACACCTGTCTCGAACACCTCACCTCTGCACCCAAAGTCTAGTAAATAGTCTGTAAACCTTTAGCAAACTTCTCAAACAGCTGCTGCTATCGCTCCAAAAACAGTCATTGATTTTTTTTGTTTGAAACTCGTGTAATTTTTTCATGTGACACCATTCTTTATGTTTTGGTTTTGTTGCTGCAGGGATTTCTCACCCACTATGGTGAGGTTGAGGGCGGCCTGTCGCACACCAAAGCTGTTCTTCAGCTCCACAGAATAACAGCCGCAGTGCTCCTGCTGCCCACTGCTGATGGTCAGCGTGCTGCTGCTGTCTGTGCTCTCCACAGAAATGTCCGACGAACTGTCCAGGATCTGAATCAGAGATCAACACAGCACACATTATCAGGAGGCTCAACTCTCAGCCATGCATAAAGTGTTTTACATTTTAATTCTATGATTGTAACAGAACTCTTTGATGCTGACCAGGAATCAAAGACCCTAGTTTTACAAGGAAAAGCACATGCGACCAAGTCTTAACCACCTCCTGACCACTAAACAGCAATGTAGGAACATTTCACCTGGGCTGCAAAAGTTCAAAATCCTGAGTCAGAACTTGGGTTTAGATTAGAATTGAATAAATCTGGGATCAGGGTGTGTTTTGAAGTTCAGATAAAACCCTCAGTGATGAGGGTAATCATTGGGATTACAAACTTAAAAAGATTTCTTAGTAATAAAAAGTTCCTCGCTGTCAATGGATAGACCAGTGTGTGCGCCTGCATGTGTGCGTGCATATGTACACTATAATTGTGTGTGCCTGGATAAGTGTGCGTTGTGCACTTTTGTGCTTATGCGTGCCGTTCTGTGTGCGTGTGCATGTATACATGCATGTGTATGTGTGGGTGGCATTCACGTGTATGTGCATATGTCTTTGTGGATGTGTGGGAGGATAAGAGCATCTCACTGGTTTTCTGAACTTTAGCCAGTTGCATGTGATGGGGGGAGCTCCAGAAAACTTGCATAGAATCTCCACCTTCTGTCCAGCCAGGATCTTCATGTCCTCTGGAAAATCCAAGATCTGAGGAGGTAGAGCTGACGCGGACCAACAAACACATATTATCAATCAATCAAAGGAAACAAAGTGACAGCAATTTCAAACCTGATCACTGTGATCATAACTCCAACAGAGTGGGAACAAGATCTCCTAGGAGTGGAGTTTTACCGGCTCAACCCTCAGTCATGCATAGAGTGGAGTTTTCATGCATCATTAGTGCATCATCGTCCTAGGAGTCTTAGATCGGTGTCCCAGGAGATCCAAATATCTCCTGGGACACCGATACAAACTTGTTTTGCTTTCAGCAGATACTACATTAGCTGGTGATTTGGCTAAAAAAAAAGGCAAAATGTAAGCAAGTATGTTTCAAAGGTTTCTCATGGTTTTTGGTTATCTGCTGTCACAAATCGTTACTGTAACTTCCCAGCCTCCAGTAAACGCACCACTTGATTCTCTATCACCTTCACCTGGTCCCTCCTGCTCTTATACTGCTGACTCTCACCACAACACTGCCAGATTGTCATTTGTGCCAACAGTGATTTTCCAGCCCTCGCCAAGTGGTCTAGTCTCCTACGTTTTTGGATCCTGCCTCGTTTTCAACCACGTCTCTGCCTGAACCCCTCTGGATATTCCCGCTGGATGTTTTCTGCCTTTTTGGTTTTTGATTCTGGACTGTTTTTGGATTACGCTTCTTGTCACGCCCTTTTGGAGATTTCTGTTTGTGTCCGGACTGTCTGCTCGGTTACTGGATCCTGGACTTACTACAGACTTCGATTTATGCTGCCCTGGATATTACTTCAAGAACTGAACTTTGAATAAAACCCCTAAAAAGACTGTCCTGATATTTTGGTCTTCTGTTGGATTTTCTAAGGGTGCATGATCTGCAGACCAGTGAATATAGACTGAGAGAAAACAATACCTCTGAGGGGAAAAATGGCTCAAAAAGAGACAGCAAAAACTCAAGATGGAAGATAGATCAAGAGAAAAAGGCCAAGAGCAAAAATAACAGAAAAAGATCAACATAGAACTATCATAGACATGATCATCATAGATCATGATAACCAAGCCAACATTCAGTTTAAACAGATGCCTTTTCCACACAAAAACCAGCATATCTGCTGTCTGCTTCTATGGGGGTTCAGTGCATTCATCCTTGCAAAGGAACAAGGCGTGGAACCGTCATGTAAGCCCTGACAGTTTTCTGCTGCGGTGGGTGTCACCTTGTTTGGGCGGAGTCTTTGGAGTAGGCTTCTTTATTCTGGCTTCACCTGGTGGAAAGACAAAAAGAGCAGAGTCAGGCACCCGAGTCCAGGATATGTTAGTGAGGCTCAGAGCCTGTGGATCACAGCTGTGACGATAAAAGGGGACAGACTGACAGAATGTGGTCTTCTGAAACCTCTGCAAACGCTTCATGGGATAACTTCCAACAACTGTTGGAAGCTTTTGTAATCTTACTGCTCAAATGAACCAACCATTGATTAGGATGACAGACTCCATTTATTTTGAAGTGGGTAAACCTACAATCAGCAAGGGATCAAATACTTATTTCTTCCACTTGCTACAGCAGTTGTTTCTGTAGCTCCATCTCTTCTTTCTGCTGGATCTTAATGACTGTCACGTCCTCAGCGAAGACATCAAGTGATTTTTTTTATCTGTCCTTTTTCATCAATCACTGGGCTTTCCTTTGGGGTCATGGTCAGGGTTGCTTTTTGCAAAATATGTGCAATAAATAAAAGTTTAAGAAAATGCTAACTGCAGCACCTTACGAGCATGTCCCATGCTTTAATCCAATTCAGTTAACCAGCATCAAAAAACATTGAGGCCACGGAGTGTTTTGTCATCTCTGACTGAAACATCACATTCTGTTAAACCTCTGCTTTATTCTTATTCATCTCATTACTGAAATGCTATCTGAAGTCCTGTTTGATATTTTATTACAGATCTGACTGAGGTTTGTGTAAATTTCCACTGTCCTGACTGGATCACTCTGAGACATTTAGAAGCTGAAGCCCTCTATGAATACTTTCCAGATAGAAACTACAACAAGGGTGAGAGCAAGAACGTGAGGCTGCGCCTGATGACCAAATTTGGAGAATCCTTATATAGTTTCTCAAGCAGGAAATGGGTCATGTGCTTTTTTTTGTCTACAGATTCCTTCAAAGCTCTCAGTAAATCAGGTTCTCAGTAGATCTTTAAAATGTTTTTGACCAACAACATATTACAAGAATGTTCTCTTTGACAAGGTTTACAGTGATAACACCCTCAAACTGGAGCCTTTTTTTTAATTGCACCTTACTTCTTAGGAGTCACTAAGGTGATTTCCAGGAGTCTAGTGTCATTCATCATATCTTTTTCTGAGCTGTTTTTGGCAACCTCTGCGGACCATTTCAGCGTCTCTGAGCATCCCGTGTTGGGAGTAGCCAAATATTTTTCTCCTGTACCAATGTATTGTAAGCAGAGGGGGTTAAAGGGCTCACAAATCCAGTAAAATGAAGTCATTTAAGAATATTGCTCAAGTAGCAGTAAAAAGTAGTCATGCTGATACTTACTTGAGTAAGAGTAAAAAAGTACTCAAGTACTTAGTAAGAGTTTGAAATTATGCGGCTCATGAATATTATGAATTCATTTTAGCATAATTATAGGAATCACTTCACATTTTGTTATACCATTACACGAACCTTTACTTATGTTGATATCTATCAGCACTTAACAAAAGTGAAAAATACCGTTCCCATAGCAGTCAGATATAAACAAAAGCTTCTACCAAATACTTCTAACCCTGGTGTCCTGGTGTATTTTTAGGCACTTGCCTTCTTTTCTGGGGCTGCACGGTGATGCAGTGGTTTGCGCTGTTGCCTCACAGCAAGAAGGCCCCCGGGGGACTTGAAACAGTGTCATCAATGGGGGACCTTTCTGTGTGGAGTTTGCATGTTCTCCCTGTGCATGTGTGGGTTTTTCCTACAGGGGGACTCCTCCCACCATCCAAAAACATGCTTCATAGGTTAAATGGTCACTCTAAATGGCCCCTAAGTGTGTGTGATTGTGACCCTCCAAAAGACTGGGGACTTGTCCAGGGTGTTCCCTGCCTTCACCCACAAGTGGCTGGGTTAGGCTCTGCAGCCCCATGACCCCGAAAAAGAGACACACTGGGGTTCGAAAATGAATACATGTTTTTATCAAAGTGTAATTTTCTGTAACAAGAAATTCAATTTTCATCAAAGTCTTCATTAAAATTTGATTTATTGAAACAACTATTTATGTTTGTGCAAAATGACTTAATATGATATCAGCATGTCTTGTAAAATGTACACAAAAATAAGAACAATTCTAATTGTAATGAAAAGAAAATGTTTAACTAGTGGAAAAAAAAGTTGGGATGCTGAGGTTCTTTTGCTTTTTCTAAAGTTGGTAATACTTTATATTAAGATTCCTTAACAAACTTTGTTAACACATGAACAAGCATTATTATTATGCTTATAGGGTGTTAGTAAGACATTTATTAGTACAATAAGCCTAATAAGATTTATGAGATAGAAGTTAACACATTTACAAGCATTATTAATATGTCTAAAAGATGCTTTTGATGGGAAATGGTGTATACTTATATAGCGCTTTTTGAAGGCCCAAAGCACTTTACAGTCACGGTCCCGGTCCCATTCGCACAATGATGGTGGCTCCGCTGCCGAACACCGGCGCCAACCTACCATCAGAGGCAATGTGGGGTTCAGTGTCTTGCTCAGGGACACTTCGACACATGGGCGGGCAAGGCGGGAATCGAACCTGCAATCCTCTGATCAGAGGCCAGCTGCCCTTTCCACTGGACTACGGTCGCCCCATTGATACATTTATTGACATTATAGATGTCTGACAAATTGTTGATAATCTTAAAAAGACTCACTCTCTTGCAGTAATCTCACACACACCTACTGTAACTGCCATAATACTAGTGTTGGCATTGTAATTACTTTTTTCAATATATTTATGTATAGTGCATCAGGCAAGTATTAACCAGCGCCTTACTTCTTCCACAATTAATGATGTCACAGCTTTTTTTCTAAATGGATTAAATCAGTTTTCTTCCTGAAAAAATCTTTTGAAATTGTTGCAAAAATTATCGGCACAGAAGTATTTACAGCCAAATCCAGTGGATTGGACATGATTTGGAACGGTACGACCCTGTCTACATGAGGTCCAGGGTTGACAGTGCATGTCAAAGCACAAACCAAGCATGAAAGAATAGAAATTGTCTGCAGACCTCAGAGACAGGATTGTTTTGAGGCACAAGGCTGGGGAAGGGTCCAGAAACATTCCTGCTGCCTTGAAGATTCCAATGAGCACAGTGACCTCCATCATCTGTAAGTGGAAGAAGTTTGGAAACACCAGGACTCTTCCTAGATCTGACCGGCCATCTAAGCTGAGTGATCGGGGAGAAGGGTCCTGGTCAGGGAGGTGACCAATAACCCAATGGTTACTCTGTCAGAGCATTCCTCTGTGGAAAGAGGAGAACCTTCCAGAAGGAAAACCATCTCTGCAGCACTACACCAATCAGGCCTGTACGGTAGAGCGGCCAGACGGAAACCCCTTCTTACTAAAAGCACATGGAAGCCCGTCTGGAATTTGTCTAAAGGCACCTGAATGACTCTCAGACCGCGAGAGACAGAGTTCTGTGGTCTGACCAGTCCAGAATAGAACTTTCTGGAGTGAATGGCAGACGTTATGCTTGGAGAAAACCAGGAGCCGCTCATCACCAGACCAATACCATCCCTACAGTGAAGCATGGCGGCGGCAGCATGTTTATATTCATCTCTATATTCATCTCAATGTTTATGTTTATATTCATCTCCATCAAATCTTAAATTAAGCCAGTCTTTTGAAAACACAAATAACTATTAAATGCCTTAATGTTCATTCTGGCCAACTTTATATATTCCATTACAATGAGTTACACCAGTCTTTCTCTCTACGTCTATCTTTAGTGCACAGTTCTTTGCTGCTGTGAGTCTACCAAACTACCCCTCCTCTGTGGAGTACATTGAGTGCAAACTCAAATTGACCACTAGTCACATGCAGTTTAGAGAGAAAAAGACATAATTAATTAATTTAGAAAAACCTTGTCTTTCACACCAAAGAGCAGCTTTAGAATTGTTTAATTTGTAACAGACACATCAACACATGGGGCAGGTCTCAGCTCTGCTGCTCACCTGCGTCTCACTGCACACCTGAGAGGACTCCTTGCAGCGTTTCTTTTTGTCTCATCTTTGAGCCAGTTTGGAAAGCATTGTGACTGCAGCAAGGAGGGCATGTCTGTACTTTGATCGATCCCCAACTCGGCGCACACATTCGTGCATGTTTGCACCAGTTGCTCCATTTGTTTTAAAAATGTATTTCTGTTTTGTTTTATCTAACAAGAGAAAATGTCAGAGCCTACAAAACCTAAGTAACAAAGTAACGAGAGTTTCTACAATCCAGTAGTTCTAAATATTTACCAAAATGTAAACAGTAATTCGTCAAGTTACTCAGTTTCTGACAAAAGTAATTAAATTACAGTAATTCATTACATTGTTATTAGTTACCCCCAACACTGCCCCCAATGCGATAAGCAGCAGAAAAAAAACAGTCTATTTTTGGTTTTGTCTTGTTTGAGTTTTAAAAGATGAACTGGAATGACAGATATTTAACAGTTTTTAACACATTTTCTCTCTAAGACATGCTACAGTACTAAGGAACTGTCACAAAGATAATTCATTTAAATTATGCTAAAGTTGTATAGTACAATATTTACTATACATGTTTCAGGGAACTGTTTATTTAACCACAAAATACACTAATAAAAGAGGCTGTAGAACCTGTTACTTCCAACATGCGCTTTTGACTCCAAAACGGCTCTCCAAGTTGTTTTGTTGCTTTATTCAATGTATTGTCAACAACTACGTAAAATTATGCACAAAATGAAAAACAAATATGTTTTATTCATGCAAGCAGGGCTCTAATTTAACTTTTTTGTTTACTAGCCAGGGTGGCCAGCAACATTCAAAGTCTACCGGCCAAATCTATTCTCTTTATTTATAAAGTTTCAAAAATGATTATTCTTTCACAAAAAACATAACACTAATAATAATTGAGAGAGTAGTCTTATGTCAGGTCTTTTAACATTATAGAAATGTAATGTTATTTTAATAAAACAGATCTCTGACCTTTTTCATGAACACAAACCTTTCTGGAAAGCATCAATTTATCTACAAACATTACACAGCAAAACGCTGGGGAAGTACCAAATATTGACCAATATGAACTGCTTTTGTTTTGTTTGTGACTCAATCCCAACAACAATATTGGGCACAAAGCAGTAAAGTCGTTGGCTGACCTGCTGGGCGCTCATGTTGTGGGTGTGGTCAACTTTGCCGATTGCAGTCTGTTCTTTAAGATATTTTTTAATGATTTTTGATTTCATTTTTTATAGAAGCGTTTTGCATTCAATTAAAAAAAAGACAACCTTTATTTAATTTAATGCAAAAATATGTTTCCATAAGGATTAAAAGTAGCGATAAACAATAAAATAGTTACTTTAATTTTTCTTTATGTCATACACAGAAAAACATGAATATATTGAACGTTTTGGCATACTGTGTGTGTTCTTACAGATCAGTGTGTTGTAGCTGTGAGTCTTAGTCATTTAAAGAGTAACAATGACATGAAGCATGAACAAGTAAGTGTGTGTTTGTGTTCACATGAATGTCTCATTTACCAAAGTGGCTAGTGGAATAGTTTTTCTACCCGCCAAATAAAAGTTTTACCCGCATTTGGCAGGTGGGCGAGTGTTAATTTTGAGCCCTGTATGTAAGTGTATAATATGCACATGCTTTTATTTTTTTTTCTTATCTATAAAATGTACAAAATTAAGGATAAAAACAAAAGTACAGATCAGTGGCCTTGTGGTAGAGAGTCTTCCCTGAGACTGGAAAGTTGTGAGTTCAAATCCACAGCTGAGTCATATCAATGCCTTCCTGCTTGATAATCAGCTGTAAGGGGCTGGATTTGGGGGTTATACAACCAAATGGTTTCCAAGCATGGATATGTCTGCAGCTCACCGCTATGCCAGGGCATGGGTCAAATACAGAGAACAGATTTCACACACCAATTTGTAATTCAAATGTTATAATTTAATAATAATATGTTATGTTAATATTATCTTTTTTGTTTTATTATTTTAAACTTAAGCAAAGCAACACAAAACACTGCAACTACTACACAAAATACAGATTAAAATGTGCAAAATGAAAAGACAAAAAAAGAAGATTTTAATCACAATAAAGGTTGGCACTTAGAAACAAATTTCTCAGCTTTGAGGAGCTTTCTTCTGTCAGCAATGATCTGCCCTGTTTTGGAGAAGGTTCTCTTCGTTCTCAGGTCCAGGTTGGTTGTGGAGCCGGTTCTGTATGGAACTGTTCTCCCAAGACTCTACAATTTTCCTTTGTATTTCAGATTGTCCTTTTTCCAGTGTCACATATTTTTCTCTTCCTGTTGCACCTGGTGCTCTCTCTGTCTCTCCCTTATACTCAGATCACATGCTGCTGCCCAACTATCCCCGCTCAGTGCAAAGCAAGCACGTATGTCTCAATCATGTGCAGTTTAAAGAAAAAAAAGGGAGATATAGTGAAATACAATTTAAAAAGAGAACACAACTCCCAGTAAGGAGCCGGCTCTTGTTGTGCACTCCAAACTTATAGCCCTTTCCGTCGCAACCAACACATCACTACCACCTGCAGTCTTACGAACTATTCACTTGCTTTTTTTATTTACTTGTTTTTTAAATTTAACAAAGTTAATTGTTGGTGTTTGTGTTATTCTAAATGTTGATGCCAATATGTCCACTTTTACTGCAAAAGAATATCAGCTTCAAATATCAGTTTTCAACCTTCTTGACAAAAAATATGTATCAGCCCTGAAATAAAGCATATTGGTTGACCTCTAATTCACACACACAGTAGATTCACAAACACATATACTGTAAATTTGCAGACATTATACATTTACACACACTGTTAAATCACACAAATGGTACATTCACATTTATTGTAAATTCACAGACATTATACACTCACAAATGCTGTAAATTCAGACATGGTACAGTCACACACACACTCTAAATTCCAACACCCTAAAAATTGACACACTGTGAATTTCCGCATGATACACAAGCACAAGCTGTGAATTCACACACACAATACATTCACAAACACTTTAAACTTAAACATTATAAATTCACACACTAAATTCACAGACATTATGCATTCACACACTCTGTACATTCACATACAGTAAATTCACAGACATGAGACATTCACACACACACTGTAAATTCACCCACATGATGCATTCACACACAATAAATTCACACACATGATAAGTTTACATGCACGGTACACTCAGACATACACTGTCAGTTCACATAAACATGATACATTCACACACGCTGTAAATTCACACACACATGGTACATTCATACACACTCTAAATCAGGGGCCAACAACGTTTATGACATGGATTGCCCATTTGAAATATTATCACCAAATATAATGCGAACTCTGTTGTTGGTGTTCACCTTTCGGCGTATCCCGTTAGGAGTCGCCACAGTGAATCAGTGTTCATTGATTTGGACAGGTGGTTTGGGAGAGAGTTTTACGCCGGATTCTCTTCCTGACACGACCATGTATTTTTAAGGCAGAGGGTGCCCCTTTTCGGCAACGGTGGGAAGGTTCTTGCCTTAAGACCGACACTGCATTTTAGCTCATTGCACACCCTGGCAAGCAAACCCAGGTCCTACACCCAGCCGAACTGCTGTCAAGCCACCTCTAACTACAATGCCAACTTAAATGCAAAGAAATACAAATACATTTCAAATATATCTGAAATGTTGTTTGATTCTCAGACAGCAGGTCAAATAGGTTTTTTAGTCATATTTTGGCATTTATTAAAAAATTGCTTTCATGACAATATTGCACAAGAAAAACAATAGAAAGTTGAAATAGTTTTGGAACTATGTTTTTTGAAACAAAAAGTACTGCATTTGTGGTATTTCTCACCTAGAGAAAAATTATAAGATATCTCATATCTCAAACAAAATACCACACATACCGGTATTTCTAAGAACTTCAAAATACAAGCGTATGCTTTTGCTTATTTATCTTTAAAATGAGATAGGGCCTTACTAACTCAATATAAGTTAGTTCTGTGATGATGCTTTTATTGCATGTAAAATAAATGTTTTTACGACCTTAGTTTGATAATTAGAGTAATACAAATTTTCCACAATTGGATGTCATTATTAACCCCCCCACAAACACACACACAAACACAGTAAATGGAGTGGCAATTAGCTATAGTGTTAATTTTAAAACTCGTTTAAATTTTATATTGGCAGGACAGAAAGAAAGCCTGGCTATAATCTGATTTTGCTTGGTTTTTATTTAACAAACTGAATTAATCAAACAATCAAGCAAGCTTTATTTATAAAAAGTGCTTTCAAATTAGGTTTGCACGGTGGTGCAGTGGTTAGCGCTCCTGCCTCACAGCAAGAAGGTTCCCGGTTCAAGTCCTGGCTGGGGGACCTTTCTGTGTGGAGTTTGCATGTTCTCCCCGTGCATGCGTGGGTTTTCTCCGGGTACTCCGGCTTCCTCCCACCGTCCAAAAACATGCTTCACAGGTTAATTGGTTACTCTAAATTGTCCCTAAGTGTGTGTGAATGTGAGTGTGCATGGTTGTACCCTGCCTTCGCCCATGAGTAGCCGGGTTAGGCTCCGGCAACCCCGTGACCCCGAAACGGATAAAGCGGATTGGAAAATGAATGAATGAATGCTTTCAAATTAAAAACAGACACAATACAAAAAAGAAAAACACTAAAACCAACCCAGCCCCCCTTTCTTCCCCTTCATTCACACATACACCTGATGAGCGCACACACAACGCATACAGGCAGGAATACTGACTGGAGTTATAAAAGAGAAGTAAGGCTTGGCTCTGCTGTGAGGAAACAATAAATATTTTACCAGGAGCCGCTCAGCCACAAAACATCACCACAGCGCCCACCCACACCAGAAAGCAACAGGATCCACTAAACAGCCGCCAGGCAGCGATGCTGTACCCCAGTTGCCCAAGCATGGGCGAGCACCCACAGGAATAAACACCCAGCAAGCCGGCAAGTCCTGGTTCAAAAGATCCCCAAATGGAAACATAACTTGCAACGCCAAAAACATGACCAATGTTCATTAGTGTTGATGTTGCTCCACAAAACATCGTAGAAGAGGTTTTAACTTTCCATTATTCCTTTTTTTTAAAATCTTTTACTAAGAGTCAGTTTTGTGTTAACTAAAACCAAACCTAAACTGATTAGAGGAACCTTACAATTGGCAACTATCTAGCTCAGAACACTCTTTGCAGTTTAGCAAAGAAAAGCTTCATTCTGTGAATGGTTTTCACCCTAACAGCAACCTACCATCTCCAACAAGAGGAGAGTCTTAAAAGGAGAGTTTCCTCTCAGGGCTCTTCCAAACTTCTCATCTGTGCAGCAAAGCAAAACAAAGTCTCACCAAGCAAGCCAAGTCCAAAATCAGACCTTAAATGGAAGAGAGGGAGAGAAACCCTTCTGTCCTGCTTTCCTGCTGTCAAAGCCCTCGCACAGACCAAGTTCATCTTTGGAATCTGTGTGGAGCTTTTCTCTGAAAATACTGTTTTACTGGGAACAAATGTTGTAAATCTCTTTACATTTACAAGTTGCAAAGAAAGAAAGGTACAACATCAGTTTTAACTGGTGCCCTGTGAGCTTCAAATTTAACATGAATATTTTGTTGTTTGTCTTTAAATCTTTGGGTTTGGCTCCTTATCTCGTCAGACCTCTTCTGCTTTAGATAATCAAATAAATAAATGAATGAAAAGCTACAAAGATCTCCCATGGATCTCACAACAGATTCATGGGTGGGCTTGACAAAACTCTGACTTTATTTTTTCCCACCCAATTTCCTATTTTTAGAACTTAATAGGTGTGTGGAATCCACACGCTTGTTCCGTTCCAAGCTTCATTTTTGCCATTCAGAATCCTATGGATACTATCTAGTGTATGTCATTAGAAGATGTCTATGTCAGAGCTTCTCTATGCAAAATTGCAGGGGAGTGAAAGAGTGCCCACGCTAAGAATGGTAGGTCTTTAGTTCAAATACAAAGTTGAATCACAGCTAAGACTCTAAAATTGGGACACAATTCCTCTCTGCTTGACACTCAGCATTAATGACTTTAACTGGAGGGCTACACCATTATAATGGTTCCCAAATATGGCTTTGACTGCAGCTTACCTATGCCCAGGGGAGAGTCAAGGGCAGAGAACAACTTTTATCACACTCAGTTATGTGTGACAATTTGATATTAAATTCTGTCTTTCTTCATGCTTTCCTTTTTCCCTCTCCCGCAAAGACTTCCTGTCTGCTTGACCCGGTGAGTGGAAGGTGATTCTGTTTGGCAGCAAGTCAATCAAGTAGTCTGAATATGTTTATTGCAGCCGAATGCAATACTGCCTCTGGGCTGCGTCACCTACAACCTCAGTCACAACTGGCCTTACGGATGGATACAGGCAGTCTGTGGGCAAAAAAACGGCAAATCCATGCAGGTGGCCCGCAGAAAAAATTAAGATAGTTGATTGCTCAGTGAACCCAGAGAGCAAAAATGTTCACACACATTTTTTACAACATGTATGCTGCAGGCGACTGGTTGCAGTGAACACCTAATCAACACATGAGGGTACGTAAGAGTGTAGTAGAACAGATGCAGGTGTGTTGTCCAGTATTTAATTTTTCAACCCCCTTGAAACCTGTGCACTGTGGAAAGAGCTCGCCGTTCACATGATAATGTGTGCACACTTCCTGTTAGAAATGAGGAACTTAGACAGAGTGTAGTGTGTGTGGACATCCTACGAGTATCACATGCATACCCCATGCGTGCAGCATTTGCTTGTGGACAGTAAGGAAGCAATGTGCGCATCTCACTAATGACTAGAGTGCAGTGTAATAGCACCTTCCAAAACCCTTGGCCCTATGTCATGCAGAAAGTGGGCATAACTTCAATTAGCCTTACCAACACTTCATGATGCACTTACCACAGACTCACAACAATGGTACGTTCTGTTCTCACGACTTTCTTTTAGGTGGTCATGTGAGCCTCAAGGGAACTGCAATACACACGTACTCGACCCTTATGATTCAACCGCTCCTCTCCACGCCCCTCCACGGACCCTGACAACCCAATGACCTGCAGCACCTGTACTGGTCAACTCCCCGTAAAGACGCATGTAACTAAGGCACAAGAGAAGTTGCATATGCAATCTGACTACAGTCAATGACAAGCTTAGGTCAACCTATTGTCAACAGAGAAAACATTCTTTATATGCAGGGAAATTACCAACTAACAGTTGGAAAGAGAGCCTTAATGTTTCTCCCAAAACATTATTTGCCTTTGGTGTAAAGGATAAGCTAGGCAAGCCACATGTAGCAGTACAGTAGGTCGTGCGGGCAGTTTTCTTTTTGACTCTTTTAGGGGCATCACCAAAAACTGCTTGCGGTTTGACCACTCCTAAATGGACTCTGCACAGAGATGTGTGACTTATTTCCAATTTAAAATCAGTCTATTTTTTCCAGTTGTGGATAATTGTACACATCAACTTAGCAAATCTCCGTGTACTAATGCTGGTGTTGTCTAATTTTTTGTTTTTTCTTGTATTGTATGTTAGTTTGTCGTCCAAAAAGGCAAAGATTTCCTTCCTGAAACATCAAACACCCATTACTCACAAAACCCTACCATGTTCTGTATGATCACATGACTTCTGTGATAAAACATAGCAATGTTAGAACATTTAAAACCCATTCAACAGAACTTTGAACATTTAACTGAACTATGAAGTGACTGTCAGACTGCTGGTTCTACTCCCAGCTGACGAGGTGCTCTGTCTTCTTCATAGAGCGGCAGCAGCGTGCTCGAACCGTCACCTTGCCTGTCAGACCCACAATTGTCTTTTTTGTGTTTGTTAGCATTCTTCTCATATTAGAGGACCCATATTTCATAATATGATTTAAACTGCATTTTAGAGAATTTCTTCATTCTAATTCCGTTGGATCAGGAAACCAGACGCTAGAAAAATCTGGGGCTGGTGACGTAACTACACTCTGGCAATGTCAACCGCTCCTCCGCCCCCATGTGCACATTCTTTTTTCCCATCTGAGCTTGCCTCTGGTTCAAAACTGTACGGCTGAATTGATGCAATGGCGACCAAAATAATTGCTTGACATTATTTTTGTGCCGTTGATGCTACCTTGGGGCTATAAGCTCATTGTGAGCGTGCAGACAAAGCTCTCAGCGGTGGGGAGGGGGCTGGGTTGCTCCAAGCCAACAGTCCCGCCCACAAACCAGAATTCTACTTCTAATGAGCCACTGCAGCTGGCCATAAAATATGTCTTTAAAAAAACGACAGTCTTTTTGATCTTGGCTAAAAACTGCACAGTCATGATAAAAAGATTACTGGAAATGATTTTACAAATATATATATATATATATATATATATATATAAACATATGGCTGGAATGGAACTTTAAACATGCTATTTTAATTGTATTCATCTTTAAATTTCTGCGTCTTAGAAGCATGTCTCCCTGATGAGAGGCGACGCCAACAAAACTATCACTTATTTCCACCTAATCGTCCATATTTAAAATGTTGTTAAAGTGGGTGGAGTAAACTCCAGTTGACATGCCCCTCCCACTTCAGGCAGTATTTTAACTCTGCAGAATCCATAGGTCCAGTGTATACATGGCCATTATTTGAGCAAATGCAGAAAGAGAATAAGGGAACAGGTGAAGTTTGAAAAAAGCTTTTTGATATCTCAAAAAGTAATGATAGAATCCGGTTAAGGTTATGAATTATTATGATTATTTACTGCAGCCAATCATAATCCAAATGATTTTATTTAATGTTTTATTCTAAGGCTTCATTTAAACCTATGTCATGATGAGAAACTATTCTTTCAACTTTTCACTTTTACTATTATGAAGGAGAAAACGTATGAATAACAAAAAAATGTTAACCATAAAAGGGGTTGTCTCTGTTGCAAATTGCATGAAACTAAAACAGGGCTGATGGGAAACATGATCTTAATGTGCAGATGAGGTTGAAGTTTACGGTGATGGAGGAAGAAATAATAATGTGGCAGTGATATATGAACTGATGCTTCTAAAGATACACAGAGATACTTTAAAATAGATCCCAGCAGCCCCGTGTCTGTGGCTGTCTGTGTGTGCGAATGTGTGTGTGTGTGGGAACCGGTTATCCTTGCCTGTAGCTCCTTATTGGGACAAAAGAAAAGGCAGCTGCTGCATATTTTGGAAACTCACTCTCTGAGGTTGGAATCGCCTTCTTGGACTTCTTGTCCACTGGAGAGTTTTCTGCTGGGTCTGTATGAGGACGTGCACACACACCCACACACACATTAACACAAGAACACACACACAGACAAAGAGAGAGAAAAAGTAAGAGCACAGATCAGTACATGGCGGATGAACAGCTTTAGTAGTGTTCCTGGCTTGCTTTTAATGACCATTTGTGTTTGAGTTCTCTGCATTTCACAACTAATCTGGAAATATCTGCAGAGCTAGGCTAAAAGACTAGTCACCACCTGTTGTTCCACTAGATTTAAAGTGCAGTGATTTCCAAAAGTTTTTGTGTTTTTTTCTTTATTCTTATTTTTTTACTAAAGCCAGTCTGCCTTGTACCTGAAAAAAACTGAATCTTAAGAAAGTAAAACAAAAACAAAAAAAAACTTTAAAAAATACTTTTTTCTTATTTTCTGTCTTGCAAAAAAATGTATCAAGAGAGTATTTGAAAGCAAAGATTCTTAGTTTAAGAAAACCTGTCCAAGTGATTAGAAGTGCTACCTTTTTTTCTTCTGAAAATAAGAAGTT
This sequence comes from Adrianichthys oophorus, assembly GCA_036245035.1. Taxonomy (NCBI): domain Eukaryota; kingdom Metazoa; phylum Chordata; class Actinopteri; order Beloniformes; family Adrianichthyidae; genus Adrianichthys; species Adrianichthys oophorus. The sequence continues at coordinate 1,084,153 of BSAI01000005.1, forward strand.
TTGAGAAGACAGCTTTTTGCATAGAAAAGAGTATTTTTTTTCTTCTTTTGCTTATTTAAAGCAAATCAGCCAATGGGGTAAGACATTTTTAGTCGTTTCAAGGGCCTCGTTTTGCAGTGAATTGCAAAGCTTTAGCAATGTTTTGTGTGTTCACAGAGTTTTTCAAATAAATAGTTGTCTCCATTGTTGTTATCCTCTTTGCCCTGATCACTGCATCATGAGTTCAGTTTAGAAATAATAAATGAAAACATCTCTTTCAGGTCTTACATAACAGTTATTTTACAACAGGCCAGCACTTCAGGAAAAAAAAAGGTGTCTGTGTTCAGCTGTTGTACTTTGTGTATGCAATAATCAACAGACACCAACGTGCATCTTCAGAACCCGCCAAATCTTTTTTGGGGTCACTGGGCTGCTTGAGCCAGCCCAACTACTGTTGGGTAAATGCGGGGTACACCCTGACTACCTCCATACCTATCCATCCATCATCCATCCATCCATCCATCCATCCATCCATCCATCCATCATCAATAGATGAATTAGCTGCTCAGTGACTGAGGTGCCCATAGACCTGGAAGCCCAAACATCTCAAAACTTTGATTTTACATACTGTATATCTGCAGAACAAACCAACTGGATTTTCATTCACCCTCAACTGCACGTGTTCCGGGAATTATTGCAGACTGCTGATGAATGCAGTTTGTTATTTGTTCTAATTACAGGAAGCTCTACCTGGACCAAATCTCACAGGGAATATTGGGAATCTAAAATTAAGGAAGGAGGACTAAATTGTCTGCACAGATTTAAATTCAGATGATATATAATCTGGGAAATCAGCGGACAAAAGAAAGGCTGTTAGTTGTAACTGAATCATCATATGACAAATTAATGACTCCCAGTTTTTTGTAGATTCTTTACTGCCAAAAATGTTTAGCAATGTGAGCAAAACTTCATTCTGCAGATTGATAAAAGTGTCACCATTTTTTTTTGTTCCAATCCTTCTCTGGACTTGGTTCAGACAACGTCCAGGCTCTTCCAGCCCTGTTCAGTCCAGTACAGATATAGTTGTGCAATTTTTTCATGTTTTTTTACAGCACATGTTATTTTGTGTCCTGATTGACTGTTGAACTTGTCAATCAATTTCTTCTATACTGTGTCTTTTATAGTACATAATGTGTTCTTGCTTCATTTACATACATCTTCCACTAATAGCAGATCTTTGTTTTCACTCTACAATCCTGGACTTATTTTTCTATGAAGGTTTAAACTTTGAGAGTTTAAACAAGAGAGAAAAGGGTTCAAATGTTAAAAGAGAAGTGAATAAAGTGTGCAGTGAGGAGTTTATAGTCATTCATTCATTCATTCATTTTCCAATCCGCTTTATCCCTTTCGGGGTCACGGGGTTGCCGGAGCCTAACCCGGCTACTCATGGGCGAAGGCAGGGTACACCCCTGGACTGGTCGCCAGTCTGTCGCAGGGGCAGTTTATAGTCATCTAAAATTATTGTAAAAATTACATTTTTATTTTATTTTATTTTAAATCATTTTATTACATTAGATTTTGTCTATCACAGGGTATTTTTTGGAAGACAACTCTTGTGAGAAATAATGAACCACTGTACTGCTAAAATGTATTTAATGTCTTTAGGATTTTTAGATTTCAACTTATTTTTGTATTTTTGTTGAGACATGTTTGTGATTTAAAGTACAAAATACAGCAGATAAAGATTTTGTTCACATTCAGTAGCAACAGATGGTGAGGGTAATGGAAAGAACATTAAGTACATGAAAATCTTTCCTGTAGCCATTATTTTGGACATCATTTTTGTGGTGGTTTGTCGTTTGGCTGGGATGAAAAGCCAGAAACTCTAATGGCATGGATGAAACGTAATGTTTTAGCAGGCATAAAAATGCTAAAAGATGTTGAAGGGTTTTGGATTAAGATGAGTTTCTTCATAGACAACATTTAAGTCAATTTCAGCAAGGCAGCGCAGAGCCAAAGACTACACAAATCAGAAAAATATGATATATTAAAATATGATTAGAATATGAGGAAACCTAAATCAGACAAGAATGGGACAAACTGTCCTCACCAGAACTCATAACTCTCCACATGTGACCCATCCCCTGGAGGAGCAGTGAGCTGCAATCACAGCTGTGCTTGGGAACCATTTAACCCCCCAATCCAACCCCTTAATGCTGAGTGTCAAGCAGGGAGGCACCAATACCCATTTTTAGAGTATTTGGTATGACTCAGCGTGGATTTGAACTCACGACCTTCCAGTCTCAGGGTGGACACTCTTCCACAAGGCCACTGAGCCTCTTTTTACTTTTCCTTTTGTCTTTTCCTTTCAGCTTGTCCCTTATGGAGTCGCCATGGTGAATCAGCTTCTCCATCTACCCCTGTCTTCTGCATCCTCTACTCTAACACCAGATACCTTCATGTCTTCATTCACCGTCTCTCCTCTGGACATTTCTGAACCGTCTCAGTCTGGTCTCTCTGACTTTATCTCCAAACCCTCTAACATGTGCTGTCCCTCTGATGTTCTCATTCCTGATCCTCTCCATCCTGGTCATTCCAAAGAGAACCTCATCATCTTCATCTCTGTTACCTCTAGTTCTGCTTCCTGTCTTTTCCTCAGTTCCTCTGTCTCTAGGCTGAACAACATGGCTGCTCTCACCACAGTTTTGTTCACCTTTCCTTTCATTTGAACTGAAACTCTTCTCCTCCACCTGTTCTCTGCTCTCACTACAAATCACAGTATCATCTGCAAACATCATACTTCATGGTGATTCCTGTCTAACCTCATCTGTCAGTCTGTCCATCACCATTGCAAACAGGAAGTGGTTCAGAGCTGATCTCTGATGTAATCCCACCTCCACCTTGAACTCCTCTGTCACCCCTACAGCACACCTCACCTCTGTCTTCCAGCCCTCATACACGTCCTGCTCTAACATACTTCTGTCACTCTAGACTTCCTCATACAATCCCACAGATGACCTCTTTATGACCTCTGTCATAAAGTTTCTCCAGTTCTACAATGACACAGTGTAGCTCTCTCTGACTTTCTCTGTACTTCTCTATCAACATCCTCAAAGCAAAGATTACATCTGTAGAGCTCTTACTTGGTATGAAACCATACTGCTGCTCACAAATGTTCACTTCTGCTCTTAGTCTAGCTTCAACCACTCTTTCCATACCTTCATTGTATGTCTCATCTGCTTTATTCCTCTGTAGTTGCTACAACTCTGCACATCTCCCTTATTCTTAAAAATGAACAACATCACACTTCTCCTCCATTCCTCTGGCATCTTCTCACCACCTAAGATCCTGTTGAACAACCCAGTCAAAAACACCACTGTCATCTCCCCTACACACTTCCATACCTGCACAGGTATACCATCAGAACCAAGAGCCTTTCACTCTTCATCCTCTTCAATGCCCCCTCACTTCACCTTTATTAATCCTTGTTTCTTCCTGCTCTACAACATCATCTCTTCTATTCTTTATTTTCTCTTATTTTCTTCATTCATCAACTTTTCAAAGTATTCTTTCCATCTTTTCATTACAGTACGACACCTGTCAACATATTACCTTCCCTATCCTTAATCATCCTAACCTGCTGCATTCCCATGTTGGTCTCTTTGACCATTTTACTTGTAGTTATCCAGTCATCTGATAGTACATCTTGACTACCCAGAGCCTTAAATGTCATGCAACATTCTTTCTTTTCTATCTATTTCTGAGCTTGCTGCAGCTGCAGGTCTTCATTCCGTCAGGAAGCTGCAGATGATAGCGGATGAGCTTTGCCAGTTTTTACCTGAGAACCTGCAACGTTTTGTGAGGGATTTTACAGTCGTTTCACAATGGGTGGATGGGATGGGATGCAGGTCTCCCCATCCTATGACAGGAGGGTGGAGGACAGAAGTAAACTGAAGTAGATGTCTCCACAGATTGGGAGTTTGGGGACTCTGGGAAAGAAGACCCTCTACCTTGTGTCCATCAAGGTTTTAAACATGCACTCCCTTGCAGATTTCAGAGTGTCAGGGTGGACTGGATTTTTTGGCACTGAGTCTTCCCCGAGGGGTTGTTGGAGATTCCTGTACAAAGCTCCTGTTGAAAAACAGGCAGGTGATCTCCAGTGGAGGGTAGTACATGGGATTATAGCCACGAACAGATATCTGACAGGCGTCACTTCTGGCACGGGGATGGGTGCCCCTTTTGTTTAGTCAGTGAGTCGGTGGTTCATATGTTTGCTGAATGTCAGCGTCTGACGGGTCTTTTTTCTTTTCTTGTTGTTTGAGGGGTTGGGGGAACAGTCTACTTTGGTCTGTTTTATTTACAGCCCCAAATACAAGGCTAGGAAAACGAGTGTGCACATACTTCTGAACTTCCTCTTAGCTGAAGCTGATCTGGCTGTTTGGAAGTTCAGGTGACAGAATCTGATGATGTCTTATTTCTCTTTGAGAAATGTTTGGGGATAAAGTTCTGTTTCTACAAACTTACTACTTCAATTGAGGATTTTGTTCAAATTTGGACTGTTAGAAATGGTAGCGGAGATTCATTGGAGCTGAATTTTTGAGTTTAGATTGATGTTTTTTCTCTTGCTTTTCAAACTCATTCCCTGTCCATGTAATTTTTAACTTGTAAAGTGCTGCTCAATTATTAAAGGTTTTTTACAACTCAACTCTTTCTTTCATCCTTTCTTCATTTTCTTCATCACCAGTGTCATCCTACATACCACCATCCTATATGCTGTTTGGAAACACTCTTACCAATCACTGATTTGCAGTCACTGATGTCCTTCAGATTACACCGTCTACACAAGATGCAGTCTATCTGTGTGCTTCTACCTCCACTCTTAAAGGTCACCCTATGTTCCTGCTTCTTCTCAACATAAATTCACTATAGACATTTCCAACTTTTTTGGAAAATCGACCACCATCCGGGGTGGCCGTGGTGCAGCGGTAGGGCAGTCAGCCTCTGATTGTAAGATTGCAGGTTCAAGTCCTGCCTTGCCCGCCCATGTGTCGAAGTGTCCTTGGGCAAGACACTGAACCCCACATTACCTTTGATGGGATGTTGGCGCCAGTGTTCGGCAGCGGAGCCGCCATCAGTGTGTGAATATGTGAACGGGACTGTGAGTGTAAAGCACTTTGGGTCTTTAAGGAAGGTAGAAAAGCACTACATAAGTATACGCCATTTACCATCTGTCCTTCTACATTCCTCTTCTGGATACCAAACCTGCCCATTACCTCCTCATCACCTCTGTCTCCTGCACCAACACGTCCACTGAAATCTGCTCCATTGACAACTCCCTCACTTCTAGGGATGTTATACATCACTTCATCAAGGTCCAACCAGAATTACTCCTTCTCCTCCAGCTCACATCTTATCTGTGGGCCATAGCCACTAACAACATTAAACATCACTAAACAACATTTCTATCTTCAGACTCATCACACTAAAACTCTTTACCTCCACAACACTCCTAACAAACTTTAATATAACTCCTCCTCCATTTCTCCATCATGATAGAACAACTTGAACCCTGCTCCTAAGGGTCTAGCCTTACTACCTTTCCACCTGGTCTCCTGGACACACAGTATGTCTACCTTTCGCCTCTGTTTCATGTCCACTAACTCTCTACCATTTACTGTCATAGTTCCAACATTCAAAGTACCTCTCTCTGTCCAACACTCATGACTGTCTTCTTCTCTTTCTTCTTACGGGGCGGCCGTGGTGCAGTGGAAAGGGCAGTCGACTTGTGATCGAAGGTTCGATTCCCGCCTTGCCCGCCCATGTGTCGAAGTGTCCTTGGGCAAGACACTGAACCCCACATTGCCTCTGATGGAAGGTTGGCGCCAGTGTTCGGCAGCGGAGCCACCATCAGTGTGTGAATGTGTGTGTGTGTGTGTGTGTGTGTGAATGGGTGAATGGGTCTGTGATTGTAAAGCGCTTTGGGCCTTCAATAGGCTAAAAAAGCGCTATATAAGTAAACGCCATTTACCATTCTTATGAACATGCCTTCTTCCTCTCCTTCTTCGACAAACAAAAGTCCAGTTTTCACTGGCACCCTGCCAGTGAACAGCACAGATGGCGGTTATTCTTAACCCGGGCCTCAAATGAACTGGCATGGATATCATAGATATGATTTGATTTTACGCCAGATGCCCTTTCTGACACAACCCTCGGTATTCGGCTTGGGACCGGCACAATTAGACCCAGGCTTGGGCCCCTCGTGGCTCCATACAGAAAATCATAACCTTAATAATTTGAAAAATAAAATTCCTGCACTGTGGAAACCATGGAGGGATAACTAGGGTCGGGCGCCAAAGTTTGGTTAGGAACTGTTACGACTTGTGCGGTTCTACCGGAACCGAAAGGAGTTGCTTCACTCGGTTCCTCATTTCTGTGCCAGGACATGTCAATCACCTCTACTCTGTTTAGTACTTTGAAGTTTCTAGCCACTCATTTGGCCTTCCCTGCTATAGTGGGCCGGCTCATATAAGAACAGTTACTGGCGGGCGAGCACACTGCCTGCGGGGAGAATAAAGTAAAGTCACACCTGCTGCCAGCGCATCCTTCGGCTTGAACATTTTGGGCCTAGAAGAACCTGGTGAGGAGGACCCCGGGCCTGAAATATCAGCTGATGGAGACGATTGTGACAGCAGCAGCAGTCATTCTACTCTGGGTGAGTAACATATCTAAATGTCATTTATGTTGAGTAAACATGTAGCTAAATTAGTGCATTTACTGGATTGGTCACTCCAATTTTTTAAACTAATGTTCGTGAAACGTCATCAGACCACTATATTAAGAGGAGTCCATGAATGTTCACATAGATTTATGTCTAGCAGGAATAAGTGACATAGAATGCCCCATGCTCCAACATAAACAAAACTTTTAGACCACTCGGGATGGGAGCATGTACACAAAATCTTTACGTTCATGTCTTTGTAAACAGGCATTGTGCACTGACCTAAGAGTATGAAAAAAGGGGAAAGAAAAAGCTTCAGGCATTCTGCGGAGTCTGTGCCCGTTTGTACTGTTCTGCTTTGGATTTGGGAAGAGTCATGCATTATTTTTATTACTGAAGTACCAAAATTTGCACAGAAACTAAAGAACCGCTTTGGCACCAAATAAAACCCTAATTGGTGCCCAACCCTAATCGAGACATCATGTCAACCATTCCCTAGTCCAGGGGTCTGCAACCTGGAGCCACGTGCAGCTCTTTTATCCCTCCATTGGGCTTTGAAGTAAAATGCTGATGATTTGAATGTAACATGGGTTTGTGGTTCTGGTTAATTTGTTTTACTTAAATTTTGTCATTTCTGTTTACATTTTTAAGCGTCAGATAACTGAGCAAAAGGATGGTAAAACAGTTTAATGTCAAAGCGGTTTGTTATTAGAATGAGTTTAAAGCTCAGATTCTGATCTTCTGCTGAACAACAGTGTAATTGCTGTTCATAGACATAGTTCCTTTAGTATGGAATTACATTTATAGGTATAGATTTTTTTTTTAAAAAGGGTGCAGTGTTGTCTTGTTTTTTTTAATAGCAAAAGGAGAAAAAAGATGAAGGTGTACCAAAGTTATATTCACAGAAAAATCACGTTTGACTGTGCTGCATTTTTAATTGAAGTGAATTCACTGCAGCAGGAGCATCTTGCATGATTTAATGACCAAAAAACCTAAATATATGCATTTTCTAAACAGTGAAGGGCATAAGGGCAGTTGTGATTAAACCTTTAGTTACCTCAGTTTCCTTTTAAGCTAAGGCTATGTTGACTTTCCATCTTGTAGCAGAGTTCAAGGACTCCACATAGGATCTTCAATGGCTTTCTTAAAAAATATAGATTTCAATCTTTTCTGCTGAGTTGATTTCTACCTTTCAGATCGTACAGTTCAGCATCTGATCCTGTCCCTCCAGTTATGGTCCTGTTTAGCGTCACAAACATCCTGTGTTTATAGTTTGTAAGTAAGGCAGCAGGCAGTTTTTTTAAATCCAAATAGAGAGGAACCATTTCTTCCTGTAATGTGTCATCAGAGACAGCTGATGCTGCTTTGAACCTGTTAAAACCTGAGATGTTCTCAAACACAGCAAACATTTTACAACATACAGCTTCAGATGTAGATTTAGGAGAAGTTGCATTCTTACCGGTAACAAGAACTGTGCAAGAACACTCAGCTGTGCCTGTTGACTTCTCCGCCCTGCATTTGTACTGGCCCTGATCCTCTGGGAGAGCCTTGTCTATGGTAAGAGAGCACAGCCCCCCTGCACAACACAAAGCAATCATCAGCTTATGATGGCAATTACAATAATACATTTTATGTGAAGGCATATTTTCTGACACTGTACAACATTTAAAGACAATGAAAAAACAGAAAACCACTCAAGTGTAAAAACACAACAGTAAAGTTCTCCAGGAAACCACAGGGATCTGTAACTGGCCGGCAAGACATCTAAATCAGATTGGACTTGCATCTGGACTCAAAATGGAAAGGCCTCAGGGGTGTCAGAATCCAGGCCTCCGGGGCTTGTGTCCTACATGTTTTCCAACAAACCTCCCATTGAAGCGCTTTATTGATTAAACACACCTGATCCAGGTAATCAGCAGCAGATAAGGTGAGATTTCTGGAAAACCAGCAGGCGGCCGGCCCTCGAGGCCTGGAGTTTGACATCCCTGGTTAGCATAAGTGTTCTCATAACCGAAAACAGAACACAAACCACCATCATACCTTTATGGAATGAAAGCTAATCTTAATTTAAAATAAGTTCAATTAAGAACCAGAACTAATCCGAAGTTCTGATCAATGTTTACAGAGCAAAGATTACTGCACTGAAACTTTGGTAGATTATAAACAGCATGATTCTGAAAGTAGTAAAAGAGACAAAACCAAAAATTAGAAGAAGTAAACTGTAGGATTGATTTGAAAACTGCAAGAACTATATAAGATAAAATATCAGTCCTGACAAGACTGATTATGTGTCAAATATTTTGAGAACATCCTTTTTGATGTACACATGCGGACAAATAGTAGGTAGGTGTCCTTTAGGCGTGAATGTGTATGGCTCTGTGATGGACTCCGAAACTGTCAAGCAAAGCTGGATTTTCATTGGCTGGTTTTATCACTATTCTTATTTTTTTAATAATATTATTTTAACTAGCAATTGCAGGCCTTCTACAAAATTTTCCTTATCCACAGAAATGATAAAAATCCGCTTAAACTGTGGCTACACTGCTAACAGTTAAGGTCAAGAAAACATCCTGAACCCATAGAGAAGACGCTCAGGCTGCTTTCACACTAGAATAATCCTACAGACTGAGATCAAGCTGGCAGGTGGTTCATGACTTGCTCGTACATTTCACACCTTCTAACAACAGACTGAAGTGGACTAAATGACCTGCAAAAGTCAAGTTTTTATTGAAAGCATTACTTTAATGAAATGTAAATGTAGATCATGCCGCGTGGTTGAGAGAACTTGTGCCTCGCTAGGATTGATGGTGAGGCCAGACGGCTGCAAGCGGGAGCGGGGAAAGGCGCCTAAGATGAAGGCGAACGCTGAGCTGCAGCGAGAATGAAGGGGGGGGGTCTTTAACATTCAGTTGAATTCTAATATGCCTCTCCCACTTAGTATGATCTATGCTATGATGTATTTTATGTCCATTTGAATGTTTTGGAATTCATGTATCTTTCACCAATAGGTGTTCTAACTGATTTTTGTTGTATATCTTTAGCTTTGTTGGCAGTCAGTTTGAACATCTGTCTGGGGATGAACAGATCATGAACAGCTGCTGGGGCTCATTCTCACTCATTGCATGTGATGCTTTTAATGTGTGAAAAATGGCACCCGCCCCTTTCTCACAATATTTTCATGATGATTAACATGTGATGTCAGAGCAATAAATACCCAGCATGCACTGCACACCAGTCAATCAGCGCAGTGCTACATCCGACTGGGTGATCTCGAACATGCCTACTGATCTGTCGCCACCAATCTTCATGTTGCAGCATTGACATTATGAGCAAGAGACAGTATAATTTATTACCAATACAATTAATCAGGGGGGCGGCCGTGACGCAGTGGAATGGGCAGTTGGCCTCTGACCAGAAGATTGAAGGTTCAATTGCTGCCTTGCCCGCCCATGTGTCAAAGTGTCCTTGGGCAAGACACTGAACCCCACATTGCCTCAGATGGAAGGTTGGCAGCAGAGCCGCCATCAGTGTATGAATGGGACTGTGACTGTAAAGCCCCTTGGACCTTCAATGAAGGTAGAAAAGTGTGATATAAGTATACGCCATTTACCATTTAATACAACACATTTAGGGCTGTGTAGATACAGCTAAAACAAAACAACTCCTGCCATAGGACAGCAAAAAAAAAAAAAAATCTGAAAAAGAAAGAAAGTCTGGTATTCTGATCCTACCAAAGTTTTTTTTTCTTCTTTTTTTAGCTACCGCTACTGTTGACTGTCAAGCCTGCTTTGTCTCTGAGTTAGCTATCTTGTTTTGTTATTTTCCATCCATTTTCTCAACCCTCGATATCCTCTTTGGGGTCACGAGGCAGCCAGTGTCTGTCCCAGCTACTGTTGGGCAAAGGCGGGGTACACCCTGGACAGGTCCTGGGGTTGGAACGTGCTTGCCCGCCCCACCACCTGCTGCTGTTGGCTGGAGGGCAGGTGACCGCTATTCCGTTATTCCCACGATTCCGCTACCCTGTCACCACCTACCGCTGCTGGCTGGCAGGCGAAAGAGCAGAGGTGGCAACTCAGGCATTTTTGTTTCATCATTCACTTATTGTGGAGTTTTTTACACCTAAAAAGAGGCGTTCCTTCTGCTCTTTTTTTCCACCACTTCTAGGTCTCAAATGATCCTCTGCTGCATTGTTTTCACAATCAGCTGTTGTCGCCTGGCAACACCAAAATGCGGCCAGAGATCACTGTTATTAGCTGTTTTTTTATTCAATAGAGTAATGGTATCAAGCTAATTTCACCACTATGGATATCAATAACATCTAAAAAGTTTTATTCTACTTTAGTTAAATAAATGAGCCCCGATACACATGCTCACTTGGCTGTATCGATGTTTCAGGACTTGATGTATAGGTTTTTGACTAAACTAAATGTATTCATATTTTTTAGGAAAGCTATGTATAAAGGGTTAATTGGTGTACAACTTTAACTTTATGTATACATTTCTATTAGACAGTTATCTTACTCCACAGAATTCCTCCAGGAAACAAACAAACTCCATCCATGAGCAACATCCAGGAGCTTTCAGGCCTCTTTATATGCAGCACACTTAATATTTGCATACAACCGATTTTGATTATAGAATTAACCTGGATATGCAGCAGCCCCATGTGTGTCAATGGGTTCTACAACTAACATCCAGGTGTTTACTGATGCATCTGCATCATGGCTCTCTGGTTAGCTATGACACTGTCAGAGCATCCAGTCTCTTTATAAGTCAATTTTCTGTCTCTTTTTCTTTCATATAGGTATGATGCCTACTTGTCTGTTTATAGATGGATGGATAGACAGACAGACAGACAGACAGACAGACAGAAAGGCAACTCCAGGACTTGAGGGCCGCATGCCTGCATGTTTTCCAATATACCATCCTCTGACATGTTCTAATTGGCTGGACACACCTGAACCAGGTGGCTCTGAACTCACTATGGCTATGAGAGCCCCAGGGTTCTTATGGAGGACTTTTGTGGGCTGTTGCATCATACAAACTCACACCCAAACAAAGACTGAAATGTCTTACTTCCTGTTTGTAAGTGAGCAACAGAATGAATAATCCAAGGTTGAAATAGATTTTGTAAATTTTTGAGGGACAGATAGGACACTGATGGATGAAGACCAGGTCTCCTCAAAGGTGTAAAAGACAGCCTGGGATTGGGATTTCTAAAGCAGCTAGGGGGAGTGACACCAGAATCCATGGCTGCCTCCTTACTATCTGAACAGACAATCCAGCTACTGCTTCATAATGCAGCAATACTTTAGAAATTCATCAGACACAAATCTTATCTCAAAGACAGAACAATAAACACAACATCAGAAGCATGAAAATATGCATGACAGGAGCCCTACAAGACCACGTCCAGGAACCCTCAATCTGGTTCCTTGCTGCTCTGAGTGGAACCATAGCTGTTCTTTTTTGTGTGTTTGGGTTATGGCCTTTGTCAGGAACGTGAATACCTCTAAAGAAGCACAGATTGGACTCGGCATCTCTTCCACCTCGTCTTTCACTCACAATGTCCTGAATTTGGAACTGGACAACAGTTTGATGTCTTCTTTGCCTCTGGTGGAAGGTTGGCGCCAGTGTTCGGCAGCAGAGCCACCATCAGTGTGTGAATGTGTGAATGAATGTGTTAATGGGACTGTGACTGTAAAGCACTTTGGGCCTTCAATGAAGGTAGAAAAGCGCTATATAAGTATACACCATTTACTATTTCTTCAACAAAACCCTGTTGTTGATCTCTGATCATAAATGATCTCCAACAGAAATGATCAGTTTGAACTTTTAAAAGTTGCTCAATTTTGCTGGGAGTGGGCTGCACGGTGGCGCAGTGGTTAGCGCTCCTGCCTCACAGCAAGAAGGTTCCCGGTTCAAGTCCTGGCTGGGGGACCTTTCTGTGTGGAGTTTGCATGTTCTCCCCGTGCATGTGTGGGTTTTCTCCGGGGACTCCGGCTTCCTCCCACCGTCCAAAAACATGCTTCATAGGTTAATTGGTTACTCTAAATTGTCCCTAGGTGTGGATGTGAGTGTGTGTGGGTGTGTGATTGTGGCCCCTGCGACAGACTGGTGACCAGTCCAGGGGTGTACCCTGCCTTCGCCCATGAGTAGCCGGGTTAGGCTCCGGCAACCCTGTGACCCCGAAAGGGATAAAACGGATTGGAAAATGAATGAATGAATGAATTTTGCTGGGACACAATGGCTGACTTCAGCAGTTTTAAAAGGACTCTTTCGCATGCATGATTTTTATTTTCTACTTTTCCATTAACTTTGCCGGATATTACTGAATCAAAACATTGCAGGATGTGAAGAAATAAAACATCACAAGGCATCATGAATGGAAGCTGTGTGTTTCTGTCTCTGCATGCATCTGTAAAGTGATCTGTGAAGTCATGTTCCAGGTATGTCATGTGAAATGCCAGTGATGGTCTGGTGAGCTCTGTCACATCTCCTACTGCTCAGCTCTCTACTGTTTCACATCTGCGTCCTATAAATAGAGTTTGAATTCCATCAACAGCTGCTTCATTTCCTCCTCACCCTTCATCAAACTAACACGACTCCCAACAGTGTCCTGTCTGGCCCATAACTGTAGTCCAGTGGTCATACTTGAATCCCACCCTGACTTTCTGCCAGTTTATTCCATACTTGGATTGACCACATTCAGTCCAGGTCACTATAAGGCAGGAAGTTTGGAAACTAGCAAGGCAGCAAGTCTGAAGGACCAGGGTTGGAAAGCTTTTTTGTGACCTCCTTCATTCTGCTCTGATGTGAACCATAGATGTCTGTGTGTGTGTCTGCATGCATGCATGCACGTGTGTCACCTCTGACCTTCATTGGCAAGAATAATGAACTTGGATGGCTTAATGATCTTCCCGTCCAGGGTCCAGGTGACGGCAGAATCAGCAGCAGTGGTGGCAAGGCGACACTCCAGCCGGAGCCGCTGACCCTCCAGTACACTCACATCACTCAGCTTCTCCACAAACTCCAGTGTTGGCGCAATTACTTGATTCCTCTCATGTATCTCCCCATCTACAAAATTGTTCACCCTGTCACCGTTGTTTTCAGGACTTGTCAGCTTCTTCTTGTTGGTGAGGACGGAACGGAAGTCACTAACATTCTTGGCTGGTGTCTCAGCTGGCTTGTTGCTGGCAGCAGTGCCACCTTTCTTCCCCAGCACACTTCGGAAGTCAACCTGGTTTGCAGAGTTCACCTTATCTTCCGACTTGGGCTTGACACCCTTAAGATTGGCCTTAAAATCCATATGATGGAACTGGCAGCAGGGCTGACCCCTTATCTCTTGCCCTTGTTGTTGTTTCTTGACTTGAAGCACTGGATCTCCTAAAAGAGAGCCAAAGTTCAGCTGCAGTGCTTTTCTACCTGAAAGGTCCTCTTCAACCCCCTCACTGGTTTTTACACCCCACCGCAGGAGGTCCTGAAGAGCAGCAGCAGTAAAACAGCAGGCCAGGTCACCCACCTTTTGTCCACTTCCTGCTGCTGGAGCTGCGTCTTGCTGGCCACTGCAGACTGAAAACTTACTACAGATGCCTCTATGCTCGACACCTCCTCCCTCCTCTGGCACCTTCACTAGCTGCTTCTACTCTTTCTGCTGCTGCAGCAGCTCTGAATTCAAGAGCACAAAGACAAATGGAGTAAAACAGGCAAGAGGGCTGGACTCAAATTGTTCAAGTTACATCATAAATTACTCAACTTCCCTTTTATGGAGAAAAGTGGACTGCACACACACACACACACATATATACACAGAGATATAAACTCACTCCTTTTCCCCCTCATTCCTTCATTCTCAGTCTGCCAAGTTTGGGGAGTTATTTGCAGTTTTTTGCCTTGGTTTTTTTTTTTTTTTTTGATTGTTAGTTTCAGAGCTGCAGACTGTTCTCACAGTTTGCAGTCTCTCACAAACACTCAGGGCAAAGTAAACACACAGAGGAAACATTTGCTCTGATTGGCTCAGCTGATATGGGGATTAGAGAAGCTTTGGGGAATCTGGTTATGAAGAGGATGGATGGACGGATGGGATGATGAGGAATGAAAGAAGGCGGAGGATTGAGAACAACACAACCAAAGGAACAAATAACAAAAACAAAGTAGCCAACAGTGCAATCAATCAGAAACATAAAAACAGATGTTCAAAGATGTAAGAAGCTGAGTGCTGGAGGTGCACATTGTACCAAATGTGTGCATACCGTATGTGCAAGTGTATCTGTCAACCTGTGCTTGAAATCTGCAAGTGTTTTCTTTTTATTTATGTCCATTCTTTAACCTAAAAAAATCTTAGTTTTTGAAGAACTCTTTCATATTTCACATGAATTACCGAAAACACTGGTCTGTATGATAGTACCAGAAACAACA
This sequence comes from Adrianichthys oophorus, assembly GCA_036245035.1. NCBI lineage: Eukaryota > Metazoa > Chordata > Actinopteri > Beloniformes > Adrianichthyidae > Adrianichthys > Adrianichthys oophorus. The sequence continues at coordinate 1,099,268 of BSAI01000005.1, forward strand.
GATTCATTTTGAAAGAAGACCTTGTACCATGTGCTGTTGCATGCACCAAAATGTATTGTAAGCTTCACAAGCAAGAATGACTTCTGACAATAAAACTATTTGCTTTCAGGAAGTCCATGTTTATTTTTTTCTTATACTTAGATGATGCATTCTAATCTAACTCGTCTACTTTCACTTAGCAGCAGGCTCTGCAGCAGTTACTCATCGTGACTATTGTCCTTCTGACTTTTTAGATATGTTTTTTGGTGTTTTGTGAAATAAAAGTTAAGTGCAGACCTTGACTTATGCCTTTTGGATATATTAGATATTTTGTTATTTTATTGTAAATGTATGTACAGTAAATAAATTAATAGTTAGTAAAGTGTTCTGCCCAAGGTGTGCCTTCTCTTAGGCCTCCTTCACACTTTTTATTGCCAGTGCCAGTGTTCTCTTGCATGGTTATCTGTGATATTCAAAAATAAGATTTGGATGTTTTTATGCCATCATACCCTGTTACTTATTCTGCTCCTGACTGCTACTCCAGCATACCTACCTAAAAATCTGTTACATACAATTTGAAATGATCCTTTTCTAACTAAAATAATTCAATTTTATTATTATTTTTTTTCAGCATCATTCAAAGGTGAATGTAATCTTTTCGTACAGAGTAAGTTTACATTAGAGTTTATCATCTTGGTGTGTGTGTGCTAACATGTGTTATGTAAATGTTTGTGTTCAGACATCTATCGTTTTGGCAAATATTCACCTATGACAATGGTAATAAACGGCAAGAAACAATTTTTTTGTATATTTTTCATTGTTTTGTGCCCTCACTACACACAACCACACACACGCACACACATGCACACACACTATTTACATCCTTCTTTCCTTAGCTGCCCACATACAGTTTTGCTCATAAGTTTACATACCCTAGAAGAAATTCTGATTTCTTTGTCATTTTTCATAGAATATAAATTACACAAAAACTTATTTCTTCTCATAGATCGTGGTTAGACATTTAATTTATTTTAACTTCTCCTTACTCTTTTTACATGGAGAAATAAACAGCTATTTCTGACAACAGAAACTTCCCAAGTGACCCTGTTCAAAAGTTTACATACCCTGATGACTTTGTTCTGAAAACATGCACACAAGCCGATACAAAAAGGTTCGAGTGATAGCTAAAGGTAACCATCCTCACTTGTGACTCCTTTGTCTGTAACCAATTTGTGTGCACAAAAGGTCTTGGAGTTTCTTAGCTCCCAACAGACCCTTGCATCCTTCATCCAGTGCAGCTCTGACATTTCCAGATAATGAGTCATGGGTACAGCTAAAAACCTGTCAAAGATCTACGGGAAAAGGTAACCGAACTGTACAAAACAGGAAAGGGATATAAGAAGATACCCAAGGAACTGAGACTGCCAGTCAGCATGGTTGTGCCAGTCAAAATGCATGTGCAGCTCAATTGGTTGTCTCATATTCAATCATTTGAATCTTTTATCAAGTGTGATCTGAGGGACAGTGCTTTGAACAATGAAAGAACTTTTAAAACAATTATAAAAAAAACTTCTATCAGACAGTCCCCCCCCCACCCCCCTTTTTATTTTGTTCACACTATTTCATAACTCTCTATACAAGAGACATGGCATTCATCACAAAACAAGCCAGTTTTTATGATTACTCAGATTTTTTGCTGTATATATCAAAGTCAGATATGTTTGTCTTTCCAAACAGCATTAGTAGAGATCTGAGAAAAAGTTTGTTTTGGGGAATGAATGTTTTGTTTGATAATTGTCCTCAACCAGTTCTGACAAGGAATTGATTTGGATAGATTTTATTTAATTTTTTTTCAAATAATAAATTTATATCAAAATAATGGAATAGTATATTTAAAAAACAAACAGATATATCAAACCAATTTCAGACATTGAGTAATGCATTCATTAGAAAATAACAAAAATGAAGAAGATGATACCACCTGTGTCAGGGTTGTCGTGAGGACACAAAGTGCAAATTGAGGTTTTAAACGAAAAATCTCTGTTTTATTCCAGGCAGCATGTAGAAAGCAGCTAGTGTACTCGTGCTGCAACCAAAACCACCCGACAACAAGTGCAAGGGAGACAAAGACTTATGAACAGGACAAGAGGATGAGACAAGTACCAACAGGTGTGCCACATTAGGGAGGAGAGGTGATCAGGAACAGGGAGAGAGCACAACAGAACGGGAGAGTCAAGAGACCTAAAACGAAAAAACGTGAGAATGCAGGAAACAGGCACCAACAACAAAATAAAACAGGAAATGCATAACAAACAAAACCAACCACCATCCTGGGTCCAATACCCTACAATCTTCTTGACATTGTAAATTCTCATAATCATAAATAGACTTTCTTTGCAGTAATGTTTACATTACACACGTGTCACATTAGATTAATAAAATGTAATTATTTTTAAATATAAAGTCAAATAGAGTTTGATTATTAGAGTTTGATTCTCATCGGAAGAAATGCAATTGAAACGTTCCACTTGTTGTAATTTTGGTTTTGTTTTCACTGCTTGTTCTGTGCAGGTCTGTGTTCCTTTTCTCCTCCCTCTCACCTGTGTCTCCTGCTGGAGGTGTTCATAGCTGCATCCTGTTTAGTTGATTGTGTGTTTGTCTATTTAAGCCTGTGTGTTTCAGTTCCCTGTATTGGAGTGTTTTGTGTGCTTTAGGTGAGCTTGTGGTCCTGTAAATAAAACAAGCTCCAAACTCACCTCTCTGTGTCCAAGCCTTCTCTGCGTCTGGGTTTTTGAACTCCGCCCGTAATATCACGCTCCAACCAACACGACAGACCCAGCAGAGCATGCTCAGGCTTGTGGTGTTCCTCTGCCACCAGCAGATGACGCCTTTTCCGATGGTGGGATGGCTTCCCTTGCCCAGGACCTGCGTGGCTGTATGTCTGGGCTGATGGAGCTCCGTGGCCACCTGACACGTCTGGAACAGCCCTCGCCCCGACAAACAAGACTTGGCCCTCCTGAACAGTTCAGTGGCACGGCGGAGGATTTCCAGTCGTTTCTTGCTTCTTGTTGGCTCCAGTTCGATTTTTTTTTTTTTAGTTTCCCTCTGAGAGGAGCAAAGTGGCCTATGCCTTGAGTTTTTTGACGGGCAGAGCAAAACAATGGGGTTTGGCTGAGTGGGATCGGTCAGCGCCTCACTGCAGATCCTTCAGTGCCTTTTCCATTCGACTAATGACTGTTTTTAACCCCTCCACGCCTCACCGAGCGGCTGCTTCTCAACTCTTGGGCCTTTTTATTTATGTGATCTACTTTTAAAGTATGAACCCTCGCAGACCCTGAGGTCCTCAGGTGCTGGCCACTTAGTTGTCCCTAAGGTGAGGACCAAAACCTATGGTGAGGCTTCGTTTTGCCACTACCTGCCTGTGGAACAGCCTGCCGAAGAGCCTCACGGCTGCAGAGACTGCAGAGGTTTTTAAGAAAAGGCTCAAGAGCCACCAAATTAAATTTATTTATTCTAATAGTTTTAATATGTATTACATTTATTTAATTCTATTTTATGCATTTAATCTTACTTTCAATTTTATGTTTATAAAACATTTTATGTATTTATTTTTAACATCTTATGGTTTTAGCCCCAGTGTTTCCAGAGGGGATCTTTTGTGCCAGGGTTTGCTGGTTTGGTCTGGGGTTGTTGCCACGCTTGTCGCCTTTGCGGGGGCGGCTGGAGTTCTACATTGCAGCGTCACAGCGGTGGAGTGGACACAGTTGTTGTTCCAGTCTGGGTGGGCATTGTGGCGATGTTCCTGCGGCGAGCTGCTCCTGGTATGATAGATTCCCCAATACTGTTTCCTCCCAGCAAAGCCAAGCCTTCAGTAAATTTCATAAGTTTAATTTAGAACTTTTTTTTTTTCTCTGTTTTCATTATGTGCGAGGTCAAGGGTTGTATGTGTTAATGAAAGGGAAGGGGAGGGTGAAGGGTTGGTTAAGTTGGGTTTTTTTGTGTATTTTTGTTTTTAAATGTACAGTGCTTCGGGTTTTTATAAAGTTTGCTTTGATTTGACAGACACCCAATGTTGAAGACATATGTAGAATGAACAACTATAACAGCCACGTATGAACAACAATTAGCCCTCATAAAGACGTCCTGTGGACATTAAATCTTGACATTAGCTGGATGTCGTAAACAAACACGTCACCTAGAGAAACGTTCTGCACCCTCAGTGGACCGACACCTGATGTGGAAATGACATCTACAATGTAACTTTGCACAGTGGGTTGATGGTGTGCCTTATAATCCAGTGCACCTTATACTGCGGAAAATACTATATATATATATATAATATTAACCTCATAAGTTCTGTTGGTGCATGCAACAGCATTTTATGTTCCACTGTCTTGTTTTCCTTTATTTTATTTTGGAAAAAATGTGCTCATAGTGTTTCAATCATTCTTTCACCGTCATGACAGGTTTTTGTTGAATTGTTGCCATGGGGATCCTTAAATTGGAGTTTAACTGATGTTGGCTCTCTTCTGTCTGCAAGCGTGCAATAAACCCAGACTCATTCTATCAAAGTAAGTTAAGTTTTAGTCTTTCTGAAACCCAAATCTCCAAGTTTTTAAGTGTCCGTTTCAGGGTAAATTAAGCTCCCACATCTCAGATGAATGTGTGTCTCTGTGCGCACACATGTGAGTGTCAGAAGAGTGTAAAACAACATACCAAGAAGAATTATACTAAATAGTTATTTGAAATGGATCTGAGTCCCAGCAGTAAATCAGCAGTATCTATCGACAATGGAATCTCTTCAGGACTGATGAGTAACAATTGAAGGCGGACATCTTTACACACTAAAAAAGCTCTCCTGGCTGAAAATTATGTAACACACAACGGAAATGAGAGGCTGAACTCCAGAGGGCATTCATCCTCCTCTACTGTCTCCCTGGAGATTGGACAGGAAATACCATTACACAAGCAACCGTACACAAACACATACACACACAAACAGTAAAGGTTAGCTACACTGCTGAGCAGCCCTTTGTGATTCTGCTCACCTCCAAATCTTAAATGACTTATTCTCTATGTTCCTCCTAAACCACAAAAAACATGTACGTGTTATAGGATTTTATCATCAGGATAGTAAACTACTACAAAGAGGATAAGTGTGCTCTGAGACAGAGCTGCCAGGACAACATGGGACACCTTGTGTTAGAGTAAAAAAGACAACCCATATGCACCAGAATGACATGTCTTCCTTGTGTCAAAAATACATACACAAGCACAGATCAGACAGTTTACATGCTAACGGTACCAGTGTCCACTGAACGTGCAAGTATTCTATGGAAATTGTACAGAGTCCCTCTCCTTTTCTCATTTGAATTTAATTAAATTGGTCATCAAAATGTATATTACATTTATATTTTAACAGCTTCGTGAACACAATGAAATGCATTCTTTAATACTTCTTTGGAAAAAGTATGAAATATGTTGTAATGTTTTTATCTTGAAATTATAATAATATGGGCTGCACGGTGGCGCAGTGGTTAGCGCTCCTGCCTCACAGCAAGAAGGTTCCCGGTTCAAGTCCTGGCTGGGGGACCTTTCTGTGTGGAGTTTGCATGTTCTCCCCGTGCATGCGTGGGTTTTCTCCGGGTACTCCGGCTTCCTCCCACCGTCCAAAAACATGCTTCATAGGTTAATTGGTTACTCTAAATTGTCCGTAGGTGTGGATGTGAGTGTGCATGGGTGTGTGATTGTGGCCCCTGCGACAGACTGGCGACCAGTCCAGGGGTGTACCCTGCCTACGCCCATGAGTAGCCGGGTTAGGTTCCAGCAACCCCGTGACCCCGAAAGGGATAAAGCGGATTGGAAAATGAATGAATGTATGAATTATAATAATGTCTTTTCAATTGACGTTACCCATTTTGTCATGTTTGTCATGATTTTACTGAAACTTTACCAGTACTTAAGAAATACCAACCAACACTATTTAAAGTCAGTGGATCTTATTTCAATCTAAAGCTCCTTTTGTGCACGTTTGCTGGTAAATAGAGCCACACTGGATGCAACTTACTATTTACATGTTTGAATTAAATATGAATAGCAATACCGATTTGTTGCTAGTAGGCTATAAGAAGTTCGAAGCTGGGGAAAGTGTGATTGGACTGAAAATAGCAAATCACTGATGAAAAAAACAAAAAATATTCTTATTTATTTATGATCTGCCTGGACTTGTCTTTTTCAGCTCTCCGATTCCAGACGTTTTTATGAGCAATTTTTATGCTAAACAGCAGTGAATCTGCAATAGAGAGAGCTGAATATGGCACCGAAGGCTGAACTGGCAACACTTAAAGTTGCATTAGCTGACATCCAAGCCAAGCTGAGCCCACTCATGGCATTAGAAGCTAAGCTAACTCCATTGTTGGCATTGGAGGTGTAGGCTATAATTTTCCAATTATGCCTAAATGCGTGTTCAAGAATCGAGGTCTGGAACGATTTTGAGGTTTTCCACAAAAAGATTTACTCCTAACATGAAAGTGCTAATGACAGAGCTCTGGGTCTTCAAAATGTCCCTATCTGCTACCGCCTAAATGTTCTAACACCAGGCACAATGAAGAAGACGCCCTATGACCCTTGACCCATCCATTTAAACACAATGATTATGAATATGCAAACAGTAGGCTGGGTTTTCCTCTCCGATTGGTCCTTCGCGCCTCCTTCCTCACTGTTAGTATCTTGTGGACTCCATTCCCAGATGAACTGTTTTTGTCTGCTGGTTTGTGAATCCCATCCTCCACATGAGCTGGTTTAACGATCCAACATTCCTCGACACTTCTGCTAATCTGCAGCAGATGAAATGCAGCCCCAGCCGCTCAGACCTATAGAATCATTTCAACCTCTGTGGAAAATGAGAATTACACAGTTTGCTATGCAAACTACAAATTCATCCAAACTTTTAATCGCGAAGTATTTTTCAATTTCATTTTCCAATCCGCTTTATCCCTTTCGGGGTCACGGGGTTGCCGGAGCCTAACCCGGCTACTCATGGGCGAAGGCAGGGTACACCCCTGGACTGGTCGCCAGTCTGTCGCAGGGGCCACAATCACACACCCATGCACACTCACATTCACACCTAGGGACAATTTAGAGTAACCAATTAACCTATGACGCATGTTTTTGGACGCTGGGAGGAAGCCGGAGTACCCGGAGATAACCCACGCATGCACGGGGAGAACATGCAAACTCCTCACAGAAAGGTCCCCCAGCCAGGACTTGAACCGGGAATCTTCTTGCTGTGAGGCAGGAGCGCTAACCACTGCACCACTGTGCAGCCCTCAGTATTTCAAACGAATGAAGCAAATCAGATTATGTTAAGTTTTATTGAACTGGAAACTGCTTCTTTTCTTCAGAGGCTAAGCTCCGACAAGAAAAAGTAGGAAATGTACAACGGTATAGTCGGCTTGACCTCTTGGATAGAAGACCGAACATCGTGGATCAGCAAGTAAGAATGAATAATATCATTCTCACGGGATTTCCACTCCAACCAAGAGCTAGGCCTGGCGCAGTTAACATTAGCATGGAGGCTAGCGGGGCTGCAGTTGCTTCAACTGAAAGTGTTGAGTCTCAAATTGGATCATTCCGCACTTCTAAAGGGATTTCCTTGGATCTGAATAATATTGAGATCTGCCATCCGCTTCCCAGGAGAAAGGAGTCAGATAAACCACCGATCCTCATCAGGTTTGTGAATCATAAGCACAAAATCGCTCTGATGAAGCAAAGAAAACTGCTAAAAGGGAGCGCTGTTTCCTTTAATGATCATTTAACAAAATCTAACGCCGCACTTGTTAAACATGCCAGGCTCCTGAAGAAGCCATTCAAGCCCGAGTAACCTCCCAATGTCAGTACTGTAGATCAGAGAGTCAATGTCACACTTGCTCTTAGTGTATAGCTTGATGTCATCCATGTAGAGGTGTTGACTGATGGTTGACCCATTCCTGGATCGGTATCCATATTCATTCATTCATTTTCTATACCGTTTTATCCCTTTCGGGGTCACGGGGCTGCCAGAGCCTAACCCGGCTACCCATAGGTGAAGGCAGGAGACACCCCTGGACAGGTCGCCAGTCTGTCGCAGGGGCCACAAACACACACTCACATCCACACCTAGGGACAATTTACAGTGACCAATTAACCTGTGAAGCATGTTTTTGGACGGTGGGAGGAAGCCGGAGTCCGCGGAGAAAACCCACACATGCACGGAGAGAACATGCAAACTCCACACAGAAAGATCCCCCATTGGTGACACTGTTTCAAGTCCCCAAGCCGGGCTTCTTGCTGTGATGCAAGAGCGCTAACTACTGCGCCACCGTGCAGCCTTGGTATCCATAGCCATTCTTATTGATTATTTGGCTGTGGGGGTTCCGACCTATGCAGAACAGCAGTGGGGACAGAGCGTCTCCTTGGTAAATGCCACATTTGATGCAAGTAATGCACTTGTGCAACTGGCTTGCCACTGATTTCAAGGGTGGTTTTCCACAGCTTCATTGGGTTCCAAATTTCAAACATTGTAAATTACTCTACTTATTCTGGCTCCCATTCAAAGTAGCTGCGAGTGGCGGCCTCTGGCTTCACTCCAGCACCTTGTCTCACTCAAATATGCTCTGTCAGGGTTGACGTGAGGACACAAATGCAGATGGCAATAGTAATTGCAAAGTTTCTCATTTATTTGAGTAAAGTTCTCGAAAACTGAACACAAACTCATGAAAGTACAAAACCACCTGACAACCAGTGCAAGGGAGACGAGGACTTATAACCAGGAGGAGAGGATGAGGTAAGTGCAAACAGGTGTGCCAATTACACACACTAGGAGGGAAGTGTCAAGAGACCTGAAAGAGAGTAGTGAAACACAGGAAGTACAACCAACAACAAAATCAAACAGGAAGTGAATACCAAACACAACAAACAACCAATGTCCTGGGTCCATAACCCCACAGTACCCCCCCCCTCAAGGCGCGCCACCTGGCGCATGGGGAAGCCTGTCCCGGTGCCGCTGATTGAAGTCCCTGATGAGCTCTGGATCCAGAATCCACGAAGCAGGCTCCCAGGTCCTCTCCTCAGGCCCGTACCCCTGCCAGTCCACCAGATACTGGAGGCCACGTCCCCGCTGCCGAACGTCCAGCAGGCGACGGACAGTGTAGGTCGGCTGGCCATCAATGATGCGGGGAGGGGTTGGCGGAGAGGAAGGCCGCTGCAGGGTACTCGTAAAATGCGGCTTCAGCTGAGAGACATGAAAGGTCGGGTGGTAATGTCAGGGTTGACGTGAGGACACAGATGCAGACGACACTCGTAATTGCAAAGTTTCTCATTTATTTGAGTAAAGTTCTCGAAAACTGAACACAAACTCATGAAGGTACAAAACCACCCGACAACCAGTGCAAGGGAGACGAGGACTTATAACCAAACAGAACAAACAACCAATGTCCTGGGTCCATAACCCCACAATTTAAATATTTTAAATTGCATATTTCCAGTACATTGTCTCTTATTCTCAGTATTATTAGGATTACATTGTAATTGTATAATATATTTGTAATAAATTGAAAGTAAAAAAATAAAATTTTAATTAAAAAACAAATCATCAAAGGGTTTTATTTACATAAAACATTTTAGATTGTAGGCAGAGGAATACAAAGTGTTTTCTAGTATAGCCTGTTTCTTCTCATTTTACTGAGTTTGTTTCCTGAATAAAAGACCAACTGCAGCTGGTGGATTTTTTTCAGGGATTTCAGTGGAGCTGGAGTCCAGTGCCGAGGAAGCTGCAAGCATGTATGATCAGGAGCTGGGGTCTGTTACCGAGGTATCTTCATCTGCAGAGCATGACAGATGTGATGCTGAGCAGCAACATGGACAGAATTTCCTTGACATGACTGATACAGTATTTAACCACAGACAGACTTTTTTCCAGATACATTGATTCATCTAATAAATGTGATTGGGGCCCTTTACAATTGCCTAGTTTGCTTGTAGGAAGAAGCTTGTAGGAGATGGCATGTCATTTTATTTCCACCTGATGTCACCTGATGCAGCTATATTGTGAAAATGAAAAAGCATTTCCGCTACTGACTTTTATTTTGAAATATGAGTCACGTTCACTTCCATAACTGCAGGCCTACAGTTTATCCAGCAAATCCCCTTGGAATAATAATAATAATAACAATACATTTGACTTTAAAAAATTAATAATGATAAAATTAAAGCACAACTAAAATTAACAATAACAAAAGCACAAATTCTGTTTTGTGATCTCCAACTCCCGGCCTTAAGAAAAAAAAAGGAACTTCTGTTTGGGATATGATGACAACTTCCGTTCGACATCCATCGGTCCATCCACCATGTTTCCTGCAGCGGGGTACTCTTAGGATATTTGTGCTACCAAACAGCCTGCTGATTGGTCTAGATTCTATCCAATCAAATCGCTGTATTTATCTAACATGGTGTCTCCTACTGAGGCTCAAACACCAAACAGGCTCTTTTACCCTGATTTTTAGGAAGAAATCATTATTAATCGTTTTAAAATAATTCATACATTTCACTTAGCATTGATTAAATGTAATTTAGTCAAACTTGTGAGTTTATGGCTGAGAATCTCCTGAAACCCTAGAAAAAACGGTAACGTTTATCTGCTGACATGACACTAAACATGCATGTGTGATCTAGAAATCCTCTGGAGCAAAATATTGGTAAATAGTTTGATTTTCTTCAACTTCAGTTTGTTATTTAAAAAAATTAAAACACATAATACTTCTGCTGCACAACAGTGTTTTGGATTAGATTAACAGAAGTCGTCTGTTAGGAAAAGAATTACGGCTCTCTAAAGTAGACTTCATGTATAAGTAGAAGAAATGGGATTTTTAACTTTTTAAGTTAACTTTCACAGTGTCTTGAAAAAAACAAAACTCATGTTTGCTTTTGCTTCAGTACAAAAACAAAATTATTCATGAAAAAAATGCATAATTCTCTTAATGCAACATTTTATTCATGAAAAAAACTATATTGCATTTTACAAATCATATTCGTAACATAATGTAACATCTGTCTGGATGGAGGCGGAGCTCAGACAGTTTTTCTGCTGCGGACATTTTAACCACACTGGTCTCTACACCCCCTGTGACAGACTGGCGACCAGTCCAGGGGTGTCCCCAGCCTTTGCCCATGAGTAGCCGGGTTAGGCTCCGGCAACCCCTTGTCCCCGAAAGGGAAAAAGCGGTTTGGAAAATGAATGAATGAATGAATGGTCTCTACACTAACATAAATAAATACATAACCCAGTTATATAGTTTGGCTTTTCTGCTCCTTCTGAGTTCTGCTCAAAGAGAAACAGGACTGAATGGTTGAAGACTGCAGAATCCCGGTTGAACAGAATCAAAACAAAATCAGTGTCTGCCTCCCAGCACCGTCCAGACACACTTGATTGGATAAAATCTAGACCAATCAGCATGAACCCTCTTGTCTGTGGCTGGCAAAATCAAAGATAAGAAAAAAGCGAGATGAAACACTATGCCCCTGAAAAAATGTGTTATTTGAATATTTTTTGGAAGCAAAAGAAAAAGTTTGCAAACACCAACAAATTTTTGAAAGCAAAAAAACAATTTCTGAAAGCAAACATTAAATATTTTCTTTTGCAAATTATGATGTTTGATTCTTAAAACTTTACATTTTATTGCAATTTAGAACATTTTAATCTCAAAACGGTGAATTTTGCTTGGAACACGGTGTCACAAATGTCACTCCATACTTCCTGCTCCAGCGTGGTGGGGGTGGGTAGGGGGCAAGGGTGTCTGTGTGTGTGTGTGTGTGTGTGGTGGTGGTGGTGGTGGGGTGCTCAGGCTGTTTTATTCAGACACTCATGTATTTCCGTCGACAATATAACAACTCTGCACGTGGATGGCAGAGCAACAAGTAGATGCAGACGGTGCGCCTTGTCTCAAGTGTAACAAAAACGTTGCTTATGGGGGCGGTAACAGCAGTAACCTGTCCAGACAGAGCTAAATGCACTAGATTCCTGTAGAGAGGTATGCAGCGTTTGATCTCCCTTGTGAGACATCTAGCGCTGCTATTGTTTCAGCAGGTGTGTTTGCTAGCGATACACATGTGAAGCATGTGGCTAAGGTGTTGTTTATTAAAGATAAGTGCATGAAAATGGAATAAAAAGAAGGGGGAAAATGAACACATCTACCAGCACTGTAAAAAAGAATGATCATATAATATTACAGTTCTTATTGTACCTCACTAATCACAAATTACTCAACAATGTAAATGTATAATGTAAAATAAACAAAAATAAAACATTGTTCATTTTTATTTCAAGTGTTATTGTTCTTTGAAGAGGCTATTTGATTTACTCTGCATTTTGGTTTTTAATAACACTGTTTATTTAAATCCTTACCTTAAAGGGTATGTTATTGAAAGAAATACATGTTAGCATTTATGAATAATTTTATTTTAGTGTTGCAAAGGATGTTAAATTAATATTTTGCATTAAAGATTGATATTACAATATACAACTTTTAGTGTACATAGTTTGTTATTAATTTTCTCCCTCCCTGTTTTCACATAAAAGTATCAATACGAATATTGATAAGAATGAGCAGTATCAATAAGAGTAGTATCAATAAAATCTCAATGATACCCATCCCTACGGCCGATTTTTACTGCGCATGTGCAAAGTCAGACAAAAGAATAAACCATTGGCAGCAGTTGGGTTTCCTGGTGGGGTGGATACTGGAAATCAGAAGAAAAGCCCCCCAATATTCTGTTTGCACCCATAACCAGGGCTGGCTAGATCCGGCCCTGGCTTCTAATTTAGGATATTAAGTGGAGTGGACGTGGATTAACAGGTCTTTGAAGGTCGGAATTGTAGCTGATAGACAGGTGTTCAAATATGTCTTTACAGCAGGATCATGCCAAGAAATTATTTTAAAAACCATACAATTTGATTTCCAGGTTTTTTTTTTTTTTTTAGATCATGTCTCTCACATTGCACAGGCACCTAAGAGGAACATTTCAGACACAAACACACCCCGTGATTTCTAAGTTACCTTACATTTTTAATAGTGAGTGGTAGGGCTGGGCTAGCTAAAATGTTTTGCTTTAGATTATCCCGACTCTACGAGTGAAATCGATTTTTGTTCGATCTTTCATCCACCTCCTTAGGGAAAGATGCTGAAATGAGCATGACTATGATGTTCCAGCGAAAATTCAAACTCTCGACTGTAATTTATCTTCAAATTGCGCACCACTTGACCAAGGAGACGTCATCTGCTGTTAGTGACCAGAATTTCTGCTAAAAAGGATCAACTTGACCCCAATTACTTTATTTGATACTTGAAAACAGATGAAATGACCGAGCCCCAACCTGTAGGAAGCAGGGTTTCGGCAGAAAATGTGCCTGATACTAGTGCTACACAAGAACTTTATGATAACCCTGTCAAAATGAAAAGCAAAGTATGGAAATACTTCGGATTTGATACAATGGGACTTCTAAAAGCTTGTCATGGACTATGTTGTGTGCAAACTCTGTTGCAAAAAATATTCAAACAACAGTAAGTGACCTGTGATATCTTACTGCAGTCAAGTGAGCCGCTGTCCGCTCAGCATTGGTCAAGCCAGCTTCGTTTTGAAAATGTTGTGCGCCCTGCCCATATTACACGGTTTACGGCAGAGCCTGAAACTCGATGGGAGGCTTCCTCTTTACATCTTAAAATGTCAGATATGTTCTAAATACTTTGAGAATGGAAATGCAACATAAAAAAACTATTCCCTATCAAAAATATTTGTACTGAGTGGCATATTTGTTCTATGAGTCAGTTATGAAATGTCAAATTCAAAGTGAATTCACAGAAACACTTGTAAGATTTGTATTTCATATGGCAACTTCATTCCAGGCCTTGAATAGTATGTCCATAAATAGTTTTTGTTTCCTCTATTTGCAAAGCTTTGATTGTTTTTGTTGGGAAATTGAACATTGTTGTATTATGTAGAAATGCCTAATAATTTTTGAATCTGATAATATTGATGCTTTGTTTGTTATTTATATATCTGCACTGTTTTGGCAATGTGGCATGATGATAACTTGTAGTACTAGCTCATTATTGTGATGCTTGCTGATCCTGTGAGCTGAAGAATCAATGTGCTGATAAGTACATTATACTTGAGCTGGTCTTGACGTTGGATGTGAAAATTGATGATCGAAAAATAAATAATAATAATAAATACTTAATGATTAATCAATTCTAGAAAATGTTAGATTTCCCAGCCCTAGTGAATGGTATGTACTTATATCACGCTTTTCTACCATCATTGAAGGTCCAAAGCGCTTTCCAGTCACAGTCCCATTCACCCATTCACACACACATTCACACACACTGCCGAACACTGGCGCCAACCTTCTATCAGAGGCAATGTGGGGTTCAGTGTCTTGCCCAAGGACACTTTGACACATGGGCGGGCAAAGGTGGGAATCGAACCTGCAATTTTTCAATCAGAGGAGGACCTCTTTACCGCTACATCACAACCGCCCCATTTTACAAATGTATAAAAACTTCTGCAAGATCGTTTGTTTTTGTGGAAATGAAAAGAAATTGAAACTTCCAGCAGGAAAAGTCTCCATGTCATAAAGCTGGAATCATCTCAGACTGGTTTCTTGATCATAACAATGAGTTCACTGGACTCTAATGACCTCCACAGTCACCAGATCTCAACCCAAGAGATCACGTTTAAGATGTGGTGGAACGGGAGATCGGCTTCATGGATGTGCAGCCGACAAATCTGCAGCAACTGTGTGATGTTATCATGTCAACGTGGACCAAAGTCTCTGAGGAATGTTTCCAGAACCTTGTTGAATCTCTGCCACCAAGGATTAAGACGGTTCTGAAGACAAAAGGGTTCCAACCCAGTTCTAGCAAAGTGTAACCAATAAAGTGGCCGGTGAGTGTAAATATCGTTATGTTTCTCTGCCTGCCATGCAGGAATCACAATTCCCTATGAGGGACAAATAAAAGACTTCTTTTTCTCTTTTTTGTCATTTTAATGTTGTTGTTTGCTGTTTTCAAAATAGTTTCATAAATCCCAACACAAAGTAATTGCTTTTGTACAATGTAAACACTTCATCTGTGTGCCATGCATGTCCTCAATTAAGAGCATGGATACATTTAGAAAAACAATATTGCATAATGAAAGGTCATGGTGCTGCAAAGGTTTTGTTCAGTATATCCAAAGAAAGATTTTTATAGTCAAGTCTTGACTTGTGGTGATAAGGTACAAATACATTTTCAATATAGTAAGCTTGTGATCCTTTTTTATTTAAACGTTTAACATTTAAACATAACCTAACTATAAATGTGAATGATGAGCGTATGGATGTGTCTAAACAAGTCCAATAGATCAAACCGTTTGATCAAACAAACTTTACTTTATGTGGATCCTCTGATGAGACTTGATTGTGCCACATATAAGCAGATACCAGGGGCATCAGTGGTCAGTGTGGCCCCACCAGTGATCTACTCCAGCTCCACCAGTATGCTTGAAGGTAGACTATATGCCATCAGCTCCACTTAAAAGAGTAAATGTAAATCTGGCTTGATGACCTGAAAAAAGTCAAAAACTTCACAAAGTTCTGGATTTTTTGAGAAGTTAGTAAAAATCTAATAATTGTTTTGGTTTTTAACAAATAATTAGTAATGAATTTTGGTAAATTCCCCTGACCATCTCCCCATGCTTTGGAGTTCCAGAGGAAAGTTCCTTAATGATGATTCAGGACTCAATTATTGGTCAGGATGATATCAGAGAAAACCACATTTACTGTGGAAACTGTTGACTGCAGTGTCAAAAGCAGTCTCTGTATTTCTACATACTGTGTGGTACTGTGTACCACACCGTTCTATGTACTGTGTGGTACTGTGTACTGTGTGTGTACAAAGTGGTAGTGTGTAAAGTGTGGCAGTGTTTACTGTGTACAGTGGAGTACGGTGTACTGTGTGGTACTGTGTACTGTCTGGTACTGTGTACGGTGTGGTAGTGTGTACTGTCTGGTACTGTG
>BSAI01000005.1:1116228-1130178 GCA_036245035.1 Adrianichthys oophorus
CTGTGTAGTACTGTGTACTGTGTAGTACTGTGTTCTGTGTGGTACTGTGTTCTGTGTAGTACTGTGTTCTGTGTGGTACTGTGTTCTGTGTGGTACTGTGTTTTGTGTAGTACTGTGTTCTGTGTGGTACTGTGTTCTGTGTGGTACTGTGTTCTGTGTGGTACTGTGTTCTGTGTAGTACTGTGTTCTGTGTGGTACTGTGTTCTGTGTGGTACTGTGCACTGTGTGCTGAGCAGCTCTGACTCTCCTGCTGCTGTTCCTCCAACATGTCCTTGTTGGGTCGGGCTTGCAGATCTTTTGTGTGTGTGTGTGTGTGTTCTCTCGGAGCATCAGCATGCTTTGTCTTTATATGGTTTCCAGCTCCAGTCATGGATCTCTTCAACTCTTCGATCCGCTTGAACAGGACCCCCACTACACAAAAACACAACCCTTTTCCTTAATCTTCTTGTCTCTATCAATACTGCCCTTTTCATTTGCAGACATTTTTCAAACCAATGCAGTTCTTTTAGGTTAGCTGGTAGTCAGCATGTCTGACCATATAAAGGAAGAGGAAACCTCTTCAATTTTCAAGATTTAGACAGCAGGCACAGGAGCTGTAAAACTCTTGTTTCTCTTTTATCAAGCTTTCTGGGTGAGGTCAGGTTATACAGTTCAAGATCTAAACTGATGGGGCCTGTCTTATCCCCATACTGCATCCTTGTATGTGTATGTCACTTCAACATCCAACAACTTCCCTTTGTGTCCGGCTCATTTAAAATGTGCAAGTTTGGGTTTGGTTTATGTTGAGTTTGTGATGTTCATTAATTTAGTTAGGAAAAAAAACCTGTTTGACTTTCTCTCACCCCTTTTTTTCGAGCTTGTGAAAGGTCTAAACAAAATAAATTGTTGTGGATCGCAGTGACAAATGCTACTCTAACATCTACCAGGACAATTAATGAGGAGTAGCAGTCACATCACCACCATGATATCACTGAACTGAAAGCTAACAAATTTCTGGCACAAATGTGCCAGCAGTCGAAGGTAGACAGAGTACCACCACAACTTACAGACCTTTCCAATAAACTCTAGTGACAATAGCTGCTGGCTATGTGACATTTGAGGGAGCTCAGTCGATGATAACTAGAAATGGAACAGGAATTTGACAACCACCAAAACGTACTGTTCTATTTTAAATCAAAACATTATTTTACAATACCCTTACAAAAGAATAAAAACAAGTTGCTGTTATGTCAACCCAGAAACTATTAAACTATCTTAACATGAAGATTTTTTAAATATTTAAGATTTACTTTTGTGCATGTTGGTTATCATGATTGTCTGAGTACAGACTCTTATTTTTTAACTTTTAGCTATTTATTTAATTCTTACTTTATGGACTGTGTATGTGACTGTCAAAGAAAATGACTTTATTTATTTTATGATGAATGTATAGACACGGTGGCTCGAATGAGACACAAGTCTCCCTTTCAGGGATGAATAAAGTATTTATCCATCCATCTGTCCATCTTTTTCCACCCATCTGAGACCGGTTCATGGATTATCTCAACTTAATTCATTCTTGTCTCCATGTGTTGCTTCGCCCAGCAGAGCAGCAGAGGGCAGAATGACACTGTGGAATAGAAAAAAGATCTGGCTGGACAATAAGGCAGCATTCTCAGGGTACATCCAAAGTCTAAGGAAAGTCATCTATGTCTTTGTTCTCTTTTCTTTTTCTTCTCAATATTGTAAAATTAAAGAAAGAAAGAATTTAGTTGAGAACAAGTTAAAAATTACATGGACAGGAAGTGAGTTTGAAAAGCAAGAGAAAAGCAACAAAATAAACTCAAAAATTCTACACCAATGAGTCTCCACTGACAGAACATTAAACATATTTAAATGCCCACATTTTAACACAATCATCAAATTATTTAGAAAGTTTGTAGAAACACAACTCTATTCCCAACTGAGTCGCCAAATGATTCTTAAAAAAAAATAAGACATTTTCAGACCTGGTCCCCTTGTTCCAGTTTTTCTGGGACCTCCAAACAGCCAGCATGGCTTCAGCTGAGAGGAAGTTCAGAAGTATGTGCACACTCTTTCTCCTAGTCTCATATTTGGGGCAGTGAATAAAACAAACCAAAGTAAACTGTTCCCCCAACGCCTCAAACAACACCCGAAGAAAAGAAAAAAGACCCGTCAGTCGCTGAAAGAAAGACAGACAGACAGAGAGAAAGAAAACAGAACCTCAGGTTGAAGATAGAAATACTGACTTGCTTTTACAAAACTACATTAATGATGTAGCTAAACAAAGGTTTAAAAATAAATAATACAAGTTGCAAGCAATGTTGCCTGCAGGACATTTAGATTCTGTAATTGTTCTAAAATAATTAGGCTTACTTTAAAACTAAATTTTAAAACAAAATTACAGATATTGTAGAGATGAAGTGTCATCTGATTTGATTTATGATGTCACATGAACATTTTATGTTGGAGCAACACTGAGAATCATTTCATGCAACTAATCAAAAGCACATAAACTCGTCTCTGAGTAGTTCATCTTTTCATGGATGTCAACATCTTACAAGTTACATTACAAAGAACTGGAAGGTGGTTAAATATGTAGTTTACAGTGTTAATCCTTAACCAATCAAAATGTCTCACACATTAATTTCAGTCATCAAATTATTGGTTACAATCCTTGGTTTCCTTTTTTTATGTGACAGTATTGATGTTTTTCAGCTCCGCTGAGCCATGTGTTCAGATTTCAGAAGTGAGAACTAAGCAAGGCAAGTCTATTTGTACGGCACATTTCATGTAAAAGACAATTCAAAGTGCTTTACATAAAATATAAAAGGAAGAAAACAATCAAAATATCAAAGGTGTGATCACTACAATAAGATTTAAAGAACGTTAAAAAGAAGTGAATTTCAAACCAGCAGAGATAAACAGTGTAGATTTAAACTTTTGAATCCAAATGAATCAAATGCAGCTGAGAACAGGTGGGTCTTTAATCTGGATTTAAATAAACTGAGTGTTTCTGCTGATCTAAGGCTTTCTGGAAGTCTGTTCCAGATCTGTGGAGCATAGAAGCTGAATGCAGATCTCCATGTTTAGTTTGGACTCTAGGAACTGACAACAGACTGGATCCAGATGAGTGGAGAGTTCTGGCTGGTACATACTGGGTCAGGAGGTCAGTCATGTACTTTGGTGATAAACCATTCAAAGCTTCATAAACCAGTAGCATAACTTAAAGTCTATTCTCTGGCAGACAGGCAGCCAGTGTAAAGACCTCAGAACTGGACTGATGTGGTTCTACTTTTTTGGTTCCTGTGAGAACACGAGCAGCTGAGTTCTGAATAAGCTGTAGTTTCCTGATTGATTTTTTTGGTAGTCCTGTAAAAACACTGTTACAGTAGTCAAGTCGACTAAAGATGAAAGCATGAACTAGTTTTTCCAGGTCCTGCTTGGACATCAAATCTTAAATCCTTGAAATATTTTTGAGATGATAGGTTGATTTTGTCACTGCCTTAATGTGTTTCTGAAAATGTAGGTCTGTGTCTATCACTACACCCAAGTTTCTGGCCTGGTTGGTGGTGTTAAAATGAATAGATTGATGCTCTGTTGTGACTTCCAACCGTTTCTCTTTAGCCCCAAAGACAATAACCTGAGTTTGGTTTAATTGAAGTAAGTTGTGACACATCCAGTCATTAATGTCCTCAATGCATTTACCAAGAGCCTGTACAGGGCCTCGGTCTCCTGGTGTCATTGTAATATATATCTGTGTGTCATCTGCATAGCTATGGTAACTAATGTTGTTCTTTATAACCTGGGCCAGTGGGAGCATGGAGATACTAAATAGAATTGGCCCCAGGATGGAGCCTTGGGAAACTCCACATGTAATTTCTGTCGGCTCTGATGTGAAGTTACCAACTGACACAAAATATTTTCTGTTTTCCAAGTACGTTTTGAACCAGTTTACTATTGGCCCAGTTAGACCCACCCAGTGCTCCAGTCGTTTGAGTAGTATAGCATGATCGACTGTATCAAATGCGGCACTGAAATCCAATAAAACCAGCACTGACATATTTCCACCGTCTGTATATCTCCAGAACATCTATCCATCCTGTCGTCACTGCCAAAGAGAACATCAACGTCTTCATCTCTGCTACCTTCCTTTTATATAGCAAACCTTTTTAACATTTAATCGATATCCTTGATATAAGCTGTTTTAAGCCTAACTAGTAATGCCAAAAGTACAACTAGTTAACTAGTGATAGCAAAAAAATGTGAACTAGTTTAGTTAACTAATAATGTTAACTAAGTAACTAGTGATGCCAAAAGTATGACTTAACTAGTGACAGCAAAAATGTGAACTAGTTTTGTTAACTAACTAAGTAACTAGTGATGCCAAAAGTATGACTTAACTAGTGACAGCAAAAATGTGAACTAGTTTAGTTAACTAGTAATGTTTAAAAGTGTGCACTACTTCACTAGTGGGCAGTATGTGTGTTCACTAGTGAACTAGTGAAAATCTAAAAAGGCCGCTAGTGAACTAGCTACATGCAAATTTTCTACTAGTTGACTAGTAAGGCTCCTGTAAAGCTCACTATTTAACTAATTGCATTAATAATTATTTTACTTGAAAACATGTATGACTGCCAGCATGCAACAAGTTAAACAGTGGACTTTTAGATTCTCACTAGTTCACTTGTGAGCACAAATAGTTCCCACTAGTGAACTGGTGCACACTTTTAAACATTACTAGTAAACCAGTTCATGCTTTTTGCTGTGCCATGTTATCTAGTATGCTTTTTTGACCTTACAAGTTCACATGTGGAGCTCAGAATGCTTTAACTAGCAAACTATCACACATTTTTTAAATAACAAGTTACCTTATAAGGTTTTTGTGTTTCACTAGTGAACTAGTGATAAAATTGTATCTTCAGTTGCTCACTAAAATACTTTTTAGCCCTTACTAGTTGACTAGTGGGAATTTTTAGGGCTATCTGGTAAACTAGCTGTAATTCTGGCTAATTCATGTTCACTAGTGGGCATTTTAGATGTCACCTAGCAAGCTAGTAGCAATTTACAACCGAAGTAGTTAACTAGTGCACACATTTGTGCCAACTAGTAAGCTAGTGACATATTGTATGCAAATGAAGGGGCGTAACTGGAATCCTGATTGATCTATTCCAAAGCCTGAGCTTGAGGCTCTTATTGGGGCAGTGTTCCTTTTGTATTCATTTCCACAAAGGAACAGTCTATTTTCATCTCTTCACCAGGCATTTTGCAGATTTTGCTCAGGGAACTAAGAGAAATTGAGACAAAGATTTAATCTGGTTTTATTATAATAGAAATTATAAGAAGGACAAAAGTGAAATGACAAAAAGGAACAAGGCGCATGATAAAGTCTGTCACTTACAATATTCATGAGATGTGAACAGGGATTTACAATTAAAAATGCAAATGTGGTAGTTTTCAAGATATTCTAAAAAATATATATACTTCTCTTTTTAAGTAGCATCTATTGGCAATGATACCCTGATATTTCCTGAACTTTATTGACGTTTGCATAGTTGTAACACCTAAAATGGTCACTAGATGGACCATAGCAGAGTGAGCACAGATTTGATAAAAACCCCTTTCTTCATTACCTATGCCAAGAAGATTTTGTTTTCACCAGGCTCTGTTTGTCTGTATGTCAGCAACTTGTCTCAAGAAGTTATGGACAAATGTACACAACATTTTTTTGAAGTGGTTGAAGGAACAATTGATTACATTTTGGGAGAGATTCAAGATCACTTTGCAGATCCAGGAATTTTTTAAAGATTTTCCCCGTCCTCCTTTTCTCTCTGGCCACAAGGACATTATGTATATGTTATTTTTATGATGATGCAAAGTTCACATATTTCTCTTTAGTCTGAAAGAATAATAAAAAGCACAGGGCTGTAATTATCAACAGTAAAAGCACACTGAATGGGACTGAAAGGGTTAATCCTGGGTTGAGAGGGTTGGAGCTTTGCTGTGGAGCCAACAGGGGGACTTTTTCTGAATTACATCACTCCTCCACATTATCATACTGAAACATGAGTTAACTAGCTAACATTTAGTTCTTTACAAGTTAGCTAGCAACCCGCAAACTAGCAAGAAAAGTTTGTGCCAACTAGTTAACTAGTGGGCGTTTTGCACTGCACTAATTAACTATAATTTTCTGACCCACTAGTTAACTAGTAAAATGTATGTACAAAATGTTGTACAAAAAAAGTAGGTAACATTTTTCTTGTCACTAGTAAACTAGTATGATATACTTTGATCACACTAGTTAACTAGTGAGCTTTACAGGAGCCTTTACAGGAGTGAACTAGTGCACACTTTCCAACATTACTAGTTAACCAGTTCACATTTTTGCTGTCACTAGTTAACTAGTCGTATTTTTGGTATTACTAGTTAGGCCAAAAACAGCTTATTCATTCATCTTCTATACCGTTTTGTCCCTTTTGGGGTCACAGGGCTGCCGGAGCCTAACCCGGCCACTCATGGGCAAAGGCAGGAGACACCTCGGACAGGTTGCCAGTCTGTTGCAGGGGAAAACACCTGATATCAAGGATATCAATTAAATGTTTAAAAGACTTGCCATACTTTCATTTTTTTAGTCACACATCACACCTGAAACCTTCCTCAACCCATTTTAACCCATTTCTTGAGCACACTTCCTCACCTCTTTTCTATGATCTCTGGTGTTCTGGACTGTGGGAACTTCAAATCCTCAACCTTTTTCTTCTCTTCTTCCTGTAACCTCACTATTCCACTTGGGTTCCTCTCATTTACACACAGATACTCTGACTTACTGTGGCTGACCTTCATTCCTCTCCTTTCCAGAGCAAACCTCCACCTGCTCTCACTACAGATCACAGTGTCATCTGCCAACATTATGGTCTATACAGATTCCAGTCTAGCTTCAACTGTCAGTCTGTCCATCACCACAGTAAACACAGCAGCTCAAAGCTGATCCTTGGTGCAGTTCCAATCTCCATCTTCAACCCCTCTGTCAGCCATACTGAACATCTCACCACTGTCTTCCAGCTCTTATCCATGTCCTGAACATCTCCAACATTCTTCTCTGTCACTCTAGACTTCCACATCCAAACCACAGCTCCTCTGTCTGGATTCTGTCATACACCTTCTGTAGATCTACAAAGACACAAATCAGCTTCTTCTGACCTTCTCTGTTCTTCTGCAGAAACGTCTTCATAGCAAACATCTGTGGTTCTCTTTGTCTGCATGAAACAATCCTGTTGTTTACAAATGTTCCTCTGACCTCATCAGTCTGTCTTCTTCTACTCTTTCCCATAACCTCAGTGTTTCTCTGTAGTTTATTAACGTCTCAATTCTTCTTAAAAGAATGAAGCCGGAACATTTCTCCTCCATTCCTCATCATCCTCTCACTCTCCTCTGGTATGTTTTCAAGACCAACTGCCTTTCCACTCTTCATCTTCTTCAGTGTCTGCCTCACTTCATCCTTACTGATCTTTGCTACTTCCTGCTATGCAACACCTTCTTCTTCTCTGTGTTCTTTAACATGTTTCTCATTCATCAGTTCTTCCATCTTTCATCACACTTGTAGAACCTGTCACCACATTTCCATATCTGTCCTTGATCATCCTAACCTGCTGCACACCCTTCCACCTGTACACACCCACCCTTTGTGTCCAACCTGTCCTACCAGTCCTAATCCACCGTTTGTTTGGTCTTTGCCACCTCCACCATCACATTGTACTGGTATCTCCCTGTATTTCTGTCTGTTTTCTTCTGGGGCAGCTGTGGTGCAGAGGTAGAGCGGTCAACCACTGATTGCAGGATTACAGATTCAGTTCTCGCCGATGTAGTGTCAGTGGGCAAGATACTGAACCCCACACTGCTGCTGGTAGTTATATGTTGGTGCCTGTGTTCAGCAGCAGTGTGTGAATGTGTGAATGGGACTGTGAAATGCTTTGGGCCTTCACGGACAGTCGTATAAAGGTGTACGCCATTTACCATCTCTCTTCTGTCCTCTAGAGTTACATTGCCAAAGTCCTTGGCAATATGTGCTCAAGCAACCACATCTAATGAAAAGTCTATGTTAACGTAAATGTGATTCTATATTCAAAACTCTCGCATTCACACATTGCTACGGAAGTTTCTACAACCATTTCTGGGATTTTCATGCAACACGTACTTTGACCTTTGACCAATCAGGGAGTCAGGTTTGGTAGTGACTTAAGGATGACTGCCCCTTTAATTCACAGTACCAGCTAATTGAAAATTGATCATGAAGAAGAAATTAACAATTGAGAATTGTGCCCAGCTGGAATTGTATGACACCAAGTCTTTGATACATTGAAAAAGAGTTGTGATGGTCAAAGCCTGGAGCAAGTTTTACAAGATTTGCAACTCCTTGGTATTTCGCACTAAGCCTCTTTCAGCTGTAGGTGGCAGACATGTGCTTTCCTCCAACAGCAGAGATTGGAAATCTTAATTAACCAAAGTTTTGCTTTTTTCATGTTCCTTGTTTCATTTATTTAGCATTGTGAAATTGTTGTAATAAAGCAACACTTCATGGAATGGCAAAAACCAAAGTTGGGGACTTGACTTCAGACTCAGTCTTAAAGACTTGAGACTTAAAGCGTGGGACTTGAAAGAACAATGTTTATTTGTTCAGCTTTTAGCTCCATGACATCAATGTCAGGTGTAAACATAAAGGTGTATCTTTTGCATTGAAACTTAAGAAACATCAACAATATGTTGTTGTTCCCCAAAAAGTTGTTGAATTTTTCAAAGATAATTTTTAGCAATGAAATATTCACTTTAAATGTTATTTTTAAGACTTGACTTCACATTTCAAGACTTGAGTCTTGACCTACACCATTTGGTTTTTGGTGTCTTCTTCCTTTATTCAAAGCTCTATGACGTCATCGTCTCAGTCATGCATTGATCGTAGCAAAGCTGTAATGGAAGTTGCTAACTTGCCCAAGAACACTTTGACACATGGGCTGGCAGAATGGAACCAAGTCTATGCTCACAAAAATAGAGGCAGACTTCTTTACTGTTGCAGCACTAAATATTGAAATGAATTCGAGTTATTAGCAGAGTTAATTTATGCTGTACAAATCAACATAAACTTCAGTAGCAAAGATCACTCTCTTTCTGGTTTGGTGTCACATAAGATGAACTTCACAGCAAGTTAATCTGGGAGCAAACTGAGAGCTTTGTTTTCAGGAAGACTCAATTTCAAGAGAACTTTCACTCCTGCACAGAGAAAGAAACTATGGTTCAAGAGAAACTCATCAGAACACTTTGTTAGAATCTGTTGAGTTGAGAATCGGAGCCTTCACTGACACAGGATCTACAGAATGTGATTGGCCAATTTGGATGACAAACTAATTACAAGAATAGGTTGTAGATTGGCCACTCAGCCTCTCAAATGGGTTTATGTGAACTTACTCAAAGGGCTTCAAGAGTGCAGGAAGAAAATTAAGCAAGTAGATAGTAGAACACACAATGAAATTGTGTTAAAGACAAAACCTTTTAAAGAGTTTCGAGTCAGTTTAGTAATATATGTTGTGGGGTTGCTTAGTTAGTTGGGTACGTCGATCCTGTCAGAGTGCTGCAGCATTTTATGAAAGAACAGGATGTGTTGTGGCTGACTGAGTTGATAACACGCCTCTCTGATCCAAAGTGCTCCTGATCAGCTGTGGTTTTATTGCAGAGCAACATCTGTTTGCACTCAGATTAAAAACACTTACTGGAAAATTTGCACATCTGTAAATGAGAATTAAAGACGTGGTTCAGTGGGATTAAAGGCTCATCTGTGCTGCAGGTTGATTATCTGGACATCAAGGAAAAAATCTCTCATTACAGAATTTTGTTCTATCAGGAGTTCATGGTGTTTTGCACAAGAGCTCAGGCTGGAGGAAAAGTACTAGACATGAATCCTTGCTTCTGAATCAGAAAGCAACTGACTTGTTGTTCTTTACCTTTCACTTATCATTACGTCACACTTTTTTACAGATATTTCTTAGAACAACTCTAACACTGAAGATAATGAAACAAATGAACAAATTCACTATTGTAAATTTAAAAAAAATATATATATATATATAAATGTGTGTATATTTTTTTCAGAATCCTATTTTGGAGCTAGAGGCAAATATACCAAGAGGACAGCTGCTCAGCCAACCTTTCCTTCTATTTGCTTCCACTTCTGTTAGATTCCTGCTATTTAAAATAACATCTATGTGGACGGGAACACAGAGATTCTGCTCTTCTCCAGCATCTTGGCTTGGTGGGAGAGACAAGGACATTGAGGGTTAGAACTCACAGTCAATGGCAGTCAATTCATTCTAAATAATAAAAAATAGAACGAAGTACCTCACTGCTTCACGCTCACCACCAAGGGCTAGACTGGAAGAAGACGGCGTCAGCGTTTTCCAGAGGACTGCTGTGACTGCAGCACACTTTTGACTCGTGGAAAGGGCTAGTGTGGAGAAGAAATGTTGCATACGTTGTAATAAATAAATAACTTAAAATCAATCAATAAATAAGCTTACTCTTATCCCACATAAACTAATGTCATGAATGAAACCTCCTTAAATGTTCCAGTAGCCAATGAGCTCAAAGCCCCGCCCCCATGTATAAAAACGATCAACTCGGCAGTGAAGACTTGAAAACCGAATTGAAACTGAAAACA
Organism: Adrianichthys oophorus; assembly: GCA_036245035.1. NCBI lineage: Eukaryota > Metazoa > Chordata > Actinopteri > Beloniformes > Adrianichthyidae > Adrianichthys > Adrianichthys oophorus. The sequence goes on from BSAI01000005.1 coordinate 1,126,934, forward strand.
GAGAACTAAAAACAGAGTGAAAGGCAAAATAAGTTGAAAATATAAACGTTTTTTTATTCGTTAACAGTTTTAGATTCCATTTTTTAAATTTAATTTTAATTTTTAATTTATATATATATTTTTTCAGATTTACAATATTCTTTAAAGTTTACAAAATTGTAAACTTTGCATAACGGCTCCTCTGCATAACGTGTCCAGCTCAAGAAGTCCTGTTCCTGCATCCTCACTTCATGAATAAACTTCTTCTCGCTTTCTCTAGTTTTTGCATCCAGGATTCCATTTTCGTCTCAGCTGAACACTGACAAAATCGAGTGCACTAAAAATTTCCCAGAATCCTCTGTGAAAAACCAGTGTGTATAGATGTTTACTAAATTGGAAAATCTAGAAAATGCATTGCATTTGAATGATTTTCAAAATAAAAGAAGCAAGTAAAGATAACCTATAAATATAAGTATTTAGGCATTTGTAGTAGAATATAATATTGGCACATATGTAATATGTTATATGTCATATTAGGTCATTATTTTACAGACGAAGTATATTCTCATGAAGTTCATCAATTTTGTTAATGCTACTGTTGGACCCGGCTTCAGGTAGCATGGTGGATGGACCGATGGATGTCGAATGGAAGTTGTCATCATATCCCAAACGGAAGTTCTTTTTTTTTCTTAAGGGCGGGAGTTGGCGATCTCAAAACAGAATTTGTGCTTTTGTTATTGTTAATTTTAGTTGTGCTTTATTTTATTGGAAATGTTTAATGTAAAATGTATTCTTATTATTCTAAGGTGTCGCTGGATAAGCTGTGGGCCTGTAGTTATGGAAGCGAACGTGACTCATATTTCAAAATAAAAGTCAATAGCGGAAATGCTTTTTCATTTTCACAATATAGCTGCATCAGGTGAAAATAAAATGACAACTCAATTTTCCCATTGGCTTTTTCTTCACATTCACTTTCATTTGTAGTGTTAGTAATCGTGTACAAACCTCAACTGAGCAAGGGAAAACAATGTTCAGATCCAGAGAAATGAATGGTTGCTGTGTTTACACTAGATCAAATGTAAACATGTTTGTTCAGCCGACTCTTAATATTTCTATTAATGAAAGGAAAAACTTTCAAACTCTAAACTAATATCTCGAGCTGGCACTGTGTCTTTATCTCAATATGAATTACACGTTGAATAAAAGCTATTGACTTTTATTACTTTTATTGCTTTGAAGGAGTTAAAAAAAACACAAAGAAGAGAGGCACCAAGCTGCAGATGAAACTGACATTAAACACGTGTGCATCTTGATTCATTTCAATGCTGCACTTGAAGATATCCTGAACAGAACTCAATGGGACTCAATCATGGTCGTCTTCTGATCTGCTGGAAAACAAAGTTTCAGGAGGTCCTTCCAGACATTTGCCATCTCCTTCTAGAACACCTTGTTAAGTGTTCATAAATATTTAATTTATGACATAAAACTCCATCCGGCTGCAACATTGATATCAGCCTACCTTTTAAACCAAAGTTTTCTTCATGATTCCATTATATATACACACAACATGAAGAACTTGAAAAGAGCACCAGTTTAAAATAAAATTTATTTTGTAAACCAAATAAAACAAGGTAAAGCTACAACTACTGTCAAAATTTAGTAAAAATAAACATCAGCAATAAACTTAAAAAAAAGAATAAAACCAAAGACAAAAAAGAATAAAAAACTGCTGCTCTGGTCCAGGAGGTTTTCTGCCTGCAGCCCCGTCTTCCCCTTTGCATCCATCCTTCTTTTTAGTTGATACATGCATCTGAAGAAAAAGTCAACAGATCACTGACTAAAAAAGGATCAGAAAAAAAAAAACATTGTTAAACAATGCAAATGTACAGCCTAAAGACTATTTTTATATGTATCTACAGATCAAATATAGGATGAAAAACCGCTCTCTGTGTCAGTGTAACAAAGGCATAGAAACGTGTGGATCCAAATGCAACTGGTTTAATGATTAGGAGCAGGAGCAAGACATGGTGGTAATCCAGAATCCAGGCAAGGTTCAAAAACACAGGAGAACAGAGAAGGGAGAGCAAGTCAACATGCAAAGGTCAAACAGAAAAGGCAAAAGAGGCATGAAATAATTGGACAGCGAGACTGGGAGTGAAACAAGACTACACACTGACTGACTGAGCATGGCTTAAGTAGGAAGTGAGTGATGACTAATGAGGAACAGCTGGGTGGACCATGGACAGGATGCAGTGCATGCTGGAAGATGAAGTGAGAAAGGTGGAAGGCAGTCAAGATTCAGGATGGAGGGAGAGATAGCTGGTTGACTCCTGACAGTCAATATATCATTTAAAAAAAAAAAAGTTTTTATTTACAGTTTCCTCTATTTTGAATGCTTTCCCTGTCTGTGCCTTTTATAAAACAGGTTTGACATTCACAAACTCCACATAAAGCTGTCACATTTTCATAGGCCAATGATGCATGTCTTAACTATTATTTCAAAACATTATTAAAATTATATTTCAAAACGTATTAAAAACAACAGGAAAATTAAGTTTAAAAAAAAGAGCATTCAACCTGAAAATTGGTTCAGTCGAATCAAACTCAGTCAAACATGATAGATAATTGTGGGGGTGCTCATTCTCTGTGAGAGTTCTTCACTGAAATAATTACAGAGCCAAAAAAATCAGAAAATTATTTGAAAAATATTGTGTGAATAATTGGTGCAATTGGTATTGTTTTATGTAATTGTTACTTTTAAATAAAAATGTATTATATTTCATGGTTATTTATTTGTATATTAATGCATTAAATCACATGCAAGTTATGTGACATACAACTTAAAGATAATGATAAACACCCATTTATGAATTACTTAATGTGTTCCCTAATGCACATACCGTCTATTATTGTCAAATATGTTCATAATATTCATAATAATAATCTGTATTGTGTTCTGTTTTGATCATCTGTTTTCTGTGGACAGTTAGCTGTTTTAGCCCATTGCTCCACTCTATAATTAGGTAATTTGCAAATACACAGATATTGTGGAAAATTAAAAATCAAAAGTTGAGAAGTTTGCGCGGTGAAAACATTGACTGTAAAAACAAAAATAAGGTGATAATATTGGTGAAAACGGGCTCATCTTTAGCAAAGCTAAGCTAACGTTAAAATGTAGGTTTGAATCATTCAGATAGAAGAACTTAACGGAAATAATACAGAAATGTATGAGGCATTTGTTCGTTTAAATTGCCATCTTCATAGAA
>BSAI01000005.1:1130278-1176329 GCA_036245035.1 Adrianichthys oophorus
TGTTTCAGCGAGAAAACAATTAATAATAAATAATAAACAATTATTAACAAACTTTTTAACTTACGTTTTGTCATCTCTCCTCGAGCCGAGGTCAGACCATAGACATTAGGGTTGGAAGTCTTTCTAAAAACAAAATACATGAAGAACTATTTCTGCGGGCTGCACGGTGGCGCATGAGGTCATTAGTTCAGCCAGAGCAGCCAAGAACTAAGTGGGAGAATTTAAAGAAAACATAGAAGGTTTGTGAAATGAAGGTCTAGACAGTTCCTTGTAGTTTGAATCAGTTCTTTGTTCACTGTGTCTGTTTTGATATTTGAAGGAACTTATAAGGCTTCCCACCAGCAGTGGAACTGAAGCAGAGGAACCATCAGCAGCTTTGTGGAAGTGGTTCTCCTTAATGAATGAGGCCATTGGCAGCAGAGCAGCAGTGAGGCCTCCATGTATCATTGCCTCATCCTGGGAGGAGAGCCCTTCCACATCCTCTACACCATTCCCTGCATCAGTGCCACAAAAACAGGAGCAGACAGGGAAGAGGAGACAGAAGAGGCCACGGCGTGGCGGCTGGAGAAGGGAGAGAGGAGAGAGGAGGAGCAAGAGGAGAGGCTCTTCACTCTCCTAGAAAAAAAAACATAGAAAAAATGTAATTTGAACTGTTTTAATTAATCAATTTACAAAAAAGAATTATTCACATGTATTTTTTTTTTATTTGAGCAATTTTTAACAATCTCAAGAATATTTTCATATAAACATCAAATTTCCTTTTATATGTAACATTTACTTTTGATGCATTTTAGCAATAATCATAGTCCTGAAGAGTCATTCATCTGACAATTGGAGCTGACAGGAAACCAGAGATTTGTTCTCGCAGATGGACGCCACTTTGTTCATCCTGCTGGTTCCTGGCGTTGTCCTCCTGCTGTAGCTCAACATCTGTGGCTCCAAGCAGACCCCTTCACTGATGCTCTGATCATCACTGATGGTGCAGGATGGAGCTGAATTATTCTAACTGCAAAGGTTGGTTTTACTTCCAACGCCTCTAGAAATATTGCTTTCCATCTTGTCTTCATCATTTCAAATGCTCTCTCCACCACAGAGCGTGCCCTGGTGTGATGTCGGTTGTAACGGGGCTCAAACGCATTCCTCACGGGTTCCCTGTAGGGTGTCAGCAGCGTGATGGGATGCACAATGCAGGGATACCCACTGTCACCCAAAATGATGAATCCTTCAGGTGGATGTTTGATTAATAAAAATTGGTCTGTTTCATGGAACCCGTGAATCATGGACTGATCCTGGATACCCACCAAAAATATGTTAAAATGTGGCATTAGAATCACATACAGCCTGCATTTGGATTGAATTAAAAAGCTTCCTGTTAAAATAACGAGCTGCATTTTCTTTTGGGTCCTTTATTCTTATGTGGCAGACGTCGATGCTCCCGACCTTTTGGAAGCCAGCAGACCCAGTGAGCTGCTTAAAACCAGCAGCGACTAATGGCAGTTCATTCACACCGTTTGGCTGGGTTTTTTGATTTTCTTATTCCTTTTTTTTTTTTTAAATATGAAAGTACGTTTTTTTTTATTTAAATCAAACTTGTTTAAAATATTTTTGTAAATAAACTGATGAAAAGCACTTTGTGTGGAATGCTAATATAGTTTGAAGAAAACACACTACACTTTCTCTGAACTCAAGAGAGTGTTGCACTTATTTATAATATGTAAATATATAACTCATAATCCAGTGTTGAACAATAATGTTTACAATTTTGCCCAGCAGATGGTGTAAGCCTGAGCATAATTATTGACGAATGCTAAGAATGAACTCACTGTCTCTGGCTAGGGCAGCAAGAATAAATCTTCTCAGATGTCTGCTTCTCCTCCTGGCCTCTGTGCCTCATTTCAGTTTTCGGTTTGATCTTTTTAGAAACAGTTGAATTATTGCAGGCAGGGACACGGAAAGATTGATATTTGAAGGCATTTTCAGTAAGCTACACGAAAAAAGTACAGGAAAAAATGCCCACTCGCACGAGGCCGTCAGTGGTTCTGCGGCCTGAAAATAAAAACTAACATTGTGATGGAGTAGTCTTCTAATGAACAGAAACGTTAACATATCGCCACAAAAATGTTTGTAATTATATGTTTTACAAACCAGACATGTTTTCATCATGAAAACAACAGTAGATTCATAAATAGCCTTCGTAAACTGTTACTATTTATTATTTTCTACGAAAAATTTGTAACGTCACAATCTGTGTTTAAAAGAAAGTAGTTGACCTCCAGACCAGGTGGTGGCGATGATACATTGAAAAATGATGAGTTGGGCTCAGCCAAAGCGTCAATATGTGATGTTGGTTGGGGGTGGGGGTGTGTAAGGGAGTGAGAATGTGTAGACAAAGTAAAGCAAACATTTAATTTAGCCTCAAAGGGTTTTTAATCAGTAACATGTGCATTTATGTCATGAATCGCTCTCCTGTGCTAAGACATTTATAAACTGAAATGTTCTCCTCTGCTCAAATTGACTAAACTGTACCAATTTGTAAGTCTGCTCTGTTATAACGCAGCAGAACTGAAGGAATGGAGTTGTATTTGCTTGCCTCTGTCAGTGACTGTTCTGTGCTTTGCTCAGTGCTATTAACATCTTCTCATGTGAACTTTGTATACCCTCAGCATCCTGACAACGTTCTCCATTTCCGGCTTACCTTTACACATCCTTGTCCAGCTTTTCCGTTCAGCTTAGCAACACACAAAATTGCAGTTCTTTAATCTTGACAAACCCAATTTCTGCATCCACTTTAAGCCTTAATCTCATCCTGCGGGTCAGATTACTTCATGTTTCAGAATGTGAGTCTTAGTGTTCATGTTGTTCACTTTATTCTCGTGTTGCGTTTTTCAATCTGCTAACTTCCTTGGTGCAGCAGCTTCTTTGTAGGTAGTTAAATAGAGCTGATCAGAGAAGCGTTCAGACTAACAGTAAATAAAGCTCACATGCTCAAAAACATTATTAAAGAAGACAAGAAACAAAAGAAACCAACATGAGACGATAAATGAACAAGAGAAAAAGGGAAAAGAATGTTTGAAATCTGACAACATGGGAGTTAAATTATCAAAGACCACTGTATGATCGCAGACCTGTCCATGTTGTCTCAACTCACTCATATGCAGTGCCGGCCCTGAGCTGCAAGGCACCCTGGGAAAAAAGATGTTCTCCAAGTAAGGATTCTGCAGTTTTCCCAACACCTGCAACAGAACTGTTAGCACTATACTTAGCCAGGTGAGATCTCTCAAACTCAGGCTTGTATCAGTTTAATGATAAACCGGAAAACTTCAGAGCATGGTATGCATCCTTTGGTAGTACAACGAAAGACATTCAGCTAACTGCAGTACAACAACTTGATTTATGATCAAATGGCTAGGAAAGAAAATCTTGTGAATATGTGAAACGCATTAGGGGAGTTTATGCTAGCAATCCAGCTGCAGCACTAACAAAAGCACAGGAATGACTGGACGAGTGCTACACGGCTCCAGAATTAATAGAAAGGTCACTTTTTGAGCATCTCGAGACATTTTCTAATCTCAGGGCTAGAGACAACATTAAACTTCGTGAATTTGGGACTTGTTAACGGAAATACTTGGCTTCAAAGAGGATGGACAAACAAAGTCATGAATGTCTTTCTCCATACTGAGCAAGGTTCTGCCTTCCTAAAAGAGATCTTTGTTCTCAAATGCCTATTTCAAAAGACAGCTGTCGATGAAGTTTGGTCAGTAATGAGGAATAACTTGATCTGTGTTGGTGGTTGTTTGCACAATTCAGACTTAAATTCACGAATGGTCATCCTGTGATCCTGCCAAAGAATAGCCACATAGCCCTTCTGCTAACACAAGACCACCATGTGCAAGTAAAACATTAAGAATGTCACTTTACAGAAGGAACCACACGAGCAGCAGGGTAGTGGATCTTGAAGTGCACTCTCACCGAATGTGATTTGCACAGCGGAGGCGGCCAGTTTCAATGTAAAGTCAATGGTTTGGACGCTAATTGAGGTTCTGCGGTGTGAATTGAGCAGCCGACAGCAGCAAAGTCTGGCAACAGCGGAAATCAGCAGCTGCTACTGCGGCTGGCCAGAGTTAAAGAGAAAAAACTGAACTCTGGGGAGGTGGCTGCGTCTCCTCAGCCAATCAGGGACTCAACTTCTGGCCCGTGAGGTTTTCAGTGACAGCGGGGAGAAAACATCCAATATAGTGGATGTTTTCTTATTTTCATTGAGACAACAATAATAAAAAAGGTCCCCTCATTTTATTTTTGTTTTTATTTTTTTCCCTGCAACAGTAAGCATTTGAACTCGGTCAGAGAGAGACGGAAACACCACAAAAACGACCATCAATCAGACACAGCAGCAGGAGAGAAACTCACTGGAGCTAAAGGGAGACTAAATGTTGTTATGAACCCAAACATGGAGATGTGATCACCAATCTTCAACAGGGGGAAGATTTCCTAAAGTTCAATGGAATTTCTCTGGACACAAACAACATGGAGATCTCCCGCCCGCTCCCCAGGAGAAGAGAGTCTGACAGAGCTGTGATCCTCGTAAGGTTTGTTAATCAGAAACACGAAACAGCTTTATTGAAGCAAGGAAGAAATCTGAAGGGAACCAACGTTTACATTAATGAGAATCTCATTAATGCTGACATCACCCGAAGAGCAGAAACGGCAGGAGAAGATTCAAAGCATCTGGTACGTTAAACTTAACGGTTCTCCTGAGCAGCCAAGGTCATCATTATCAGGAGCTGGAGAAGTTTCTACCCACTGCAGTCTGAACAAGAGATATGTGAAGATGCTGGACTCACGAGGTCAGGAGTCAAACTCTACAAACAAGGGCTTCTAAAAACAACACATTTTCTTACATTTTTTTACCTCTCCTGAAAAAAGATCAACAAGACTCTGGTTCCCTGTTGAAGATCCATAACTTTGACTTGATGAGGCTGCAAAGTCGTCCATGTGGGCGTGATGGAGCATACATTGTATTGCTGACATGGTCCCGTTCTCTGTCCCAAGGTCTGTTCTTAGTCTCATTGGTACCTCACAAAGATTCTTGACAGTTTATGTAGTTGTGGGCGATGACAGACGGAATGCTGCTTGTTGATCCACAAACCACTCACATCATTCTTCTCGAAAAGTCATCTATACATCCTGAGAGGGCCAGGCCAAAAGGCTTCAGCTTGTCATAGCCATCAACTTGCCATAATTAGGGCCCATGGAGTGAATTTCCCGCGGCTTCTTAAAGCAAGTCCTTGAGGATTTGGTTGTCTCAACAGTCTCATTACAACATCCAGTTTGATAAGAAGGTTGTGTTTTTGATCTTGCCACATGGTCCGATAGCCAAACAATTGCCCTGGTCCCGTAACTCAGTCAAAATGGCACGCTTCACCTCATGAAGTGGAGAGCAGTTACTTCTTCGGAACAATCCAGTCTTTTTCAAATGTGTTTTCAATGTCCGCATACTAATAAAAGTTTCGTAATTAGTACGGTGCAGATCCAGTATGAATTCATAGGTGTGTACTGAATTAAAATATTCTTTGATAGCAATCGCTTTGTTTGAGTCGCCAGTAGCATTCATGTTTTTGGTTGAAGCGCTTGCATTGACACAGACGCTTCATGACAAATTACTTCTGGTTAAAAAGGTGAATGTAAGTCATCATCCAATCAGCGATTTCCTGAAGTACCTACCTTTTCCGGATTCTTTTTGTTTTTCATTTTCTTAAATGTCATTTTGTTCTCAGATTTTTATTTTTTTAAGTTTCAATTTCCAAGCTGTTGTTGTGATCTTTGAAACGTTTCATTCCATTTTGTTTTGCAAAAAAAAAATCGTTTTAAAGTTTTGGTTTCTGAAACGTAATGTTTTTTAATTTTTGTTTTGGTTTTTACATTTTCGTTGTGATCTTTAAAATGTTTCATTTCATGATATTTTCTGAAAAGTTTTCTTTTGTTTGTTTTGGTTTGTGGCATTTGGTTTTGCTTTCTAAAATGCAATTTTCTTTTTAAATAATTGTTTGGGTTTTTTTTGTTGTCAGTGTTGTTTTTTAAATGTTTCATTTAATTTTATTTTCTGAAAAGTTTTTCATTTATTTATTTCTGGTTTCTGGAGTTTTGTTTTAATTTCTAAAATGTAATTTTGTTTTTTATAATATTTGCCTTTATTTTCTAGTTGTCGCTGTTATATTTTAATTGTTTCGTGTCAAGTGATTTCTGAATGTGATTTGCACTTCAGGGCCACCGTAATTTGATATCAATGTAATAACAAAGAAAATTTAAAAAAAACAAAAAAACAGACTTTAAAAGGACAGAACTGGAACTGTGTGTACAGAGAGAAAGATGGACACCACTTATGAATGTTTTTTTAGAAATATTTAGTTCACTCTATTACAAAAACTGTCCAATTCAACAATTCAAGAACAAATTTACCAAATGTCCTTGGTTAACTACTGGTCTATAAAATGCTTGTAAAAAGAAAAATAGCCTCAATAAAAAAATCTTAAAACAAAGGTCAAGAGAAAGTGAACAAAGATACAAGTCTTACAAAAATAAACTAACTGAAATAACATGGAACAGTAAAAAAGTGTACTACAATAATCTACTGAATGAAAATAAAAACAATGTGAAGAGAGTTTGGGAAATATTAAACAGTATCATTAAAAAAGGGACAAAAAAGATTACTGGGTATGTTCAAAGCTATACTATTAATGAAGCAGCAAACAGCCTTGGCAACTATTTTTGTAAACGTGGGTCCAGAGTTGGCAGCAGAAATTCCAAAGTACAAAACCAGCAAAGAAAATATTCCACCATCACAAGGATCCCACACTCAATCTTTCTCTCTGATGTGAACAACAATGACCTGATATCAATTGTTAATTCAAGAGTAAAAACTCAGCAGATAGTAAAGATATTGATTTGACAGTAGTGAAGAAGGTGATTAACAGTATCTCTAAGCCTCTATCATACATATGTAACTTATCGCTACAAACTGGGAGATTCCCAAACAAAATGAAAATTGCAAAAGGGATTCCTGTTTATAGGAGCAAAGACAAACACCTGTTTACAAACTATTTCTCTCCTTAGGTAATTCTCAAAAATCTTAGAAAAGATGTTCAATAATAAATTAGGTAAATTTATAGATAAACATAAAATCTAAATGAAAACCAATATGGTTTTAGAGAAAACAGGTCAACCATCATTGATGCTGTGGATGAAAACAGAAATACTCTGGACAAAAAGAAATCTGCAGCTGGAATTTTCATTGATTTAAAAAAAGCATTTGACTCTCAATCATGACATCCTACTGGACAAACTGGAAGTGTATGAGACAAGAGGACTAGCACTAAGTTGGGTCAAAAGCTTTTTAACGGGAAGAAAACAATTTGTCAGGATTCATGAATTTACATCAGAGGCCAACGAGAAACGTTATGGTGTCTCACAAGGATCAATTCTAGACCCGCTGCTGTTCAATATTTACATAAATGTTATATTCAATGTTTCAAAACTTTTAAAACTCATTTTATTTGCTGACGACACAAATATATTTGATTCGTCAGTCAATCAAAGGGAACGTATCCATGTGGTAAACAAAGAGTTAAACAAAAAAAAAAAAATCATGCATGGATTACAATAAACTATCTTTGAACCTCAACAAAACCAAAGTGATGTTTTTGGTAATTACAAGGCCAGAACAGAGCTCTCAGTTCCAATGAGTAATGTCTTAATGGAAAGCGTCACAGAAATCAAATTCTTAGGGATTGCAAACGATAACAAACTAAGCTACACATCAGACACACACAAACTAAAATTTCAAAAAGTATATCAATCATAAATCAATATAAATACATATTATAATAAAACTTCTGCTCCTTAAAATTACCATATTTCACCAATTGTAGAAATTTGGGCTAATAATGACAAAGGTTCACTACATCCTCTCTTTTTACTTCAGAAACCAGCCATCAGAATTGTACATAAAGCCGGCTTTCTTGATCACACAAACAATTTATTTTATCAATCCAGAATTTTAAAACTGGATGACCTTATTGATTTTTACACCGCCCAAATTCTGTACAGAGCTAGTGGAAAACATTACCATTGAAAAAGTGGTCTGCCTCTGATCAGAAGATTGCAGGTTCGATTGCTGCCTTGCCTGCCCATGTGTTGAAGTGTCCTTGGGCAACACACTGAACCCCAAATTTCCTCTGATGGAAGGTTGGCGCCCATGACTGTAAAGCGCTTTGGGCCTTCAGTGAAGGTAAAAAAGCGCTGTATAATTATGCTGCAAGCTTCAAGGCAAAGTGGAAGAATGGCGTATGACCCCTAACCCTGCCAAACACCTCCAGGTTTGGAGACAGATGGGTGATTATGTTTAGCTGTTTGAGTTCTTGAGCTCTGCATGTTGAACTCATAGAGTCTATGGATGCATCAAGTTGCATAAATGCACTCAGTATCTTCACCATTAGATGACCAGCCAAGCAGTTGATGTTGAGCAGTTGAAGCAGTTGATAGAATGATGCCGGGCAAGAAGTGGAAGACCGTTGCATCTGACATGTAATTAATCTGCGTTAATAAATAAAAACGTTTTAATTTTGAGTGTTAACGTATTAAAGTTGGAAGCCCTGTTGGTAATGCACTAAGACGTCATGGTCTGAAACCATGCGTTGCATGGAAGGTAAACCAGCACATGTCCAGGCCTGTCTTATGTTTGCCAATGACTATTTGGATGATCCAGAGGAGTCCGATTAAATCAAAATAGAACTTTTTTGTCTCAATTTCACTTGCTTTGTTTGGAGAGAGAAGAATAATGAGTACCATCCCAAGAACACCATCCCTACTGTGAAACATGGGGGTGGTAGTGTCATGCTATGGGGGTGTTTTTCTGCACATGGAACTGGACAACTGCTATACTTTGCCTGTCCATAATTCTTTCCACTGGGACCTTAACCCCAGCCCCTGTCATCCTCCCAATAATAAACAATACACAACACATTCATTCATTCATATGAACAAGCATCTACACAAACAATAACCTGTATGAGTAAATTAAATGTATCTTTCTTATTCATGACCAAATTTACTGATTATTTTCTTGTGTTTTTGTTTAAAATGGTTTATGTTGTTGCTCAATCACAGCTCATCATTAAGACTGCTCCATAACTTACCTCCATATATTGTTATACAAAAGCTGTTTTTAGTTGTTTGTGCCTTATGTACTCTGAAATTATTTTCTTTCCTCAAACTATAGCCACCAACCTGTCATAAAACAGTGATTGTAAATGCACTGGTAATAAACGATGTCTGGCTTTGTATATGAGCTGTTCTGTGTTCTATTAGATCAGAACGTTTTAGAATCTTTGGTTTTAGAAATAACTGATCAGTGTGCTGTTGATAATTGACATGATGAATGATAGTTTTCACAATATGAAGATCCGTTCGTTCACCTGAACTGAGAAAGGAAGCTTTGGCCCTTTTGTTAATAGAGGTCTGTCAGATAAACTTGTAAGAGGTCTCTTCATTGTAGAAGTTGGGTAATCTGGGAGTGTCTCCTCCACAGTTGTGCTCACACTGCATCTCTGGAAAACCAAATTAAAATCCCTTCAGCCTGTAAGCAGCTTTGACGAATGAAGCTGAAAATACCTTTTCTCTGCCACAGACGGAAGATGAGCTGCTCAAGTTAGAAGATTACATTCCTGTTGAAGCTTCTGAGGATTTCAGCTCATCTGGATGTTACAAAGGTGGCAACAGGAGCTTTAGGTTGGACCTCAACAACAGCTGGTCCTTAGCATGCTCAGGCTGTAGTAATACAACTCCATCCCCACATTACTGCATGTGTCAAAAAAAAATGGTTGATGCCTTTCAAACTAAAAGTGACCCAGTACTGAGAATCTGTCCGTTTGACACATCAGAAACTTCCAAAGACACTTCTTCACATGGATCTGGCATGGATTGCTTTTCTATCTGAGATGTGGGGTGTTGTTGAAGGTAGGAGTTTTGGAGCAGGGGCATCAATGTAGTCAGAATGGCTATTTGATACAAAGATTTTCATCCTGAATTTTCATCCATTTTCTTGACCCTCAGAGGCTGCGGGTTTGACAGGGACTGTCCAGTTACTGTTGGTCAAAGGCAGGATACACCCTGTACAGGTCGCCAGCCCATCACAAAGCCCAGGAGCTGGAGTAATCGAGCCCGCTATGCCAGCCAGCCACCTGAGGGCCAGCATAGAATGCACTGCCGCACAGGGACCGGCAGAGCTCGCTAGCCCTGGGCAGCGGAGCTCACTATGTTAGCCAGTGGGTGTTTTGCTGCCCGGCAGACAGAGAGCCGCTGCAAGTGCCATCCTACTTTGATCCGACCTTACTTGCAAAACAGCTACATTGCATCCCTTGACAAATCTCACACTTTGCTAAAAATGGCCGACATTTCGTGGGTGGTGTGGCCATCCTATAATAATTTCCAAAGTACTGATGGATATCCCAGACACGTGTTTAGGTTTCGTTTGTGTATTTCGACAAATTCGAATGGGGTCAGGTCAGGGGTCATTGCTGGCCAAACATATGAGCCACTCCTCCTTCCCGAAGTCCAGCTGCAACAATTCTGGTACCATGTGGTGGAGCATTATCATCCATGAACAGAAAGTTGAGGGTGTTCTGGTTGAATTAGGGGATGATGGTTCTATGATGAGGTTAGAATGGGCAGTGACTGGACCATTTACAATAACCAAGTAGGTTTTGGCTAACTGGTGATACCTGCCCTGAATGTTGCACCCCCTCCATCAAAGCAAACCCTGTGGACCATGTTAACGTTGGCGTATCGCTCACCTCGCCTTCTCCCCCAACACTGACGACTATAGGTGTGATGTTTGTGAACAAATCGAGCCTATGGAAAGGCTCAGTAACATGACCGATGGGGATCGACCCATGGTCGGCTGGGAACCCCTTTGTTTTGTCTTTTTTTTCCTTCCTCTCCTGAGTTTTATGTTCACATAAATATTTAACCAAGCTCATCTTTTTAACTTCAGATGCAAATATCACGAGTTGTTGTGAACATCCGATTCAGAAGTACCTCCATGAAAAAAGAGAAGCGAGGCAATAGAGTCTGTGCGCAGTGAGCGGGGGGGGGGGGTTAGTTGTTGTTCTGGAGTTTAAATCATGAGTTTGAGATTTTTTGTGTTTGTTAAAAATGTTCTTGTGTTCAAATGTTTCACTAGAAGCTTTTGCATGGAGCTTCAATGAATCCCAATTTGTTTCTTATTGTTTATCAAAATTGAGTTTGTTAGTTACAATTTGTTATCGTATTTAATGTTCTTTTTTTAATGAGACGATCTTATAATAGGAAACTAAACGTGTTTTTAACCACTAAGAGGCCATAGGCCTTTTAATTTAGAGTCATGTCAGGACATTACATTTTGTTTTGTCAATCCTCTAAAATGCACATGTCAAACGATTAAGTAAAATGATAGTTAAATCATTGTCGGAACTGTTTCTTACTAGATTAAATTTAAAGCACATGTTCTTATCTTTTCCTTGTAGCATTGCCACAAAGGTATCCAGTGGACAAAATAAATAAATGCATAACCCTTATAAGATTGATATGGATAAAGTCTATACTGGTTTGTAAAATACTATTGCTACAACACAAATTGGAACTGTTTTTTTTTTAATCTAAATATTGTGTGGATGTTTGTGATGAATAATGGGAATTTTGGAAAAAAATGGGAGGAGTAACAAGCAAGGAAAAATAAGGAGAGAAGTTGGCATGACATGTTTGCAAAAGTTGGGATGGCGGCAGCTGTCTAGGGGAATGAGGAAAAAAGCTGCGGAAGACTACCAGGGACCCCTGGAAGAAATAAAAAAAAGAATAACCTACCCAAGAAAACTGGATTAACTGGATTTTTTTGGACTGGCTTCCTGGTGGATTTGGATTTTTGCAGACATTGAAATTGTAGTTCAAACTTTGGAGCAGTAAATAAATAATAGCTGCAAAAAAATATATTTTTGAATAGAAATTGTATTGAGATTTTGCGGCTCTAACTCGGTTTTGTCAGTAAGAAACCAGACCAAATGGTTCTTTTAAAGGTTGCAGAGCCCTGGTTAAGTTGTATTAATACCACAATTTAAAGTACACATACAAACTTTTCATACATATACATGCTGTATATTCTTGCAGAGTAATATGTATCATGAATCGATATCAGACTTTAACATCTTGTCCATAGATGTTTAAATGAAGCTATTCATGATATTTTAAAAATAATTTAAGCTCAATTATTGGTATGAAATCTGAATTTGAATTATTCTGATCAAGATCTCAGCCCATCAATCCTCCCTGTGATTATTGCCAGGATTTAAATAATAAACTCCAGGCTGGCTTCTTACAAGGAAATTAATATAAAAACAGCCAAAAGGGCCAGTCTTTTAAACGGCTCTTTGAAATGAACTGATCCAAAAGATCCGGCTCCCTGAAAAGAGCCATAAATCCCGTCTCTAGTGACGACCATCATTTCTGTGTAAGAGACCCGACACTCATCAGGGAACAGGACGGTAGACCACTGGTCATGGTTGTGGTCTGTCACTGGCGGGGCTCCGCTCTTGGGTCTGTCACAAACTCTCACAGTAGTTCTGTGTCTTGATATGAGTCTGCTGATGACACTTGGAGACTCAACAAGTTCAGCTGTCTGTCTACCACCATGCTGAAGGCGCCATGGCAGGTGGTGCTGTTGGTCTGTTAAATGTTGTTGTGTGTTCTTGACTGTTTAAATGATAAACCTGGAATGACTTACTGGTAAAATCAGCTTTTTGTACCGCCGCGTGTTGAAACAATTAGGTTTTTGTTTTAGAATGATTTGGTTTTGGCTCCAAATAAGACGCATTGAACACAGTGAGACTATAATGTGGAAAACACACAATGAGGTGTGTCTACCACCACAATACAATTACCTCCCTATCCCCAAAAGCTGTGAAGTGAATCAAACACTGTGTTTACGACATCCACTGTTTTTCACACCATCCTGAACTTATTATGATTAGTGCCCTTATAGTAGTTGCGATATTTTTTGTTCAGTTTAATTCATATACGAATTCATTTTTTGAAATAGCTGTCAAGAAGAACTGCAAAAAGATTTTTTTAAACATTGATTTAGCATTGTAAATTGTGAGAACATAAAAATATTTCTGTGTCATTTCTTTCATAAATACAATTTTTGGTCATTTTAAAAAGATAAAACAAAACCTGAACAGAGTTTTGACTTGTCATGTTCCAGCAGTTGGTCCAGGCTGACTGCTGCTCTCAGCAAAAGTCTGGAAAAATGAAAGTCATTCTGTGTTTAATCAAAGATTGATCTTCAACAACTTCCTGCAGATTACATCAGCTTTGGAGGCAACAACACAAATTAACAAGTTCTGGTGCTAATTTTAACTCTAATCTTGGTGTTGGCTGAGTGTTTTCAGACTTAAAAAAAAACCTGCATTCGAGTGGCTGCACTGCTTGGATTATTTAGGATTATGTTGTAATTCTGCTTTTAATCTCTTCTCTTTAAGACTGCAGAGTCAAACTTTGAGATAAAGAGCAAGAAGCCTCTGATGAGATCGAAAATCCTCGTCCTGATTGACAATGTGTCTCTCACGGCAAAATTCCTGATCATCATTTTCTCCAATCTGTTGCTCAGGCTCCAACCTTGACTTCCAACCATGATATATCAACGGAACTTTATGATGATGGCTACAGAGCTACATCTGTCTGAAAACATGGGACCTTGACTCTCTTAACATAACATGACCGATCCCAAGTTGTAATTAATCCGGTGATGGAGTCTCAATGTTCAAACTAAAGCCCCATTCTAAAAATGATCTCAGCTGGTCTGGTGAAAACTGCTCTATCACAACTTTCTCCCTGTTGTCTTCATGCAATCATGAGCAGAGAAAACGTCAGCATCAGATTTAGTTAGAACAAATCCAGAAGCAGATTTATGCATGGGCATTGTGGACAATTACCCAGGGCAGCATGGGAAGTCACGCAAGGAAAAATAAAGTCATCCCCAATCATTGACATGTTCGCATCAGAGTACATCAGTTTACCTGCTCCTTATTTTTAAGTGGGGATTGAAAGTTTGGGCACCTCACATACAATGCTTTATTATTGTGCATAAAGTGTCACGGTGTGGTGGTGGACCCAAAATGCAGCGCAACGGTTAAGTATAGATTAGATGGTTTAACCTATACTTATGGTCTTGGAGGGCAGTTCACAGGAAGGTGTCAGGAGGGGAAATCCTAGTGATCCTTCATGACACAAAAGACAGTGTTAGAGAGGTCAGCAAGGCGAGGCAACAAGACTGTAGTTAGCAGTCAACTTGGCTTCAGTGACTTTAGCTTGGTGTACTCTAACGAAGAGGAAGAGACGAACCGATGTTGGCTGTTGGGCGTGGACCTCCTAATGACAGTTCAGCCTGACGAGGAGATGATGACACCTGACATAAAGAACCTAAGGAAAGATTGGGAAAATCTCCTAAAGGCATCAGTTTACAGATGAGACATTCTTTTAATATGTCAAAAAATGAGGCTTTATTCCGTCATTTACCCCTTCAAAATAACAGAAAACAAAATAATGGTGTGTGCAAAAGTTTGGGCACCCTGCAGAGTTTAAGAGTTTATAGTATGGAAAAGCTGAGACCTGACAGTGTCATGGATGTTCACAATTATGGTTTACAAAGACCAGGTGATTTCAATCTCAAAGATTGTAAATAATTGGAGTCATCAACAACAATCAGCATCATGGGTTCTTCAAGCAGTTGTCCAGAACAATGAAACTGAAAATAGTTGATGCTCACAAAGCAGGAGAAGGTTATAAGAAGATAGCAAAGCCTTTTCAGCGGTCCAGTGCAGAGCGGTCTAGCTATGGCTGGCAATTCACACTGGTTATGGACAGCTTGTGGTCCTGCTGCAGGCACGGGCTCTGCTGCCGACCTCGAGGACCTCAGAACTCATGTAGGTTCACGCGATAACCTGCCATTTATACAGGAAGTACTAGTTAACAAAACCTCATTCTGCCGTGATTTTGCACTTCTTTTTCCGCGTGACTCATCTTACAGTGAGTAGGCATGGAACTTGTATTAACACTTTTGTCTTTTTTAAGGCTTAAATGTACATATTTGATTGCGCTACACGGAAAATAGGTTTTATTTTGAAAAATGTACTGATTGCACTACACTCGCTGGTGTAGGTTGTTTCATTCCCCCCAACTTCACAATAAAGTGCTCCGGCCCGCTCTGGCGTTCGGCAAAAATTTGAAGCCAACGAAACGGATATGGAGCGCAGCAGAGGCCGGACAAGACTGGGTGCAGTGAGACTGCCTCTCACACTTCATGTCACGTAAAGACTCTGGCATGGCTAGACTCCTCTGCACCGGAGCCCGGCGTAATTCTGCAGGGTGCCCAAACTTTTGCACACACTATTGAAAGGGTAAATGACGGTAATAAAGCCTACATTTTTTTTACTCAATTCATTTGTGATAGGAAAAAAAACACTTTAAGGACAGTGTGAAAACAACAAGAGTGGAGAGGAAAGGCTCAGAATAAAAATTGTTTCTTTAAGTTTCTTAAGAAATAAGCCCAATTAAGTTGTTCTATCTCAGTGTTTTTCAACCAGTGTGCCATGAGAAACGGTCAGATGCATCGAGGGAAATGATTCACTTTCACTGATCTAAAAACCATTTTCCATCGTCAGAAGATCAGCTCTGTGTTCATTCAAACAGGAGGAGGTGTCACTCCAAGTAGTTTGAAATATGAAAGATGACACATGACTTTTCTTTTTTATTTGTTTTATATTCAAGAAACTGATCACAATGACTATACCGCGATTTAGCCACAACTTTAGCTGATTGCTCTGTTTTTGTGAAAGTCCGACCCCTTCAACTGTCTTCACCAATCAGTCAAACCAATCAGACCTGGTTAGCGCCCTCACTTCCATGTTTTGACATAACTCAAAAAGTCTATCAGTTTCACAAAAATAACAGCTAAAGGTCGTGTTTAGTGGTGTAGCTTTTGGCGAGATCTGGTGTTAGACTGTGGGAAAAGTGCACAAAATAATGAAGCTTAAAGACACAAGTCTCTCTGGCTTTAACACCATCATTTTTTCACTACATCTCCCATGATTCATGGGGTTAATGTAACAGCATCTCTGCACCACTGTCAACTGTCATGAAGCACAACAAATGCAATCATGGAACTGTCTGTTCTAAAAGTTCTTCTTGATGAAATCAAAGGTAAAAAGTGTAGTTCTCCTTTGTTGTTTTGGCGCAAAAAGGAACTCTTACAGCCAGAGATCTCGGTGTTTGGACAGTCATCTTTCTGACTGAAACAGCTGCTTTCTAAACATGTTTCAATTTTAGAATTCAAGAACTTTTGACAAATTTGAAGTTAAGTTTAATTATAAGTAATAACAAACTAATAAAACTGTAAAAACAAACTAAAAAGAAACAAGATCAAGGTTTAGTGGCCAACAGAGGCAGTTGTTCATTCCAAAATCAATATAACAGAGTTGTTCAAATGACATTTTTTAATTAGAGAAAAGAAAACCTAATAAAACTTCCGTGTGTTCACTGTTTTGTCTAGTCACAAATGAATTTACAAACACAATTATGATGTTGTTTCTCTTTTTTGTTTTACATTTTTGGTTGCTGGTGCACCTTGTGATTTTTGTCAAGGAAAAAGTGCAACTTGGCTAAAAAAAAGAATGAAAATACGGTTTTATCTCCTGCTTTGATTATGTTGTGACTTCTTCTCTTAATCTGTACTCGCTCAGTGCCCTTGTGGTAGAATATCTGGCCCAAGAATGGAAGGTTCACAGTTTCAATTCAGTCAAAATGTGAAGAGCAAATTTGGCAGACCTAGGTGTGACATCTTTAATATCTTTAATATATTTTCATTAAAAACCTGCCTAAAGGTTAATAAGAATAATAGATGTACATTCATAATTTTATGTGCTCAGTTGAAAATATGCTTAGTTAGTATAACATTTCATGTTGGCTACTGTGTGTATGATAGGGCTTGACACTGTCGAATTAACCATCATTCATGTTTACTAGGAATGTTTTCATCTCGTGATACACTAAAAAACTGTGATTTAGAGACAGCACAATCACAAACCTGTGTTGGTAACAAGAAAGAGGTGTCTTTTATCTACAGAAACCAAACATTTCTGTGAATATTGACAGAATTTACATTACACACACAAACACAAACACACACATGATCAGTGAGTCTTCAGTATGGAAGTTTTGGAAAACTGGATTTAAGCATAATTAGATTGTTTATTCAAATATAACATTTCATACAGAATGTGACATCACTACTCAGCAGTCTTTTACTCCTGAGTATAGTTATTTTAGTTTGGGGTTGGACCTTGATAGTCTTAATTTGTGTGCTTTGTTTTTGTAGGTAGTTTTGGTTAGGCAGCCTTCAGCAGGGAGCTGCTGACTACGACGGTCGACATGGCTGGGTCAGCTGTCTCCCTGACTTATTTTATGTTTGCCAAGGTTCCAATTCCCTTTGTTCTACCTTTTTGAACCAGCACAACAATTATTTTCCCTTTTCCTTTACAGGACAGTTTCTTTCATATTTAATAAACTGTTTTTTGTCCTCCTGGTGTCCAGTCTCTTCACATTATGGTCCCCTCTTTGTGTCTGCCTCTAGACTCCAGCCAGGTTTGCCTGGTGGGGACCGAACACCAGCGCACCTGAATGCAGCAATCGTGAACTCCTAATAAAAGTGCATAGGTGTGGAAATTCAATGAAGCCCTGAATGCACCTACTGCTGCGACGAATGTGAGAATTCAATCTGCATAATAACATTGGAAATAAATGTTTGAACAAACTCTGGGATGGATCATTGTGGTAGCCAAGTAAGTAGGGAAAGCAGACACCTAAAAGTCGCAAGTTTGAACCCTCTATAAGAGGTTTTTTTTTTCTGGTACAGGGGCAGTGAGCGGACGCATGTCGCAAGCTGCGAGTGATCTTCAGTTAAAAGGAACTAAAAACCTGATTTATTCCAGAATTACCGCAAAAGAAAAGTAATTCCTTTACTACCATGGCCCAGAGAAGAACCAGGTGATGAATGGCGACTTTGACATCATACAGGCTATTGACCAGATCAATGCTAAGGTACCTCCTTTGCTGTAACAAACAACATAATTCCTCTGATGAAGATCATGGAGGAGATCTGGAGACAGAGCACTCTGATTGAGCAACGAGATAACCGGGTCGACATTCTGGAGCAAAGAATGGATGACATGGCCCAACAAAGAAAGCAGAATAATGTCATTCTCACAGGATTACCAATAAAACTCCGGGCGAGACCTGCCAAATCTACCGCTAGCTGCAATGCCGGTGGTGCTGCTTCTGATCCTGGAGACAGCGTGGAAAGTCAAATTGAATCATTTGTGAGGTCTGACGGGATGTAAATACCATCGAGATCTGCCACCCGCTCCCCAGAGGAAAGGATGCAAGCAAACCAGCAATTCTTATCAGGTTTGTGAATCAGAAGCACAAGGTAGCATTATGATACCTCATTTGGCATCTACTGAAGTTTTATTGGCTAATTTGGCAGTTATTTTTTTCAGTTTTAAAAATTTTTTTTCCCAAGAAATTCTTTAAATTTTTTGTGCACTTTTAAAACCTGTGCAATATTAGTATTGCAAAAACTTCCAGCAAGTTCAGGACATTCATGCTTGTACTTTTGGTATTAATACCTTTAACACATTTAAAAATTTTACACAATTTTGGCGATTTTTTTTCAAGAAGTTTTTCCATTTTTTTGTGCACTTTGAAACCTATGCGATATTGGTATCATAACGTCTAGCATCTTCAGTGACCACATTCAGAAAAAAGCATTCACACTAGCATTACCGTGGGTAATGCAACTTTTCTTGTTATTTTTGACATGAGTTTGAAATTTTTCTGTTGTACTGACTACAATTAATGCTCAAAATAAACCAAGAAATTAAATCAATCAAATCATTATGATGGTTGTCATAAAAATATGTCGCAGACCAACTCTGACCAATCACTGCTTACTGACGAAGTTTGGCTCCAACATGGTGATGTCTGTATTGTGACAAAATGGTGACTTAATTTGATTGCAGCCGGAAGCAAACCATTTTCTATGGGTAACTTTACAAGTCTGCGACAGACTGGCGACCAGTCCAGGGGTGTACCCTGCCTTCGCCCATGAGTAGCCGGGTTAGGCTCCGGCAAACCCGTGACCCCGAAAGGGATAAAGCGGATTGGAAAATGAATGAATGAATGAACTTTACAATGGCTCCGTTCGGTTCTCAGATACAGTCAATGACTCAGACACACATAGTAGAAAAGAAAACAAGTAGTTGCTTTTCTTTAACACACCTTGGGGTGTATTTGCAATATGTTTGTCTGTTTAAACTTGCTTTCCGTACCTTGTCAAAATCTCTACCATCTCAATTTGCTGCTCTGGAGAATTGCTACCGTGACAATTAAATTAACTGAGAAAATTGGACAATGTGTTAAAAGTATTATAATGATCTATAACACTACTAGAAAAGCTGCATTACCTGCGAAATTGTGAAACATTTTTAAATGCTTAAAAGGTACAAATACCAAAAGTACAAGCACAAATGTACTGAAGATGCTGAGACTTTTGTTTTCATTGTACTAATTGCATTAGTTTTAAAAGTGCACAAGGACTTTGAAGATTTTTGTTTAAAAAAAAGTAAAAATTGCATACAATTTTTAAACACGTAAAAGTTATGAAAACCAAAAGTACAAGCACGAATGTCCAGAATGTGCTCAATGTTTTGATACCAAGATTGCAGAAGTTTTTGAAGGATTTGAAACATTTCCTATTCCTTTTCAATAGGGCTGAAAATCACTAAAATTGCGCAAAATCCTAAAAACTGTATAACACATCAATACCAAAAGTACAAGCAGAAATCTCCTGAACAAGCTGAACGTTCTGATACAAAGATGGCTGAAATTGCTCAAGAAAAAACGTACAGAAAGGAGCAGGAGAATCTGTAACAAAGGGGCATTTGGCTCCATGTGCACCAGGATTTAGCTCATTAATAATTAACGAGGCAGACAAGGGCAAGGCAAGGCAAAGTCAAAAACCAGGGAGGAGCCAAAAACATGGAGAGAGTCAGGTAGACAAAAAACAGGCAAGGGTCACGCATGGAGAGACAAACAGTAGAAAAACGCCCAGAAATTATTGCTAGGCAAACAAGACTTTGCATAGAGCAGAGGTCTGAGGGAGAATATAGTTAGTGTGGTAATGACAATGATGGAAAGCAGCTGGTGAGGGAGTGAGGGCTGATGGGAGTTGCCGTGAGGAAGCAGTTGCGATCAGTACTCTGGTGAGAGCTCCCTTTGGTGGTTGGAGGTGGAGCTGGACGATTGAACCGTGACAGACTCACTTTAGTGTGAATGCTGTAAAGCGTTCAAACAATTAAAGCATATATGCTGAACCAGATTACATCATGATCCAAATGTATTGTACTGTTATGGGTCTTCTTCAGGACTTAACCTCACTCACAGTGACTATAAGCTTAATAATATTACAATATTTATGTAGTCCAAACATTTCAGGGAATTTTTGTAAGACAATATCTTTATACTTTTGATGCTCTTCAAATATAAAAACAACTAAATGTTCCTGCCCCAATCGTATTTGTTTGTTTCAAATAATTTAAAGTGACATCCATTTTGTAAACTTAGATCTTTAATTAAAACTTTACAAAACAATGACTCCATCATTAGGCTGGGCCCAGCATCCTGGGAGGAGAGGGGGACATCTGTCCAGATACTCAACATCCACAAGAACCAGCCCAGCACTCAAGGACACTCATCTGACAGCAGAGTCAAAAACTGAGACTTCAGGGAGGTCCAGGAGAATTTGGAAGTGTCGACCTAAACAACCAGAACACAAACAGCAGTGTATCAGCTGTGAAGTAGGTAAAGAAAGAAAAATATCTTCAATTGTATATTTTTTCTTTGTTTTGACTGCTCCCTCTCAGGAGCGCCATGGCAAACTATCCGCCTCCATCCAATCCAATTCTCAAGTTACTTTGTCTAAATGCTAAATTAATAAGTAAACCCTGAACATGGACCTACTAGGGTACACTAGATTAAATATCTGTGTTCCTCCTGTTGACCAAGATGCTGTTTAATATAGAAGATGGTAGTGTTACCGTGACAACATGTCTGCGGGCGATGCCAGGCCTTTTGCAGAGCTCCTTCAGCCGTTTGTATAGTTGCTCAGGTGTGGAATACAGGTACTGCACTAAATGACAAAAAAGATTGGCACCTTAGGTGTGTTGTTCAGCTACAGATAGATGGGATTGAAGGCTGAATAAATACCAGATGTAAATACCTGGAAAGATCTCTGGGTACACCAATGCTTTTGGACACAGAGGAAAACAGCCACAGTGGACAGCTTCCAGCCTACAACACATTTAAAAGGACATTAATAATGACCGTTTTTCAGCAGACAAAAAAAAACTTACAAAAGCTAAAGGCTACACAGCAAAAACTAATTTAAAACAGCAGCATGAAAAGCTTTTAGCCACACCTCTGAAGCAGGCAGCACATAACTAACCTGAACTCCCATCAGCAGGTACAATGAGAGAAGGACTGAGTGAGCAGTAAAAAGTCTTTTAGTTCAATCTTTGAAGTCCAGTTGTCCTGAACAACTACTCAACTCATGATCATAGCACTCTTGGAAAATAATAATAAAATGGATGCTATAACTAAGATTATGATAAAGTTGCATTTAGGTGTATGGATTATAATTTGGGGCTGTGGGAAGTGGTTAGCCCTCCCACCTCACAATGAGAATGCCCTGGTTTGAATCCTTGTTGGGATCTTTCTGTGTGGAGTTTGTATGTTCTCCTTATGCATGTGTGGGTTTTCTCCTGAAACTCCAGCTTCCTCCTACAGTCCAAAAACATGCCTTTTATGGCAAATTGTGACTCAAGCATAGACATAACAGAATGGACGGATCATGTCTGACGTCACCCATTGACTTCTGCAGGCCTTCTACTTGAAGCCTAAATTCTCACCTCACGGGCGCAGCCATTTTAGCTGGAGTGAACTCCGCCCAAACTCAGATGACTTGAAACAGTGTCACCAATGGGGGGCCTTTCTGTGTGGAGTTTGCATGTTCTCCCCGTGCATGCGTGGGTTTTCTCCGGGGACTCTGGCTTCCTCCCATCGTCCAAAAACATGCTTCATAGGTTCATTGGTTAACTCTAAATTGTCCCTAGGTGTGGATGTGACAGTGGCCCCTGCGACAGACTGGTGACCTGACCAGGGGTGTCCCCTGCCTTCGCCCATGAGTGGCTGGGTTAGGCTCCGGCAACCCTGTGACCCCAAAAGGGACAAACTGTTTAGAAAATGAATGAATGATTGAATGTGTTTAGTACAAACTGAAAAACAGCCCCTTCACAACAAGTTTGGAGCATCTTATTTATGTGGTCCTAATCTACATTATTGAATTATTAGATGAACATAAAATGTCAGAAAGGACAGTTCAACAAAACCATCACAGCGCCTTGAGCCCGGCAGGGATCCACGTCTCCTGGTTCAGCTGAGGCAGATGGCGGTGGAACGGTCTTTTACCTTTTTTATTTATTTTTTTGCTGCATTTGATACAGTCAACCATGCTATATTACTCAAATGACTGGAAAACTGGCTGGGTCTCACTGGGCCAGTACTAAACTGGTTCAAAACATACTTGGAAAACAGAAAATATTTTGTATAAGTTGGTAACTCCACATCAGTCCAGTTCTGAGGTCTTTACACTGGTTGCCTGTCTGCCAGAGGATATACTTTAAGGTTATGCTACTGGTTTATAAAGCTTTGAATGGTTTATCACCTTAATACATGCTTATCTCTTTATCTATGCTTGTTTTAAATTCCCTTCTTTTTAACTTTTGTTAAATCTTATTGTAATGATCACACCTTTGATATTTCTTTTGAATGTTTTCTTTCTTTTATGTTTTATGTAAAGCACTTTGAATTCTATACAAATAAACTTGCCTTGTCTTGTTATTTTCAAGCCTACAAGCAAGAGCAGCTTCTGATTTTATCATCACTGTGGAGGAAGTGAATCGGTGATGCCAGGAATCTGGAACTGGTCATTGGGATGAGAGAAAAACCTTCAGCGGCTGCACAGTGCTCAACCTGGCACTGAAATTCTTTTTTTTTTCTTTAATTTCTTACCATTACGGATTCATGTGTTGGAACGGTCCAGTCAAAGTCCAGACCTAAATCCAATCCAGAATCTGTGGAGAGATCTGAAAACTGCTGTTCACAAACGCTCTCCATCTAATCTGACTCAGATTGAAGTGTTTTGAAGGAAGAATGGACAAAGATTTCAGTCTGTAGATGTTCAAAGCTGGTACAGACAAACCCCAAAAGGGGGTTCCACAAAGTATTGAATCAGGGGGATGAATACTTTTGCACACTGTACTTTACAGTTTATTGACCTCGGTTGTAACCAGTCGTTATTTGAGTTACTGTTGTCTTTTTATCAGCTGGAACCAGTCTAGTCTGGTCATTCTCCTCTGACCTCTGACATCAACATCTGACAACAGCAGAACTGCAGATCACTGGATATTTTCTCTTCTTCTGACCAATCTCTTTAAACTCTAGCGATGGTTGTGGGTGAAAATCTCAGTAGATCATCAGTTTCAGTTTCTGAATCAGCCAGTCTGACACCAACAACCATGCCACATTCAAAGTCACTTCAATCACCTATCTTCACCGTTCTGATGCTTGAGTTGAAGTGCAGCAGATCGTCTTGACCATGTCTAGATGCCTAAATGCATTGAGCTGCTGCCACGCGATCAGCATGTGCTAATGAGCAGTTTAACAGGGGTGCCTAATCAAGTTGCCAGTGAGTGTATGTGCACTTACACTTTTCATTGAAAGTGGTTCTTGAACATGCGTTTCCGAATGTAGCATTGTAGTTTACCATTGAAACAACTAAAACACAACTAAATAAAGGACATCCATCTCTGCCCAAATTTAAGGCTCTTTTTTTGTGAGTTCTCAGCAGTTCATTTTGATAAAAGGTGAATGTAGATCTGGAGCAGAAGACCTCCTCTGGTCTTACCCTACTCATCAAACAGAAACCCACATGTGATCTAGAGGGTTGAGGTACTTTAAGGAAGTTCAGCTGTTGTTCACCCTGGATGCCCAATGACTGACAAGCAGGGGAAATTTAATATGTAATTTACCTGGACTGAAGAGACTTCATACACCAATGGCCTCCAGTTTGGTCTTGCATCCATTCAGACCGGACTTTGGTGATTCGATCTAAATGTGAAGATTTAGAGCAACTGATTCCAGGTCTCAAAAAGAGAAAAAAAACTGTTCTCAAGTGTAAATCTGTTTCAAAATTAA
Source organism: Adrianichthys oophorus (assembly GCA_036245035.1). NCBI lineage: Eukaryota > Metazoa > Chordata > Actinopteri > Beloniformes > Adrianichthyidae > Adrianichthys > Adrianichthys oophorus. Next base: position 1,154,732 of record BSAI01000005.1, read on the forward strand.
AAGAGCTGGTTTCTCATCTGCAACTGTGCCTGCATGTAAACACAGACAGACCAAAAGCTCTTCAGACATTGCCCCCACCTCTCTCCTGAACATTGTGTTTGAGCTTCACCATGAATCCTGGTTGCTGGTCAGCCTGCAGGTCTTGACCCACCTGACTGAAACTGATCAGAGAAGAAGCTGCAGGTTTACATCACACACAGGATTCAAACTGCTTCTGATGTTCAGAGAGCTTTTGATGAAGCCACCTGACCAAAGAGGGAGAGGCCGCAGGTGTAATATCACAGACACTAAGTAACAGTAGTAAAAACTTTCCACAGACTGGATGATCTTTGAACCACAGCTGATCCTGTAACAGAACCAACACCACAGCAGGCAACTTCTCAGTAATAACTAAACCTTCTTATTCCCCACCACAGAACTTTAAAAGATCTCCAACATCTTACAGGAAAATTAACGGATCTAACCTTCTTCAAGAACAGTAAATCCTGAAAAACTCATAAACTCACTTTTGCAAAATTGCCACAGAAACACCATTCAAAGTCTACAACTTGTAATTCCAACATTTTTCCAGAGTAGCTTCCCAAAGATGATTGAGGTATTAGGAGGTGATAGACTGAAATCCTCAGGAGGAGCTTAAATTTGTACAACGTACTAAAGGGGATTTTTTTAAAAAATTCCTCTACTCAAGGTCAAAGGTCAACAAAACTTTGGTTGTGGTTGTAGACTTCAGCTGGCAGCAAGTGTGTGAAATGTTGTGAAGATGACTCAAATGAAGGTTTTCTATTCCCATATTGTGCAGCTTTTTTGAATTTTCCCTCCCTCCCTCCCTCCTTACATCCATTTTCTTGACCTGCTGTGTCCTTTTCGGGGTCACAGAGTCTATCCCAGCTACTTTTGGGTGAAGGTGGGGTACACCCTGGACAGGTCGCCAGTCTGTCGCAGGGCCACACACTCACACATGCACATTAAGGGACACTTTAGAATAACTGTTTACCTATGAAGCATTTTAGGGCGATTTATTCATTTACACTAGGTACTAGGTGTGTGCAAATTTTGGAGAGTTTTTGAGTAGGTAGCAAGGTGAAATTTTTCCCTAAAGGTTTACTAGGACACATGAAGTGTGAAAAAAAATCTGGTCCTTGTAGTCCAGGACTGCTGCAGACAGTGGTGGAAATGTAGTTGCTTCATCTACAGGCCAAGTTGACTGGTAGATAAAAAAAAAATTTACCGGCCAAACAGTTTTTACCAGTCAAATGAATACCATATTTGACTCAGAAAAAGCTTGAATGGCGTATACTTATGTAGCGCTTTTCTACCTTCATTGAAGACCCAAAGCGCTTTACAGTCGCAGTCCCATTAACACACTGGTGGTGGCTCCGCTGCGGAACAGTGGTGCTAACCTTCCATCGGAGGCAATGTGGGGTTCAGTGTCTTACCCAAGGACACTTTGACACATGGGCAGGCAAGGCAGGAATTGAACCTGCAATCTTACAATCAGAGGTCAACCGCCCTTCTGCTGCACCACGGCTGCCCCAACCATAAGCGTTTTACTTTATACAATGACAGTAAGTTAAATGCAAACAGAGAGGAAGTCACAATATTATGAAAAGTAACTCCTTTATTGATTTCTAATCAAAGTCTTTGCTCTCTGTTTTTGGCATTTCACACTGACAATGAAGTGTTTTATTTTAAATAGGGCTGTCAACATTAATGCGATAACACGCGATTAATACAAAATGAGCATCAGACAGTTCAGGCTTTCACAGCGTGTGTTAGTTGCTGATAATGCACACTTCATTGGGGAATTATCCTACTTATGCCATGGTCACTTACAAAAGAAATGAATATTTAATCAATTATTAGTACTATTTTCTTGTTATTGTTTTGGTTTAGATCGCTTTTTTTTAACAAAAAGTGAACTACTCGAATTGTTGTGCAGCCCATTGTCATGGTAGCACGACAACGCATCGCTGAGCCGGCACAGACCTCAACTGCAGCGGCAAAGGACAATAATATATGGAATGATTATCACAATATTTTGTCAGGGAATGGGAGTCTGTCACATGTGCCATAAGGGCCATATCATCTGCATATTTCAGGAGGGTCAGGTCTTCTTTGTTGCAGGAAATGTTGTTTGTGTACACAAAGAAAGGAATTGGTGACGATACACAGCCCTGGGGTTTATCATCACATGCTGAGGCCTGTCACATAAAAACTCTCTGATCCATGAAATCAATGTTTTGTGAACCTGTAGTGATAAAAGATGTTGCAGCAAAGCATTATTGTTTACAGTATTAAAAGCAGATAAGCAGTTACTTTGGTCCCAGCTCTCTGCAGGTCATTCACTAGGTCTCCAAGTGTGGTTCTGAGATTTGTGCTCACCGTTCTTGTGATAATTTTGACTCGGTGGGGTGAATTCTTGTGTGGATCTCCAGATGGAGGAAGATTATAAGTGATTTTGTATGTCTTCCATTTCCTAATAATTGCCACAGTTGATTTCTTCACACCAAGCTTCTTATCTATGGCAGATTCAGTCTTCCCAGCCTGGTGCAGGCCAACAATTTTGTTTCTGGTGTCTTTTGACAGCTCTTTGGTTTTGGCCAAAGTGGAGTTTAGAGTGTGACTGTTTGAGGTTGTGGACAGGTGTCTTTTATATGGATGACGTGTTTAAACAGGTGCCATTAATACCGGTAACTTACAGAAGAAGTTACAGGTCTGTGAGAGCCAGATATCTTGCTTGTTTGTTGGTAACCAAATACTTATTTTCCACCATAATTTACAAATATTTTTTTTCAAAATCAGACAATGTGATTTTCTGGATTTTTTTTTTCTTTTGTCTCTCATAGTTGACGTATACCTATGATGAAAATTACAGGCCTCTTTCATTTTTTTGGACACAATTGGTGGTTGACTGAATACTTTTTTTCCCCATAGTATGAAATCTTTTTCTTTGCTACACAGGAAGGAACAGAACAATCTAAATGTTACAAAATCAGTCTAAATCAGTTTTTGAGATTTGAGAGAGTTCCAGGTAGAGGCAGCAGAAAAACTGAAGGCTTGCTTCCCAGATTTAGTCCGAACAAGGGGAACATGCAGGTGAAAAACATCGTTAGAGTGCAAGGCAGAGTGACTAGTGGTTCTTTCAAGAAGAGAAAGAACATGACGGAACCAAACCAAGCAGCACCTTATAGACCAGAGTCATCCAGTGCGTGTACCTTTGTGTGTTCAGAGGGCCATTCAGCTCTGGCATACAGTTCACACAGTGTTGAGTGAGGCGACAACAACCAGACACAAACTTCAAGGCACAGTGATACACAGTATTCAATAAAAGAAGACAGGTGGTGGATGAGGCACTCATTCATTTCGAGTTCGGAGTGAAAAGCAAGATTTATTTCTAAAATATAACCCAAGCTTCACTGTTTGTCATGTAGTAAAGTGGCAACATGCATTTTAAAAGAAATGTACTCTGAGTCAAGAACAAAACCAAGGTGCTTGTAGCTATCTACTGTTTCTATTGATTTATCATTATCAGTTTTTAACATGCAGCACTCTCATGAGTGTGCGTGTACCTGCACGCATACGTATATTATAGGCAGACATATATTTTAACCTATGAAACATGTTTTGGACTGTGGGAGGAAGCTGGAGTCCCCATAGAAAACCCACACATGAATGAGCAGAACAGGCAAACTCCTAAGAAAGATCCCAGCTGGGATTTAAACCAGCACCTTTCTTGCTGTGAGGCGAGACTGCAAACCACTACAAACCCAAATTAGGTCACGTGTAAAAAAATTGATGGCACTCTTTGATGACAGTTGCTGCATCAAGAGTAAATGAAGATGTCAGGTTGAAGTTCTGTAAAGACTCATCCTGATTTTTGATCATCTCTTTTAACTTAGTCTCACTGACAGGTCTAAAGGAAGTTTAATTAGCGCTTACATAGAAACACCGAAGAATTCGTGGTTTGAGGTGGAGACAACAACATCTGCATCACAAAGTACTTTCAGATAATCATCCTTATTGGACAGAAAGCCCCAGTTCAGAATGTGAGAGTCCAGCAAACGTCTAGATGAAGGGAAAATGTCTGAAAGAAACACAGGGATGTGAACATTACCAACACTTAAACAGTTATCACAAGATCCCAGATTTACGTTGGATGAGTCTAAATCAATATAGAAAAATTCCTGCAGGTGCCATGTAACCAGGTGACTAGCCTCAATAAACTCTAGTTAAGTCAAATATGGGCCAAGATTTGTCTCAGAGCAAGTGCCTAATGATGACAAGAGTGAGATGCAGAACATAGATATAGTTTTACAATTTGACTAAGAAGAAAAGAAACACTGTCACTTTAATGAAACGTCTGTTGTCCATCCTCCAAATGTTCATACATCCAGCTTCATGTAATTCAGCGCAAGCAAAGTTCATAGAGTGATCCCATCACACTGATGTGCGACGGTGTACGCGTGTATGCCTCCTTCCGCCCAGTCCAAACGTGGTTGAGATGTTTAGCTTGTCAAGCTGTCAGCTTGAGTTGGGCCTTAAATCAAGGCCAGCAGCTTCTGGCCAGTTCTCCATAACAGTCTCACAGCAGTTACTGCAGCCCTGCCACTCCTGGCGAATGCAACAACAGGTCACCTGACTTCTGCAAAAACTGTGTCACTGCGCATTCCCCTTATGATGATGATATCTTGCAAGATTCACACTAAATCTTGCGATAGCTTACCGAGCTGAGATACAAAGTTCGTCAGGGTCCCCCCTCAACTGGACCAGGAATGTCCCGGTTGCACCCGAGTATCACTCGATGGCAATGGGATCATTGCTGAGTTTAAGGGCTTCTGTGTAACCTGTTTAACCAAAACTCGCCTGTACATTTTTTACATTTTATGCGTTGTTTTTGCACATTTAGAGACAAAGATACAGAAATTTTCTATAGTTCTTTACTTGTCCAATTTAAACTTTTAACATGCAAAGCCTGTTGTTCATGTTCAACTGCACAGTTTTTCTCACTAAAAACTCCAATGATATAATGATAGATATTAAAAATTTTATGTTTTTATTTGAAAAAGGGGCAAAAGCACACATTTATGGGACATTCTCAGACCTTTTTTTTTAGTCAAAATTAGCAGAAAAGTCCAGGCAGACTTTTTGAGGCTTAGGTGTTAAAGTGTTAATTCAAGCTCCAGCCTTTACAACGAAATCTTGCAAGATTCACACCGAATCTTGTGATAGCTTACCAAACAAATCTACAACATTCATCAGGGTTACGCCATCTAGTACTAAACTTTCTCTCAGCGTATTTAAAAATATGATTATCCTTAGCGTTTGCCTTTGAACATACATGTTGAGTGCGTGTGTGTGTGTACCTGGCACATCAGTGAAGGTCTCTCCAAGCACAGAGACATGAAAGTGGAGTTCCTGCTCCTTCAATTTGAGCAGCGTGTTGAAGAACAGCTCTGGGTTTTTGTCATGCTCCCTTTACACAAACACAAAGACACCTTTAGTGGGACACAGAAAGAGACAGCTTAAGAAGCAGTCGTAATGTTTAAGAAATAGAAGTGTAAAATGTGGATTTGCACCATTTCTTTTTGGATTCTTCTTGGATTTAATATTTTCAACACTTTAACTGGAAACCTTTCTTTAAACCCAAGATCTCATGATGTACTAAACTTTATCGTGATTAGTGCTGACTTCAAATGATATCAACAAAAAAATACTTTCACTCCCGACTCCTTAAATTCTAGACATGCAATTTTTTTGGGTTGGATACTAAGAAATAATGAACAGTGGGTACGGAAAATATTCAGACCCCCTGAAATTTTTCACTCTTAGTTATATTGCAGCCATTTGTGAAAATAATTTCAGTTCATTTTTTTCCTCATTAATGTACACACAGCACTCCATATTGACAAAAAACACAGAATTTTTGACATTCACAAACTGAAATATGACATGGTCCTAAGTATTCAGACCCTTTGCTGTGACCCTCATATATTGAACTCTGGTGCTGTCCATTTCTTCTGACCATCCTTGAGATGGTTCTACACCTTCATTTGAGTCCAGCTGTGTTTGATTCTACTGATTGGACTTGATTAGGAAAGACACACACCTGTCTATAGAAGACCTTACAGCTCACAGTGCATGACAGAGCAAATGAGAATCATGAGGTCAAAGGAACTGCCGGAAGAGCTCAGAGACAGAATCGTGGCAAGGCACAGATCTGGCCAAGGTTACAAAAAAATATCTGCTGCACTTAAGGTTCCTAAGAGCACAGTGGCCTCCATAATCCTTAAATGGAAGATGTTCGGGACGACCAGAACCCTTCCTAGAGCTGGCCGTCCGGCCAAACTGAGCTATCGGGGGAAAAGAGCCGGAGAAATGGACAGCACCTGAGTTCAATATATGAGTGTCACAGCAAAGGGTCTGAATACTTAGGACCATGTCATATTTCAGTTTTTCTTTTTTAATAAATCTGCAAAAATGTCAACAATTCTGTGTTTTAGTCAATATGGGGTGCTGTGTGTACATGAATGAGGAAAAAATGAACTTAAATGATTTTAGCAAATGACTGCAATATAACAAAGAGTGAAAAATTTCAGAGGGTCAGAATACTTTCTGTACCCACTGTACCTGGCAGCTGAAGGAAAGTTAGACTAAAGTCTTCTTAACAGTTATGAGGTATTTGGAAAAGGAGTCTTTCAGTAGTTTTGTGGAAAAGACGCATAAATGCATGCCAGGTATGATGCTGTAGAAAGGAATGGGTTCATAAAATGCCTGGTGGTTAACTAAGAATGTAATTTAGACTGGACACATTTGGTTTGCTTAAAGGGAACCAGAGTTCATTCCCCCAGATAATCCGGAGCAACATCGAGACACAGCAACTCACTGAAGTGTAGTTGGATGAATGCAGGATCATTACAACTACACTTACAACTACACTTACAACTACACTTTGCTTTTCACACTGTTTTCCTGATGATCTATATGTCATAAACACTTATCAGTGTACTTCCTTAGCTTTCGTCTCCTCAGTAACTTGTAGCATGCCTCCACCGTACCAAAGTAACTGTAAAAAGTGTTTAATCTGACATTGACACAGACGTTCAAAATCGGTCAGCGAAATATCAGCAATATAAAGTTTGAATAAGTTAACTATTCTGACAAGGATTTCTGCCTCCCATTGCTTTGCCCTGTCCTCGTAATTCCAAGCCAATGACTGAAAAGATCTTCAGTCACATGGTTTTGTTTACAAGTTTAGGTTTGAAACAGAAATATCCACTAGACACCAGTGTGAACACAGACCAAGCGCGAGGTTTGGGACTTGGTCTGGACCAACAGAATGAATATATCCTTAGCCTCTGAGGAAACCCCTTGCAGATCTGCTCAACTCGTTTGAAGCAAGGTCAGATGTTTTGAAATATTTTGTGTCAGTCTGAGTAACCATCAGCTCCTTTTGCTTGCATCTTCTTTCAGCTTTTGCTAAGCCCACATCTTAGATCAGTCTACGTTTTGAGAGGGATTGCTGACTGGGAGGCAAAGGCACTACATGGGTTGTAGCTTTCCAGCTTGACAGTCTTTTTAGAACATGCTTTATCCTGTCTCCTAAATGAATATGACAGCCTCATGGTCAGTTACCAGACACAACAGAATGTCAGAGGAACATGGCAATGAGAAGCACATTCTTTACATAAATAAGCAAAGAGATAACATGAGCAGTTTGTAAAAACGAGGTCTATCGAGTCCTGATCCAGGGCTGGCCAACCCTGGTCCTCAAAAGCCTGCCTGTTTTCCAGTCCTCCCTGACCAGCTTGCCCTGATTGACTGAACACACCTGATTTAGGTGGTCAGCATCAAGCAGTGCAGGGAGGGCTGGAAAACAGGCAGGGTTTTGAGGACCAGGGTTGGTCATCCCTGTCCTGATGTGTGACCTGTTCACAAGGTGTCGCCTGTCTCCTGGAGATGAAGATGAGCTCTGGTAGTTTAGAGAACATGAGCAGCGATTAAAGCTCCTTGTTTGTTTTCTCCTCCAGCTGTACATCAATCCTCTGAGGTAAAAGCTGATCCTGATCAACATTAAGCTGCTTCACAGATTTGACCGACCCCCCCCAGCAGCTTCTTCACCTGGAACAGCTGTCTCTCCCTCCCTTGGTAGCAATATGACATCTGTAATCTGAAGATCCAGGTCACTCGCAGATTAAAGCCAAAACCTGATGAGCCGCAGCTTCAATCAGAGATTAATAGACAGCTCTGTGGAAGTCCTCATTTAGGCAGCAGAATCACAGCCATAATCCATCTGTGTGTCTGTCCACAGTAGATTAGTGCACAGCGCTTTGTTACTGATACAAAATAAGGTGTGGCAGCACAATTGTAGCACAGCCTGCACCTCGCATCCTAGGAAAAACAGTCCAATGTCTGTACCTGAGACCACAGATCCCGATGAAGACTGAGCATCTTAACCCCTTAAGCTTTCCAAAGGCTAGAACAACACCACCTACAACATTCCAAACATATGTTCTGGGCTACAACAGCACGTAGAATAGATCACCTGAAGATGACCGCCTGAGGTCATCTACATCTAGCTGAACCCTGTGGACAGCTGTGAAGGCTTTTTGTAGACCAGTCATTGGCCTTTGTCCTACATTCATTTTTACTGTAAAGAAGTTTCATTTCAAAAATAGTGAATAACAAAATACCACTCTGGCAAAGAAAGTAATAATTAAATGTGTTGAAAAGGATTTACAAAAAAATACAAGAATTTCATCTTTACTGGTAACACTTCAATAGAGCAGAACTTGTAATTTATAAGACAGACTTCCATCTTAAACAGCTCCACAAAGCTAAGAAATGTAAAAACAAAAACTGAATGCAGCTAATCTATTCTGTTTGCACAGCGATCATCTTTTCACTTTAGTAAAGTAATAAAAATGATGTACAGTACATTTCTCTCAAAATTCAAACCTTTTTCTCCTCAAGTTAAAAAGGATAAGTCCCATCTTACTTAACTTACCACCGGTGAGGCCACACAATGTGCAAAGGCTTGTCCTGATTGCTAAACGGCTCTCCACATTCAGGCTTCTGGACTGCACTGGGCAGACAGGAGGACTCACATTGGTCCTCATCATACCTGAGGACCACATAATCCAGATAGTTACTTCATTCTTTTTTATGTATGCAAATCCAAAATCCTCAAAAGAAAAGTACATTTGTAGGTTGTTAAAGAGTTACAGACTGCAGCCGTTACTGCCTCAGCCGTATTTAGCTTTGGTTTTTCTTTTTCTTTATTTCCTGTAATTTGTATTTTATTTTTGTGTCAGAGTGGGCCCTCTGTATTTTTGTGGATCTTTGTGTCTGTGTCTTGATTTCTTTCAAGTGTGGTGTAAAAGGGTGTGGCCTCCATTGGACCCAAGCTGATGGGAGCAGCCTTTAAAAGCACAGTGTGGACCTCTAGCCAGGGAGAAGGGAGCCTTGCTGCAACAGTCTCCACTGCAGCTTAGTGTTCTTGTCCACTTTATGTAATCTGTGTTGTTCTTTGTAGTGCTTTGTGTTGAGGTCCACTCTGTCTTTTGTTTAGTTCATTTTAAAGTGAAGCTGTAGGGGTGAACTGCCATTTTCTTAAGTACGTTTTTTTCTCCTGTTTATATTAGTCTAGGGAGGTTAGTGTTTTATCAATGTTTTCCCTTTTCTTTCATTTACAGGTAAGATTTCTCTGGTTCAGACAGGTGGGATTTTGATTGTTATTTTAGCCTTTGCTCACCCTGAAGCCTTTTAGCTGTACCTTTTAGTTATTGTTGGTTGGTGTTTACTGTTTGAGTGTAAATAAAATGTTTTATCTTTTTGTGGAGACTAGTATTTTATACATTTTTATTAGTTTAGCTTTACAGTGTTATGTGTGTAGCTGACTAACCGACCGATCGCGGTGGGGTATATATGGCTGTTTGGGGCGTGGCATTGACCGTGGCCACATTCAATGAAAAGTCAATGCAAACGTGCGTGGAGCAGAATTTCATCCGTTACGCACGTTTGCATTGACTTTTCATTGAAAGTTTTCACAAGAGTCAGCTCAGATTCAAAATTGGAAGCACATACTCACACTCATACAACTCATTTTATAAATAACTTGTTTTTTAGTGTTCCAAAGGTAAGATATGAAAATATATATGGATTTAGTTTACTCTGAAAGGCTTAAGAATATTATGGTATGGCCCCTTTAAAGGGATTTTTCTTTTTCAAAGTCGTCATTGCTTGATTATTAGTGATGATTACACTAAAAAATATTTGCCCAAGCCTGGTCCTTGAGATCTATCATCATGCCCAGCCTACAGCCAGTAGGACTGCACCTGTGTTCAGTGTCAGTCGGGCCCTGGAATCACCTGTGGCCTGAATGTCACACACTTGAATCCAAATAAAATGTGCCATGGGGCAATGCCCTCCATCTTTAGCTAGAGAAAGTGAAAAGGTGATCCTGGTGCTACCTGGTATCAGGTGCTATCTTTGCAGGAGATCAGAATCAACAAAACGGATAAAAATACAAAGATTTAGATGGAAAGAAATGGTATTTGTCACTCTGAACAAGATTTTTTTTTTTTTTTTTTACAACTATCTGGGTAAGCTCAGCAGTAAGGAAAACATAAACATCACTCTCTTCTTTTTTGGATAATTTTACAACAAATCCTAAAAATGTTCTTCAGTTTTTCCATTCTCAAAGCTTTACTGACTACAGTTCCAGTAGATCAATGACAATAAGATAGTAAATGAAGACAGCAACACCTACATGAAAATGAACCAACAAGAAAACACTCACAGTCCTTTCATCTGAACTGACAGTGTTTCCAAGAGAAAGCATTTCATCCTTAGTGAAAAACCCAAAAAACCTTTTGAAGACACACTCCAACATGCTTACAGTCACATGACGGCTCATTATTGATCACCAGATTTTTTAAATATCCATAAATTCATATTTATCATATTTTTAATTCAAATTGTTGTCTATATTTAACTCCCAACTCACACTCTTTAACCTTGTTTCCACTGAGCGGTCTGGTCCAGTCCGGTCTGGTAAGGAGTGGTACAGTACGGTCCAGATAAAACTGGCAAGCGTTTCCACTCAGTTAAGCCTTGCTTCCACTAAGCTGTCTGTTTTCACAGTGCATGCGTGGTGTAGACCGCTAACGTGTCATTGTAGTGCGACAACTAAAAAAGGATCAACAATGGTCATCCAGGAGCTCGTCTTTTTATTACTTTACTTCTGGTACATTGTGTAAAACAGGAATATAATGTTGTTTGAAAGACAATTACAGGCGACTAAGAGGAATACGCTGTAAAGACCTAAACTCGACCTTATGAGCGCTAGCTTATGAGCGCTATATTGGCGCTTTCTATAAGTCGTCATCATTTTCTGCCAATCAATGGGTGGCTAAAGCAGCTCTGCCCCAACAGTTCTGTTCCACTTTTCTATGGACCTACAACTGATGGGGACCCTCAAGTAGTAAGGATCAGTACTGTTTAATGGGTCCATTTTACAATGGAAATGCTCAAAATACCAGAGTGGACCGGACCGTACTGGACCCCTTAGTGGAAACGAGGCTTTTGACATACCGTAAATTGACGCGATCACCATAAATCAGCTGATTCTAAAGCGGAGAAAAGCAGCTTTCATCCCCGTTTGAACTGATATGTAACACTTTACAGTCTAAAGTATTGCATTTCAGTGCAAAGCCAGTATAAAAAGCTGTTTTTCTTCATGGCAGAATCATTGATTCACATTGGTTACGTAATCACTACTGTGCAGTGCTGCATATCAGCACAAGGCTGCTTTTCTCCGCTTTTACAATCCACTAGAAATATTGGGTCAATGGCTGAAGAGTTACCGTAGTCAACATAATGTGTTGCTTTAACTCTAGAGTTGCTTTAAAAGCAATGAAACCAAAATAAACACTTCGTGAATGCAAATGTGTTTTTTTTAGAAGTTATGGCAATAAACTGAACTGCACTTCACTTCAACAACAACAACAAAAAAACACTCGATAGTTTACTTTAAAAAAGGAACGCTTCACCGACACTTTATTTTGAAGAGTTATTTACTTCTTGTGACAGTGGCGCAGCCATGGCAGCGCATACTTTAGTTTATAAAGTTAATATCAAACATGATTCTGCATTTCAGAACAATACGTACATTGTGCCTGACTTGTATTTTTACAACACCCTCTGTATTTACAAAGATCGCAAAGCAGCTATTGGATGTTGCGAATATTTGAACTGGAATTTTCCCGAGTGTTCGTTACAGCCCTAACCAAGACTGTAGAGAAGATATTTGTCCTTAAAATGGCTCTATTATGGACATGCCAGAATCTTTGCCAGATTTTACCATCAAAGGTCTTTCTGTCTTGTTTAGCTTATTCCTTAATACAGAGTAAATATGTGTTGATAAATAATAATTAATAATAATAATTGATCAATTGCGTGTCCAATAGTTTGTTTAATGTAAAAGACAATTTGAAGAATAACAATAAATCACTAAAAATCGCTAATTTACTAAAATAAATAGTTAAATTAAAGTAGTTAGGTTTAAGTTCGGGTTTATTTGGTCAATTATATAAAATAACATTTCACAACCTTTAAATGATAATCTACATCAACCAAAAAGGAATGGCTGAAGCATCATGCTTCTCAAAGCCCATCCAAAAGACACAATTTTACACAGAAACAAAACTTAACATCGAGTTGACAGATATGCCACAAACATAAAAGTCTAAACATTTTTAACCAAATACATATTCATATATGCACATTCATAAACATTTACTATAAGTAAATACATTTACACAAAACCTAAATATTTACTAATACAAATTCAATTTCCCTAGTACTGACATTTTTTTCACATTTTAACAGTGACCTGAATTTTGTGAGAGAATTAACTGATTTAAGATCCTTATCCAAAGAATTCCAAAGTGTTATTCCAAAAACAGAAGGACATTTGCCTTTTTCATTTGTTCTTGCTCTATGTGATTCAAACATAGAGTTATCTCTCAAATTATAATGTTCCTCTTTTCTTTTAAAAAGTGACTGCACTCTCAAGGGCAAACTATTTTGAAAAGCACAGAAAGAATTTTCTAACAATCTTAAATGCACAATATCTGCAAATTTTAATATATTTGATTTTTTTAAACAGTGCATTTGTGGATTCACAAAAACAAACTTTATTTATGACTCAAATTACTTATTTTTTTTAAGTTTGAATTATTGGATCAACATTAACAATACAAAAAGTATGGAAAAATTCAGGTTGAATAATAAATATCTAAACTTTTTTACTCTTTTGGTTGTATATACCTATGGATTTAGATATTTTGCTTTTTATATATTCAACATGTGATTTCCAATTAAGCTGGTGGTCAATAATGATTCCACGGAACTTTGTTTCATAAACACGTTCCGTTTCTATTCCATCAAAATGAATCATCCTTTGCTTTATCCTTACATAAAACCATACATTTTGTTTTCCTTTCATTCAAAAATAATTTGTTATTTTCAAACCAATTTTTTTATTTAACGAACTCCATTTCTTTTTAGTTGAAAACTATCTTGACCTGAACAATATAAATTTGTATCATCTGCAAAAATAACAAACTCTAGTTTTTTTTTTTGATACCTTGGCAATATCATTTAAATAAAGTATAAACAATCTTGGTCCTACAACAGAGCCCTGGGGAATTCCACGTTATTCTCTTTTGTTCTGATTTTTACCATCAATTTCAACATGTTGAAGTCTATTTATTAAATAGCTTTGCAACCAATTCCTAACCACCCCTCTAATACTGTCATGCTCACATTTGTTTTAAAGTAGTGAATGATTAATTGTATTAAATGCTTAAGTCAGTAAAAACTCCTTTGGCATTCTCTTTATTATCAATATCTGTTGCAATATTTTCTGTGAAATCCATCACTGATAAGGATGTTGACCGATTATCCTGAAAGCCATACTGCTGATCATTGAATATATTATGTTTTTAACAAAATTGTTGAGCTGTTTAAAGAAACAGTTTTTCTAATATTTATGAAAGCTGAGGAAGCAATGATACTACTGGTCTAGAGATGCTCACCGCCTTTTTGTCACCATCTTTATAAAGTGGAATCACTTTAGCAAGTTTCATTCTGTCTGGAAATATCTTTGCTGTAAAAGACATGTTGCAAATGTATGTGAGAGACATTTCTTTTTACCAGTAACATGTCAATATCATCACAGTATGTCGATCGTTTACTCTTACATTTCCTAACCACTTTGTAACTCTCACAGACTCCTCTGAGAAACATTGATTTGTTAATGTTTTAGTTTAGGAGAATGTTGTTATTCCAACCATGACCTCTTTGAATTTTTGTATTGAAACTTTGACAAACATAATTGTTAAACTCATTTACAACTTCATGAATATTTTTAATTGTTGAAATATCCCTTCTAACAATATGTGATGGTAAAGATTTTGATTTACGCTGACAGGTCACTTCCTAAATAAAATTCCAACTTGCCCTAATTTCAGATTTGTACGTTTCCAACAATAATTTGTTGGTTTTGCTCTCTCAGAATTGTTGTCAATCTATTTTTATTTTCTTGTATTTGTCTTCCTTATCTTTGGTTTGATTTTCTTTAAGTCTTTATATAAAGAGTTTTTTTCTTTTTCTAACCCTTTTGTCATCCATGGACATTATTTGTGTTTCCTTCTAATTGTTATTTTTCTCACTGGAAAATGGTACTTGCAAATACCAATGTCTCCAGAAAAGCAGCATAAGAATCAGTGACATCCTGCACATAAAACTCTTTCCAATCATGATTTAGGAATTGAGCTCCAAAAGTCTCTATTGCTTCCGGTGTTCTTACACTTACTGTTTTAATGGTTCTTATTTGATCTGATTTTAAGCTGTTTAATTTCAGGATGACATAAACCGGCAGACGATCACTTCTGTCTGTCAGCAATAAATCGTTTTGTTTTTTTTTATTTGGTAAATCAACAAAAATATTGTCTATCAAGGTGGCACTGTTGTTTGTTATTCTACTTGGTTTGGTTATTGAAGGAAACAAACTCAAACTAAACATGTTATTTATAAACTCCATAGATGTAGTGTGGTCACATGACTTCAACAAATGTATATTAAAGTCACCACAATGTTTGAGTCAATGTTTATTTCTTTTGTAAGTGAGCATGGCATAAGCAGGATGATGCCCTTAGAGGTGTCCATTGTCAAAAATAAATGATCTTTGCAGAGGCAGCCGCTTCATGCCTTTGTCCAATCATTTCTGATAATGGACACTTGTGGGGAATTATCTCTCACATCGGTGTTTCCCAACCCTGATCTTCTGGAGAACCCTGTCCTGTCCTGTTTTAATCCTTGTTACATCCCACTCCACACACCCTGTTCAAACACACCTGCCTTAGATGATCAGGCTTCTGCAGGACTTGATGAGTTGAAGGAGGTGTAGTAAATCAGGACAACATGGAAAACCTGCAGGAGTGTGCATCAGGACCAGGGTTGGGAAACATTATCTAACATAACATCCACAAAAGTAAAACACAACATCTGAAGAGACATGCACCACCATTTTTCACATTTGAAAAGAGGCTATAAGGTTTAACAATAATTTTTCACTTTGTATTACTTTCGATGACAGCACAAAACACACAACTGGATGAGCAAACCGTAGTTTTAGTCAGTTTAGTTTATAAAAAACTACAGGCTCTCTACTTTGAGCTTAAGCCAAAGCCAACCGAAACCAAACAGAGAACACAAGGCCTGTGTGCCTCAGAAAGACCACCAGTGAATTCTGCCAAACTAACTAACTCTACTAACTCTACTTGAAAAACATGTTCATGAAGTCAAAGTGTTTGGTTTTATGAGAGATAACAAGACACTTTGCCCAGTAATTTAAGTCTATATGAATTTATAAAAAGCTGAGAGTAACCGATCACAAGCAAAGGGTTTGTTTGCTTTTCTTTTTTCATCCTTATATTTCTCATGGTTTTGCCTTTTTGAACAATGACATGTCAGTGATTACACTCTTGTAAAACAAGAAATGTGAGACTAGACATGCAATGATTAAAATACTACAATGAGTTCATAGGCAATGTCTTACACAACTTTGTTACAGCAAAAGGGAATACTGGAAACATGCAGTTTCTGCAGAAAAAAGCAAATATCCAAAATATTTTGCTTGTAATGTGACACTGGAAAAGCAATGTTAAAAATGTAACAGCGTGTTTTTGTCTATTATCAGTAGCTCCGGACTGCCCATCACTGCCGTAGTGTCATTCTTATCTGTTTTTTTTTTTTTGCTATTAAGCCACAAGGTCAATGTCTGCACTTATTCCTATTCAATCATCAGTAATGATTAACTAGGTGGAGACTTAGGTAAACACATTCTTCTATCTTCTAATCAACTACAAAAAAACTAATTCAGACACACACATTTTCACCTAATTTGAGCAACTTTTTTGGGTGTGTCTTTTTAAATGGATCCACTGGTCTTCTTGGTTGTCTACCAAAATTGTATATTCATTGACTCAAGATTTGTTAGATTAATCTTTCTTCCAGTAGAAAACAATTGTTTCTGTGACACCCCACCGTCTTGACCACCGTAGTTTTTTTTTTTACTAATTAAAATCGGTGTTGTGTATGAAGCTTTGGAGCATTTTTACCAAATGGAGGACAGACAGAAGACATTTCCTAAAATTAAGTCCAGTGTTGTCATACAATAGAGCTGTAAAAAATGTTGGGAGTGTAACAGACAGAAAACTGTGGTTAAACATCTTAATGACTTGTGCAGGTTTTGAGACTTTCACATAGCACTCACTGTCACTCCACATGACTCAACTGCTCACCTCTGCATTCGACTCTTCTTGTCCTGGCATGAGCTGTGATCAGAGTGACACGTCACTGTAGGCTGTTGCTTCAGCAGCTTGTGTTGAGGCAGTAATCTGATAAAAAGTATCAATGAGAAAAGTTACAGCAAATACATATAACTGCAAGATCAAACACAAACTGAGAGCAACAGATCAACCGAAGGACACTGGAGCATCATTTCCACTGACTGGTACAGTACGGTTTCAGTTTAGCATGGTCCAGGCAATTCAGGTGAGCGTTTCCATTTAAAGTTGGACTGTCATGCGGGCTGAAGCTAACAACACCAGCAATCCAGGTCATCCAGAAGCTCAATTTTTTTTTTGTTGCTTGGCTGTTGGTACTTGGTATATAAAAAGGATTTAATGTTGTTTGAGAGAAGATAGCAGGAGGCGAAGAGGAACACAGCTTCTTTCTTGACGCTTTCTTTTGTTGTAATGACCTCTTACCAGTCAACAGGTTTCAACAGTAGCTCCACGCTAACCGGTCTGTTCCATTTTTCTATGGACCTACAACCAACAGAGGCCCAAAAATGGTATGGTTCGGTCCGGCTTAAGCCAGACAAGGAGTTAGTAAGTAAAATTATTTCAACAGTGCTTTACCTAGAAAAAGAAAGAAGTCACATGTGACTCCAGACCTTTGGGTTGCACACACCTGTGATTGATAAAAACTTAAAATGACCACATTTTCCCAACCTAAAACTCGTATTTTGCTAAAACTCTGCTGAAATTAAAAGGTCTTCAGGCGTGGTTTAAAAGATTCAGCCTAGTCAATGGAAAGAGTCAGAGCATTCCACAGTTTGGGAGCCATCTCTTGGAATGTTTGATTCCCCCTAGTTTAAAATTTGTGAGGAAACATGTCTGTGAATGCAGTTCAGAGTACCAGGCCTTCTTGGTGTCTGTCAGAGGGGTACTGGATAGCAGGAGGACTCTACTGTCTTACTGGGGAACTTCAATCCCCACATGAGACAACACTTGGAATCAGGACACCGTCAGCAGGAGATCGATGATCAAATTTGTAGTCGATTCAGGCGACCTTCAGCCGTGTGTCTTGGACGCTCGGCTAAAGATAGGGGCCGAGCTGTCCACTGATCACTATCTGGTGGTGAGTTGGATTCACTAGTGGGGAAAGGCTGGAAAGACTTGGCAGACCCAAACGTGTGCGAATGAGAATATTGTGGGTCAGTGGAAGGAATACTTTGAAGATCTCCTCAGCCTCTTCTTCAGGAAGCAGAAACTGAGAACTTTGGGGTGGAGCTGTCCATCACCCAAGCTGAAGTCATGAAGGTAGTCTATGAGTTCTACGGTGGCAAGGCTCCAGGAGTGGACGAGGTCCACCCCCAAGTACCTCAAGTCTGGATGCTGTGGGAGTGTCTTGGCTGATATCTCTGCAGAATCGCATGACAGTCTGGAACAGTACCACTGGACTGCCAGACAGGGATGGTGGTTCCCATTTTCAAGAAGGGGGACCAGAGGGTGTGTTCCAAATACAGCGGAATCACACTCCTCGCCCTCCCTGGGAAAGTCTATGCCGATGACTGAACCTCAGAAACAGGAACAACAGTGCAGTTTGACACTTTGGAAGTGGCAATAAGAGTAAGAGACAACAATGGACATTACATCTTCACTGTATTAAAGAAAATTATTAGATAATATGCGACAATTTTAATGTTCACTGCAAAAGTTGAGAGGTATTTCTCCAAGCTAAAGAAAAAATAGCTCTGTGAAAGGAAGAGAAGCTCTGTAATCTCCTTCTCCTGTCCATTGAAAAAGACATTCCCATAAACCACAATGACATGATCAATATCTACAGAAGGTTACTGCTTTAAGGCCCCCAGAAGGTTAGGCTACTGTTTTAACATTTGAATCATTTACATGTTACTATTTATTTTGGCAAAATTTAGTTATGTTGATATTTCACTGTTCAATGTACATGCCCTTGCCCCTCTATAATCATGTGCACATCCCTGTTGGTAGACATTAAAACTCTAAAATGGTTGCAATAGTTTAAAGTTCAGTTAAGCAAACTGGGGCAAGACCATGAAGAACTTTAAACATATATAATACGGTAAATGTTTAACTTACTCAAAAATTGAAATGGAGCAAGTGAAATCAGCTGAAGACTGAAGACCACTTAATTAATCAACTTTATTCATTGATTAATACTGATTTATTAAGTATTTCTTTATTTATAAAAGAAAGTTCTTGTCATACTAGTGTAGCTCAAAGCACTTTACGATTAAAAACAAAGACAGAAATAAAAACCCAGCCCACTCTTTACCCCCCCCTATTAGAACATCCATCCCATGACCCCATGTACAATGAAAACTTATGAGGTTCACCTCCAAAAGAAACTTTAGGCTTGGCTCTGCTGTGAGGAAACAGTATTTGGGAATGCATTCATATCAGGAGCCAGCTCTATAGAGACAATTTAAGATCAGCTTATAGTGAATAAAAAAACAGATTGCCAATTAAAAAAGAAATCAAATAAAATTTGAAAAAAAGAAATTGTAAGTTTGAATAAAAAACAGTTTTATGATACTCAAAAGTGCACATTGATAACTTGAATGGGTTTTTGAAAATTTGAACATAAAATTGTAAATTAAAAATATATATTGTAGATTTAAAACTTGAATAAAAAGAAAAATTAAATCCTAAAACTGTTAACAAATAAAAAAAAGTTTTTTTTTTTCCTCTCACTCTGCTTTCAGTTCTCAGTTTCAGTCTCAACCTTAAAGCCCCGCCCCCACGTAAAAATAGGATCAGCTCGGCAGTGAAAACTTAAAACTGAATTGAAACTGAAAGCAAAGAGGGAGAAACGAACAAAAAAAGTTCAAAATACAAATAAACATATCTTTTAATAAACATTGTATTTTTTGATTTGGTAACGGTCTTAGGTTTAAACAGTTCTTTTTATTCATGTTTTAAATTTGATTTGTTTTTTCAAATTTTTAATATGTCTAACAAGTTTACATATTGTTTTTTTTTTGTTTTTTTTTTTTACAATTTTATTCTCAAATGTTCAAAAATTCCTTCAAGTTTACAATGTGTACTTTGAGTTTAAAGATGTTTTCAAATTGAAAAAAAAAGTTCTAACTTTCAACTTTTCAATTTTTTTAAAAATTTGGAATCTAATATTTCATTCACTTCAAGCTGATCTGAAATTGACCCATACAGCTCAGCCACAGGAACATTGCCAAAGTGCCCACCCAGACTGGAACAGCAACGGGGTCCGATCCATAGCAGTGAGGCTGCAATGACCCCAGCTGTCTCAGACACATGAAAACCACGGCAACAATCACTGACCAAGCCAGCAGGCCCTGACATAAAAGATCCCTACAGGAAACACTGGGGGTACAATCATCATATGAAAAAGGTTCAAATCAAATGAACAAAATGTATTCAGATCCATTGAATAGATTATATACCAAATAAGTGAAAAAAATAAACTTGTAAGAAAAGTTAAAATAAATAGATTGTCTAAAAGAAAAATTAAAAAGGTGGGTCTTGAGTCTCTTCCCAAAAACCTCTACGGTCTCTGAGGCTCTACCACAAGCAAGAACCATAGTGGCAGAACTCAATCCTGAAACGCACAGGGAGGCAATGCAGCCATTTTAAAATGGGTGTAATGTGCCCCCCCACCCCACCCCCACCCCCCCGGTCCTCATCAGAACTCACACTGCTGAGTTCTGTAATAATTGTAAACTATCAAACAATATTTTAGGTAAACCAGAGAGCAGGGCTTTACAATAATCTAACCAACTAAACATGCATCAATCAATCAATCAATCAATCAATCAATCAATCTCTATTTAAATAGCACTTTTCATAAAAAACATAACACAAAGTGCATCAGCACCTCTGTGCTGGCAAGAGAGAGGAATGGACGGACTCTGGTAATGTTTTTAAGATGATAAAATCCTGTCGTAACAACATCATAAAATTCAGCTCAGAGTCAAAAAGTACGCCCAAGTTTCTCACACAGTAAGAAGTTTTAAAACTATGGAATTTTGATAAAATCATCTCTCTCTTGTCTTCAGGACCGATAATCAAAACATCAGTTTTGTCCTGGTTGAGCTGTAAGATGTTTTCTGCCATCCATGACTTTTTATCTAAAATCCAATTTTAAAAAGTGTCTTTGGGTTTCAGGTCATCAGGAGACACGGCGATGTAAAGCTGTGTATCATCAGCGTAGTTGTGAAAGTCAACACTGTGTCTCCTGATGACATCCCCAACATGCAACATGTATAAACAAAAAAGTATAGATCCTAAAATCGACCCTCGGGGAACCCCACAACGTATCTCATGAATTCTTGAAGAGCATGTATCCATACTTAAATAAAAGACCTGTAAGATCGGAATTAAACCACTTAAGAACATTTCCAGAGAGGCCCACTAGACTCCTAAGTCTATCCAATAAGATCTGGTGATCTACTGGATCAAAAGCAGCACTAAGATCCAGCAGCACCAGAACAGAAAGTTTCTGGAAGTCTAAATTTATTCTGAGATCATTGATGATCTTTACTGTGGTTCATCCTAAAACCAGATTGATATTTTTCTAAAATGTTTTGAGTATTTAAAAACTCATAGTTGAGTAGCGACACTTCTCTCGAGAATTTGACTAAAAAACTGTAAGTTGGATCCAGGTCTGTAGTTATCCAGAGGATCAGGATCTAAATGACTCTTCTTCAGAAGGGGCCTCACCACTGCTG
>BSAI01000005.1:1176729-1203985 GCA_036245035.1 Adrianichthys oophorus
AAAGTGATTCATAAATGTTATGAACACGTTTTTAGTGTCATAGTTTCTTAATTGGAACACCTAGTTTCATTGGCAGCTGAAGATGGAAACAAAGTCCACTTCTGGAGACAGTTCATACAGCAATATCTCCCAAGTCTCCAACCTCAACACAAGTGGCTCTTCAGGCGCTGACTTAACTATTGGTCAGATTGTCATGGTAGTAGACTCAACTGTTCTGGGCGATGTAGCTAGTAGGTAACATCATTAAGGTGTTTCCAGCAAGATGGCAGGGTCTGCTCTGCTGAAGTGCGAATCAAAGATCGGACATCCACGGGATCGGTGGTTCCGCTGGTTGCATTGCCTCATATGCCAAAAGATGATGAATAACATGGACTTTCTCAGGGTGTGTATTTGTTGCACAAATCCAGGGTGGCTGTAGAAAATTCCCTGTTATTCTATGTAACTACTTTACCCAGCGTTCCTTGTTGTCATGTGACTTGAGTGCAGAGTGATTGCAATGAAACTTGTATGCTCCCCATAACTCAGAAGTTTGAGAGCCAATGCAGTTTTTCTGGGTTGTTGAGACTGGTGTGCATCACATGAATGCAAGTTGTTAATAATTTATATTTATTGGGTTAATTCAGTTACACTATGATTTTATACTGGCACGTTAGCTTAAGCTTTAGCAAAAGATTCCTTTACATAGTAAGTCTCATGTTCTTTAAACATGTCTGCATTTTACATGTTATGCTATTTCTTTGGATTACGGTTGATTTGCATAAATGTTTATGACATTGGTGAAGTAAATAAATGTTTCTTCTATATTTTTAATTTCTCAAATCAACAAGCCTCATGGTTAGCTAAAAAGTTATAAAAAAGAAAGACAAATTTATGGTTTGGAGTGCCATCTAGAGGCAAGTTGATAAAGCCTTCTAATTTATGCAATGTGTTGGTGTAACTCATTCAAATTGACCGTTTTGGGTTATTATCTTTACATGACTGAGTTCTATAGATGTGCGAAGTGTACATTGGCTTCACTTTTTGGTTTATTGTGTTTCTTTTTTCTTGAGAAACCACACCCACATTACAATCCCTGTAAACCCATGCTGTTCGCCAAATAAAGGCGGTTTCTGTCTTATTCTCTGGATATGAGTCTACAGACAGAGGACCTTGCAACAGCACATTCCACTTTGTACCAGACGTAAAAATCAGTTTTTAGTAACACTGTGGCTGAATGCTGACACTGAGAAAAAATGCAGGAATGTCTGAAGTTTGTTGTGTGTTTTGTGTTGGCTCACCTGTAAGAAGTGCAGCAGGGAATGGCCTGACTGAAATACAATGCTGCTGTTCTTGCTCTCCAATGCCATTTCTTGGCAGTAAGGGTAAAGATAGAGCAATCAACAAAAGTTTTCTTTAGTAGGTCAATGAGCTGTTTATGAGATCCACCATAAAATGGCTCCACCAAAAGAACGCCACAGCCATTAGAAATCTGAAAGAGAAAAGAACTGTCACAGAACACAAGAACGATTTCCAAAACCAGGGAGACGCAAAGGTGAGTAGATGAGTAAACACATAATGCATGTTGTAACATGAAATATGTGAAGAAATGTGGAATCAATTGAATAACTTTGCCTAAAACAAATATTAGCAAAAAAATCTGAACTAGAAGGAAAAAAAGCTAAAAGCCCTTAGCAAAGGGCTGGGCGATAAAACAATAACTATGGATATTGCAATAGAATTTTTTCTTGATAGTGAAATTAGTCTACTGCGATAGACTTATTTTGAAGGGTCCAAAATTAACACTCGCCAGTCGCGAGCATTTTCTCCTCTTTGGCAAATAAGTTAAAGGGTTAGTCTCCTCATGGAGAGCAAATGTTTATGTAAACTTAGCCATGTTTATTAGCTCTAATTCTGGTGAGTTTCTTCTGTACTCTTCTCCGCTACCGTCTGTACACAAGGTAAACAAAACACACGCAACACAACACCTTCCCCTGTGGTCACTTCACCTGTGCAGCGTTTAGTTTGGCAGATAAAACAGCGGAATTGATTTTAGATTTGTTTTATGTATTTTTTAATTGATATTACTAATTTTGTGCAGAAAAAGTTAATAATACAGTACAGTTAAGTACTCCACAGTACAGTACATACTCCATACAAATTTACAACCGAAAAAGAGATCTAACAGAGGAAGTTATAAACTTCAGCTAGACTGTGCTTTAAGCGGCCCCAAGGTAAATTGAGTTGGAGACCCCTGGCTTGAAGTATAACAAGAAATAAAAATTTCAATCTAAACAACCTGCTGATGATTACACATTTGTCTCATAAGCCACAGAGCATTCATATTAAACAAATATAATAACTGAATTTATTTTGTGAGGTATATCGTCATCGCCTGATATGAAAAAAAAACAATATTGTGAAATAAAGAATTCACTTTTGCCCAGCCCTAGTTGTAAATGAAAAGAAATTATGTAGCTGATTTAAAAGAAACACTACAAATAAAAGGAATTTATGTTGCCAATAAAAGAAACATTACAAAATATCTAAATAATAATAAGCAGTCTTGACCATGTCTACATGTCTAACTGCACTGACTTGCTGTCATGCGATTAGAAATGTGCATTAACCAGCATGTGTGCCTAATGCAGTGTTCTTTTCTTTTCTGCATCACAAATAAGGTGCATTTACACCAAACGCGATTCCCGCCAGTTTGCATGTCCCGTGTCCTTCACCGTGCAGAGAATTTGCTGTTCGCTGTGTGGCCAAAAATGTGTTCTCTCAGCTTGCCACCTCAGCTGTGTGTGGGAGGAGCTACCAGCTAATGTTTGTAGCCTGATTTCTATATAGAGCTGTGTCTGTTTATCTCATTTACAGAGCATGAGAGACACAGATGATGTTTAGTGATCATTCATTCATGTTTTTCATTCATTCATTTTCTAAACCGCTTTATCCCTTTCAGGGTCACGGGGTTGCCGGAGCCTAACCCGGCTACTCATGGGCGGACAGCGTACACTCCCGGACTGGTCGCCAGTCTGTCGCAGGGGCCACAATCACACACCCATGCACACTCACATTCACACCTAGGGACAATTTAGAGTAACCAATTAACCTATGAAGCATGTTTTTGGACGGTGGGAGGAAGCCGGAGTACCCGGAGAAAACCCACGCATGCACGGGGAGAACATGCACACTCCACACAGAAAGGTCCCCCAGCCAGGACTTGAACCAGGAACCTTCTTGCTGTGAGGCAAGAGCGCTAACCACTGCGCCACCGTGCAGCCCTGATTAGAGATCAGGTTGATTTATTTTGAAGAGCTCTACAAAAAAAAAAAAAAAAAAAAACATTGGCGTTCACGTCTCCGTGTTGGGGTTCATGAAAACATTTAGTCTCTCAGTAGCTCCAGTGAGTTTAACTTCAGAGGAGCCAATAACTAGAGCTGACAGTTCATCGGGCGTGTTGCCGAGGGTGGAAAACTTATTATGTAGCGGGAGCTTCGGATGCTCTGAGTCGTTGAAAGATTCACATCCCTATAAACCATTGACTTTACATTGAAATTGGCCGCCTCTGCTGCACGAATCGCGTTCGGCATGTAAGCATCTTTAAAAGCTCACACGCAATAGTTACAGTTGCAGTGTGGTTATGGGGGGTGCCCACACCTCCTATTGCAATACCGGTAGTTAAAAAAAAAAAAAAAAAAAAAGGACGGACGACTTGAATGAATGACAATGAAGCCTAC
Source organism: Adrianichthys oophorus (assembly GCA_036245035.1). Taxonomy (NCBI): domain Eukaryota; kingdom Metazoa; phylum Chordata; class Actinopteri; order Beloniformes; family Adrianichthyidae; genus Adrianichthys; species Adrianichthys oophorus. The sequence goes on from BSAI01000005.1 coordinate 1,180,446, forward strand.
TACTCTCACTAAGCAAATGATAAATGATGAGCAGTGACTTAACCCAGCAGTAACTGGCCGTGGTAACCATACAAGAACACCTGAAGTACAATTATTCCAAATATGATGCCAGTTTTGTACTGGCAGTGCGTCAGGAAGTGGCTTTCTTACCCGCCCAAGTTCCCAATTCTTTCACCAAATTCTATCCCAGGAATCCTTATTTCTTCTTCCATTTAGCTGCCCACAATAGAAGCTAGTAGTGTGGATGCAGCAGAACTCACTCAAAGACAACTCAATCAGAAAATATCTGCACCCTGCAGCTCTCTGCCACTCCTCATATCTGGAGAAGCAAATGAGACGTTTCTGTTGCTGCATGACAGATACTGGCCAGGCGCCTGAAAATAAATGTGTCAAAGATAAAAATCTTGATTGAAAATACAAGCCCAAAGTCACCCTTTGTGCTAAAAATTGTCCAATCTGTTTCCCGATTGTGTTCCAATAATGTGAAATGTGCTGGTAGGCGAGGGCTGATTAGGCTCAACTGTCAGACCTTTTGGCCTCTAGAATGGGAAAATATCAACTCATTTCAATTCCAGGTCTATATGGGAACTTCTACTCCACTTTTTCTTCACTCTACACGGCTCTAGAGTGGTCGCACGTGCGAGTGGATTTTTCAGTGGTGTGCCTAAAAAAAATCCATGATTGCACCAGTGCACCCTGCCTTTCTGTGAGGAACAAACATAACCCAGCGACCCTGAAAGTCTCATTCCTGTATGTGTGTGCAGATGTCACACAACTCAAATAAGATTTATTGTTTTATTAGAAACTATTATTATTAGTACACATATCTGAGTTGTTCCGTTGGGTCCGTGCACACAAACTCTGTGCACACACGCTGCGCCCGCTGCTGGCGACAGTTTAAGCGAATGAAAAAAATCTGTTACAATCCTTTATCGCCTGAGCTTTAGCTCAAGTGTTTGCATTCTTTCATCTACCGTAAATTTCCAACTGTTAACGCAATTAACGTAACTCCAGCAGATTCCTAAGCGGAAAAAACAAGCTTTGCGCTGTGCAGTTGTGAAATGTTTGCGTAAACCACATACATCCACAGATACTGGCGCAGAGAAAGCAGCTCTGCACCGCAGCGCCCCTCCTTAGTAATATGTTGCATTCCGGCGTAAAGCCAGAAAGAAGAGCCGCTTTTCTCCACATCAGAATCAGTTGATTCACGGTGATCGTGTGATCGGCAAGTTAAAAAGCCAGTTATTCAGGTGTCACTGCGACATTATTGGTGTTAAAGGGTTAAGTACGGTGGCCCTGAAGGTTAAATCACATAAACAAATCCATCAATGCAAATCATTAGAAAGATCACAATGACTTTAAATAAACAAAACAAATAACAAAAAGGCAACAAGTTTTAGAAAACAAAACAAAACTCCACAAACCAAAACAATTCCAAAAAAAAAGAAAAAAATGTTTCAAAAAACAAAAGGAATTTTCAGAAATCAAAATAAAGTGTCGAAAAAGGAAACAAAGTAACATCCCTGATTGGATGGTGAGGTTTGTTCATCATTTTGACAGACATTGAATGTTCCTGCTGATCCAAACACAGCTGCTGTTTCCAAAGAATGCATTAACTCAGGATACACCTATGAAGTGATCCTGGACCGGCTCTGTACTGATCACAAAACCTGTAAACATTTTTTTAGTTAAGTTTCATCTCTGTGAAGCATTTTGAAGTCCCACTCCAACTATATCTGGATCTGTACTGATTCTGCCGTTTTTAGCCAAAATCTAAAAACCTGTGTGGTTTTCTAGGACATAGTTTCTGCAGAGCAGCAGGAGTTCATAGAAATTCACCTTTGAGTTGTGGGCAGGACTGTTGGTTTAAAGTAACCCCACGCTGATATCTCATGAAATCTTTGCTTATACTCTGTCTCATGAGCTTACAGCCCCTCACACCCCCAAGCTAAAATTACAGGGCAATTCAAATGGAGAGCAATTTTAGAGCTGTCCAGCCGTACAGTTCTGATCCAGATTCCAGCTCAGACCAAGAAAACAAAGACGTGCATGGATCTTTGTGTCTACAAGTGGATGAATCAGAATGGAGCAGAGCAGGGAGACTTGGGTCCATCTATTTTTTACTTCCTGTCACAAATTTAAGCTTTTTCAAACTGTGCATTTTTATTTGAATAATGAAATACTCATAAATGCAGTGCATTCAAACATTATATATATGTGTTCTCTATTATGAGAAAAATGCTTCAAGAATATTTTAAAAACACCAACAACACAAATTTCATTGGAGTCTGTTTTTAAGCACCAACTTTTCCCAGTAATTTATCATAATTAGTTATTGTGGTTTGAATAAAGGGCTTTATGTTTACCAGCTTGTAAGTTAATACATTTTAAGTCTTAATGTCGATACTGACGGCAATTAAAAAGAAAAGTGACCATATCAAACTGCTGAGTTAAATGCAACGTGGTCGAAAAGGTAGGTGCACTTAACTTTTGTGCTGGTGCACCTAAGGAAAAAGTTAGGTGCACCGGTCCAACCAGTGCAAAAACGTAGTCTATAGCCCTGCTCTAGTAGGCCAAATGAAGACCCCAGCAGAGGCAACAGCTGTTGGCAACTGCAAAAGAAACAACTTGAATAATTTTAATATAAAAAACAAAGGCTTTTTTCATAACATAATAGTCCAGCTTCAACAGCGCCTTCACTTCTTTTCCACACTCTCTCCATTCCTCTGGACTGTTGACCCGAGATACTTCAAATCCTCCTCCTTCTTTCTCTCTTCTCCCTGTAACTTCACTCTTCCACTTGGGTTCCTCTCATTCACACAGATGAACTCCGTCTTGCTGCGGTTAACCTTCATTTCTCTCCTTTTCAGATCAAACCTCCACCTCTCTAGCTTCTCCTCCACTTGTTCCCTGTTCTCACTACAAATCACAATAACTTCTGGGGCAAGCTGCTTGGCAATTGCCCCATAGCCATTTCCAGCCTCGTGGGGGTCTACAATTTTTGTCCCTGGTGTCTTTGGACAGCTCTTTGGTCTTGGCCATGCTATCAGTTGGAGTTTTACTGATTGTGTGGGGTGGACAGGTGTTTTTATGCATCTAACCACCTCAAACAGGTGCTTCTAGTTCAGGATAAGTGAAGGTGGACTATTTAAAGGAGGACTAACAGGTCCTTCAGGGTCAGAATTCTAGCTGATAGAAAGATGGTCAAATACTCATTTGCAGCAGTAGCACACAAATACATTATTTTTTAAAAATCATGCAATGTGATTTCCAGATTTCTTTTTAGATTATGTCTCTCACAGTGGACATACACCCCAAAAAAAAGACAATTTCAGCCCTTACATGACTTCTAAGTGGGGGAACATGCAAAATTACAGAACATTCAGATACGTATTTGCCTCACTGTAAGTCTGATTTATACATTTGGTTTGTCAAAGGTTTTACGTCAGATGTCCTTCCTGACACAACCCTCTGTCTGAATCAATCCGGGCTTGGGACTTGCTGTGCTTTAAGACCACATGCACTTTTACTGGAACGAAGCATTGACTGTATCAGAGAACTGGACTGAGCAAGCGTGACATAAGAAAAGGCATCAGAGCAAGAATGGTTATTCCGACAAAAGAATGACTGAGTAATAACTATCTCTGTCTCTATAGAAGTCTATGGGATTTTGGCTTCTTGGAGCCAGCAGGTACTTCCTATTTGGAAGCGAAGGGAGAGCTCGCTCAATCCAGTTCTCTGATACAGACAATGGCACGTATGTTGCGTGAAGGTCCAGGGGAAAACCAGCTCCTCGAGCCCATCTGCAGGCACAGACAGGCGCTGCGTGCGGAGCTTTCCATTCTGCTAGCTAACTCTGTTAGCCTCGTGAGCATCACACGCACGCGGCAGGACTCCTCCTAACAGCTGTTAGCGTACTGCCTTCATCGTGTGCTTAACGGTGGTCAATAAGAGACAAACGTCTGGCTATAACAACCAAAAGGAGAAGTGACAACGACTATTGTAGCTACACTCACCTCTTGCTCCTGCATGCCCTCCTCTCTGCGTCAGACAGCACGTTTGGCCACGACGTCATCACGTCAATTAAACGCGGAATGCAAACTTTCAAAAACGTTGTGAGGGCATTGATTGTGCATGAGGGACGTGAGTGACACATCCTTACTATAGTTAGGACCAGAGTTGTAAAGGACTAGAGTAAATTGATTTTGTTACTTTAAGTATGTTTTTTTAGCTACTTTGTATTTGTACTGAATATCAAAAATAGAAGCAACTTTTACTCTTTCCTGGACTACATGTTTTGATTGAATATTTTACTCCACTACATTTGAATGGAGACTTACATTTACTCGTTACATTTACTTGAGTAAATTACCAACTGGGCAGGACCTGCTGCAACACCTAACATGCGTGTTTCATTTGAACTGAAAATGTGGCGCTGTGCGCAATCTGCCTCCACAATGGACTGTATAAGAGAACTGGACTCACATTCCAAACAAAGTACTTCCTGGCTCCCAGAAGGCAAAATCCCATAGACTTCTATTTGTCAGAATAACCATTCTTGCTCTGATGCATTTTTTACATCTTTTTTGAACGTCTTCTTGAAAATCTTTTTTTTTTTTCATGATGTTGTTTTTTATCGCAAGTTATTCAAGTTATAAACTGACCAATCAGATGTCTCAGTAAAAGCATGTGATGCCCGCTGGTCCACACCTCGAACATTCGAGATGTTGATTGACAGATTCTCCCGAGCCTTCGGTGTGTCAGCTTTCAGTGTGTGGCAAGTGGGACTCTTCTGAGTACCTGAGAAACTAATTTAGCAACGCCTTCTTGGGATTTTAGCTCAAGGAAACACTAACACCAAGGCAAATATTTTAATATTAATATAAGAAAAAAGCTTAGCACATTCACTTCCTTGTGTAATTTTGACTTTTATCCTTGTTTACCTTTTTAAATGAGAAGCCTAAGCAGCTAGCATAATGCTAAAACTTCAAGTCAGCTTAAAAAACAACATTAGTTACCAAACTGGCTAAAAAAGGTAGCATGTAGCTAAAATAGAAGCTGAACTCAAAAGTAGCCTAAAAAAACCCTCAGTAAATGCCAAAATAGCCAAATAAGCTTGCATATTAATGAAGCTCCATCAGGTTGGATGGGAGCGTGGGTGCACGTCCATTTTCAGATCTCTCCATAGATGTTCAGTCGGATTCAGGTCTGATTCTGGCTGGACCACTCAAGGACACTGACAGAGTTGTTCTGAAGCCACTCCTTCCAGATCTTGGCGGTGTGCTTTGGATCATTGTCCTGCTGAAAGATGAACCGTTGGTCCAGTCTGAGGTCAGGAGCGCTCTGGAGCAGATTTTCATCAGGATGTCTCTGTACATTGTTGCAGTCAGCTTTCCCTCTATCCTGACCAGTCTTCCAGTTCCTACTGCCCAAAAACATCCCCACAGCATGATGCTGCCGCCGCCATGCTTCACTGTAGGGATGGTATTGGTCTGGTGATGAGCGGTTCCTGGTTTTCTCCAAGCATAACGTCTGCCATTCACTCCAAAATGTTCTATTCTGGTCTGGTCAGACCACAGAACTCTGTTTCTCGCGGTCTGAGAGTCATTCAGGTGCCTTTAGACAAATTCCAGACGGGCTTCCATCTGCTTTTAGTAAGAAGGGGTTGGCTTCAATTAAACAGCTGAAACATCTCAAGACTCATCAGTGGAAACAGAAGAAACCTCAGCTCATTTTGGAGCTTCACAGTAAAGGCTGTGAATACTTCTGTACATTTCATTTCTCAGGTTTTTTATTTTTAATACGTTTGCAACATTTTCAAAAGAACTTTTTCAACATTGTCATTATGAGGTGTTTTTCAAAGAAAAACGAACAAAAGCTCGTATCTTTTAAACCATTTTCCTTAGAATAAAACTAAACACACTGTCAGAATCCAGAGATGATGGACTACAACCAATGTGATTTTCATGTTTTTAGGACCAGGTATACAGCAATAATTGCAAGTTTAAACATCCTTTCAAGAACATTCTCCGCCAAAAATGTATTGCAGTCAATTGGAGGAATGATCATCTTTTGCTGAAATTTGGGGCCGCTGTAAGAAAACTACAAGTCTCCTGGTTTTCACAGTTATAATGTCTGAAAGCTGGGAAAAATGCCTACATTTTGATGTGAAAACTTTTTCTTTGAGGGACACTGTGGCAGAGTTTGACCAAAATGAATCTACGAAGAGGGTCAACCGCCCCTCCTTTGGCGTAGACTTTATAGTGTGAATGCTGTAAGCATGTTGGACATCTGTAGCTCTTCAGCTTTTTCATCTTTTCTGCTCATTCACATAGTAAAATATTCAGCTCTTTTAGGAGGTTGATGCTTGAGAGTTTCAACTTCTTAACTCTTCAACTTTTTAAACTACTCAACTAACTACCACTTTTTTAACTTCATTGAAAATTGCTTATGGAATCTTCAAATCCTCCTTTTTCAGCTAAAAACGTTGCCCTCCACAAAACAACAGAACTCCAGTAAACTTTCAGCTCAGTACACAGACATCTCCAGTCTACCAAAAGTAGGTCAAAGTTCTTTTCAAACCTGTGGAAGTCAACTTCAACTTTTTTGCTTTCAACTATTGAAAAATAGGAGCTCATTTAGCTAATTCAGGCCACTCTAACTATTCAGGTTATCCTGATGTTTTTTGTTTACATCTTGCTCCCTAAGCAAACTAATTTTTTGTTAGCAAAAAATTGTCAGCAATTTATTGAACATTTGTTCTTTAGTAACTTATAACTTCTTCAACTATTTTAGTTTTAAGAAAATTGCTTGAGCAATTTCAGCTTCAAAAAAGTATTTACCATTTTTGCTTAAGCAAACTTTAACTTCTGCCACTATTAAACATCAAGCAACTTGCTTCAGTATTTTCAGAAAACATCTTTATCATTTTCATGAACATTTTTTCTGAAGCAAACTTCAACTTTCTGACTACAATAGGCAGAACACACGGGGTTTACCATTTTCAATTTCATTCAGCTGTTTCTCATTGTTTTCAGTCATCAGAAAATATTTTTCCACACCATTTCAGGTTTTTAGAAGTCATTTGACATTTAAAGAATTGTTTCAGGTTCTGTTGCAGCTCATGAACCTGTTCAGGTCTACGATGAAGCGAGTGGACGACAACCATTGAAGCTCTGTCCCATCTTAGTGCTCATACTTTCAGTGTTGCTCTGCATAAGCCTCACTTGTGAGAAGCTGCATGAGTATGAGGTAAGACAGCTGTCAAAAAGAAACGTATTCATAAAGACAAAGTTGTGCACAACTTTTCAGAAAAAATATGATTACAACCTTTAGTTTTACGTTTCACATGTCTGTTTTGAATACGACTTTTCTTCGTCTTGAACAAGAATTTCTCCTGTTAAATCACCGTCAAAAATACGTCACGGGGTCACAGGCATAAACATCGAGTGCCGCAGCATCAATTCTTCCAACTGCGCATGCGGGATGAAGTTTATTTATTAAAATAAAATAAAATAAAATAGAACTTTTAGAAATTTTATTGATCCCATAATGAGAAAAATATCTTGATAGCCATAACGCTGTAGAAAATTGGATAAAATATTTAAAAAAAACAGCCAAACACAACAATGATCTCAAGCCGCATTTTCTTGTTTTCAGGCTACAACAGGCGATGGTGTAACCAATGCAGCAGAGGGTGGTTTTAGAACCAGAAGTGATAGAAAACACCTAGAAAGACGTAGCAGACGTACGACTGCACTCATTCATTGTAAAATAAAAACATGTCTGCTGAAATTAGTTGATAATCAGAGGATAACAAAACCAAAACGGCTAAGCTAACTTGGAGCCAAAGTATGCTAACGGGCAGCCGACTGTTGCGGCAGTAAAAACAAACAAAAGTTTAATTAATTAATTAATATTTAATTTGAGCAAGTTCATCAATATTCAGTACATTTTTTAAATTCTGTTTACCTCTGTCAGTTTATGCTGATTTAAGTTGTGGTGAATATTCCAGACATCCATCTTTTGGATATACCTCAGTAAGCCTTCTTTCTTTGTTCTTTTGACGGCCTCCCTACATTCTAGCAGGCCCTGGAGAATTGATATCTTTGCAATACAGGCCCTACATTCAGAGAAAAAATTTTCCCCCAACCCAGCACCCTGAGCATCTTTTTAAAAAAAATCTGCAGTTACAGCAATTTACAGGGCAAACTTTGGTAAACTCAAGTTTTCATCTGTTCTACCTCAGAATTAATTTCAGAGAACTAATGTTTCCCCAGAAAAATCTTTTCAGTCTTTAGCTGTTTGAGTGATGCTTTCCATGTTTTGTTTTTTCTTCAATTTTCCACCTGGAAGCATGTCTTTTCAATTGCAGTGTTTTTACTCTGTTTTATTTATTTGTATCTTTAAGTGCTTTAATTTATCTCAAGATTTTTGAAGCAGATAATAGTCTCCGTGATCACTGCTTTCTCTATTTTAGTGAAATATTTCCAGTTTTTAAGGCTAATTTTAAGTTTAGCTAATATTTTATCGTTATGCTGGCTCTTTTGGCTACTTTAGACATTTTTCTATTTTTTTAAGCTAATTTTGAGTTTAGCTAATAATTTACGTTTATGCCAGCTGTTCTAGCTAAATTAAACATTATTTTCAGTTATTTAAGCTTAATCAGATTTTAGCTACTGTTTTTGCTTTGTGCTAACTGTTTTGACTAAATTTGAGAAGTGCCAGTTTTTTAGGCTAATTTTGAGTTTAGTAAAAATTTTTAGTACTTTGCTAGCTATTTTGACTAAATTAGACATTTTCCCAGTTATTTAAGCTAATTTAGAGTTTATCGTAGGTAATGCTATAAATCAAGTTCATAACTGAAACTCTCTCAGTGATGACATGTCGACTTTGACTTGCATTATCTCAAAAACCGTAAGGAGTTTTAAAAGAAAAAACTGGTTCAAGAATAGGTGACGGAGCTGAAGAGCTACGGACGTCCAGAAAGTGTAAGGAAAAAAAATTGATCACTGTAGTGTGAATGCTACCCAGCATTCACACAATTAGTTTGACTTTAATGTAAGACATGCTAAAATTGTCTTACCTTTGCTCTGTTTTCAGTGATTTTGTGAACAAGGAAATATAAGCAACTTTAACGAGCCAGAAAAGATCTTTTGCTGCTCTACGTCTCATACCCATTGTGGAAAGCTATCATTAGTGTTAGCATAAATTAGAAGATTAAAAATCTTAATTACCCTCATAATAAAAAAAATAAATGTCATTCAATGAAGTACTTGTAACCTTCGTCTAACTTTGACCGGGTTGTAAAGGAAAAATGATCCACGACTCGTTTAACATCGTCCATATTAAATTGGGGAAGCAGCTGTGCAGCATTCTGCAGGCAGGATTACTGACATTTGTATTAAAAAATACAGTGAACAGGAAATATGTAAAATAAATATTGTAGAAAATTCCATTACAATCGCTCTGGTTAGCTTTTATTATTTATAATAAATTGTGTTATACAGCGTTTAACTATCAAGAAGACATATTTTGCCCAGCCTCTAAAAGATTTATTTTCACAGAATTTTACTCAGTCGTGTATCAACTAAAAAAAAATCCAATGGTGAAGTGAAAAGATTTCATCTTTCATGTCTTACCATCAAAACTGCCAATGAGACAGTGCAGAGAAAGAATAACACACCTTGGTTAACAATTTATTTGGCCAACATATTTGACCATGAAAACAAAATAATTAGAATACTTCAGGAATTTCTTCACCACAATCATTGTCCTCTCGACCATCAGTCCCCAACCAATTCATGTTTATCCTAAAAATACAGTGCTGTCGTAATGAGCCATTAAAAAAACTTCGCTAAATTGATTTTTTCAGTTATTAGGAAAAAAGACAAAAGATCTACTTCATATCATTAATACTCTCCATTCATGTGTTTGTTTCCAGTAGTCTACAAGAGAATGAATGAACTTCAGCCTGTTTGTAAGACACTGTACTACTGTACAGCATGAAAGAATACAATCAAATACAGAATCAGTCATAAATTAAAAGGATAAACCTGGAACTGAGATGAAGTTGCATTAGTATCGGAAAATTTAACAAAAATATCACCAAAAATATTATTGTGGAACAAAGACAGTGCTCAAACAAATGAATGTAAAAACTAAAATGGTTTTCTTCTATTTACACAAATGTTGATGAATAAGGAAGAAATACTCTAGTAATTGTGAAGCTGGGCTGCTGTACAGAGATGGTACTTCATAAAAACACACACACAATGGTTTGCACACAGAACTTTTTACAGAGACAATTCAGTACAAAAACCTCAGTTTTTATTATTTATCTTTTCAAATGTTTTCTCATTGTATAACTTATGTGAACATGTATTATGTATTTTGTATTTTTCTTTCATAAAAAGAAGAAAGTTGTGTGGTAAACCAACAACATTAAAGGATGGAAAAAATAAAGAACAACACGTTAAAGGAGGACAACACAGCAAAACAACACATTACAAAAAAATGGCTATTGGCAGCCCTACTGCTTTTTTAAAATACGGTTTTTCTATTGCAGTTTTCAAAGGTCAGTGCAATTTGCTTCAGTGGAGTTTTGAACACAAGTTAAAGGACAAGAAAACATTTTTGTGCCACAATTTAACACAATAAATTTTCACAATTTTTAAAATTGCATTCATTATATGAATAATCACACGTTTACTTTTTTTATAGATTTTAAAATAGTTCTGCCTAGATCGGTAATGTTATTGAGGAGATCATCCTTCAGAATCCCATATGACATATTAATGTATTTCAAGCAAGGAGAGTCACTTTTTGAAAAAATAAATTAACTAAAAAAAATGAATCAATGACCACTAACATCCATGTATAGAGAAGATCCAGCTGTCTGGAACAACAGGCCAACAGTCTGCAGCAAACATCAGCTATGGAACAAACGCTAAGCAGGAAATTTAGATTTTAGGTGCTTATTGCAACATGATCCTGTTTCACAACTAAATGTTTACTTTATAAGGAGTTGCATGGTGGGGTAGTGGTCAGCACTCTTGCTTCACAGCAATAAGGTTCTGGTTCAAGTCCTGGCTGGGACCTTTCTGCGTGGATTTTGCATCTTCTTCTGGTGCATGTGTGGGTTTGCTCCAGCTTCCTCCCGCAGTCCAAGAACATGCTTCAGTGGTTCATTGGGGACTCTAAATTGTCCCTAGATGTGAATGTGAGTGTTTGTAGTTGTCCTTCTCTGTGTGATTCTGTGATGGACTAGAGAACTGCCCAGGGTGAAGCCTGCCTTTGCCTGATGGTAGCTGGGATAGGCTCCAGGAACAAGTGAGTATAGAAAATGGATGGACTACTGATGAACTCAGTGGAATTTCCTTGACATGACCATGTCTTCATCAGCTTGAAACATACTCCAGTTGTAATTGTTGTTGTTATTTGTAAATTCATCCCAGCCTATTTTTTCTCTCATGAGCACAAGCTAGCAGAAATAACCAGATTTAAACATTAAAAAAGCATTAGCAAGTAATAAAAACTGATTTGATTGAGGGCTATGTTTTTTTTTTAAGTTTGAAAATTTTGAACTTTTACAGGAACATAAAGCAAAATCCAGAGTTAAATCAAAAGAAAGTATAAAATACTGTCATTTGTTGTTGAAAAATACAAAAACTAAAAATCAACAAATACTTGTGCATCTAATATTTTTAGACTGCCTGACAAATCCAAAGTAAAGAGGAAGATCACGACTTATCAATGCAGAAAACGTGAGTGTGAACCTGTAAAATGTCTGTAAAACACAAGCACTTTGTTTTTCAGGTGCATGCAGCTCAAATTAAGCCTTACAGCAGCAGCCTACACATGCCTTTTGACTGTAGTTCCTACAAGGGAATTTTGAAGTGGAACAACAGGTTAATGAATCCTTGAGGTCACTCACTTCCTATTGTCTGAAGACCAGCAATGCTCTCCTAACGATGCATTTTTGCATCAGTCTTTGCTGTGTCTTGTCTTCTGCATCTCCTCTTCGTGGCCTCTCAATGATCAGCTAAGCAGAGCTGCAGACCTCCTCATCCCTTGTCATGTCCATCAGACTTTTTTCCTTCTCTTCTTCCATTTTCATAAAACTTGCTGCCTGTCTTTCTGTCAGCTCCATCAACTTATTGCTCTCCACTTTTCTCTCATCCCGTTCTCCTTTCTCCCTGCCATCTCTTCGAATCATATTGTTGCAGTGCTCCTCCCGATCTTGAGGCTTCAAGGATCCAGGAGGCTCCAGCTCCTGCAGGTAGGCTGTCCTCATCACCCTTTCCGAGGACTCCAGATCTCCAGTCAGTAAACCACTAACTCCTTGTCCTTGGGCTTCCCTCTCGGCAGCTTCCCGCTCATCTGCCTCTCTCTTGCAGTAGGAGTAGCGGTGGTTCATATGTTGTGAATATGAGCCTGAGTGGGAAAAGCGCTTGCCACACTTGTCACACTGGTACGGTTTCTCCCCAGAGTGCAGACGTGAGTGCTCGATCAGATGGTGTTTGTGTTTGAAGGCCTTCTTGCATATCTGACACTGGTGTGGACGTTTACCTGCAAACACATAACAGACGGCATGACAACATCAGAATAGACTAGCTAGCTAGCTAGCACCTCGTCTTTGTGCTTCATTTGTGAAGCAGATGACTGCAAAAAAATATTTGCACCCAAATAAACGTTTTTTTGGAAAAAATAAGTTAACATTGCGTATGACAAGTCATTTTTCTTTCATTCACCATAAATCGTACTAATTAAATACAAATATTTTTTGTGTTTATTTAGGTATTGCCGGCAACATAGCTGGTGTTAAAGAGCAAAGTCAAAATGTTTTTAAAGCAGTAAAAAACAGATAAAGTGGACCAAACATCTATCAAAGCTGTATTCATTTGGCAGGTCTGTCTGGACCCCGTGTTGGGTTAAATAAAAATGAAATGTGTTTGTTGAAGTTCCATTGCCTTGCTTATTTACAACTGCAACCGTATATTGGAATCAAGCCTTGTGCTCCAACCGGCCAGGTACATGTTTGTGAGTCTGAGACGTTTCAGAATTTAACTGGAGAAGGGGCCAATAAATGCAGAGTGTCTTAAACTGCTTTCATCTGGTCAGAACTGATAGCCACAAAATATAATTCAAGTTTTTGAAAGCTGCTTGGTTTGTGTAAGGTGCAGAGTAACGCGAGGACAAGTGTAAGGCCTAAACAAGCTCCAGTCTTTTTTATTTATTTGGGTTAGGTCATGCTGAAGATGATTAGCTATGAATATCATAAATACTTTGGTGTATTAAAATCAGTACAATTAAATGTTCACCATAAATGTCCTAGAAAGACCAGGAGAGTTGAAGACAACCGATGAAAAAGAAGCTAGAGAAGGAAAAACTATCCAGGATTAAGAAGCAATATGAGAAAGCAGATATGGTGACAGGGAGGTTCTGGTGCCACACTTTACTCTAATTAGAGCAATAGCTTGAAGAGACAACAATCATAAGAAAGGTTAGTCTGATTTATCGTAGCGGCCGGACGGCTCAGTTGTCTACATGCAGGATTGGAGCATGGGAAACCAGGGTTTGTGTCCCCGGGGGCGCGATGAGCTTATTCCAGTGTGAGTCCTTAAGCAAGTCCCTTCACGCTACTGCCTAACTATAAAGCCACCTAGGGGCCCAGGGCTGGGTCTCCCTGTGCCGGTCCCCGGCCCGGATAAAATACAGGGCTGCGTCAGGAAGGGCATCTGGTGTAAAACTCTCTGCCAAACCAAATGTGTGGATCAGTAAAAAGCTGATGGGATGCACCAAAAGGAGAAAATGTCCGATGTATTATCAACATCATGACAAAGATGGCTGCTGTGGTTTCTTCTGCGTATCAACAACTATTCAATAATCACTATGATGAAAAAGTTATTCAGCCATAAAAAATCTCCAACAGAACTTAATTTGATGATCCGAATGGTAATTTATGAAAAGGCTATTCCAGTTGATCCTGTTTATCTGGAAAACCAGATGTTTCTTAAACATTTTGATGAAGTCCAAAACTAAGGTGGGGATAAGAGTGTGAGAAGGCAGTTTCCTTTTTTGCCATAATCTAATACATTTTGGTAGAAAATTTACTAGAGAACTTTTTGAAAATGAATGTCAAACGCCATTTTCTTGATCATTTTAATTAAGTTACAGAATGAGCGGTGCTGAAGATAAAAAGAAAAAGCCATTCAGAAGAACGAGCTGTGTTTTTATTTTTGAATCAACTGACTCATTTAGATTGTGAAAATGAAAATTGACTTTTATTTTTAAATATGAGTCTCGTTTGCTTCCATTCTAAAAGAACCTCCTGATATCCTGAAGTCTGTTTACACTCTTCCCTAAAGAACCTGTCAACACATTTCCATCTGCCTTCATCTCAGCCTTCTAACCTGAAGCACATCCTTCCATCTATGCTTCTGCCTCACCTACAGATCCACCTCTCCTTGCTTTGTTTTCACACTGTCATACCAGTCCTTATCTGTGTCTGTATTGTCTAATTGCACCTCCATCTTCTTTGTCCCACAAGTACAATAGAAAGATACAAGGACAACTTTGAAGATCTGATGAATGAAGAAAAAGAGAGCACAGAGGAGAAGATGGGACTTTTGTAGAGCAGAAAGTAGCAAAGACCTGTAGGAATAAAGTGTGGAAGACACTGAAGAATGCAAAGAGAGGAAAGGTAGTTGGTCCTGAAAACATACCTTTGGAGGTATGGAGGAGTTTAGGAGAGGTGGGAGAATAGTTAATGGAGAAGGAGACCAGCTCAAGAAAGATGCATGCTGTTAAAAATGCAATATTGAAAAGAAGAGGGAGATCCAAGAAACAGTAGGTGTGTTTGAGATGATCCAGCACCTCGCCTGGATCGTCGGCCAGACCAGGCGGCTGCAGGCGGGGGACATGGAAAGTTCCTGAGATGAAGGTGAACGCTGAGCTGCAGCGAGAATGAACGAGAACAGGAAGTTGTGGTTGTCTTGTCTCCCATTTAGTATGATCTAGGCTATTATGTATTTTATATTATTTTTATTTTTGTGATGAGTCTTTTTTTTGTCAATAGATGGTTCAATTGATCGTCTCACATTTGTGTTTTTATTTAAAATTATTAGCTTTGTTGGTAGACAATTTTAACATCTCTCCGGGGACAACAGATGAAAAACAGCCGCTGGGCTCATTTAATGTGCACTGTCCCAGAGAAATAAATACAATTGAAATGAAAGTGAACTTTTAAAGACAAAAATAAACACAAAACCACAGATGATTTGTGATTCCTGTGCTTCCGAGTTCCTTTTGATGAATAAATGCAAATGTCTGTCTGATGCTTCGCATAAAAAACAAAATGATTATCAGTAGAAAAAACACATGATGAAATGTTTCAATTAAACATTTTTTTAATGATAAAGTAATCTGAGTTATGTTGATTTCAAAATTAGCAATAAAAAAAACTTCACCCAAAATTGGCCCAAAAAACCTCAGTAAATGCCAAATTAGCAAAACAAAAAAATAGCACCTTGCTAAAATATTAGCTCAACTCAGAATTAGCTAAAAAAAAAAAACCTCAGTATATGCCAAATAGTTAGCATGCTGCTAAAATATTAGCTTGACATAGAATTAGCCCAAAGATATTATCTTAACTCAGAATATGCCAAATTAGCCAAAAATGTTTGCATGTTGCTAAAATTTTTAGCTTGACTTAAAATTATTAGTACAAACATGAATGTCCTTAATGTGCTGAACAGTTTGATACTAATAATGAGTAGGTTTTAAAAGTGCACAAAAAATTTGAAGAATTTTGTGAAAAAAAATCATAATAATTGTGTAAAATTTTAAAAGGGTATGAATACCAAAAGTACAAGCAGAATGTACTGAAACATGCTAAATGTTCAGATGCCAATACTGCACAGGTTTAAAAGGTACGGTGGCCCAGAAGGGTCGCAACACAACATACTACAATTAGTCACAACACGAAAAAATCAACTCACAACACAACACATTAGGTGTATCAAAACGGAAATATAGCTGCAACAGAAGTTTGACCTACAACGGAATCACTGCTTTTATTCTGAAATTTCTATCCGGACGAACAGAAAGTTATGTCTGGAGATGCTGTACTGAAACCGGTACAGTTTGGTACCTGTGCCACGTCATTAATTTTTACTGGACCGATAAACTTCAGCCTTAACGGTACTGCTTATCGTGCCGTAGTAGCGAGATGACAATAGCACAGACAATTTACACTGCTTTGTAGCGTGGCTAAACAGACAGCCCGTCTTTCCCTTTTTTCTCACGAATGGTACAAATAACAAAAGTACAAGCATTCATTCATTCATCTTCTATACCGTTTTGTCCCTTTCTGGGTCACGGGACTAATGGAACCTGACCCAGCCACTCATGGGTGAGGGAAGGGGACAGCCGTGGACTGGTTGCCAGTCTGTTGCAGGGGCCACAATCACACACACACTTGCATCCACACCTAAGTACAATTTAGAGTGACCAATGAACCTATGATGCATGAATTTGCAGTGTGGTAGGAGGAAGCCGGAGTACCCGGAGAAAGCCCATGCATGCACGGAGAGAACATGCAAACTCCACACAGAAAGGTCCCCTGTTGGTGACACTGTTTCAAGTCCCCCAGCTGGGCCTCTTGCTGTGAGGCAAGAGCGCTAACCACTGGCTGCACGACAGAATAAAAGTAAAAGGATATGAAAGAAACATCTAGTATGATATTTTCTTACGGAGCCTTGTTCTCATTTAAACGGCTTCTAACACACAAAATCAAATCTAGGCTGACGTCATCAGCACCATCATCACCATCGTCATCAGTACCCACGAGGGTGGTGTCTCAGATCGAACCGTCATACTTCCAGGTCGGATAATAAGCTTGAGAAAAGAACTCACATTTCATAAAACATTCACTCTTTAGTGTGTCGAAGGTAAAATGTTATCATATATGGATATAGTTTACTCTGAAAGGCTTATCAATAGTATGATATAGGCCCGTTTATACCTTAATAACATTAATAACATTAATCTACATTAGATTTGTAAGCTTTCCACAAAACTTGAAATTAGATAACACTGAAATGACTTTTTAAAATATTTTTTCTTCTCTGCTTTTTTCTCCAAATGTAATAGATATGAGTTGGTCATTTCTTATGGTTATGCACTGTTTGGTTTAAATTTGGGTCTTTGAAATTTGTCTGACTTCAAATAAAGCTGATAGACTGCCCAGCTTTTCTACATTTCCACATAAATAGTTTGCAGTTGCAATATTACACCTCTAACTCATTATTTTCTCCTAACCCTCTAACACAAATGAACAAAAACCCCGCTGAAAGCCTGAAAAGAAATGAACATGTCATAACCACAGTCTGCAGAGCACAGAGTAAAAAAAATCAAAGGTGGAGGAGTTGACACAAAATCCAAAAAACGGAGATGAAGTCTAGAGACAGTGAAAAGAGGGGACACAAAACCATCAAGGGCAGGTTAAGAAGAAGTGTCCAAATGTTATATATACCTGTGTGCTCATATTTGTGTCTTAGGAGGGAACTGGTCTTCTGGAATGTTTTGTCGCACAAGTCACACACGTACATACCACTTTCAGTCTTCTTAATCTTCTTCCTGGAAAGCATTGAGTTGCTGTCTGTCAGATAGTCTGCCGTTTTGTCCAGCAGCTCCCCCTGAGACAGAGACAGGCCTTCAGTGATAATCCCTCATTTGCTGACCTTATGCTCTGGACATCTCGTGTCCCCCACCCCCAACTCCAGCTTGATCCCAAGTCTGGACAGGGCTTAAAGGCCCAAACTGGGGGCGTAAATTCATTTGGGAAAACAGAAAAAAGGAAGACATATGGGGTGGGTAGATGAAGGATAAAGGGTAGGAGTGTGTGTCCAAATAACAAGTAAATAAAACAAGGGTAAACTCTGATCAACCACCAGAATGGCTGAGTTCTTCTCCGCAGAAATTGGAAAAAACCTAAATGTGCAACCACCTGGAATCTCCTGAAAATAGGATTGCTTCAGGGAGACTCCTGATCCTATTTGTCACAGATGCAAAAACACAGAAGACAGAGTGAACTACTCAACATTTCACTAAAAAAATGAAACTTCAGTGTTTAACCATCTCTGGTCTTTGGTTAACCTTGGTTTTCAAAGCTCAAACCTTTAAAATTTTGACCAATATATACACACTCACAACATCAGTCAAGTGTGACCGGAATTTAATCATTTGAATACATATATTTTTATATATATATATATATATATGTGTTCTCCGTGTTTTCCATGTTGCCCTTCTTCTGCACACCTGACCAGTTTGAGCATTAACCCGAGAGGGGAAAAATAAAACTGGGGGATGAAAATAACAAAAACATAATCATGGAGCTGGATGCGGCTGGCTCTGCCAGACCCTGGGTGGCGTTTTAAGTGTCTTGTCTTCCTCTTAGGTGTTTTCCTCCGCGGGCTGATTACCACTCCTCCCTGATGTGTTTCATCTGTGACCTTTGGTCAGTTCTCTGCCCCTTTCAGTATTTAATGAGTTTCCTCTCCTCACTTCCTTGCAGGTTTGTTTTGTTTCTCTGGATCTCCAGCTTCTCTTCTTCCTTGCCAGGTTTTTGGGTCAAGTGTTTAAGTTTTGCCTAGAGTGGTTTTTGGACTTTGCTCTTGTGATTCTTATACATTTTTTTCAGCTATTGACTTTAGTTGTTTGTGGATCTTTCGTTAATAAAGACTTTGTTTTTGGATCTGCCGGCTGTCCTGCATTTGTGTCCACGCACTGAAGCCTGACACCATGGGCTCTGTGACGGGCTGGGGACCTGTCCAGAGTGTATCCCACCTTCGCCCAACAGTAACTGATCAGTCTCTGGGAAACCCACGGCCCCAGAGGGTTAAGAAAAATAATGGAAGTTCAGAACAAAAAGCGGCCATATTGGATCTTTTTTCCTACTCTTTGATCTAGTCACTGAAAACGTCACATGCCAAAGGTGGGACCCTGATTGGTTGATGTTTCATTGGGTTGCAAAACACCCAAATCGTGCTGCATAACCTCAGATCGCATCTTTACATTGACTTCACATGAAAACTTGACATCCCTGCCATACCAACCCCCTCCAGTGTGAATGCAGCGTAAGACGGTAGTAAAGCACTACATAAGTATTCACCACTTACTGTTATATTGAAAATTAATTGACCTAGATGTTTTAATGTATTCATTTAATTTTTTTTTAATTTGCTGTTCTTTTTTAACTTGTCCTGTCCAACAGTAATTGTGGTGTCACAGCTGATCATTTTTACAACAACTTAACAGCGTGAGGCTTGGGAAACCAAGCTGCAGCTTACCCAGACGTAGCACGCGCTAGCAAAGATACGCTGTTTATTTCTGGATCTCTTGTCCTGATAGTCTTGCTTTTCCTTTGCTCCCCCTAGAGGCGGGATTGTGCGTTTTGGTCATTTCTTTAAAGAACCATAACTTGGCACAGGTATGGGCCAGAAATTTGCTTTTTTCCCCTAACATTCTAATATGTTTTTCTCTTCATGACTGGGCCAGAAAATGGCATCTGAGGGGCCGGATACGGCCCGTGGGCCGTATGTTTGACATCCCTGCAATAGGGGGTTGTGAATCTTCGGACACACGTGGTGTATATTTGCTTAATCCCTTTTGTTTTTGAGGCTAAACTTTATTTTTGTTGTATTTGTGTGAATTTCTTTTTGATCGGATGGAAAACAGAAGAGAGAGTGAGAGAGTGGCAAATGGTGGGCAAGGGTACAAGAAAAGAAAAAGGGGTTAAAGAGGTTAGAGAAACATTTAGAAACACATAACAGATGTTAGGATTACAAACCAAAAGTATGTATGTAGATGTTTATCAAAAGCGGTGGGGCATGTCCACAGGCACATTCATCTACATACTTCACACATGGTTTAGATGTTTTTAAAAATTCACTGAGATGACTGGCGAGAAACATTAAAAACTCTCAAAGTCCATGAAATTGCATTTACTGCCTCTGTCTTTTGAGTTCCCAGTGGGTAAAATTATGATTACTATTATGATGGCTGTATTTTTAAAGGCTTTGTTTCCTCAATAATGCAAAACACAGTTACGGTTTCTTTGGTTTCTTCTAGTCACAAATGAAGTTTCTTTAAACTTTTTTTTTAATTAATCTGATGGTTGCTTAATATCTAACTAAGTGGTCTTTCACCACTAGAATGTGAAAACCTCTTAAACCTAAAAGCATGCCAGCATAAATCACCTTTGACATGGAATCAACCATTAAAGGGAAAAATAAGAAGGCAACAGATATTTTTTCACTGGTAAACTTACTTCATGCTGGTACTTTTTCTGTTGTTGCATTTCAGCAAATGTTGTACCAGAAGTATAGGCGTAGGCCATGTGAGGCAACAGACTCGTGGTATTGAGGCCATGGAAGCTCATAAGGCCCATATTTGTTGACTGGGTGGAAGACCTAAAGGTAGGAGGTGTAAATGCTCCATGAGGTGATAGGGAAGTATACACAGGGGCACCATAGAACGGATCAATTCCAAAGAGAGGGCTGGTGCTGTTCTCCGGTCGGTGACCAGAATTCCCTTCGATGTCAGAGTCCAATACCTCCGTCTTTACGCTGATGAGATCAAAAAGTCCACAAGTCTGTTCTTTTTCTGCCATCTTCATGCTACATTCAGGAATCAAACCTTTAGGTCTTACTTGCTTTTCTTCAACAGAAACAAGTTTCTGTTCCACATGTCTGGGCAACGACAGATCCAGTGGTATGTCCCCAAGAGTCTCCTCAGAAGTGAGGCTGTTTGGAATGTAAGACCCACTCTGCGAGTTTTTGGAGAAAATGGGGTGAGATGGAAAGTTGGACAAGTTGAGTGGCGATAAGGTGTTGCTTTTTAAGTTGTCTGAGGGGTCTTGTGGCTTCCCTCCTGCTCCTCGCCTATTAGCACCAAAGTGGTTAGTTTTTTCAAGTTTGTGGGAGCCGTTGCCATTGGTTAATCCACAGTGTATATCTACAGTAAGAAGTGATAATGGAGAATGGCTCAAGTTATGATCATGAGTACTATGATTAGGAAGCAATGACTTTTTTCTTACACTTCCCATTTGGTGGTTTTGAGTCTTATAATTTGCAAACCACTCCTTGACAAACTCTTGAGAACCAGCAACAGCATGTGACAGTTTCCCCACTTCCTCAAAATTAGGCTCTGTATTCACAGCAAAACAAGCCTTGAGCACTGAATAGTGGTCCTTTAATGGATAAGTGGGGCTTGTCGCCCCATCACTACTGGACAGTTCATCGACTAGTGCCCCTTGGCAGCCAGACAGACAGTTTTCCGCTGGTTCTAGGACTCCTCTGATTTCTTCATTCATTTTGCACAAATATCGCTCATGTTGATGCAGTGCAATGGGACCAGAGAATGTATCTTTGCAGTACTGGCAGCAGAATGGAAGTAACAGTGTCTGTTCATCAAGTGACTTTTCCTCACTGCAAAGAAAAACTGAGTGATTTGATTTCCCCTTCTTGTCACACACTTGTTTCTTTTCCTTGCTGATCAGACTCTTGGCCTCTCTGACTTTCTTTAGTGTGTAGTCAGTGATATTTTTGGTGGGACTGCTGTGAGTCATTGCCTGCAAGCAAGCCTGGGTTTGGATCTGTGCCTCCAGCTCTTTCATATATGCCTTCACCTGAGACATCTTCTCTGGGTTCTGCCTGCACACGTTGTTGTCAATAATATGAAGAAGCTTGTGAACCTCACTTAGACTGCTCCCGGGGGGAGGCGTGCAGCTTAGAGGAGGTAGATCTACCTCCATGCTTCCCAAACGGGGAAGAGAGCTCTGAGGGGAGCTGTTGATCCCCAGAGGGCTAAAGCCATGACCATTTAGATATACCCTTGTACCCTCAAAAGCATGTTGTGAGGCCATTAGCAGGTGACAATCATTTAAGTAATGTTTTTCACCTCTAACATGGGGTTGACCCTGCTGAATTTGGGAAAAAATAGGATGCCCATTTTCCAGTTTGGGATAGAGACGAGGAATTGTAGGACTTCCAGGAGACAAAGTTGTTGACCTTGGGAAGGAACAGGATTTGCCCAAATTTCCAATATGTCCTTGTCCATTGAGAGTTAGCAGGCCAATGCATTTTTTGCTACTGATGTGGGAACTGTAAGATCCAGAGTGAGAGAAGCGCTTTTTACAGTTTGAGCATTCATATGGTTTTTCACCTGAAATACAAAACAAACCAAAAATTAACTTCATGTAAAAACACAGATTTTTTTTGTCCTCTATAGTCAACACTTTGCTTCTCACAATCAGGCTGTCAATTTTGACTGTATTATACACTCACTGGCCACTTTATTAGGTACGCCTGTCCAACTGCTTGTTAAAACAAATATCTTATAAGCCAATCACATGGCAGCAACTCTATGCATTTAAGCATGTAGACATGGTCCAGACAATCTGCTGCAGTTCAAACCGAGCATCAGGATGGACTACAAAGATGATGGAAGTGTCTTTGAATGTGCCGTGGTTGTTGGTGTCAGACGGGCTGGTCTGAGTATTTCTGAAACTGCTGATCTACTGGGATTTTCACCCACAACCATCTCTAGCAAAAAAGAGAAAATAATAAAACAGTGAGCAGCAGTTCTGTTAGCAGAAATGTCTTGTTGATGTCAGAGGAGAATGACCAGACTGGTTCCAGCTTATAGAAAGGCAACGGTAACTCAATCACCACTGGTTACAACCGAGGTCTGCAGAAGAACATCTCTGAACACACAACAACATGAAAACACAGATCCATCCTGCCTTGTATCAACAGTTCAGGCTGCTGCTGGTGATGTTATGGGCACATTTTTGGCCCCTAATTTAGCCACGAGGGGACTCAAGCCAGGGTCTCATTGTACTGATCCCAAGCCTAGATAAATACAGAGGGTTGTGTCAGGAAGGGCATCCAGCATAAAATCTTTGCCAAAACAAACATGCAAATCAGACTTGTGATATCCATACTGGAACGGTCGAGGCCCAGGTTAACTAAGGCCACCATTAGTGCCTTTCACCAACAAGGTGCCAGTGGAAACTGGACTATTGTTGGTCAAAGAAGGAGAGGAGGAAGGCGTATTTGTAGGAAAAGAGAAGAAAGGAAAGTCATGAAAGAGTTTCAGAGTGATGAGTCTGAAAATAGAAATGGATGGTGTGATGTTTTTTTTAACTTGTCATGTCCAACAGCTAAGCAAACAGATCAGAACTAAAGGGGTCTTTTGTTGGACAAATTTTACTGTTACAATAGGGCGTTATTAATCTTCTGACACAACACACAAGGTATATATTTGTATAAATCCTTTTTGTATTTGAGGCTAAACTTTATTTTTATTGATTTTTTTTTGTAAATGATTGTCTTTTTTGGGGGGGACCGGATGGAAAAAAAGAAAAGAGAAGGAGAATAGATGGGGAGAAAAATGGAGATTATGGAAATTTGAAGATAATTACAGAAGTGTGTGTGGGGGTGGGGGTGTGGGGGTGGGGGGGTGGGGGGGGG
>BSAI01000005.1:1204385-1248425 GCA_036245035.1 Adrianichthys oophorus
GAAGACGACACACTGGTAGAAGCTGAAAAAAAGAAAAATGTTGCATGGATAACTACAGATAATATGATCATGGAGACGGGTAGGAGTGTGCTTGGTGTGTCAACAGTAAAGTTTATGATGAGATTTGGTGGTGGAATGAGGAGGTGCAGGAGTGTATACAGAGTAAGAGGCTAGATAAGAAGAAGTGGGACACTGAGAGGACTGAGGAGAGTAGACAGGAGTACAGGGAGATGCAGCGTAAGGTGAAAGTAGAGGTGTCAAAGGAAAAACAATTATGACTTGTATGCTAGGTTGAGTAGTAAAGACAGAGAGATTGACCTATACAGATTATCAAGACAGGGAGACCGAGATGGGAAGGACATGCAGCAGGTTTATGGATGCAGTGAATGAAGACATGAAGGTAGCTGGTGTTAGAGTAGAGGATGTGGAAGACAAGGGTAGATGGAGGAAGCTGATTCACCGTGGTGAAAAGCTGAAAGAACGAGTAGGAGGAGGAGGAGGAGGAGAAAAGAAGAAGATTTGATTGATTTGATTTTAAGATGCCCTTTATTGGACCATCCACATACTTACAAATTAAATCACCTCAGGTACAACAATACTGAAGTGGTAGAAAAAGATAACACAACAGTCGTCAAATATGTATGGTGTGAGCATGAGGGGTTAAAAAGAGAAAATCACTTTCCCATTAATATTAACATGGCACAAGATTTCCTCTACAGCCCATGTTTGTGAAAACTCCCCTAGCCTGTCGGTCACTTTAAATTATGCAAACTCCACTCGTAGCTGTGATCTTAAAAGTGCAAAAACATCATCAACACACCGCACAGAGATTGCATGATTTCGTCTAGTGCGCCAGATTGTAACTTTGGCTCCAGCAAACAGAAAGTTTAGTAGTTGATTTTTGTGCTTTTTTGCATTTGAAAACACATACCTCTCCCAATCCAAGACACGAAGTAGTTAAAATATTAAGGAGAAAATCAATCAACAGCACTGCACAAACAAGTGCATCAGAGTTTCAGTCAGATTACAGAAGTCACAGTGTTCTGATTGTGTTGGATCAAAATGCACCTTGTAAAGAAGAAGCGAAGACGGCACCATGTCATAAAGCTGGAATCATCTCAGACTGGTTTCTTGATCATAACAATGAGTTCACTGGACTCTAATGACCTCCACGGTCACCAGATCTCAACCCAAGAGATCACCTTTAAGATGTGGTGGAACGGGAGATCGGCTTCATGGATGTGCAGCCGACAAATCTGCAGCAACTGTGTGATGTTATCATGTCAACGTGGACCAAAGTCTCTGAGGAATGTTTCCAGAACCTTGTTGAATCTCTGCCACCAAGGATTAAGACGGTTCTGAAGACAAAAGGGTTCCAACCCAGTTCTAGCAAGATGGATCGAATAAAGTGGCCGGTGAGTGTATGTCTCTAACTAGTTCTACAGAACAAAGTATCTTAGCAGTGGCAATGAGAATGTCTTAAAACTGCTTATGCTTAAACACCTGTTGTCTCAAATAGATCAATCTTAATGACTTTGCTGTATTTGTTAGACTGCAAATGTGCTTAAGGAATGCATGCTTGAGATAAATTATGCAAAGTTTGCAAGTTGTGAGTCATTTTACAAACATATTGGCAGAATTCAATTCATATAAAGATAATGCATTATTATAACTGTATACATTTTAAAATTACAAACGTAAAACTAAAGGTTGTATTCATTTTTTTTATGTAAAGTTGTGCACAAAATATAAATTTGTGCACAACTTTGTCTTTTTGACAGCTATCTTACCTCATACCTATGTGTCCCTCCCTTAAAGGTTCCTTCTAACTTTGAGTGTGTGCCAGTTAGAATACTAATTTTAGAAAAATTAGGTGATGGAAACATGTTCAGAGAATTACTGGAAGGAAAGTTTCTAAAATCTTCCCCATCACAGTGAAGGTATCGGTCGCACACTACACCACTGACCGCTGTGAATGCGAAAATGCTCCTTCAGGTGGTGCTTGTACTTGAAAGCTTTTCCACACTCGCTGCATTTGAACTTGCGGTTTTCAGCGTCTTCACTGGGCAGTGGTGGCTGTGAAGAAACAAACAGATTGAAAAATGAAAGCCCAGTAGTGGTGCAGAAAAGGCAGAAAGCCAATGTGCAGATGTGACATGGAAGATGGGAAGGTTACAGGTTTGGTTTCTTCTCTGCCTGACAATCTTTCAAAGGATCCTTCCACAAGTCAATAAACCCCTACATTGCTAATGTCTGGCATGGTAGCTCTGTCACCATTAATGTGTGTGTCCATGGGACTTTTCACTGCCAAAAGCGGTGGGCTTTTATGAAGCTTTGAAAGTGCTACATATGCCATAAGCATCCTTCTGGAGCTCTGCATGTTTGCTACGCAAGAAACAGTGTGAGCTGGTACTGTTCAGAGTCAGCACTGCATTTACAATGCTTCAATGTTGCACAAAACTATTTATGTTAATATATAGTCCAGTCTATCTAAAGTTGGCATTCTTAAGTAATTTCAGGAGTTCCATGTCTTACGTCAAGGGGACTCAAAATGGTCCATGAATTTCCTTCAACAGCTTACATGCCATGGCTAATTCTTTTCTAAGGTATAACTGAATGAAATTAACTCATAATTTAAAATGATAGAATCCATAAACTTAATTTTACATTAACCCTTTAACATCAGTGCTTCAACAAGCAGAACTCTTAGACAACCGTTTATGCAATTAACATAATTCCAGCGGATTCTGTTGCAGCAAAAGCAGCTTTACATTGTTATGCATAACTTTAAGTTAGTAATATGTTGTGCATAAGAGCACAAAACCGACATGAAAAAACAGTTTTGTCCATGTCAGAATCAGCTGATTCACATTGGTCCCGTAAGCCGGGGGTCTGCAACCTGTGGCTCCAGAGACACATGACGTTTTTACCTTTTCATTGTGGCTCTCGGGTCAAAGACAAATCAAGCCGATCAAAAGCACTGTGCTTCAACCAGTTTTCAGACCAAAAAGGAAAAAGTTACTTTAAGACTGAAGACCAGTCAAGAACACAGCTGGCAGGAAATATTTGCGTATGCAAACTTTTTTTGTTAGTGCAAAAATATTTTTTGAAAGCAAAAAAAAAGATTTTTGAAAGCAAATATTAAATGTTTTCATTTGCAAATCATTAAGTGTACTGCTGCATCTCAGTCTTCAAAATGATCAAACTAACCAAACAGGGTAAAAGGATATTCTAAAATCGCTAGTGTCTTTTCAACTGTCTTGCTGTTTGTGACAAACTGTGGAATAAAGTACTTCCATTCATGTATATGTTTTATGATATTAATAAGAAGTTTGTGATCAATATTTTTGTATTGCTCAGAAAAGTGTTCCTACTGTTTTTTATGCTACTGCTCTCAATTGGAGCACTCTGGACCTCGGGTATTTTTTTAAGCATGAATTGTTTTAGATTGAAACCAAATCCCCCTTGGTCTTCTAAAAGTGCAGATGGAAGTCTGTTATAATGAAAAACTTCAGAAAGCATTTTTTTAATTGTATTTTGATCTATTATTGAGCCACAATGTCACAAATTTAAATGAAAATGCCTTTTTCACAGCAAGTATTAGGTCACAACATTGAAAATCAATTAATTCGATTAATGAATTACAAGCCACAATTAATTGATTGCACAACAAAATGAATTGAATGACAGCACTAGCCATAACATGACTGAGAATGAATGGACAGTGATCTGCTGCAATGATTCATGGCAGAGTAAGTACAAATACATATTGACCAAAGTTCAAACATTTCCAGTGGTTTCAGGGCAACAGGAAAATGAGCTGACCTGTCCTCTTCCAAGCTTGTGCGTTGTCATATGACGGTCCAACAGACAGCTGGAGTCAAAGATGTCTGCGCAAAGCTGGCAAGCAAAGCTCTCCTCATTCTTCTTATGCCGGTACTTGATGTGCTCTTTGAGAGACGTCAGTCTTTTGTAGCCTCGCTCACAATATGGACATGTGAGAAGTTGAGCAAAGTCATCTGTGGGATCAGGGAGCAATCCAAAGGAAGACTTCAGAAGTTAGGTATGCGAGCTGCTTCATCACAAGTCCTCACTTCAAACCTCAAGAATCAAGTTCCTTCTTTTTGTCTCAGAGCTCAATCATTATCCTGACGCTCAGTTTATCAGAATGTTAGTTATATCATCAAACCTAAAGGGAACAATGCTGTTTAAGTAACATTCCCACATATAAAATGCACATATTTTCTAAAATACATTTGACTATGTTAATGTGTCCGTGTGTTGTATACTGATCTTCTTGCATCATTGCAACACACATTGTGTTGTGACACACTGGAACCCACATTCAGCTTCGTTTTTAGAAATACTCCGTCTTTAATAAATGTGTAATTCTCCTCTGCATCCTCCTCACTCACTCCAACCACCCTCACTACATCCATGAACCTCCTCTTTGGTCTTCCTGTTCTTTCCTGGTCACTCCAACCTCGGCATCCTTTTGCTAACATTATCCTTGTTCCTCCTCTTAACGTGTCCAAACACATCTACTGTGATCTGCTCCTCTGATGGATTCATTTCTGATCCATCCTGGTCACGCATTCCTGTCCATCACCACAGCAAACAAGAAGGAACTTAAAGCTGATCCTTGGTTCCAATCTCCACCTTCAACCCCTCTGTCAGCCATACTGAACATCTCACCACTGTCTTCCAGCTCTTATCCATGTCCTGAACATCTCCAACATTCTTCTCTGTCACTCTAGACTTCCACATCCAAACCACAGCTCCTCTGTCTGGATTCTGTCATACACCTTCTGTAGATCTACAAAGACACAAATCAGCTTCTTCTGACCTTCTCTGTTCTTCTGCAGAAACGTCTTCATAGCAAACATCTGTGGTTCTCTTTGTCTGCATGAAACAATCCTGTTGTTTACAAATGTTCCTCTGACCTCATCAGTCTGTCTTCCTCTACTCTTTCTAATCTGCTTATCTTTAATGTTATCGTTCCAGGTATAAAAAATGTACGGATATCTGCTCTTATACTCTTCATATTCCTCACCACCAGAGTCATCCTCACAACACCATCCTGTGCGGTCAGGTTACATTCACCTCGGCCACAACAAAAAGGTCATCTACCTTTATTCATTGTGTCATTACACTATTCAAAAAAAAGAAGTATTACCAACATGGGTCTCCTGTTCAGCACCATATCTGAAAAAAATCTATCTTCCTTTCTTTTCAAAGTATTTCTGCAGTTGTCCTGTTGTGTCCAAGCTTTTCTGTCTAGATCCTATTTTTTCTGTGTTTTTCTGTCATGGTTCTGTCCTTTTCTGCTCACCATGCTTGTTCTCTTTTTGACTTGTGGCCTCAGCTGTTCTCAGTCTTTTTGCCTCCTCTGGAGCTTCTGGATAAATAATGACAGTGTCACTGCGCTGAAGGTACTCAACAATGGCTGCAGAATCATCATCGCTGTCTCCAAGTTCCTCCTTAAGGAAGTAATCATAGGCCTTGGAACCTCGATCCAGTTGCTCTGCTGAGTGAGTGAAAAGAAGAGTAATTGAAAGTTACTATCAAATCACTTATAGTTTTGTATTTCACGCTATTCACGCTGGAGGACAAAACAGCAGTTATCAATGTGGTTCCCTGCTGTATTTTTGTTTCAGAGCAGCAACAAGAGAGTTTTTTTGAACAGAAGTTGTTCAGGACATTTCGGAGTACTGATTAACAACCTCTTTCCTTCTGAGTTGTTTGCATGTGGACACAATGCATGGGGAACGGAACCTTGGACTGCTGGGAGGGGCATTCCAAGAGATATTCATTTATATGGTAAAAAAAAAAAAGAAATATATATATATATATATATATATATATATATATATATATATAGTAAGTTTTGCTTTGCAGAACAGGAAAACATACTTCTAAATTTGTTTACATAACTTTTACAGTTTGATGATAAAGACCTATTTCTGTGGCAATTAATGGACCAAGTTTGGTTTGGTGAGCTAAGTACCAAACTGTTAACCACCAAATGTGTTATTTGTGAGAATTGTAAGAACAGCCTTTGTAATGCACAACAATGATTTCAAAGTTAATTTGTGAAATCTTATTTGTGTAAGAACAAAGGCATAATTAGAATGACCAAACGAATGATGCTTGCTGTAAATCCAAGCAGATCCCAACACATTCATTGGTCGGCAGAAAATATGGGAATGATTCTACACACAAGTTCTGGGTGAAAAAACATTCTGAAAAACAGGAAAAAACTCAAAACCTAATGTTTGAATACTCACTGAGGTGGCTGCTGTCTTCATTTTGCACTCGGTAAGAGAGCAGGGCATTGGCCTCTGTAGGTAACACCTCTAGAGCCAGCAAACCTACTGGGCTTCCTGCCTCCTCATCCTCGCTACCTCCTCCTCCTGCTGTCCTGCTTGAAAAGCTGCTGTCATCACTCAGTGGTGCTATGTTGTCTTCACTTGACCCAGAGTTTGTCTCCACCACAGGATCATAACTAAGAACTAAAGGACAGAAATACAGGAGAAAAAGCTGCATTTAGAAGGGGCTGAACTGATAGTAGCCATTCATGACTGCTCCTCCGCCTGCAGCTTTTTAATTAGAAGAATACACCTCATCCAGGTAATCAGTAAGCAGTTAGTGCAGTAAGAATATCTGAAATACAAATTGGCAAGGGGGTATTGAGGACAGGAGTTTGAAAATCCCACACTTTGGAACACAGTAAGATTCCCAGAGAGGAAGTAGCTTTCTCACCCAATTTTGGTGGGTGGTGGAGGATACTTACTGAGATCCTTTTCCATGGGGAATGACCGATGTAGACTCTGGGTAGGAGGATCTGGAGTTCACACCCAGCGCTTGTTTTTTTTCCCCAAGTTTATTGAAGTGTAAAGATGCATTCACACCAAATGCGATAAACTAATGTTATTGATCACTACATGAAGCTTTGTCTGGATTTCATTTAAAATGCATGATAGACACGGATGCTGTTTAGAAATGTGTTTTAACTTAATCAAAGAGCTCTACAAAAACATCAGGGATCACGTCTCCATGTAGATCACAGCCATCAACAAGAAATTAACAGAGATATCAACCTTCTACCCACAAAAAACAGTCAAATTCAGTCATCAAATAGCAAACACACGGTTTGTCCTGCGCTTGTAAAACTACCTCTTCAAATATAACCAGGTTCAAATCTCATTATTGCTGTGTTTTTCTTTTTAAAGACATAGTGGCATTTTATTAAGCATAAAGAATACATATTTTTTTTACAAATACATTTCTATGAACATCTTTTTAAAAAACCACAAGAACATTTAAACCAAAGGTTTCATAGACTACATTTATTTGTGTTAGCTTTGTACCAGGTGCTGGTCTTTGTGGTATGGAGCCAGCAGAACAACTTCTCTGGACTTTGCTAGACTTTTGCTGGGACCCCCGGCTGTGCAGCCTCTCAACATAAAAGGTGCAGATGAGGAGGTTGTCACCTGGTGTAAATATACTGGACTCCTACTGGACAACAAGCCGAGCTGGTCTGTCAACATGGGCACAATGTCAAAAAAAAAAAAAAAAAAAAAAGGATGTACTTTTTGAGGAGATTTGGTTCTTTTATTGTCTGTCCCCAAATACTTTATATATATATGTGTGTGTATTATGTATAAACATATTTTATAATATTATATTTATTTATTTATGATATTACAATATTTGTTATTGTTGTTATTGTTGTTGTTGTCTCCAGTGTCCTCTTTTCATGCAGCTGTATGCTGTGGGGTTGCACAGACAAGAGAGACACAAGGAGACAAACCATCGGCTAAGGAGAGCCAGCTCTGTTGTGGGACTAAGTCTGGATTCCGTCTTTGCTAAGGTGTCAGAAAAAAGGAGGCTTATGAAAACAAGAAAACACTGACCTACTGCAGACTGGAGGAGGGTTCGGATTGAATCCAATTATATATATTCATTGGTTAATCTCACAGTATCTTTGCATGCTAAAAAGTAAAAGGATATAGGGAGCGACATCCACTATAAAACAAGGAGGAGGAAGTGTGATGGTGTGGGATTCATGGTTGATGACTCGTACAGAGTGACAGTCTTTCTGAACAACTATGGCTACCACAGCATTCTGCAGCAGCATGCAACTCCCTCAGCCGTCTGCCTTGTTAGTCAGGGGTTCATCCAACAGCAACATAACCACCCAAAACATAAATCCAAGCCCTACCAGAACCACTGGAGGACCAAAGGATGGTAGACTTGAAAACAAAAGGAATGGGCAGCGCAGTCTTTGGAGTTGAACCACATCAGGCTGCTTTGGAATGAACTAGACAGAAGAGTCAAATTAAAGCAATCTTCAATTGTCAAACATTCACGGAGAATCTCAGCAGGAAAGGGAACTTGGAGTTAACTTTATTCAGCATAACAAATGTTGTTTTAGATAAAAAGTGATGACTGTACTCACTTGTTATATCTTCAAAAGTAAAAGTGTTCCCAGTGGTCATTGTTTCTGCAGAGCAGCAGGAGTTCGTTAGAAATTTGCCTCTGGGTTGTGGGTGGGACAGTTAGTGCAGAAGTAGCTAACATTAGCACAGCAAAAAAAATAAAAAAATGACGGCGAGCAATACCTGAATTATCTAGCCACACAGTTTGGAGCAAGATTCCAGCTCAGACAAGGAAAAAGAATGCATTTGGATCTATTTGTCTGCAAGTAGAGGATTTAGAAATGGAGCAGAGCAGGGAGACGTTGGCCCACCCATAGCAGTTGCTGCTTCACTAATGTGATGGTGACACCTGTGGGCTGTGGCTCTGGCATTAATGCCTTTTACATAAGAAGGGGCGGAGCTGCCCAGCAGTGCCAGATTCTTGTGGGTGGCCAGGACGGCTGCTGGGCCCACACTGTTTGTGTGGCAGCTGTGAACCAATTTGGTGAATTTGATTTTAGTAAACATGTCTGTTTTTTTGAGGTCCTTTAACTATTTTTTAAATGATGTATTTTCTAACAGGGCTGTGGCATTGTGAGGAAAGCCTACCACGTGAATGACTGGGTGTGGGTACTCACCACCACAGGTATGAGGTATTTTATTGTTTGATATTTTAAAGACTTAGGTATTTTAACAAAAGATTTTTTTTTTTGTTCCCAGTTGTCATGTACTGCTACTTCTGACCTCTTTTTTTGTACTGTTTTCATTGCTCCAGTTAGTCTGCTTCAGCAGTGTACAGCAGACTAACTGTTTTTTAAACTTGATGTCAATTTTTTTTTTTTGGTCACTTCCGGGTCTGTATAATTTCTACCGCCCACATTTCTCTGTTATATCTGATTGGGGTCAGCCTGAGTATGTGAGGGAGTCTTGCAGTGTTTCATCATTTTATTTCCTCTGCTTTTATCCGTGTGCAGTGTTTACAGTGGCTGTAGCTGCCTTTCTGGTGTGGGAAGGTTTACTTGGCTCTGTAGCAGCAAAGTGGGAAAAGACCGGAATATAAAAGACCGGAATACCTGTTTGGGTTAAATAAATATGATCAGTTTACCTGAATGTGTCTGTCTCTAACATAATCCATGGTTCCACTTGCAACACAAACCTGAGCTTTTTCAAATCACAACTTTTCATCTGCTCCTGATCCCACGTGATTTGAATAAAGAAATACTCAGAAATGCAGTTTTAATGTGAAATTCTTTTCTATATGTCCTCCGTGAGAAAAACGCTACCAGAGCATGTTAAACACACAGCAGACAAACTGCACAGTGAACATAGTTTGTTTTGTAACTGTGGCAATGCTGCCAAACTAATGGCCAAACATGAAACAAAAGTACAATGTAAACACACTGACGTTACATTTTTTTTTCTGAACTGTTGGATTAACGTTAAGATGTGAATTACTGCAGTTAAATAAGCCACCTTTTAACAATCTTTTTGTGGTTGAAATTTTGATGGGAATGGAACTATTCAACTCCAGTGCTAGCTCTTATCTGCCATTTGTGATCTACTGTACATCTTAAAGTCTCTCTTTAAAAATATAGCTTTAAGGGTTGGGTAGTGCACAATGACACCTCAAGACCTGCATACAGCAATCTTCAGGCAAGAGTCAGTTGAAGCCTCACATAAGCACGGTGCACACTGATTAGGCAAAGTTGGAAGAACACACTGCTGCTGCGTTTTGATAAGAGATGTCAGAAGGCTGTATGAGTCTGTTTGGAGGTCTGAGGTGCAAACAAGTCCTTTCTCGTCTTGTGATCTGGGCTGGATCTGGATGACAACAGAAGGCCCTTTTCTGTGAAAAGCTTTGAAACTTAGAATTTTGTCCCAGTTCACATTTTAACATGCTGATACAGTGCTGTTTAAAATACTATAATAAATAGGTAATACTTGAAAATGAACGATGCTCTACGACTCTTGATAGCAAAGTACAGTACCAATAGTAGGGTCAATGTCACAGTGGAATGCTTGTAGTGCTCAGCAGTTAGCAGCATCTTAAATTAAATTATTACCAAATGATTGCAAAAGGCGAGCTAAAGAAGGCCCAGCAATTACTGAAACTGTCCAGCAAAAGGCTCGTTACAGGAGCTTAATGTAGGAGTTATGGAGCTAACTGAAGAAAACAAGAGACTTTGAGCCCAGAATGAAAAACGAGACAAAAGAATTGATTAGAATCGAGAAACGAGTGGACAACATGTAACAACACTCCAAAGTGAACATCGTGGTTCTTACTGGACTAGAAATCAAACGTTGGGCTAACGTTAGTGCAGCTAATGCTAACAATGCTCCCAATCCTGTTGAGCTGGACAGCAACTCTGTGGAGCCTTTTCTCAAGCCTAAAGGAATTTCCCTGGATGTAAATAATACAGAGACCTGCCGCCCTTCCACAGGAGACAGGAGTCAGATAAAGCAGCGATCATCATAAGAACTTCAAAACACAACCTAGATTTATTGAAGTAAAAAAGGAAAACAAAGCGAACTGATGTTTACATCAATGAGCATCTGACCAAAAGGAATGCAGGAATGGTGAGAAAAGCCAGAATATTTCAGAACACCTGGGGCAGAAACTGTCACATGTTCATCACTGTAAACAGCCCATCCGAGCTGGCCAATGTTATGGTAATCAACACCATGGAGACAGAAGTTTGAGCAGAAGAACTATAGCAATAAATACTTCAATGATAAAAAAGATAAGTTCAAGAAAATGGTTAAAGACAGCTGTGATCTTCACTATCTCCAAAAGTCAACTGTTACCAGGATTTGCAACAGAGAGTTCTGAACTTTAGAGAAATTGACCTGAACTCAGTCAGTTCCACTGGTAACAGCTTTCAGGAGGACACAGACCCTGATGAACATGGACAGAAAATATTACAGCAGAAAGAACTTCAAGAAGTCTGTTAACCCAGATGGAAGACATGAACAGAAAGAGCAACAGCTAGCTGTCATAGACTACCTATAGAATATGGACCATTCATTTCACATCAAAACCATATCTGTAACATGGTTCACCTGTGACAAGGACATGGATTTAGACATAAAAGTGAACTCTGGAATAATACTGTAATCTTTTCTCAAGATAATAAGTATTTAATTTTAAAACATGATCTGTGCTATGTATTAATAATTCCTGGAATAATGTAGGCTATAGTCTTATGTTAATAAGCATTTAAGCCACATTTAAATTCCTTTTGTGGGAGAGGTTTGCCTCTCAAGTCAACTATAATGACACTGACTTACTGCATTCACTCCAAACGTGATTTGTGCATCAAGTTTGCATCCACCATGTTTGTTTGGATATGTCATTTTCACTGCTGGACACTTGTCCAAAAGTGTGTTCATCAATCTGACACTCCCACCTCGTCTGGGAGGAGATACCGTCCAAAGTTCTTCTCCTGCAGACCTCATCACTACATCATCAAAGCATGAATTTGTTGTCTTCTTTTGTCTTGATTTCCTGAAATAAACCAATTCTAATAATGAGGTATAGGATAAAAGTGTTGTCGGACAGTGCTGTTTAGCTCAGTACACAAGTGATTTGCTGATGACCAAAAGAAAGAAACATGCAAAATCACGGAGGTGAGTTTGAAGATCATCATCTCACAGAGATCGTCTTTAAGTCTGTCCAGTAGTCACAATGCTGAGCTGTGTGCATGCTGAAGCCCACCAGACTGTCTGAGGCCTTGGACCTGATGTTCCTGACAAACGGCCACTAGTTGTCAGGTATTGCCTCATTTCACACTGACTGGTCCTCAGAGGTATTTTTGATCTGTTCCTGGAACAGTTTGGAGAAGTGAAAGTGCTGATAGTTACTTTAATGATGACTCACATGATCTCCTTCCACCACAACCTGCATCTGGCAGCCAACAGAAAAAGAGGAAAAGTCCTGCAATCAGCATTTTAACAGCTCACAAATAGTAACCTGATGTCTGATTGTGACAGTAAACTCTAGAAGCAACAACTCACTGGAGGGACCAGCAAAGGGGTCACTGTAAACTGTCCCTCACACAGACTCTGGCAGAATGTGTTGTCTAAGTTTTAGCTGGCACCTATTAATGGACGTTAAGTTAAAGATCAGAGAAAAGTTTGTTCTTTGCTCGTTTTGCATGTTGCTGAGTAGGTTGAGCTGTCCTGAATCACTTCCTCAACTTTCAGTGTACTTTTAACTGCTTTAAGGAGGGTATGTGCAGTTCATGAAACATTCCCTTGTCTTTTCTATTGTAGCTTTTTGTTGTTGTATAGCTCTTTTAGAAGCAGCATTAATAAATAAGGAGTAAGACAATCCCTCGACAACAACATCAAAAAGGACAGCATGGGTTATTGTGGACTGATGAAGTCCTGCTAAGGAAAAAGAACACATTTGAAAATTACATTCAGTCTATACAGAAACTTACCTCCAGAAAAGGAAAGGAACAACAACTGAGAAGCAAGAAGTTTGAAATAAACACCATAGCCTTACATCCCACAATTACAGCTAAACAGATTCCTGTTGAAGCCTGTTCTGTGGGCTTTGAAGGAGCCCTTAGGATTTTAGTATCTAAGCAGCACCACTAAGCAGAATCTTTCCAATTATTCACCGAGCCTCAGAAAATATATTTTACTTTTAGGCCCACAAAAAAGATCAGGACCGGACATCCTCGTTTTAGTCTGAAGGCCCTTTCATCATGCGTTCCTTATCTGAGGTGTGTTTTCATGCTCTCTGGGTTAGGGTTACTCTATGACACAGGTTGTTGTAGTCTTGATTCAGTCTCTAAAGCGCCTTAAGAGGTAGTGTCAGAGGTTAAGCACAGGAGAACTGAGCACTGTGAAATCATAGCATCGCAGTGTTTATTAGAAACACGACAAAAATGATCTATGTGAGTGATGATGCAGAGACAGACAACGCTGCGATGCATATCACAGTGTGTGTACAACTGAAAGTTTGCTATTTGAAACGGAAACATGGTTTGAGCAATAAATCTGCTTCATTTGCCATTGACATCGATTTACTAGGTAACACATCAATGCGTTTTAAAAGGATTAACTAATCATTGAATGAGAGTCCCATGTCCTTCTATGCGAATGTAAGGAGTGATCAGAGGCACCAAACAATAAAGTTTTCCTGTGCTTTAGCGCACACACACACATGCATCAGCCAAATCCAGTCTGAGCGTTTATCTCCACACTCAAATCTCTACTCTCGAGTACCTGTAGTCTTTCTAATCTCTGTCTGTTGGTAAGAATGCAAATCATGAAACAGTTAAATTATCACAGAGCAGGAAGGACAGATGTCTGCATTTTGAAGCAGAAATGTAATACAAATAAAGCAGCCTTCTGTCCTGAGAGGAACACCCCCATTCTGGAATGGCATACTGGATCTGCATCCTCCCTGAAGGGTTACAACCTGACAAGAAAGGTTGGGTATTTGCCTTAGTAGCATGCACTTGCACGAGGGGTTGACCCGTATGGGGGCTGCAAGTTTTTGGGTTGCCCGGGTCCATGGAGGGTCATGGACAGGAGAGTCATTAGAAGTCATTGGTAAGGTGGCACTGGCTCCTTACCGATGGCACGCAACTGCTGCACGCACGGGATGTGCACGTGATATATAAGTGCTCATGGGTCGCCCACTGGATCGACACACAAACTACACTTTGTCTATTTTTTCAAATTTCTAACAGTGAGGCTGAACACAAGGAGCATGTAAGTATCACATGAACAACACTAGCTGGCTCCTGGTGCAGCCCACAGGATTTTGGGGTTGGAAAAAGACTCTGTTTTTCCGTTCAGCATGCCTGCGTCTCACATACTTCACCCTTACTTCACTCGCAGCACGCCTGTAGATAAACATTTGCAAAAAAATGTTCTTTCCACAGGTTCACTGAGTGGTGGTCTACGAGCTTGACATTTGGTATCACCTGTCCAGGTGTTTGCCTGCAGACAGCCTGTGTGCACTCATAAGGGCAGTCGTAAGGGACTAATGCAAAAACTGTTGCTGTTTAGGAGGACAAATGAAAGCTGGTATGAGCACCAGCAAAACTATCAAAGGCATTGTGACCCTCAACGGCATTTTTGATCAGAAAACAATCACATCAGACGTGCAGCATGTGAGGAGAAAAAGAGAGAAGTGTGGTGAGAAGGGGGACACCATCGCATCACCAAGAGTCAGCATACTACTGCTAGAGGAACTCAGTATCAGGGACGGCAAACAAAAGAGGAACCTGGTGGCAACAGTTTGGTCCGTGCTGTGTCTTACCTGCTGTCGCAAAACCAGGAAGACATGCTACACCACAAATCCACAAGAAGAGGAAGATAGATTAGTTCCAGTGAGTGCGTGTATCTGTAAGCAAATGATCAAGGGCTGCATCATGGTGAGTCAGTAAAGAACAGACAGCAATGGTGTGAAAACCTGTGGGGGCTGAGGAAGGACGAATGAAACACAACTTGTGTCATCTCACAGTGACAGTTGTGCAATTAGACTTAGGACATAAATACACTGTGCATAGTACTCATTTAAAGGGACTTTTTGAAAAAATAAAGTAATTGATATTAAGCTTCATTTACTTTATAATCAGGGCTCACATTTTAACTTGGCAGGTACGTCTGACCAGACAATTACTGGCCACAGCTAAAGAAGACAACATCAACATCTGGATGAAAAATGTAACACCGCAGGTCATCCTTTTGCTATTTTTTCAGATTACTTCCATTGAAATGTAGTAAAGCATTAAGCTTGTGTTTGATCTTCTTAAATGCATTAGTTTGTGGACAAGGATCACCACAGCGAATCCACTTTTCTCTGATTCGCACAGGCGGTTTGGCAGAGAGTTTTTACGCCGGATGCCCTTCCTGACACAAGGAGACCCAGATAGGCAGCAGAGTGAAGGGAGGATATTTGGCTCATTGCACGCCCTGGGGAGTCCCACACCCAGCCTGAAGCAGGTTTGTGGGTTCTTGATGAAGCCTTTGAGCACAAAGAAACTTGAGTGAGCAGCTCCCATGTTCAAACAAACAGCTGTGGACTGACACCAACCCTGGATTTCTCTTCATGCATGAACCATCAGGGTTTTAAACCATCAAGTTGGTTCTGGGGATGCCGTGTCCTTCGTGCTGATTGATTGATCGGGACTGACCTGGATAAAGTTGCAGTGAACTTCTATTTAGGTTACATCGACAATTTCTGTGGCGTGTATGAACGTGTGTATCTAATGGTAGTTGCTGTCACATATCGTTTGAATCGATTACCATTTAACCCATATTTTGCAGCAAAAATACACTGTAGGAAATTGATGGAAATGAGGTCAGGTACCAGTCTTTTGACTCCAGCTTCTACAATTTAGCTGTAAATGACTGCTCTGCATGTCACATTCAGCCTAAAGGAAGACTCCCATTAACTACCTAGAGAGGGAATTCACCTCAACATGATGGAGCATAAACCAACTGCTCAGCATGATGTCACACCACCTTAAACTGCTTAAGGTGAGAGGCCCCAAACTCCATTTACCCAGGAGCCAGCTGAAGTCGGGTAAGGTTAGCTCAAACCTAGAATTCACCTTTGTTTTCTAATCTTCACGCGTCCTTTTAACAGCTGTAGTTCTTTTGAACATGAAGCGTCCTGATCATGACTGGAACCTTAAATGAAGATCATGAAGAGTTCTTCTGAACATGTGGCAGTGCTTCCCCTCAGATATCTGAGCCACATGTGGTTTCATAAAGGAAGCAGTTGAGCCCCTCATTGATGCTTGGCGATGATCATCTGTAAGTCTGCATTTATTGAAGTTTAAGGTGGAACTTTTTACACAAATACGTTGTTTCAAAAAGCCTAACGGACCATTTGGGAAATCTCAGATAAGCTTGGTGGTAATTATCTTCAAAATGTCACAAACTTGTCTACTTTTCCACTCTCCTCCCTGATCTTTGCTTTGAGGTCAGAGCTGCTCCGCAGGTCAAGGAGCACCATTTCAGGTACAGGACATTGCACATTAAAATGAAGGGCTGTCTGGCTGCTCATTACTCACTGCCATGTTGTTGCAAGGAATGCAAGTCAACTCAAATTAGCAAAAATCTATTATTCTGAAAGTGTGTCAGAAATGTTTTTAGACATTTAGACTCTTGAGCTCATTTCCTGTCTTTCTCTGGCTTTAGCTCACTTACACTTGGAAATAATACTTCACGTTGACGTGAGCGCTGCGGCGTCCTTTTGAGGCGGCCAGACTGAATTGTTCCATTGATAAGCCCGAGAAGCCTTCACGTGACACAGTCACACTACGCTGCTGCTTTGGTGTGAAGAAAGCTTAGACAAACCCCAATCTGTCACGTCCAGAGAGGGACGGTAGATGGGAGCCTGTTGATAACAAAACAAGGTTCAAAAAGCTGAAGGCTTGAGTCTCCGGCTTTAAGGTTGAACTAATAAATAGTTCATCTTAAAACAGATTTCTGATGATTACTATCTGAGTCCAGTGGTATCTTACAGAATGAATGCACTTTTTTTTCCAGTGCATTCATTTTACAGGTGTTCATTAAATGAAACAAGATTTCTAATAAAGTTCCTGTGGAAATGTGTAAAACATCACCACAAAAACATCAAGGAAAATAGGAAAAAACCTGTTCACAGTCAGTAATAAAACCCACTAAAGCAGGGAACGTACTTTACAGAAGAAAAACACGTTTCACTTTCTTTTTTGTCTTTTTTTGCTGAGAATTCAGTTCATTCTCAAAAGAAAGTTTATTCTATGAGGCAGGCAGGGCTTGACAGTTGTGTTTCTAAAGCATACAATAAAGTTCCATTCTAATCCCATTTTGATCTGTTGTAAAAGCATTCCCAGGGGACTTTACGGTGATTATGCTTTTAGCCAAAATAAAAAAGCAAACCTGTGTTGTTTAGTAGGACAGTTTCTGCAGAGCGGCAGGAGCTCATCAGAAATTCACCAGAGTTGTTGGCGGGACTATTGGTATGGAGCAACCCTGGCCTCTCTCTGGCCTTGCCAAATGTATTTTCTACATCAAATACGATCTTTTTCAAACTGCAGTTTTTTTTATTTGCTCCAGGTTCACAACAATTTGAAAAAAGAAATACTCAGAAACACAGTTTTAATCTGGATTTTCTTTATCCATTCCCTCCATCCTCTGAAAAATACTACAAGAACATGTTAAAAACACAGTTTTGATTGGAGTGGGTCTTTGAAGTGATGACTGGCAAGACATTTAAGGCTCTGTAATTGTTGATAAGATGACGTTTAAAGACCTACGACAATGAAAATCATCTGTTTTGTGTTTTTAACATGTTCTTGTAGCATTTTTTCTCATAAAAGTGGACTCATAAAAATGGAGGTCATGATTAAAAGACTACTGGGAATGACTTTACAAAAGAAAAAATGGGACTTTAAATGTGTGAACTGGTATTGTGATGACAGCAGAATAACTAAACTTTACCAAGTTCTGGTTTGTTAGCACAGAGCATGGAAGTTTTTCATCTAAAAGATGTGATCTGAGGCTGCTGCTTTTTGAGAGTTTGGGTGCTGCAGGGTCACAGGCACATGACTCCTGCAGACAGCCTTCCTCAGCTGTACAATAAATATGCATACAGCATATAAAGATGCTCTTTAACCCACATGTTGGATTCTCATCTGACAAGATTTGAGAATGAATACAGTGAATCATCGATTGACCTGCTTACTCCTGTTTCTCTGTCACGTCAACACCGCTCCACCCATGTGTGAATAAGAGTAAATGTTAACTTGTGTCACGTTGAGCCCTTCCACAAACCCGAACGTGGCCACAGCACAACTGATGCAAAACAATAAACACACAGCCTTTCAAGATCATCTTGTAAAAGAAAATTGACACATGCAGTCACTGGAGTGCCTCTTCACTAAACTCTCCTTCTAAAGCTCAGTCACCTCTCTTCACTGCAAATGAATGAATTGCAGAGCTGGATAAGCCTGTTAGAGGGTAGATGAATGCATACCTCCTCCTGAAGGAGCTTTTTCCGGCAGTTATATTAAAGCTTCTCTGTGCCACATTAGTAACAGTGCACACCAGCAGAATGAAGCTGCTGGTTGCTCTCTGCTTCCACCTACATGAGGACAAAATTCTTCCAAAAGAAACTTAAAAGCAACAGAGGGTCAAGACAAATAACTTCCACCGTTGTTAGGGGCAGCAGAGTTTCTTTTTGGAGACAAAAGCTTAAATTCTTCCAGAAAAAAAAACTGTCTTCTGGTCAACAATCCAAACCATGTGGGAAGAGTGCTAACCCCAGTGGGTTTCAGGCAATTCATCTAAACAAATGTCAGTGGATGATTTTTGAAATATTTTGAAATACTGATGATTTCAACCCTGAGGAAATCACCGGGTTAAATTTGGCTGCTGTTTTTCACGTCTTTTTTTTTTTGCTGCTATAATTGGTGCTACCATGAACGAACAAAGACACATTATTTATTGGGTTCTGCAGGGTTTAACCAGATAAATGCACTCGCTGGTCACTTTCCTGAGAACACCTGTCCAACTGCTTCATGCAAATTTCTTATCAGCCAATCACATGGCAGCAACTCAATGCATGTAGAGGCTTGTAGACACGGTCAAGATGATCTGCTGCAGTTCAAACTGAACATCAGAATGAGGAAGAAAAGGGATTGAAGTGACTTTGAACGTGACACAGTTGTTGGTGCCAGACGGACTGGTCTGAGTATTTCAGATAATGCTGATCTACTGGGATTTTCACCCACAACGTACCATCTTCCGATAAGTCTCCATGTCATAAAGCTGGAATAATCTCAGACTGGTTTCTTGATCATAACAATGAGTTCACTGGACTCTAATGACCTCCACTGTCACCAGATCTCAACCCAAGAGATCACCTTTAAGATGTGGTGGAACGGGAGATCGGCTTCATGGATGTGCAGCCGACAAATCTGCAGCAACTGTGTGATGTTATCATGTCAACGTGGACCAAAGTCTCTGAGGAATGTTTCCAGAACCTTGTTGAATCTCTGCCACCAAGGACTATGGCGGTTCTGAAGGCAAAAGGGTTCCAACCCGGTACTAGCAAGATGGACCGAATAAAAGATTTTTTTTTTTAAAGTCAAATCTTCTTTAAAATCCTCTTTTATTATATTTTTTCCATAGTTCGAGTTATTTTAGTTTTAAATGACCAATCAGATGCCTCAATAAAAGTAGCTGCTATTTTGGATCAGAGATGCATCGGATACCGATTCTCCTTCGTGGGTTCACCTTGAACAGTTTTCAATTGGATCTTTGTTGTGCAGTTCACTTCCTTTGAGCAAAAGGCTTTGGAAATATAATGTGGTGGTTCAGGGGACTTACAAAATATGATTTCAGTTCAGAACACATTTCAAACTCAAAATGTCATTGATTGCAGTTTCAATTCAACGCAATATCCACATTACACCATCTTTAATAAATTCGTCTTTTCAACAATTGCTTGGGAAAGGACTAAGATGTGCAGGACTAACATGGTACATTTATCTCATTTGAGCAGTTAAAAAGTGACTAACATTCCACAGTCATACTTTTTTAAATACCTTCAAATACGCAGTTTTATTAAGACATCTTTCTCTTCAACTTTGCCTCCAACTCAGTGAATCTCTGGACTTGGATCCGCTCAATAAAGGCTTGGTGTCATTAATTTATAGTAAAATCCAAAACGTTGCAGCCCCATCATCGTGTCATCTAAAGGTCAAACGAGAACAGGACCTGGGTGAACAATTAACTCATCAAATTTGGCAAAAAGCGACTACAAGGATCCACTCATCATCTATAGCTATTAGACATGATCTACTACAGTTTAAGGTGTTGCACAGGTTGAATTTATCTCCGAGTAAATTAGCGAGATTATATCTATCTGCTGACCTTTCCTGTTATAGGTGCAGCCCAACCAATCTGAGCCATATGTTCTGGATGTTTGGGAAAAAATATTTAAAACCATCGATATGTAAAAAAGACATTGGGCCAAATCCTGCCACTGCTTTTTTGGGGTTTTTCCCTTTGGGTATCCCTGTGACATCTTATCAATGTAATGCGGTAGCCTTTATTACATTGGTTGCAAGACGTTAGAAAGTATTTAACTGGAAGAAAACACCTCCTCCATCTTTCAAAAATTGGGTAGAAGAAGTTATGTCTCTTCTCAAACTTGAACATTTGAGACATACAATCAATTCAAAATTATATCATAAAACGGCAGCCTTTTCTTATCTACTTTGAGTCTGAAACAAGCTTTAACCCATTTACTAAAACTAGTTAACTTCTCTGTGAAATGTTTTTTTTCCTACTGCCACTCATAAATTCACCACGTCTTAATATATTGTTTATCTATTCACAGGTCAATTTCAATGCATTTAAATTGAACTCATCTGAACAAAGTGCATTTTATTTAATGTTTTATTTACCTCACAATGTTATGCCATTTGAACTACCTCCCGTCCTTTGGTGTTTTGTCTTTGTAT
Organism: Adrianichthys oophorus; assembly: GCA_036245035.1. NCBI lineage: Eukaryota > Metazoa > Chordata > Actinopteri > Beloniformes > Adrianichthyidae > Adrianichthys > Adrianichthys oophorus. Next base: position 1,225,291 of record BSAI01000005.1, read on the forward strand.
TTTGTCTTGTGTTCTGTTCCTGTTCACAAAGCTTGAAAAATCAATACAAAATATTCTAATATAAAAGTAGGTGGTCTCATGTTGAACACTGAAATGTTTGATTGACAGATTTTGTGTAGCCTGATTTCAAGTGGTAGGGGTGCGAACTTCAAACAAGCTAACTCCTGATTGGCGAGGTTGGTTGCTATAGAAACCTTGACTCAAACCAACTTGGACCTTACACAGTCAAAGTAACAAAATAAGCTTAAATATCTTTTCTGTGTGCGTGATCCTATTTGTGATCCTATTGTTATTGAAATGATACATTTGATTTTTTTTTTCATCAGACCTTCTAGTCCAGCTTTCTGCTAAATTTACATAACTAATATTTTAATTGACCATATTTCATATATGGTCAATCATATATTTTTACATTTTTTTCATGACCCTTTATATAGTTCTCTATTTTTGATGCAAACATTCCTTAACAAGGCCCAGTCATATTTCCATACATCCTTTTTTCAAACCCGCTAACTCCCTTTTGGGATGACTGGGTTGCTGGAGCCCAGCCCAACTGTTGAGGTGGGGTTGACCATAAACAACTTGTCAGTCAGTCGAAGAGCTACACAATCACACACAGATACTCTAACCTATCAGACATGTTCTTGGACAGTGGGAGGAAGCCAGAGAAAACCCACAAGTGCATGAGGAGAACATGCATTCGAGCAAGGACCAACTTTTGTGATTGGTTGAAAGTGCTAACGACTACACCTGTGCAGTCCCCTGTCTCACTTAACTTTAAAACTTCAATTGTGTTCTTTCAGTGCTGTAGCTTTCTCCATCCATCCATCTTCTTCCGCTCATCCAGGACCGGGTTGCGGGGGCAGCAGTCTAAGCAAAGATTTTCAGACTTCCCTCTTACCGGACACTTCTTCCAGCTCCTCTGGGGGGACCCCAAGACGTTCCCAAGCCAGCCGAGAGACGTAGTCTCTCCAGCGTGTCCTGGGTCTTCCTCTGGGCCTCCGCCCAGAACATCTCCCCAAGGAGGCGTCCTGGAGGCATCTGAACCAGATGCCCGAGCCACCTCAATTGGCTCCTCTCGATGTGGAGGAGCAGTGACTCTACTCCAAGCTCCTCCCAGGTGACAGAGCTTATCACCCTATCTCCAAGGGAGCGCCCAGCCACCCTATGGAGGAAGCTCCTTTTGGCCACTTGTATCCGGGACCTTGTTCTTGACCCAGAGATCATGACCATAGGTGAGTATTGGAAAGTAGACCGACCGGTAAATTGAGAGCTTTACTTTCTGGCTTAGGTCTCTCTTCACCACAACAGACCGACACAGCGACCTCATGACAATGGAGGCAGCACCAATCTGCCTGTTGATCTCACGCTCCAATCTTCCCTCTCTCGTGAACAAGACCCCAAGATACTTAAACTCCTCCACTTGGGGAAGGAGCACTCCACCCATCGAGACAGGGCAAACCACCTTTCTTCGGTTGAGAACCATGTCCTCAGACTTAGCGGTGCTGACCCTCATCTCAGTCACTTCACACTTGGCTGCAAACCTTTCCAATACATGTTGAAGGTCCTGGTTCGATGAAGCCAACAGGATAATATCATCAGCAAAGAGCAGAGAGGAAATCCTGTGGTTCCCAAACCACGCCGCTGTAGTCGCCTGAAACGACTACAAAGTCGATCATAGATCTCCTGCTGAGGGAATCCTGATGCCACGTGTATTGATGGACACCCTTGTGCTCAAACATGGTGTTTGTTATGGACAAACTATGATGAGCACTGAGTCCAACAACAAAACACCGCTCGGGTTCAGATCAGGAGAGCCGTTCCTACCAATCACACCCCTCCAGGTGCTACAGTCGTTGCCCACGTGAGCATTGAAGTCCCCCAGGAGGACGATGGAGTCCCCATTGGGGCACTTTCCAGTACCCCTTCAAGAGACCCCAAGAAAGCCAGGAACTACTGTTCGTCCCCCACCCAAAAGGCAAAGGGACATGACTCTTTCGTCCACCAGAGTAGACTCCAACACTTGGCGGCTGAGCTGGGGGCTCACGAGTAAGCCCGCACCAGCTCTCCCACCATGTTCAACTCCATAATGGTAGAGAGTCCAACCCATCTGTAGGGACTGAGTTTCAAAGCCCAGACTGTGCGTGGAGGTAAGCCCAATTACATCTAGCCGGTACCTCTCGACCTGCCGGACAAGCCCAGGCTCCTTCCCTCCTAGAGAGGTGACGTTCCATGTCCCAAAAGCCAATTTTCATTACTGGGGTTTTGGCCTCAGAGGCATTCCCCCCCTCAACTGCCACCCAGGCCACATTGAACTGGCCCCTTCTGAGCTCTCCTGCAGGTGGTGGGCCCATGGGAGACTGATCCCACGTCAATCCTTCGGGCTTTACCCAACCTGGGCCTGTGGGAGGAGTCCTGGCCACCAGGCACTTACCAGCGAGCCCCAACCCCAAGCCTGGCTCGAGGGTGGGGCCCTCGTAACGCCATTCCAGGCAACGCATCAAGATCTACAGTTGTTCTTCTCATAAAGGGTGCTGTGTAGTTTTCTGAAAGGACCCAAACTAAGGTGGCATTTTGGGGAAAAAAAAATACAACTGTAATGTTGCCTTTAATAGTTTTCACAAGTAAACAATAACATTCATAAATCAACAACTTAGTTTTATTGAAACTGTATCCTCTGTAAAATATCTCCAACCAGTTTCAACTGAATTTGTACACACATTTTTGTTACACATTACTTGTGCAGTAATGAGTTTTACAATTAAACTTCCTAAAAACTGCAAACAAAACATTCATTCATTTATTTTCCAATCCGCTTTATCCCTTTCGGGGTCACGGGGTTGCCGGAGCTTAACCCGGCTACTCATGGTCGCCAGTCAGTCGCAGGGGAAACAGTCGACTCTGAGATTCAAACTTGGGACTCCAGCGCACAAGAGGGCTGGACTTCCCGCTGTTGCCACGAGGGCACGACGCAAACAAAACATTCAGTTTTAAAATGATAACTTATTTGGTTGCAAATTAAAAAAATGTTTTTCGGATGAAGTCACGGCTTTTCGTTTTAAATAATGTTCTTTGGTTACAAAACGCGTGTGTGCATCTGTCATCCTCATAAATCTGGTTAATATTGAGTCATTTCACACAGTCATTTTCTCTCTGCAGTATTTATTTCTGCGTTCTGAACTCTGAGTACAGCTTACAAATGTGCCACCAAACCAGTCAATCACAAACCAGAGGATTCAAGCTGATTGCTCTGGAATCCATTCAATCAAGTGTTCTTACATAGTGTTGTTAAGATGCATACACACTGGTTGCGACGACGACTTGCGTTGAAGCAGCAACGTTCAATAAAAAGTCTATGTAAACGCACATTGAGCAGAATTTTAGGCTTCTGCGTCCGGATTTGTGGGATTTGCACCACTTTGACTTCTACCAATAGCAGGTGGTGGAAGAGCGCTGGATAACAGTAAAACACAAAAGAAGAAGAATCCCTTTCCTGCCGCTACCTGAGTGACCGAGCTGGTGTGCTGTGAATGCCACATGCTTAATGCACATTTCATAAAATCGTGTATGGTCCGTTCTTGAATGCACCACGCGTGGGTGATGTGACTGGAGCATTAGACAAAGGCTGTGTCCCAATCCCCTCACTTCTCCCTAAAATACTACGCAGCGTCTGGATTTGGAAGATGACGTTCTCCATTTCCTGAAGTAAAAAATGTAATAAACAGGAACATTTTAATTTTACAAAGACTAGTTATGTCTCCACTGTGTTCTGACGATGAAAACTTGAAAAAAAAAAGGCAAAAAAAAAAAAAAATACATTTTATGAAGTGAAAATAGTTTAAATGCAATGCACTGTGGTCTATATTTAACAAACTAGTGAGCAATGATGCACACTGGTTTTACGCAGACTTATGGGGAAATTTCCAAGTTACTGGAATTTGAAATTGAGGGTCCTCACGTTAGATAAAGACAGCAACCAGATTGTCTGTGATTGGCTGGTTTGATGTTTGCTGGTTGGTAATGCTGAGCTCAAGTTGAGAGGATCAAAAAATAAGGAATGAGAGAAAGCAAGATTGGAGTGAACGCCTCCAAAGCTGTTGTGTGGAATGACACAATATTAACCAGGTTTATGATGTTCAAAAAGGAACAAATGTGAATGTGTGAGATTGTGTGTGTCTGTGCTTGTGTGTGCTCATCTTGATGCAGTTGCAGTACGGCCTTGTGGTGAATGTAAGGGTTAAGGTGGGGTGAGGGTGGAAGCTTAGAGGAAAGGGATTCATGTCCTCTGCCAACCTATTAGCTCAAACGCTCTGTTAGCTCTGACTGCTTCACAAAGACACCTGTCCCACAACAGAGAGCCCTGGCATTCCTGGTCATCAGGGGGTCCTCCCTATGGCTACCTTAAGCACATCACCCCCACACACACACATTATTGTGCGCACAGTGTGGTAATCCTACAGAAAACACTGTTGTCAAACTCAGAATTCCAATCTTCTCCCAACTTGGATGGGAAGAGTGAGGCTTGGAAACTTCTATCAAATCAAAATGTAATTTTTCCAACACATCGACAGATTTTCTCATAAATCTTTTCCAAGTACACATGTTCACTCATTTTGCAGGACTGTGCAGGGTTTTTGAATATCCTGTTGAGAAGGAATTTAAAATGAGTGAATTCTTTGACACTGTTCGGATGAACCAGGGGTTTAAAACTACGATCGCCAAGGTTAAGCCAATTCATTTGTGACAGAGACGTACTGATTTCAGCCATTTTAGCAGTCAAATACAAGCAGCTGCAAACCCTATCAGACCAGCCTGAACCGGCATAATCCCTCTGAACCAAGTGGGATTAGGTCATTTTACACAAGTGTTGCTGCTAGGCCAGGGAAAGATGTGGTGGGGGGCTAGCTGTGTTCATTTTGGATCCACAAATGTCATGATGCCTAATTACAGTCATTCAGCCATAATCAATTGTTCCATGCGTGACCTTGCTGTTGGAGCTTGGCCAATCAAACAAAGCCCTCTGGTGAGGGCGGAGCAGCCGTAAAGGGCAGAGCAGACTAAACACCGGGATTAGTCTGAGAACTACAACTTGTAACATTGTAACAGGAACAACAAACATGTCTGCCAAAACAACAGAAACACACAGAATTACACAAAAACATCACAATCATAGCAAACTGAAAAAGGTTTTCTGTGTATTCCCGTTTAGCCTAATCCACACATGCAAGATGAAGGCCTGCGTGCCATGTCATTATTGTTATTACTATTATTTTTAAGGCAGAGAGGAACATTCACAAAGTAAAAGATGGAGTCATCATGTCCCCACTAGGCACAGGTTGTCTGTTTAGAAATATATGTCTATAACTAGTAGACATCTTCAAAAAGTGTCGTTTCATGGCACACTCACCCTGCAGGACTGGACTCTTTTACACAAATACAAACTCACAGCTGTGAACAAACTTCTGAACTTTCTTTGAGTCTTACAGATTTCATTCCTGCTCTGGCTGGGATGACTCCATTCAAATTTAAATTTAAATTCTATCAAAGCGTATTAATGTAAATGGTGTAATTAATGGTATAATACTTCCTGCTCCTCAATGCATTTCAATTTTCACCTGGATTTAGCAGAGATTGATGCTGAATGCCTGCAGTGCAGTGCAATAACTGTTGCTACAAACACTAAAAAAAACACTTAAATACCAAACACCTGAAAATAAATTAGGATTACTTTGATATGGATGTGGTGCTTTGAGTTGTGGATTGGTGCATTAGATTTACATAGAACTTAATGGACTCTATGCACTGAGCTGTGTGATGAATTTCCGGTTTAAAATAAGGCGGCTCTTTTATTTCTGGTTGTGGATAACCGTATGAATGGACTTAGCAAATCTCTGTGTACTGCTCCTGGTATTGTCTAATTTTGGTTGTTTCTTCCATGGCCGATGTTATTTACACATATTTACGTGTGACCAGCATTAATAGTGATGGAAATTCACGCTGGTCACATGTAAAACGTGCAGCAAAGACGCTCATTGCTGCTCTGCTGCACGTTTTTAAAATGATACACAAAGTTAAAGTCCCATTAGCTGTCACCTAGGTGCATGAAATTTCTTCTCCGTATCCCCTGCCGGAGCTGAGAGCTGCAGACATCCAACAAGGCAAAGTTTTCCTTCCTGAAACACCAAACACTCAGAACTCACAAAACGCTAACATGTTCTGTACGATCACATGACCTCTGGAGATGAAACGCAGCGACGTTAGAACATTTAAAACCTGTTCAACTGAACTGTGGAGTGACTGTCAGACTGCTGGTTCTACTCCCAGAATGATGAGGAGCCTCTGTCTTCTTCATAGAGCGGCAGCAGCGTGCTCGAACCGTCACCTCTCCTGTCAGACTGCTTTACTTTACACTGAAAATGACATTGATAGAAATGTAGAAATGCTCTGCTGTGGAGGAATGAAAACACAACTAACAGGTCATAAAGACGGCGGTCATTAGATTTGTCTTTCATGCTAGTTAGCATTAGCTCAAATGAAAGGGACCATTCAAACTTATTTTTTATTCAGCTAGGGCTGAACTTCTTTTCTCAGGATTACGGTTACGGTTAATGTGCCAAATGGTTCCCGAGGGTGGCTGTGTCTGCCGATCACTGTGTTCCGTGAGCTTTTGAGCTGATCGTACATAAATACATGCGAATAACATCAGCATTAGCAAAGTACCTTCAAAGTTTGCTATGCAGGATGACACATCACATTTCAATCCTTTTTGCCTTTTATTTGGGGGTGTTTTGCTAAAAAGACGAACAATGTGCTTAACCGGAAATGATTGAGCGGTCAAGGGCTGAACGCGGAAGACGGTCATGCATAGAGTCCATTAAACTTAAAAGAGATGAAGGTTTTACAAAAGAAGATATTTTTAACTCAAAAAGTTTTTTTGTTTTGGTGCTTCTTATGTGAATCTTAAAATGTTCAGGTTGTTTTATTGTGTTTTTGCCTGCAGGTATACGGACACAAGTGGCTTATTTTTCATCTAAAGATAACCTTAAAGAACCACTCCAAGGAAAATTCTGTAAATGGTGGTTTTAACATGTTTTTGCAGCATTTTTATCGTGATGGACAACATTTATGAAAGAATTTAAGATGAAAACTGTGTTTCTGAGTATTTCTTTATTCAAATTGTGCCAGACCATATTCATTTAATGAATAAAACATTAAAACAAACTAACATAAAAAAACATGTTAAATATGTAACAACAAAAAACACAAAATGTAAACATGACCTAAAAATGACACATTTTGATGTCACAGAGACGATAACCTCTGCCTGAATCCGAGACATTCACCAATAATCTGTCATTCTGTCCAGAAGTTCTGGGGAAATGTTTTGTCAATAATAAGTTGTAACTCCCAAAACACAGATGGAGTAATGTTTCTCTTGCAAAGATATTAAACATTTAGAACAGAACTGTGAGATCAATAAAGTTCAATTCAATTCAATGCGCAGCAACACAAGGCAACTTGGCCTTCAGACAATCCAGTTCCACTGAGAACAACAGACTGAAAACTGATGACTCTGGTTGCCCCAAAAATCGAACCCAGCAATTCACTGATAAGTAACAACTTATGGAATGAACGAAGTAGAAAGTAGACATGTTAATAATGTTTATTAAACATCATTAAACATGAATGAAATGACTTACGAACAAGCCTTTAGGATGCTTCCCCACACACACCTCTTCTTTCAACCTAACTCGGCTGCACCTTTTCTACTCCTCCCCCATTTTTTTGCATCTTTTCATCAGGCGTGCCGGCAGGCTGGACGTTTCTGGTGGCACTTGCAGCATCTGAATGGTGATTAGGTTTGAAAGAGAGTCGCTGGTTCTTTGTTTTTCCACGTGTGTGATTGTAGATTTGTTTCCCTAATGAGTCCTTTTCTTGCTTCATCACTGACCTTCTAGAGACCAGTTGGCCTTATTCAGACATTTGATCACTTGTGTTGTTGCATCAGGCCTTTTCTCCTCATGAGCTTATGTATCAGCTATTTAAGAGAAGAGGGTTAGTACCAGCACTTCAGTTAGAACGTCCAAAATTGATGAAGAGGATTTTGATGTTTTACTTTATTTCATCGAACCCCTGCAAATCTCCAACCGCACTGCAAGTCAGACTACATTAGCACAGGGGTGTCCAATATGTTGAGGGACGTGTGAGCAGATCACAGACCATCAAAAAAAGCAAAACTATATATGTGTGTATATATTTTTAAAATGCTGTCTGCCAGTTATCAAACTCACAGTGAAGTACATCACTTGATTGACACAGAACGGTTAAGTGCACGGCATGTCGACAGTAGAAACGCTCCGTGTTTGAAGCCCCTTTTGCGTGGCTGACCTTGGGCCATCAGCCATGAGCATGTTTGGGGTGCTGTGAATTGCGTTTATGACAGCGCGTCCCAGTTCCTGCCAATATCCAGCGACTTCACACAGCAACTGAAGAGGACTGGACCAACATTCCACAGGCCACAATCCACAACCTGATCAACTCTATACCACAGAGATGTGTTGGACTTCATGAGGAAAATGTTTTTTTATTGTGGTCAGTCTGAGGCACAGACAATGTGAAGATGCTGTTTCATCAGCATCTTGATATGGCACACCTGTGAGGTGGGATTAGTTTCTAGTTTCTGGTCCACCGTCACTGCTTTAGTCTGTCTGACTCAGTCATATTTCACTTTGGCTGGTAACCCCTCCCTATGATTTACTGTAGCGTCCTAAAGGTCATCAAAGCCATACATCAGATAAACACGGCGAGGCATCGGTCTCCAAACACCACTCACTTTACAAAGACGTAAAAAGAAACACAACAAGATCCTGAAAGCCTTAATCTGAAAACAGACGGCACCACACCCCTGACACAGCACAGCCACCAACAGAACATCAACACTTCAGATCCATTCAAAATGATCATCCACTCTAAGTGTACTTTACTGATCATTCTGACCTATGAGCATTATTCATGTATTGATCACTGAAGATCATTGCTGTTTTTAAAAACATTAAAAACCGTTTTTATAAAAAGACATTCAAGAACAGATGCACTAAAATTAGTACTTTTCTTCTTATTCGTTATAGTTTTACTAAATTGTTCTATACTGGTACTAGCTTTAATGTTGCACTATTAATGAAGTATTTGATTTCTTTATATAAGTGTGGCTGTGGTATATTTTGTAAAATCTTGATGGATTGTTCAAATGTTCAAATGATTAATCAGACATTATCCTGATTGGATCCAGCACTGGGAAACGGATCCAGCTCATACTCCTCATGTGAACAATTCCAGAAACTTTTCAGCAAGCTTGCATGCACAGTAAGAGATCTGTTCCTTCGTCCTCATCAGAACACCATCTTCCCCTTCACCCCTGAAGATTCTGCACGACTGTCAACTTCTCTCATTTTACACCAATAGTTGCATAAAACTCTCCTCAAAGTGAATTCATCTGTGCACACCATGTGAATCTGGGCTTTACATCAGACAACAAGGAAATCATTCCTCTTCCTGATAATTATTATGTTTATGTGAAGTCTTTGTGATTTACTTCAGAATCAAGTTTAGTCGACTGTAAGTCGGCGTATTGTTATAAAACTGGATTTTCTCAAATAAAAAGGAACAAAGAACCAGCCATTGACAGAGGACAGGAAAGAGTTCTGCTGAAGCTCACTTGATCCACTGTCCCTTCATGTTCTTTTCTTTTCTAGAACTGCTGCTGGTTTCTGAGTTTCCCTGAATTCCGTCTGTCACCAGTTTTCTGACAGAACGGTGGAAAAAGCGCAAAGATGAGCCGGTCCTGTACGAAAGAGGTGATGACTGCCCTTCAACTGGGGAGTGCGGCCCGAACCCGACCAGCACCAACCATCATCTGCGCGTCCTCTCTGACCTGGAGTCAGCCTCTGCTGTCTGACAGCTGACCCCACACGCCGGGTCCCCTCAGACCCCTCTCCATCCCGCCTCAACCTCACAAACTTTTTGTGCGCGGCGCGGCGCGGCGGGACCTCTTGGACTTGTGCGGGACTCCGGGAGGTTCTTTGAGTTGTTGGGGAATCCTCTGACCCGCTCTCTTACCGTTTTTCTTGCGGGGGGTTGCTTGTTTGCGCCTTTTACACCGGGGGCCATCTTCCATGATCTCCTGGTTCGTTAGGAAGTCCTCACTGGCTCCTCGGTTAGGGCTCCCGGAGCAGCTGTCTGAGACCCCCACTGAGCATAAATCCCAGATCCAGAAGGTCCAGTTCGCAGCAGAACCAACTCTCTGCACTTTGGGGAGACTTTCTCACACTCCGGGTCGGACGTGGACGGAGCGCTGCGCCGCTCCCGGCCGCTTGATCTCATGTGATGAGCGAGGATGTTCTGACGGGAGAGGAGGAGACAAACACCCCCTCCCTCCCCCCTTCACCGCTATCACCCCAACCCACGCGCGCGCGCGCGCACTCTTTTCAATACAAAACGCCTCATCATCAGTCACACGTCATGATGTGAACTTTGGCAAATGGCGCATCCATCCATCGATGTCTGCAGCTGCGCAGTCATGTTCTGAGCACGTTCTGCGCGCGCCGATGTTTGATCCATTCACATCTGTGGACACTTCCCTCTCCACGCACCTGTCCATCCAGGTAGACGGGGTACCTAACTGGAGAGGCGGGGCTTAAACTGGAATCAAACCAGATGAGGAGGCGGAGGGGAGGGGTCCAGATCACAGCGGAACACCGCATGACGGCGGCGGTTCTGTTTGACATCAGAAACAGCTTTTATCTTTGAGCAGCACGTGCAGCTTATCCGCGTGGAGAAGATGAATTTGGCGCCCCCTCCCCGCACACACGCGCGCGCGCACAAACTACAGCAGAGTTTCTGCACCTGAGCAGATGCAGCTCACCTGACGACAGCGCACACCCATGTGTCAGTCACCTGAACATGTTGGCCTCGTGATAATCTGAACCCATAATAAACATTTAAAACGTCCAAAAACAAACTCCTGTCCAAACGGCTTTTCCTGGTGGAAGAGTCCGATGTTTTTGCGTCCCAAGTCAGGACAAATTCCAAAGGTAGCAGGAGGCCATCCGGCATTAAACAAAGCCAAATGAAGGGAGCAGACCAGAGGGTACCATTTAGGAACCCGTCAAAGGAAGATGTTTCATTATTTCTTCATGGGAACTGCCAAGATTTTCTTAAGGTCAGTCAAAGTGTCCTGCTGTCATCATATGTGGCTGCTGGGCATCATTCATGGTCAGCCAATTCATACCAGCGTGTTCATTTTCAGAACTATATCAAGATGTTTGGAGTAAACTGTAGTCATGACAACACCATCCGTTTAGACTGAATTTCTGCCTGTCTTTGGGTAATATCAGACAACATTGGTCCAGTGTTTTGTAGTCATACCTACTTGAGATGCAAAATATTGCAATGCAAAACATTTGGATTTTTCTAAAAGGATCTTTTGGGTGAATTCAGACTGGAAAAGTCCGTTGGTACAGATAGAGTCCTGAACATTATATTTGGTGTGTATTTACACTGCCATCAACTAGACATTTCTGTTCTGAACCAAAGCTTGTAAATAAAGCCGTGTTACTACAGATCTCGGCGCTCATTAGCCAGGAATTTCCAGGGTGGGGCAAAGCAACGAGAGAAAGAATAATGGAAGTCCTTTTGCAATCCTTGTTGGGATAGTTCACTGAGTCAAACTTTATATTTTGCTGATCTATTTTGACCGTCTGTATCAACATCAGGAGCACCACTTTTTACTGCTGCTTTGGGACAATGTAGGCATGTTGCAAAGGGGTTACTGCAAAAACTACGGCCAAGAGGGTGCAGTGATAAGTGCTTATGACATCTACTGTAGATTGTCGGAAAAACAGTGTGAGAAGCAATGTGTATCACGTGAATGTAAAGGTTGTTTTAATGAGCCTGCATTCATCCGACCATATTTCAATGAGTTGCTGTGTCTCATCGTTGCTCTGCTACTCTCTTTATATCCTTTAATATCCAGCTGTGGTGGCGGTTTTGATCCACTTGTTCCACTTCAAACGCAGAGCGTATTCAGACTGAGGAAACTCAGAGCAACCAGAGCTTAGCTCGATTTGAAACAAACCGAGACCACCTCAGAAGATGGGTCAAAGAGCGGTTCTTGGTCCCGGACCAGAGTCTGTATTCAGACTGAACATTTGTTCAGAAACATCGGGGGAAACAAACTCTGGTTCACTTTAAGTGAATCAAATATATTCATTCTGATTACATTCTTAAACATAGATACAGCGCTCAGCATAAAAGTGCTTTAAAAAGTACTCATGTAATCAGTTGTGCAATGAACAAAAGGACAATTTCCAAACTTTCTACAAGGGTGAGTTTATTGAACACTTATTTGACTCCAGAACATGAAGTGAAGGTGAATAATGTAACTTAGATCACAAAATCTTCAGTTTGACTCAAATTGGTTGAAACAAAAATGAATCCACCCTGCATCAAAAACGACATCCAGTATTTTGGATGAGCAGCGTGATTTTGAAGGACAGCACCAAGTCTTCTATGGCATTAACATATTGCAGCATCGATCTTTTTCCATTCTTCCAGAATATCCTCTTTTAGGGTCTGGATGCTGGATGGAGAGATGCTCCACTTGTTGCTTCAGAATTCTCCACAGATGTTGGATTGGATTCAGATCAGGAGACATACTTGGTCATTCAATCCTCTTCATCCTGTTCTTCTTCAGAAATGCAGCAGTATCTTTCCACGTGTGTTTGGATCATTGCCGTGCACGAGGACCACGTGCACGGCGTGATGGCAGCATCTTCTCCTTCAGTACCTTGATGAGTTCATGATACCATCAATGAAATGCAGCTCCCCAACACCAGCAGCACTCATGCAGCCCCACATTAGGACACTGCCACCACCGTGTTTCACTGTAGGCACCATGCATTGTTCTTTGAAATCCTCACCTTTGTGATGCCATACAGTTATAAAAGCATTCGTTCCAAAATCAGTGATCTTTGTCTCATCACTGCAGAGTATAGAGTCCCAGTAGTCTTCTTCTTTTTCCGTATGGGCCCTAGATAATTCTAGACCTGTTTTTTATGCATGGGTTTTAGGAGAGGCTTCCTTCATGGACGATACCCATGGATGCCGTTCCTCTGCAGTGTGCGCCGTATGATATCACGGGAAACGGTGACTCCAGTTTGGCTTTCTACTGCTTTAGCTAACTGCAGTGAACTTGTATGGAGATTTTCTTCTACTTTCTCATTAGAAGACGCTCCTGTGGAGAAGTTAACTTCCGTGGACGGCCTGGACGTCTCTGTAAGATGGTTGAACTTCCATCTTTCTTACTTTTTGGGATCATTTTTGCTCCAGTATTTGGACTGATATGTAAAGCTTTACTGATCTTCTTGTAGCCCTCATCTTTTTGTGTAAAGAAATGATTTCTTTTCTCAGATTTTGCGACGTTTCTCTTCCATGAGGATCCATTTCTGACAGCATGAAATGCGAAGGGCTCTTCTTTGTTCAGTAATGCTCTTTTAGAGTCACCTGTGTCCTGGACACATCTTAAAGGAATCATTAAACTCACCTGAGGTTGAATTCCTGTTCATTAGAAGTGTGTAGTCTTAAAGTGCACTCACACCAAATGCGATTTGCACGGCCAATACGCGTGGCCTGCCCCTTTCTTGCCGCGTGGAGAATTTGCTGCTCGCCGTGTGGCCAAAAATGGGTTTCCTAAGCTCGCTGCCTGGTTCGTGTGTGGGAGGAACTAGCAGCTAATGTTTGTAGCCTCATTGCTACATGGGGCAGCATCTGTTTCTCTCAACTACAATGTATGGGAGACACAGATGATGTTTAGAGATCAGGTTGATTTATTTCTAAGAGCTCTACAAAAGCATCAGTGATCACGTTTCCATTTTTGGGTTCATAACAACATTTATTCTCCCTTTAGCTCCAGTGAGTTTCTCTCCTGCTGCTGTGTCTGATTGACGGTCGCTTCTGCTGTGTTTTCGTCTCTCTCTGACTGAGTTCAAGTGCTTACTGTCGCATTAACACGAGAGGGCAAAAATAAAAACAAGAATAAAATGAGGGGACCTATTTTATTATTGTTGTCTCAATGAAAATAAGAAAACATCCTAAAGTTCAGGAGGCCTGAGCAGACTGCTTTACCATCCAGCATACATTTTTTAAAGTGTTCCCAGTGATCTTGTAATTATGATTATGCCGTTTTTAGCCCCCCCCCCCCAAAATTTTTTGTTGTCATTTTCTAGGACATAGTTTCTGCAGAGCAGCAGGAATTAATCAGAAATTTGCCTGTGAGTTGTGGGTGGGACTGTTAGCACAGAGGTAACCTTCTGCTGAAATTCCAGGTAAAGTTCGTTTCTAGAGCACAAAGTCCAAAGTCAAAATAGTTCAGTTCCTCCAGTGTCCTTGTGTTTCATCTTCTCCTTCTTAGATTCTATTGTCTCTTTCTCTTCTGCTTCATCCAGTCTTCAAATTTATCACATTTTCCAAACAGGATAAAGAAAAGTATAAAATCACCCATGATTTTTCTACTGTCTTGCTGTGTGTCGACCTAAGTTTCAAGTTTCTGTTTGCTCCGGTTACCACTGTCAGGAGTCAGCGCTCTGTCTCCTCCTCTGGTCACCAGCGGGAGCCATCTTCAGAGTACTGAAGTGTCTGGATGCCTCCCATCTGACTCTCACCTGCTAATCAGCAAGTTGTCGGGTTTCACTTACATAGTATACATTTATAAATAACAACTGCAAGCATATGTCTGAATATTATCCTATTGGGAACTTATGACCTATCTATTTAGAACCTTAAAGTAAAACATGTATGACCATCAGTTCTCATATAAACTTGTCACTTTGAGAAATTGTTTAGTCAGATGTTAGATTATTAGTCCCTTACTGAGACAGCATTTATACCATTTTATCGTGTTTCTGTCAGGAGCTGGACCACACTGTTGTCTGTGCATGAGGGTTTACTTTGATCTGTGCATGTTACACAAACTACTAAGGAGGTGCAGGATTGAAAGCAAAGGGTCAAATCCTGTCGCCAGTCTTACAAAGAAACAATCAGCAAGCAGATGTTTTCTGGTACAGCTAGAATCAATTTTAGGACAGATTAAGAGCAGGAGGCAACCTGTGTTCTTGATGTGAAGAGGAGTTAATCAACAGCAAAAAAAGCTGCAGATGGGAGCTTTAAAGCAGCTTTTAGCTGTCCCTAATCTGAAAATAAAGTGACCTTTTTCAATTTCTGTTCTGCACTTAAGCTTTTTATAGTTTTACTGCTGTAGCATTTAAATGTGTAGAATCTGAACTGTAATTTGACCATAACGTTCTAGAGGAAATTTATTACATTTGACTTTTTTTTTTTTACATATTCAACTTAAATATTTATCTAGAAGAGGCTTCCCTTTTTTGATTGGGAAAATAATGATTTAAACACAGTTTATAAATCATGAAAATTGAAAAAGAAGGGCAAACTTATTTACATTTAAATGACATTGTATTTGATTCATTTTTATTTTGTTGTGCCAAGAACAATAACAGTTAAAATCAGTTCATTCATCTATCAGTTATTTCAATGAGGTCCTGGTGATTCAGTTTAAGGGTTAAGGAGAAAAAAATGCCACTAAAATCAGTGTAGAAGTTATGTTACATAAATGCAAATTAAACGAATGCATTATCAAATTCCTAAAAATTCAAACTAAGAGAAATTAAATTCTTTTAAAAAGGCATGAACTGCTTCCTTCCTGTTCCCTTTATCTTTTCATCCTCGTCCTCTTTGTGTTCCTCAAATGCAAAGAAATTCAAGCCCATCTCAACAAGGCCTAGGTGCTAGCCACAAGGTTTAGATTTTTGTAAAGCTGACCCTCTAGGATTTTGTAATTTATGATTGTTGCAGCCTAAATTGCCTGACTTCACGGCAGCTTGCTAGAAAAGTTGCAACAAAAGTAGCCATTTTTATTGTTATTTTTTAAAGCTCCTTAAAAATGTAAATTATGAAATAAACTTCACATTCTCATATTCCATCTCTTTTTGTTGTGACATGTGCATTAGGAAATCAATAGAACTCTGACACTCAAAAGGAACTTTTGGTCCTCACTGCTCACAATAAAAAAATATTTGTGCATTGATTTAAACAAACTTTAGAGAAATATGTCATTCTGCAGGGAAGGATTATAAACTAACAAAGAAACAGCATAACCAGATGAAGCCTCAGATGTCCTCCACAGAATCTTCCTCTTTATCTACTGCAAAAGCACCACTGGTGAGTCTCTGGTTGTAGAGGAAGACCAAGGCTTTGAGAAGCTGATCTGGTTTCTTCTGTCAGTAATGATCTACCCTGTTTAGAAGGTTTTCTTAGGTGTCTGTACAGATTTGTTGTGAAGGCGGTTCTATATGGAATTATTTTCCTGCAGGCTCTACACTCTTCGTTTGTAATACCAATAAAAGGGAAATGGTTCCAGATTGTGCTTCTTTTAGCAGTGTCACTCAGTTTATTTAAGGTTTGTATTGACGTAGTTTCTTGTTGTTGCACCTGGCGCTCTCTCTGTCTTTCCCGCATACGCGGTTCATGCTTGGCTAGTGCTGCATGTGTAACTGAACCCTCCACCACATGCTCAGCGCAAACACTTCCTCCGTCCTGCGCTCGTTCACACACGCACACGCTCGTTCAGTGCAAACACACTTGTATTGACCATTCACACGTAGCTTGAAGAGAAAAAGAAAGAGGGCAAAAGAAAGTCAAAAACACGGCTCCCAGAAAGCAGTCACACCGTAAATGATGGCGAAGCAACATCGTCACCGGTGACAACATGATCAAAGTTGCAGTAAAGTTGCAGTGAAAATCTAAAGTTGCGGGGTGTGCAACAATTCATAGGATTTGCTTGAATTTCCACTAATAGTTGCAATCGCAACATTGCAAATTCCTGGAGGGAATGATAAAGGAAAGGGTGCAGTGCAGTCCCCTTTATCTTTCTTCTTTCACACACCCACAGAGGAAACGGACATAAAACAGAAAAAAAAAAAACTGTAAATCTGAAGTATGCAGCAAGGAACTTTAAAATCTTTACCATTGACTATTTGTCACTAAAGGTCAATAATTTACCATCATCTTTCCCAGTTTTATGAAGTGAGTTGTTCAGTTTTCTGCTTTATGATGTTTCATTTCCCCACATCTAAACCTCTGAATATGCTATTGACTCTATATGAGAACTGGACTCAGTGATCCCTCCCCCTCGCATTCCAAACAGGAAGTATCTGCTGGTTTCAAAAATCCAAAAACCCATAGTTTTTAAAGAGAATTAACCAGTTATTACTCAGTTATTATATTTATCAGAAATGCCATTTTTGTTCTGATGCATTTTTCTTAACATCGTCTTGATAATCCTATTTTTTTCATGATGCTTTTTTTCTTATCGCAAGTTATTGAAGTTATAAACGAACCAAGTGCATCAGATGCCTGTGTAAAAGCATGTGTCTGCTGGCCCCACCTCAAAAGGTTGACAGATTCTCCTGAGCTGTTTTTTTTAGTGGAAGGGGTTTGGACTTTCAATAAGCTTTCTCCTGACTGGAGACAGTAGTTGCCGTAGAAACATTGACCCAGACCGACCCGTACCATTCACTGTCATCTGACTCCAAAAGATGGCATTTGAATTGCGTAGAAAGAGCGACTGAATTGGCTTCATTTTGCTGAAGCAGGAAGTAAGGCATTTTCTATGGGTGACGTCACACCCGCTCTATCCAGTTCTCTGCGTACAATCAATGGACTAGCCTAATCTGGTCGAACTTGACGTCCTTGCACAACCAAAGCTAGCAGCTAAATAAATATGACAGAAGACAAAACACAAACATTAAATGTCATACATACTGTAGCTTATATGGGCATCTTAAGAAGCAAGTTGTCTTTTTATTCTGACACTGACCTTACCTTCCCATTCTACATTCAATGGTAGAATTCCATCATCAGAGACTGGATGGTGCTTCTGGGTCAGTTGCTTGATCAGATGTGAAAATTGTGTTACTGTGCATGATCTTCTTGAACAAATTTTTACCAAGTTTCCTCCGTTTATGTTGGCTTGTTTACAGTCTATTGGGTTAAACAAAATTATTTGAAATAAACGACATCATGAACACATTTGTTCAGAAACACAATAATAATTCTCACTCTGGTAATCCTGCTTATTCCTTTGGACTAAATGCACAATCTTTTCAATATCTCTCTGGAGCTCTTCCTGGCTTCCATGAGCATCGCCTTCATCTTTGTCAGACCAAAATGGTTGATCAGTGTAGTAATATGTTAAACAGGACATCATCAAATTAATTCTCCAAGGACCATATTGCATACCTATGGCTGCCCACTTTTTGACATTATCTACGAACGAACGTGTCTCTTTGAGAGAGACGTTTAGGTCTTGTTTGAGTGACTTAAGATTCACTCCATTAAGTTTTGCTTGTTTTTGTTGTCTTTTTTTTAAAAAAGAGATTTTACTTTCAATCCAATCAGTGATCAATTTGAGACTTTGGTATATTTTTCTTTGTTTCGTGCAAACCACATCAGCATTGGAATAACAGCGTACTTGGCAATTGTGTTATATGACAGAAACACACATTTGTGTTAGGTGCTTTCACTTGTTACATTTTTTTCAAATTATAATGAAAATCTGTTATTTTTTTTACAAGACGATTTTTAGAAGAAAGCCCTTTTGTGCTTGTGTCAAAACAAAGCATGTGTATGTCTAGAAGCCCAGATATGTCAGTGTATATCTCTGTGGGACACTTCCTGTGTCCTGCTGTCCACAGATAGGGTGACAGAGGAAACCGCAAACTGAAGCAAAATAAACTGCTGGACTTTTAATCACAAACAATAAAGCTACAGCTGCTCTGTCATGTCAACTCTGACACCATGGTAACCATCTGTCAGGAAGTTGCTTTCTCAAGTCTTGAGCATTATCATTAACATGAGGTTGGCTGCCAAGTGTTTCTGGCTTACGTTCAAACCAGCACAGCTTACATGCCAGCTACAGATAAAGTCCACTACCACCAGTATTCACTCATTATGTTTCTCCTTTACCAAACCAGCTGCGATAACAGCATTTTTCTTTTTACTCAGTGGTTTTCACATTCTTCCAGTTTCACAGGATTCCCAAAACTCCACTGTGGAGGTCAATCTGATGTGCTCTCAAAGTTTCATACAATCTTCTTTAGAAAATCAATTCTAAAATAGATGGTGACTAAAGCAATATTTTAAAGGTATTTGTCCTCCATGTCACATATATTCTTATGAGAGGATTTAAAAAAAAATGTTATGGCCAAAAGTAGAACTTTGGCATTACAAGAACATCTTACACCACAATTGTCTTCACTGAATGTCCTCTCATGAATAAGACATGCTTGTTCTCTGAAAGTGCCATGGCCAAAATAACCCCTTTAACATAATCATTTTACCCCAACCCCCCTAAATATTTTGCGCTCAAAAAGTTCAAACTGTTGGCCCTCTAAAATTTGAAGTGTCTGGCTAAAACTGTTTTTTGTTAAAAGCAATATTCAATAAACAATATTTATCTATGGTTATTCAAATTCCTTTTAGAATTATGGTATATGGCCTACTTGCTGCTATTTTTGCTGCTGTTTCTGTCTCACCAAAATCCCCTCGTTTCGTTTGTTTTGTCTCGTTAGACAATTCAGTAAACAAGACTTCATAGAGAGCACTCCAAGGAGTGTCCGAAAAACTCCTTAAATTATCAGTTTCATCATGCTCAAGTATTTGTACAAGAATGCTGCAGTGAAAGAGATTCAACTTTGCACTGTTGTCAACATATTTTCAAGTTGAATTAAATACACAAATACCACAGAGACACGGTGTCGCACAAGGGGGGAGGTCTTAAAGGAGCCTGGTCACTATTACAGACCAGCGTCTATAGAAATGAACACCTGTTAGACCCAGTGTTTATTAGAGACCACCCACAATTGAAAGGTTTATGGTAATCTAAACAATATTCAATTTTGTTTCTCCCAAACTGATTTGGTGATTAAGAGCAAACTTAAAAAAACATTCAACACAGATTCAATAAAAAAGTGCAATTTTAGAGACAGTAGGTGACGACAATCATTTCTCAATTACAATAACTAATAAGCATAAACAGAGCAGAATCGCAAGAATGGATTAAACAAGCACAACTGTTCAGTTGGGATTCAGCTGTCCTTAGATCCACGGGCGGAGCGGTTTGCTCTCCCACCGAAAGTCCTTTCAGACTTAAAAAAGAGAAAACGAAACAAATCCAGTCAAATGGAGTCCGTCTTTTTGTCCAACACAAAAAAGTGAAAACTTTGTTCAAATGCCAAAAGAAAAAATCTGGAGAAAAGTTCTTCTCCAACTTGAACTTCAATCTGTCCAAATGCAGGTCCAGACTTACTGACAATCATCTTGAACCAAACTGAGGCTTTCTGCTGCTTCCTCCATCAAACCAAATGTGGTTCATCTATTGGAGAGGAAGCTCTGCCAAGTGTTCAGCAGTAAGGAGCAAGAGAAACCATGTTCACAAGAACCCATTGATGGAGGTTCAAGAACTGTAAAAATTAAACAGTTCAAATGTAACTGTGTTAATTAAACTGTGATAATAAGGACGTTTAAATCTGAATACAGCAAATATAGAAGAGTGAATTAACTGACAATTATTACTGATTTATGTACTTATTGATTTTTAATTTGTTTATTAATTTGTAGATTTAGAGTTTTATTAGTAATTTTGTACAGTTAAAAATACAGTACAGCTTAATAGTAGAGTACACATACCTTACAAATTTACTACCAAAGAAGGCAGAAGAGCAGCAAATCAGAGACTTGCCCTGTGAACTGATCAATGAATGAATGAAACGGCTCTTAAAATTGCTCCTTGGTGTAAACAACACAAGCCAGAGTGGTTTTTTTTTTTTCTATATGCTTTCAACCATTCTTACTTTTTGTGGGGTATTGGACCCAGGACGGCGGTTGTTTTTGTTTGTTGTGCATTTCCTGTTTTATTTTGTTGTTGGTGCCTGTTTCCTGTGTTCTCACATGTCTTCTTGTTTCTGGTCTCTTGACTCTCACCTCCTTTTGTGTTCTCTCCCTCCCTAATGTGGCACACCTGTTGGTATTTGTCTCATCCCCTTGTCCTGTTTATAAGTCCTTGTCTTCCTTGCACTTGCTGTCGGGTGGTTTTGGTTGCAGCACGAGTTCACGAGCTGCTACTTTTGGTTTGACTGAAATAAATCGGATCTATTTCTGTTTGAATCGCCGTTTGTATGTTGTGTCCTCACGACAACCCTGACACTTTTATTCTCTTTAAGCTGCACATGACTGGTATGTAAGAGTTGGTGCTCAGCAGAGGGGGAGGGGGGATAGTTCGCTTCACTAACCCTAAACCACACACAATGGAAAGAGACAGGTGCAACAAGAACATAAAGTTAGATTTGCTGCTAAAGTATTGTCTGTCTGTAAAAAGTTTCATGCTTGTAGTAAAAGATTTATACATCTGTAAAAGGATTTTATACATGTCAAAAGAAATTGTCCATCTGTAAAAAACTACCTGTTTAATAACTGTAGAAAAAAATGTCTGCCCATAAAAATGCTTTGTCTGTGTGTAAAATGTCAGACATGTTTTTTTCTTTTTAAAAATCTTTTCACAAACACAAATCTCTTACTACAAGTACAAAACTTTTTAAATACAGACAATACTTTAGTAACATATCTAACTTCCTACAAATCAGTCACTCAGCAGCCACTGACACAGCCTGTGTGCAGCTTGGGCCTCATAAAAACAAAGAAAACGAAAAAAAGTTTCTTCACTCAACACAAAGGAGACAAGATGAAATGGAGGAAGAGACTCATAATACTGTAATAATGTATTTCATTACGACATTGCAATTGAAAAAAATATATTTTGGATTATTGTTAGCTTCAGGACATTCTGTTATTTGAGAAACTTCTGGACACTGTTCACCACACCTGTTTGTCCTTACGAGTCATGTGACCAAGTTCAAAGTTCTAAGTTAAAAAGCTAATTAAAAATAAACACTAAAATGTGTTTGGAAAGTTTCTTTGGGGAGACAGGAGCAAGTGAGGAAACCAAAGAAGACTTTGAATTAAAAAAAAAATGAAGCTGCTATTTTCAGATAAAGCCCCAAATCCATCTCAAAATTCAGATTTATTGAGACAGTTGTTCCCACGTTCGAAACCACTCTGCCTGAAATGTGGCAACAGAATCTCAAATGTTTCTTATTTGCTGATGATAAAGCTTCAGAGATAATGGATTCAATGTTCATTATTCGTTAAGTAAGGGAGGCCGTCAAGCTGAAGAAGGAGTCCTATCAGGTCTGGCTGACTTGTGGGACTCCAGAGGCAGCTGACAGGTATCGGCAGTCTAAGCGAGCTGCTGCTCAGGCTGTAGTAGAGGCAAAAACTCGGCCCTGGGAGGAGTTCGGTGAGGCCATGGAGAAGGACTATCGGTTGGCCTCGAAGAGGTTCTGGCAAACCGTCCGGCGCCTCAGGAGGGGGAAGCAGTTTTCTGCAGGCACCGTTTTCAGTGCAGGTGGGGAGCCGCTGACTTCGGGCGGTGGAAGGAATACTTCGAGGATCTCCTTAATCCTGCTGACACGCCTTCTCTTGAGGAAGCAGAGGCTGAGAGCCTTGGGGTGGGGCTGTCCATTACCCAAGCTGAAGTCACCGAGGTAGTTAACAAGCTCCTCGGTGGCAAGGCACCAGGAGTGGATGAAGTCCGCCCTGAGTACCTCAAGTCTCTGGATGCTGTGGGAGTGTCTTGGTTAACACGCCTCTGCAGCATCGCGTGACACTCAGGAACAGTACCACTGGACTGGCAGACAGGGGTGGTGGTTCCCCTTTTCAAGAAGGGGGACCGGAGGGTGCGTCTCAACTACCGGGGAATCACACCCCTCAGCCTCCCTGGGAAAGTCTATGCCAGGGTACTGGAGAGGAGAATCCAGCTGATAGTCGAACCTCAGATCCAAGAACAACAATGCGGTTTCCGTCCTGGTCGTGGAACTGTGGAACAGCTCTACACCCTGTCTGGGGTGCTGGAGGGTTTGTGGGAGTTCGCTCATCCTGTCCACATGTGT
>BSAI01000005.1:1268425-1286046 GCA_036245035.1 Adrianichthys oophorus
GGTGGACGCCGCTTCAGTCCGCCTGTCGATGGGCACACAGGATTTATGGAGAAAAATCGTTGTCAACATAGAACGCTGTCTAGGAAGAAATTCTACCACTTTACCACATTTGATGCTGACTCTATTGATCTCCTCCAATGGTCATTGAGGCTGCATCAGTGGTCATCTTTTCTCTCATCCATGTTTGTCTTTCCCTGTTTTAGGTCCCATCCAGCGCTTCCCTCTTCACAGTCACAATTTTGTTGAAATGACTTGCATGTTTAAAAAAAAACCTGCTGACACGACCTCTGTCTTTACTGAGTTGGCATCAGAAATGATCCAAACTCTTTACATTTCTGCAGTCAGTCATCTCTTTCTTCTCCTCTTTGATCCTCATCAATCCTAGGGCTGGGCGATATGACCAAAAAAATCTAACCTCAGATTTTCTCCCTGCTTTGACTTTATTTAACTAAAATTACAAATGAAAGAAAATGTTTAACAAAAACACATTATTTAACATTTTCCTTGGAAATGAACCAGCTAAGAGAATGACATTTTTTTTAGAAAACTAAATTGCATCAAAGTCTTTCATTAATGGTATGAAGACGTTTTTAGAATCATCTAACTGTAAACTTAAAATCAAACATTCTGAGAAAACAAGGACACATTTACTAAAGAGGAGCAGACTGACAGAAAATGGACTTTTTTCTGTAATTCTGCTTCCAGGTGATTCATTTTTATATGAAGTCATAACAACGACATCCTAAAATATTATAATGATTCTTGTCAAGATGCAGCGATCTCGTGAGGGGGGTTAGTGAGGGTGGGGGGCTTTTTCAGCTCAACACCAGCTCTGTAATGTTACAGATTATGAATAAAGTTCCATACAAAGTGCATCTTATTATATTTCTAAAAACAGTTTTTATTATTTTTATTGATTTATTTTTTCTATGAATTTATTTTCTTGTATTTATCCGCCATGCCTTAAATCCGCCCCATGAAAATATATTCTGACTTTAAATCGGTTCGTGGTTACATATAGGAGACACACGGAACAGTGCATTAAGCAGTTCATCATAGCTTGATAGCATGAGTGTGTAACAACAGCACTGTCACCATAGCAACACTTTTATTCAGCTTCCTGTTGCTGCTGTGAGGTCCACAGTGAAATTCAGGCTCTGTGACCCTGTGACGTAGTTTTAAAGTAAGTTATTGGGAGAAATGTTGTTTTCAGGACAAAGAAAAATCATATTCAAAACAGAGACAAATCATATTCATAACAGAAATGTTAAACATTAAACTAAAAGTTCTATTCATTCATATTGATTATTGTTTGTTTTTTAGATTCATGCTGAACTGCTCTACATTTGACATTCTTCCTCAGTCCAATATGTATCTGTATGTTAATAAAAAGATGCTGAAATGAGATATGAAAATCTTCTTGTAAATCTGACTCTGAAAGAGTCAGTGTCTCATCAGCCACAAACTGGTCTGTGGTGAGAGGATTTCACATCCAGACTCTATCTTGATTCTCTTCTATCTCCAGGTACTGTTAATACAAATGTATTAAAGTGGGTTTTTGTTAGAGAGAAATCATTTTGGATTTTTAAAGTGGGGATGCAGAGGACATTTGTGCTTGTAAAATGTTGATAAATAAGTACAGTTCCTAATAGCACACATGGTCTGTGAATAATTTTACTCTGTTGTTGAAATGATTTGAACATTCAATAGTAGGACTTGTGACTCGATTTGGGACTTGGCTGCTTTTGACTTGGGACTTGACTTTGACTTGAGGACAAAGACTTGAGACTTACTTGGGACTTGGAAAACAATGGTCCCACCTCTGGTCATAGACAATGTGATGGCGCCTGATTTCCGATCACGTGATTGGAACGGGACACCCCTACTGTATAGTGATACTAGGAAAATAATATTTGGATTCAGGTATGGTATTTTAGATTTTTTTTCTAGTATTTTTACAAAAACAAAGATGTAATCGAACTTGATTTACTGTGCCTCTATGTGACATCCCGACTAGACGTCAGCACAGCAGACAACACACACGCGGTGGCGGATGGAAGAGAAGAGGATGCTATGCAAAAACGTATCAAGCCATCATTACGGTTCAATGCGAGAAAACACTTGATTTTACAAAGACAGAGTTTTAAACAAGTCGCTCACTGTTTAAAGCCTTAAGTAAAATGCAACGACAACATGACGAAACTTTCCAACCACTTTTCAACGTTAAAATCTTTTAAGTAACACGTTTAGTTAAAGACTGGATCAAAACTCAGGTCAGGCAAAAAACATCACAAATGCAGAAGTAAAGTTTATTTGCAAGACATGCGACCTTACAGTATGGTACAACGTTTTATTTGTATTTTTTTATGTTGAAAAACAGCATTGGAAGTAGCAGGTAAGAATACCTTTAATCAAATCTCTTGAGTCACACTGGTTGGATTTTTGGTTAAAGATGTCCTGGATTGTCCCGACTGACTCTTTTGATGCAGTGTCTGGACTTCTTTGCAGTCCCTCTTACCTTCTCTTGCTTCTTGAAATAATTCAGACTGGTTGCAGATTGTGGGTATTAAAAAGTTTTTAATCATCATAGAGCAGAAGACTGAAGTGCCTGCAGATGTAGGTAGAAACATACCCCAAATCCAAGGACACGTGTTGTTTGCCTCCACTGTTTTGTTTTCACTCATTAACCATGGTAGGTAGAAAAGGAGCAACCAACACCAACAATATTACTTCCTCATCAAATCCTGAATTTGAACGCACCTAGTCTCAAGGTATTAGTGAAAATGATGGCAATGATTTTATCTTGACAAAATGTTTCCTGTGTTTCAGGGAAAGCCTTATATGTTCGACAAAGTCCTTCCTCCAAACACTGAACAGGTTCAGGTGTATGACTCTTGTGCAAAACAGATTGTCAGAGGTCAGCCTATTTGACTGGTTGAATGTCCTTTTGTTTTGTGTTTTTTTTTAGTGCTGTTGTTGCTTTTTTATGCATGTGTGTGCTGCTCTTGTATTTACGTGTTGTGTTGCATGTATTTATGTTTATTCAGTTTGTGTTGATTGCTCTGTTTAATGTTCTGAATTTTAGATGTATTGGGAGGATACAATGGTACTATCTTTGCTTATGGACAGACATCATCAGGAAAGACTCACACAATGGAGGTCAGTGTGTGTGCGCTTGCGCTCATGTGTGCGTGTGTGAACAGGTCTTGGATATCTAGATTTTTTTTGTTTTATCTTTGTTCAGGGGGACCTGCACAATTCCCGGCTGATGGGGATCATCCCTCGCATAGCCAGAGACATCTTTGATCACATCTATGCTATGGATGATAATCTGGAATTCCACATCAAGGTGATTTTAGAGTATGTCATCACTGCATGTTAAAGCTGTCTATCTTTTATTGCAAACTCTGCTTTTGACAGTGGAACTTTGATTCTGTGCAAAATTTCTTTAATGGTTTACATCTTCCTAACTTTTTGTATGTTTTAGTTAATGCCTATTCATTTCTCTCAATTTGCAGGTTTCCTACTTTGAAATCTATTTGGACAAAATTAGAGACTTACTGGATGGTAAGAAGTGTTTCATAGTAAGAAGGGTTTCATAGTAAGAAGGGTTTCATGTTTGTCTACAAACTCAACTTTTTCAAACGTAACATTTTGTTTCAGTATCAAAGATCAACTTGGCAGTTCATGAAGACAAAAACAGGGTTCCTTTTGTCAAGGTACGAGGTTACAATTTTGCATTTGCATGCAAATTCAATACCAATGCATTAGATGTACTGTTTTATTACTTGGACTGTAAAATTCGCTAGAAGTCTCAAGAGTGATCATGCTTGTAGCCCATGCTATAAGATTGTGCTTGTAGACAATTCTAGATGCAAATGTCTGGTTTTTGGTGCATTATCTTCATAGGTGATTAGAAGCCCATCACTCCAGTCTTCTAATGGTACAATGTGTTTGCCCATTGTGTCAGAAGGCTAACAGATCATTAGAAAACCCTTGTGCAATCATGTTAGCACAGCTAAAAACAGTTTAGCTGGTTAGAAAAGCAATACAACGAACCTTCCTTTGAGTTGGTTGAGTATCTGGAGCATCAAATTTGTGGGGTTGATTATACATTCAGAATGTTCAGAAAAACAGAACTTTCACATGAAACTCAAAAACCTGTTGTTGTTTGTAGAAATGAAAGTTATTCCATGAGAGAAATTGCCCAGAAACTGAAGATTTCCTTCAATAGTGTAAATTACTTTTTTCAGAAAACAGCTTTGACAAGAGTAGAGAAGAAGTGGGAGACCTGCACAACTGAGCAGGAAGAAAAGTACATTAGAGTCTCCAGTTTGAGAAATATATGCCTCACAGGTCTTCAAATGGCTGCTTCATTTAATAGTACCCACAAAACGCCAGTGGCAACATCTACAGCGAAGAGAGGAGAGTGGCAAAGAAAAATCCATTTTCCTGACGCCATCTGTCAAGCAAGGTGTGGGAAACGCGATGGTCTAAGGTTGCTTTGGTGTTGGTAAGGTGATAGATTTGTTCTGGGTAAAAGAGACTTTAAACAATTTTGCAAATCCCTTCCATATGCTGTGGACAGAGCTTGATTGGAGCCAATTTCATTCTACAACAGGACATTGACCCAAAGCACATCTTCAAACTGTGCAAGAACTATTTAGAGAAGAAGCAGCAGCTGGAATTCTCTATGTAATAGAGTTGGAAGTGCAGTCATCAGATTTAAAACCAGCTTGACCGTATGGTGCACAAGAAGTGCCCATCCAGCCGATCCGGGTTGTGGGAGGGGCTTCTAGAACAGAGGTGTACAATTTCTCCAGATTATCTCAACACACTAATAGCTATAATGCCAAAGTTCTTCAATGCTGCAAATGGAGGATTTTCTGATTAAAGTAAAATTTGAAAGAATAAATTCATTAGTTTATTCATTTTCTAAACCCGCTTTGTCCCTTTCATTGTCATGGGGGTGCCGGAGCCTAACCTGGCCACTCGTGGAGAAAGGCAGGATACCCCCTGCATAGGTCACCAGTCTGTCGCAGGGCCACAATCCCACACATTCACAGAGAGAACATGCAAACTCCACACAGAAAGGTCCCCCATTGGTGACTCTGTTTTAGGTCCACCAGAAGGGACTTGACTTGGTTGGGCCTTCTTCCCACTGCTCCACTGTGCAGCCCCAGAAAAAAATACATATATATTTCAAATAAATATCATTATTTCTAACTTTGTCAGTGTCTTGATTATATTTTCTATTCATTTTTAAATTAATTTGATTGATAAAAGGCTGTCTTTTTATGGAAAACACATAATTGTCCGGGTGACCCTAAACTTTAGAATGGTAGCGTACATGTATGAAGGGTATACACTGGTTCATTCAAGTCTTTTGACTTTTGTGTCTCAAAACAGTGATGATCTAACCCTGTTGAATGAGGTCAGCCACATAAAAGATAAAGCTAAAAGACATTACAGTGAATCAAGACAATTAATTTAATTGGACTCTATGGCCCATAACTTCATGAAATCACTACTTACTGAGCTTCTGAAGTACAAAAACATTCAATACACAGTTAGGCATTGTGCATCTTTCAGTAATGACACGACCCACTTACTGCTTACAAAGCTTCCCTGCATTGTCACGTATCCTTCTATGTGCACACATACACAAAAAAAGCAGATGCATATAAATACTCTCATATCCAGATTATTGTTGCAACAACTTCGATGAACAGAAAAGAAAAGGTTTTAAGTTTTACTCATTTCTGTGAATCCCGTGAGTCCTAAACTATTTTTAGCAAGTAAGTACTGGCTTTGCACACTTTGCACAATGCTTTACTCTCATATTCCAGATGATGTCTAAAATGTAAGGGTTAACCCTAACTGTAACTGTAACTCTTAAAAGTAGAAAAGATAGTAAGTGCCAAAAGTCAGCAATCTTTTATGGAATTAGTTTAGAACTTCTCTGCCACTTGAATTTTTGAAGCAGGTTTGAGTGAGTATTAAGTTGAAGTGGGGATATGTTGAAAATTGTGTGTAAATATCTGTTGGTTGAGAAACACAGTCTCTGTCGGCCTTACGTGAGATTCCATTTTGGCCCTCTGACCTCCTGACTTTCACAATCTTCCATAACAGTCCCATCTCAACTTTGACAGGTTAACTTTTCTGTTTGAACCAATCAAAACGTCGTGAAGTTGCACTGCTGGCAAAAGAACAGGGTCCAGGGAAGGGGTTATTAAAAGTTCTACGTTCAGACTCAAATGAATGGGAGTTGACGTTTCAGTTTCACCTCTTCATTCACAGTTTTCTTCTCCAGGGTCCTTCCATGAACGGGACTAGATGAGGTCCTCTGTCTGGTAGAAAGAGGAGGCCAGTTGGCCTCATCAAAAGACTTCCGTGTCGAGTCTATCCTCCCGTGTCCTCCAGTTCTCGAGCTGTATGATTTATTCTTTGGCTTTGCACCAATATGGTTCCAGGGAGGATTATCTCTCCATGATTTGCTGTTGTGCACAGATGCTGTTTCTTTCTCTGTCGTGGTATCTGTGCCTTTTGGCTGCGCGTTAGCTTTGTCTTCTCTGCTGAGTTGAGGTAGTGGCAAAGTAGTGTTGTTTCCATAAAGCCTATTTACGTCTAGATTCAGTTCAATGTGGCGAACCTTTGTTTCCAGCACAGTTATCTTCTCGAGAAGGTCTTGGTAATCCTTTATGGAGAGCGAAGTCATCCTGTTGCTATTAGCCGTGAGTTAGCTGCTGCACCGTATATCAGACTTCAGCTGTGTGTAGGCCATGCACATGTAGCGCTTTAGATAATAATTCCAAAGGAATGTTAGAAAAAATCCTTTTTTTTTGAGTAAATAATATGACTGGATAGCTTAAAAGTTTTCAAAAG
The DNA here is from genome assembly GCA_036245035.1 of Adrianichthys oophorus. NCBI lineage: Eukaryota > Metazoa > Chordata > Actinopteri > Beloniformes > Adrianichthyidae > Adrianichthys > Adrianichthys oophorus. The sequence goes on from BSAI01000005.1 coordinate 1,275,311, forward strand.
TTATTACTGGTGTGATGAAAAAGGAAAAATAATCATCAGAAATTAAAAGCAGAAGAGAGAGCAAAGCAGTGTACGTCCACACTGTCGCAAAGCAGGAAGTAGTCACAATAGCCTTAGCCTAACTGCAGGTTTAATAAAGTTGTCTTAGGCTTAAATAATGACATTAACAATTTTTAATATACCTTTGTCCATTTCACATTTCTCTTTGTCTTCTTTCCTCTTTTTTCTAAATTGGGCGCCGGATGGCTTTGTCTTTTTCACTTTATTGTGCTCACAAAAATAAACAAGTTAACTACCGCTTTAGCATCGCATCAGCTCGGCCTCGGACTAAATCAATACTTATTAGAAGTTTTTTGGGAGATTGGAATTGAGTTTAAAAAGTACATTCGTGATGAATGCAATCCGTAATTTGGTGTAATGAATTAAAGTGGCTTATTTTGAAAGTAGTTTGAGCTTGAGATGAGTTAGACTAAAAAATACTCCCATTTACCTGTATGTGATTCACCCAGGCACTGGTTAATTGCACCCTCCCCTCGCATTTTTTCTACTTGTTATATTCCACAGTGTACCGCAATGAGGTGAGGGCGCCAGTTTGAGTGTCATGCAGCAGAGGGCGCCGTTTGCCATTTAAATTCACCTTCAGATAACAAGAACAGGTGCACTCTGCTATTCATATTAAAAGAAACTAAATACTGAATGATTTTTTTTCCCTCGTCTGTGCCACCCCCTGGAAAATGCCACCCTTGGCAACCGCCCATGTCGCCCATATCAAAAACCGCTTCTGGCTCCAGCTACTCAGATAGAGGGTTTAAAAACACCTGCGGTTCACAGATTCACTACCTTTTGGTATAAGGTCATATTTTTGCCCCGAAGTTGAAAACAAAAATGTAAAATTTTAACTTTCTAAATTGAAAATGAAAAATTTAAATGTTTTGAGTATGAAGTCCAAGAAGTTAATCAGTAATTTATTAGCCTAAAAGTGTTATGAATATTTATATACACACACAATTTACCTTCTACTGATTACATTCTATATCTCATATCAGCATCTTTTTAGTAAGTTCATACTGGATCAAAGCAGAATTTAAAATGTATAGCCTTTATAGAATTTATAACATATAGGATGTATGGCAATATGACTACACAGCCAGAGACAAAAGTTACTCGCTGGTCTATTCTTGACTTGTAAATGAAGTAGGAAAGTCTCTCCTCAAAAATCTCTTTGACTTAAGCATAAAAGTCCTTCTTTTTTCTAGTAGTTTTAGAAGTCTCTCAGTGGTGGTGGGTGGCTTGTCTGGGGTGGTGGGGCTCTCGGGGGTGGGGCCACGCACTGGGCCCCCGGCGTAGTCGGGGGGGCTGATCTTCTGGCTGGGCTAGGGCTTGCACTGTGCTTCCATATCTCACTGCTCTCGGTTTTGGGGGCTCGTGTGACGGTCCTGTGGGCCCTGATCTGGTGCTTGGGTGGGCAGATCTTTTCCGTAGGCCTCGCAGTATGGCCAGGAGCTGTCTCTCCTTTTCTTTTTTTTTTACTTTCCATCACCCACATCAGCTTAACATGGGCATCCTCCTGAGCACAGGTATCAGCTCACCTTTGCACAGTTGGTTAGCGTGATGGAATGCAACAAGCAGATGAGCTTCTTCCGCTAGGCTGTGGAATAAAAAGAAGGCTTGTTGCATATTCACAAGCAAGCGCAACAAAGCGCCCCATACCCTCACTCCCGTAGCTTCTGTGAACTTCTCTGTTTAGCGTTTAGCTTAGACTGGAGCGGCAGGACGTGGCGGTTTTTAATAGGATCCGAACATAAATGGAGGATAAACCGGCTGAACTCACAGCAGCAACAGAGTTTATTTAAAAGTGTTGATTTGGAGACAGTGGGGTTGTTGCACACTGATGCTATCATGCTATGATACAATATGCTGTACTAAAGAGCTGTCCTGCTTGTCGCCAGTGTGTGACCAGTTTAAAGTCAGAGAATATTTTCACAAAGCGGACTTCAAGACATGGTGGATAAAAACAACAAACTGAATCCATGGGACATTCATAAAATGGTATTTTCTAAATACAATAACAGACGTGAATCCAGTTTGAATGAAACTTTAACACAGTGCTGACTCATCAGTGTTGTTCATCCTACCATTACTAGTAGTACCTTTGTACTACTAGTTGGAATGCTTGGTTTCTATGTTTTCAATCCAGAAAATCAATTTTTAGCTCCATAAAGCAAGCACAGCATTCCTAGAAGTGAGAAAAATATCAAAATGATATTGTAGCCCTAATTTACACTAATGGAAACGCTTTTGGTGATGTGGTTCTCATTTGCCATTAGGGTTGTACCGAGCGCTTTGTGTCCAGTCCTGAAGAAGTCATGGACATCATTGATGAGGGGAAAGCAAACAGGCATGTTGCTGTCACAAGTAAGTCTCATAACAATGATCGCATGTCCAGCTACCTGTATTTGCTTGTCCTAAACAATAGTTGATTTAACAATATCATGTCATGCAAGTCTGCTGTTATAAATGTAAATACTGTATGCAGATTTGTTGTTTTGTTTTTTTTTGGTTATTGTACATAAGTGACTTCATAATCTCCTAGGAAAGTGTTTTCACCCAAAATCCAAACTGGTCTTCGTTTAGTCAGTCAAACTAACATTTCATTCTCATTTAGTTTTGCAATTTGAAAATGTATTTTGCAATACAGAGTTGAGTATGACAACAATCCATTTCAATCTTACATTTATTAAGTAAACTTTTTTAATTAAAAGCAAAATCAAATGCATTTTAAATTCCCATGTTATCTATCTTTAAGTAATAATTATCAATTGCATCAATAGCGTAGTGATTTATCAAAAACAAATTAAAATGGAATTGTCCATTGCAAATGGATTTTCAAAATGCTTGAGTAAATTGTATTTTGAGTTGTAAAATGTGAAATGCATTTCTATTGGAATTATGTTACCAAAATCCATAAGAATTCAAAATGCAACAGATTTGGCTTTGATTTAAAACTTTAACTTAATTAATGTAAGATTAAATTTGATTGTTTTCAGATTCTCTTCTGCACTGCAAAATGCATTTTCAAATTGCAAGATTAAATTGTCAATTGAGAATTGAATTTCAGGTTGAATTATAGGTGAAATAACATCCATAATCCTCTCTGTGGGCACTTCCGTCATGCATTTATTGTGCAGTTTTAAAACTTGAGACAAGTTCCAGTTCTGGGGAAACGTGTTTGAGTTTCATTGGTAAAGACAAAAACAGAACAGGCTCTTCTTACATGTGCAGCTCTCTGAAAGTACTCAAAAAAACAAAATAAACTACCTTCTGTGGGGAAGTTTCTAGTTATGACTAAAATGCGATTTCAACATTTTTCTTTTATTTATTTAAGAAAAAAACCCAAAGCTAGGCAGGTAAACACATCTTTATTTATTTCATAATACTTTATAAAAAGGTTATAAAAACGATAAAGTTTTCTTGTTAGTTTTTTCTTAGTAGTTGTGAGTTTACTAGTTTTTAAATAAATATGTAGCTGTAATACTTCAGCATTTTGTAACTTCTTCCTGAAATGTGTTCTTAACTCGAGTCATGACACACCTGTCTCCATTCTTTCTGCAGACATGAACGAGCACAGTTCCCGCAGTCACAGTATTTTCCTGATCAACATCAAGCAGGAGAATGTGGAGACAGAAACCAAACTGTCTGGGAAGCTCTACCTGGTGGACCTGGCTGGCAGTGAAAAGGTGACATTGGGGTTGTTTTTCCTTCAGCTTTCTTTACACTGCCCTTTTTTATCCTCATGCAGCTTTCACCTTGCTCTTATGTTTGCTCTGTGTCTCTGAGCTCTTCACATGTCCCTCTTTTCAAACATGTCAAAAATGTTTTTTCCGTTCAGGTCAGTAAAACTGGTGCAGAGGGAGCCATATTGGATGAAGCAAAGAACATCAACAAGTCTTTGTCTGCTCTTGGAAACGTCATTTCTGCGCTGAGTGAAGGAACGGTGAGCCTTTAAATGTCCCATTAAAGTGACTGTTAAAGCAGAGGCAGGCGTGTCACAGACGTGTTTGGCTGATGCTTTAATTTTTGCCGGAGGGCCAGATTTGGTGAGGTAAAGATGTTTGAGGGTTGGGTTTGAAGCCGGAACTATTTTAAAACTAATATTGTTAGATGCAAGTACGAACTTTTTAAAATAAAACTATGCAATAGTTTGAACAATTGTTACATTCTGAAACATTAAGTATACATTTTGTTTTGCTAAAACTAATGAAAGTAAATATGAAAGCCATGGTAAATTAAGAAAAGAGTTGAATTAAGGAAAGACACTTCCTAGAAGCTTCAACATTAACATAGACCTTAAGGTTATTTTGAAACATTTTGTCAAACAATACTGAATTAGGATTAAAATTAAAAACAGAAAACAGCAAAATAATACAATATTTTTGAATTTGTACTAGACTAACTATCAAACTCTTAAGTGCAGCATGTATGTGGTATTTGACAAACCTCTGCAAAGTCTAGACTCTTTTTAAATGTTTATTGTTTTCCACAACACACATTCTTTTATAAGTGACCATCAAGAAATCTCAAAAAGAAACCAAACTTCACACTCACTCTCAAACTTTACAATAAAATTGAAAACCCATCTGTCTTCTTAATTAAACCATTAATTTAAAGAAAAAAAAAAAAGTTCTTAGTAGGGTTGCCAATGTTAACGCGCTAACCCACACGATTAATGTAAAAAAATAAGTTATTATATATTAATGCTGTTTAATTACTCTCGTCTCTCGCCGGTTCAGCCTTCCACAACATGCAACAAATTCTGAATGCCCACCAGATCATGAAGGAAAAGTTTGTTTTGAAGAATCCTGAACATGTAGAACATTGTGACTGGAGCTTCTTCCTGAACACCCAGCAGCCAATCAGAATAGAGTATTCACCCGGAACATTGAAAGTGCAGAAACACAATGTTTGTTTGTTATGACTGTATGTCAGCATCTTTGTTTTCTTGGAGTAAAACTGTAGACATTAAAGTCTTTACAGTTCTGCTTATTGCACTGTTGATGTGTTTAAACTTCGGAGTAAAAATAGTAAAATAGTAGTCTAAATGTAAACATTTCAGACAATAAAAAATGACGGGAGACATTTTCTCTCTGGCCTGTTTTTGTTCGAAAGCTGCGAATTTAACTCGTAAAACATTGTGATTAATCACAATTCAGTATTTTTTTAATCGATTGACAGCACTAGTTGTAAAAGAATGTATTTATTTTTAGGTTTTACTCTTTTCTGTTGTATGGCTACCAATGAGTGTCCAGAAAGACACCTAGCTAAATAAAATGTGTTATTATCATAATGATTATTATTTTGATAATTATTATTGTCATTATTTTGATAATTATTATTGTCATTATTATTATTGTTGTTGTTGTTGTTATTATTGTTATTATTAATAATATTATTATAACACCCTGAAAAAATAATGGAAAGTTTGAAAGCCATGTTTTCAAGTTCCACATTGACATCAAAACTCTGCCAACAAACCTTACTTTTCAAAGAACAGCACCATTAGGAAATTCACTCTGCTAACAGTCGTCATTATATTGCAGCCCAGACAGACCAAATTCAGTGGGACCAGAGTCTTTTAGTGTGGCTGCAGCACTGCTGCCATCTTCTGGTAGTTTGCTATCTTGATTTTTTTGGTGCATTTATCCAATGCTCCTGCCGACAGTGCTGGTGGGCATATTTGATCTACATTTCAAAAAGAACTGTGGACTGGACTCAAATTTGACTTCAGGCCTCATTTGGCCTGCAAACGTAGACATTGGACATGCTTGCTTTACTGTACTGAGTTTTATGACCACTTAAACACACGTTTTTTCTAGTGCATCTTGAGAACCTTGAGATAAAATCCTTCTTCAAGGAGATGTCATTATGGCCATGCAATCTTTTTATCTTCTTTCTGGCTCTGTCTTACAGAAAGGACATGTTCCATACCGAGACAGTAAGATGACTCGAATCCTGCAGGATTCATTGGGGGGAAATTGTCGAACCACTATTATCATATGTTGTTCACCATCCGTTTATAATGAAGCTGAAACCAAATCTACCCTTATGTTTGGACAGAGGTAGTAGAACATCTTTTATCAAAATTTTATTCATTAAAAAAAATGTGTATAAATGTCTTTGTTGAATTTGAAGCTAACAGAGTTAGTGTGTATCTGCCTTGTTTTAATATAAAAATGTAAATACTAACCCCCTTCTCTTTATAGGAGAGCTTCTGTTGTTTTCTGTTTTTAGGAAAATCCTGTTGACATTTATCCTCTTCTATTCCTGGGAGCTTCCTCCCAGGACAAACTTACCTTTGTCAATTTGCATCTCTCCTTGTTTTTTCAAATTTTGTGACCCTAATGCTACATTCACACTTAGAAACACTCTTCTTTTCTTTCTTCTCTCATTTTCTTCATTCATCAACTCTTCAAAGTATTCTCTCCATCTTTCCATGACACGACAGACACCTGTCGACACACTACCATCCCTGTCCTTAATCATCCTAAGCTGCTGCATGTCCTTCCCATCTCAGTCTCTCTGCCTTGCTAATCTGTATAGATCAGTCTCTTTCTCTTTACTACCCAATCTAGCATACAAGATAAGCTCCTTGTTTGGCCTTTACCTTACAGTAAAGACATACAGTGGGGATCAAAAGTTTGTGCGCCCCAGGTAAAATGCTGTATTCTTGTGCATAAAGAACCCAAAGAAAGATCAAAAATCTCCTAAAGGCATCAGTTTACAGATGAGACATTCTGTTAACATGTCAAAAAATGTGGCTTTATTTCTCTCATTTACTCTTTCAAAAGAACAGAAAACAAAAGAAACACCCAAACTTTTGATCCCCACTGTAAATAAAAATCAAATACCACAACAATGTCCTTATCGGTGTGAGTTTATTATGTGTTCTTTTTATAGTTTTGTTTTCAGTTTGATTCACTTTTTTTTTTATTTTGTCAGCTATAGGTGAGGGATCAGTATTTTAATGCTGAAATGCCTTTATGATCAAATGTTCAAATGGTTTATCTGCAGGACCAACAGAATGACCAACAGAATGATTAAAGGATGATATGATCATTTTTGAATGATACAAAAACTTTGTTTTGGAGCACAGATAAAGTGTTTTTGGGTAGAGAGATGACATTTTGCTGCAGATCCATAGTGTTGTGCTGTAGCAGGTTATTTTAGGTTTAGAGAATGTTCTTTATGATAAAGAAATGAGGCAAAGTCATTGAGAATGAATGTGTCATTTTGGTGACTTTATCTATTTGAATTATTTGAATGAGACAATGATTTTCTTTTGAAACAGGAGTTTTTTTCCCCTATTCATATTTAAGACAAATGGAGTAAACAAACTAAGTGAAAAATAAAAGATGTCATGCCTGCTTGTGCATTTGATGCTGCATTTAAGGGCCAAAACCATAAAGAACACGGTGTCTGTAAACCTGGAGCTGACTGCTGAGGAATGGAAGAAGAAGTACGAAAAAGAGAAAGAGAAGAACAAGAGCCTGAGCGTCATGATCCAGAAACTGGAGAGTGAATTAAAAAGATGGCGAAAAGGTCAGAAACAGATTTTTTTATACATTTTATGATTCATGTTTTTTTTTTGTTTTAATAAACTCTGCTGTGAGACACTGTTGCAATGACCAAAAAACTGACTTGTCAATAGAGACCTAGGCTTGAATTATGCATGAACAGTAATGAACTGAAGACAACTGCATAGAGCAGTGGTGTCAAACTCAAGTCCTCAAGGGTTGGTTTTCCAGAAATCCTGCTGAATTTGCTGTTGATTACCTGGATCAGGTGTGTTTAGCCAATAAGGAGCTTTACTTGCAGGTTGACTTGAAAACATGTAGGACACTGGCTCTGGAGGCCTGGAGTTTGACATCCCTGCCATAGCGGTAAGAGGCTGATATGTTGATATTTTTGGGTGAAGCTCATGAGCCTCAATTATGACATGGGATATTTTGATCTATTAGAAAATCATTCCCAGTGATCTTTTAATTTTTTTTTCGCTAAATCCAACAAACCGGTGTCATTTCTAGGACATAATTTCTGCAGACCAGCAGGTCTTTAGAAATTCATCTCTGAGTTGTGGGCGGTACTTTTAGAATAGAGTAAGCCCGCCTCCCTTCCCCTCGCTCTTGCCCCGAGCTCACTGTTTACACTCTCTCCTGCTAGCTTACAGCCCCTCACACCCTTGACCTACTTTTATCGATGCGCCAAAAATTGACAATTGCAGCTTCTACGTAACAACTAAAAGCACTATTCACCACGATTTGAAAAAAGAAATACTCAGAAATTCAATTTTAATCTTAACTTTCTTTATATCTATCCTCCGTTATGAGGAAAATGCTACAAGACCATACTGAAAAAAACATTTACATTGGAGTGAGTCTTTAATGCTTTGGGAATATACTTTAGCCATTTGATTTGGTACAGGAAATGGCAGGATGACCAAAGGGCAACACAGTTGGATTCTCTACTACACCATCAAACAGAGAAACTAGACTTTGGGCTTTGATAGACTTAGCTGTAAAAAGTGGTAAAACATTGGTTAGCAGAAAAAAAAAGTTTAGCAGTGGCCCGGCAAGACTCCTGACCTGAATCACATAGAAAACAAGCGGGATTGATGAAGGATCAGGGTGTTGCCATGGTGACTCCAGAAGAGCTTTTTGCTAAAGACAAGTGAACACACATCAGTGGAGATATGCTCAAAAATGGTCATTAATTATATGAAGTATGTTTGCTGTAAGAGCTAATTTTGTCATCAGCTATTGTGATGGATAATTATGGACCTGTCACTTTTTGTTTAAACGTAACTAAAGGATGAGCATGTTTTTTTGCTCAATAATGTTTTTGTAATTAGTGTCCAGGATGGAGAGGATCAGGAATGAGAACATCAGAGGGACAGCACATGTTAGAGGTTTTGGAGATAAAGTCAGAGAGACCAGACTGAGACGGTTCGGTCATGTCCAGAGGAGAGACAGTAAATATATTGGTAGAAGGATGCTGATTGGCTGTGGCGACCCCTGAAGAGAAAAGACCAAAGGAAAAGAAGAAGTTTTTGTACATTACCTATTGTGTCATTTGAATCTGGAAGAAACTTGCATATTAAATAAGAGAAACTAAATCTAATTATACCGGGGTTTGTGAAGTTTCTTTTTGACTGTACTACTGTGGACCAGGAACGAGTTTTAACAGGTTTAGTGGCAGAAAATTGACAAGACATGAATTTTACATTCATTTCCAAAAAGCAAAAAAAGTAGACTGTAAACAATACAAAGACATGACAGTTCAACATTAATAGAGTTTCATTTGTAATAAAAAAAATAAAATATGACATCAGTGAACATTTTGAAATAAACTGATATTTTCACAGAGTTTTAAATTGTTTAAAGTTTTGAAAAGACTTGAGCCACACAATCACTACATCATCATTAGCAGCTAAAAAGAACAAAAAATCTGTAAGCTTGTGTTCTGATTGCTTATTAATCGATTAAACTAAATAACACACTGTTTAAAAACTTAGTTAACTAGTATGAATTCATTTTTACCTTGGTATTTCAAAGACATTGAGATTCACGGAATGATTCATTGTATTAATTTTCACTTATCTCCCCGTTTTCTGAAGCTCCTTTAGTCCTATTGGGGCTGACAGTGATGCTGGACAAACGCTGAACAGTTCTTCAGTCTTTTGTAGCGCAGATTCATTTGAATCACTTTTTTTGCTTGTTTATTACAGTTTTTTTCTGTTTGAGTGGTAATTCCAAAGCAAACAAGCTTCATAGTATTTTCTTTTATTTTTGTTTTGGTGTAGAAAATTTTTGTATGTAAGAAAGTTGACCACCTTTAATTTGACAAAAACATGAACATATTTTTGCTCGACTGTCTGAGTCCAGACTTTCTACAAGTTCTTCAGCACTTAAGTTGATAATTGATGTAAAACTGACTGGTAGATGATGTCTTCTGCAGGTGAGTCTGTACCTGTGGAGGAGCAGCTGAACAGCAGAAACAAGAAGAACAGCAGTGAGACAACAGTCTTGACAGAGAGTGTTTCTCCACCCACTGAAGAGGAGAAGATGCAGTATGAAAAACTCATCACCGACCTGTACCAGCAACTGGATGATAAAGTGGGTTCAGTTCCACCAAATGAGAGGTTTTGTTGCTATATTCAGTAATATTACAGATTTTCCTGACGACTCTTAGCAGGAAGTGATCTTGCAATGGTTTTCATGTTTCTGGATACTGTTAAAGCTTTCTAAAGCCTAGTCCCAACTGCCCTTATGGGTGGATACAGGCTGTTTGTGTGTGAAAAATGGGCAAACCTGTATGGGGCACGTCGGTGGCTTGCAAGAAATTTTAAGATTTTGGTCAACTCTGTAAACCCATTGAGAGAAAATGTTCAAGCACTATTTTTTCTACATGCATGCTGCAGGCAATAGGTCGTAGTGAACACGTATACAACATGTAAGGGTAAGTAAGGTTAAAGAAGGTGAAACGCAGGCATGCTGTTCAGATTTTTCATTTTTTCAGCCCCCCTCAAGTCCTGTGCTGGTGCAAGGAGCCCGTTTGTACTGTTCATGTAATAAGTGCATGCCGCCTGATAGTTACAAAGGAGAAAATGAGATAATCAGACTTCAATCAGACAGGTCACAAGGCAAGGAGAGTTCACAAGGCAAGGGGAGGTCACAAGGCAA
>BSAI01000005.1:1299778-1313491 GCA_036245035.1 Adrianichthys oophorus
AAGGCGGAGGGACGCAACTCTCTCGTCCACCGGGGTGAACTCCAACATTTGGTGGCTAAGCTGGGGGCTCACGAGTAAGCCCACCCCAGCCCCCCGTCTCTCACCATGTGCAACTCCAGAATGGTAGAGAGTCCAACCCCTCTCGAGAGACTGAGTTTCAGACCCCAGACTGTGCGTAGAGGTGAGCCCAACTATTTTTAGCCGGTACCTCTCAACCTCTCGCACAAGCTCAGGCTCCTTCCCTCCCAGAGAGGTGACGTTCCATGTCCCAAAAGCCAAGTTCCATGACCGGGGTTTAGGCCGCCAAGGCACTCGCCCTCGACTGCCACCCAAACCACATTGCACCAGCCCCTTCTGAGCTCTCCTGCAGGTGGTGGGCCCACTGGGGAGGGATCCCACGTCGATCCTTAGGGTTTTACCTGACCGGGGCCCGTGGGAGGAGCCCCGGCCACCAGGCGCTCGCCTGCGAGCCCCAACCCCAGGCCTGGCTCCAGGGTGAGGCCCCGGTAACGCCAATCCGGGCGACGTAACAGTATCGATGTTTTTTCTGCTCATGAAGGAGTTTGTGAACCGCTCTTTGTCTGGCTCGTCAACCAGGACCTGTCCCTGTCCCCAGACAGCATAGCTCCTGGGATCACTCGAGCACTCAAACCCCTCCACCACGTTAAGGTGGCGGTTCATGGAAGGGATTTTGTTCTTTTGTTTGTGGTTTGTTCTGCTTTTGTATTTTTTTTTAAAAAAAGCACAGAGCATGTGACACCTTTGGAACTGGGATTTTAGATTTATAAAAGCTCTTCCCTTTTACACAAACTAACGTGCAAACTGACTGCTAAAAACCACAACACTACATACTAGAAACAATAAGTGTTTTTATAATATAGACAGTCTGGGCATTTGTTGACATAGTTGATCACCTGAAATACACATCTACCATCTAGTGGCTTGCAGCTGTTTCATTACATTAGTGCAGTCAGAAACATCATGCTGTGGTTTCAGGTAGAGATACTCTCCAGTTGTCAAGTACTACACTGATTTGGCACCATGTTACTCTTGTCTGATGAAGACTGTTGACTTGAAGACTTGGATGACCAGTGAAACGTTCAAGAAAGAAAAGTCCAGATGCCAAGACTCAACTTAAAGACAATCAGAAAATCCATTTGTTTTATTTACATTGTAAACTTACATGTAAACTTTAAATAGTCCAGAATGTTTGCGACATTAGCATGCATACCAATATTCTGATCATCCATCAAGTAAGCTTTAGATCTAAATAAGAAACTCCCATCTAAATTGATTTGACATGAAGGTCATGTTCGAATGAGAAAATTCAGAATGAAACATACGTCATGAAAATATTATTGAGAATTATTTTAATTATTTGTGCATGAAAATACCTTAGTGCAACAGCAACAAGCAATCAGAGGCGGAGAAGTACCTTCCACGCAACCTTTCTGGTATTTACCATTTTCTTTGATGGTTTTATAATTAATTATGAATGGAGTTGACATATAGATAAATATATTTTACATGAGTCATAATAAATGTCACCAATTATGCTGCACTTTTTCACTGAGCTTGTTTCTGGGTTGGAGTAGCAAAGTAGTAGCTCTTGTGTACATCTGAGATGCTGGTGACTTCTGCTATAAATCTGCTACAACATTGACTGCTTTGGCAGATCCTTCTTGCTCACAGCTATCGCTAGGGATGGGCGATATATCGATGTTTTACAACGTGCTTCCTGTTCCCATTAAATCACTGGTCCCCAGCATCCGGGCCGCAAACTTGTACTGGTCTGAGGTCCAATTGGTACGGAGCTGCAGACAGGAAAAAAATGCATCTTCGCTAACTTTGATTCTTGTGATTTTTTTTTGATTCTGAAGAAAGTTTCCTTTTGGAAAACTACCGGATTCTGTTCACCACATCCGTCTATCTTGCCGTGTCGTGCGACATACAGCAACTGTTCGTTTGAACCGTCGAACAGTTGTGCTTTTAGATCCAGGCTGAAAGCTAAGGGAGTCAAACAAAAAGACGTATTTGGAAAGTTTCTCAAGGAAGAAAAGAGCGAGCAAGGAACCCGAGGAAGAGCCTTTGTGTTTGTCGGCTGTTTGCAGACAAAGCTAGGAGTGTCCTTCGAAGAATGGATTTATGAAGATCGTTGTTTCACCCTTACCAAGCCACTAAAATGCCGCGACTGATTCTCGAATGTTTCACATACGGTCATCATAATAAAGTCACAGACAATGAATTCATGTTTATTATTATATTTAGAAAATACTAGTTTTGCAATGGTTGTGCCATTTTGTTTTGCTTTATTTATTCATCACATCTGAAACGCCGGATGTGGCTGAAGTTAGCATCCAGTTGTTAGCATTCACTGTGAGGGTAAAGGGAAAATCTTCATCCCAGAGTCTACGTTTAAACCAGCTACAAACAAACTAATGGAACCAAAGGAGTGGGTAATCGGAAGAGTTGTGAGAATTTCTGGTGGGCCGCTTCATTCACGGGCTGGTCGGTCATAGAAAATGAATGAATCTTTGCAGGGCTGTTCGCTCTGAATTGTCCCTTTAAGAAACGGCACCAGCAGTTTAGGAGCTACCACTTGTTATGAACACCCCTTTGTATTGCTCACAGTTGGTGAAATCCACCAGAGCGCATCTTACCAAATGTCGGAGCGGGACGGAGAAGCAGCCCTGATGGCTGTTTAGCGCAAGTAAAAATGGATAGCCAATGGACTGATGGCCAAACTTGTCTCAAATTTTGCTTGCCTAAAAACTTTGCAGGGATGAAGCTTAATGGACTCGCCAGCTCAGCACTTACAGAAATAAGTAAAAGTCTGCTTAGGTTTGATGAGAGAGCTACAATATGCACTTTACAAACTGAACTGTCCAGTTTAACATCCCAGATAGGCTCAGAAAGTCCCATCTGGAGGATTTCACTGTCAGGACAGGCGCTGAGATGACACAGGAAGACCATGAGGACCAAGGTGGACCAGACATGGAACTTGAGAGCAGGACTTATTCTTCTTGCAGAAATTGTGTTATGTATTCACTATATCCTGACACAATACAACCTCTTCACAGATGCCTACCCAGTTATTGGGCTGGCATACACATTTTTGTTGACACTTTCATTGTCTCAAGTTGCATGTGAGAGAAGCTTCTCCACATTAAAAAACATTAAAAAACAGGAGCATGCTCAGGAGCATTTGCAGACATTTATGCAACAGGAAAAAAAAAATTCTCATCTCCATTGATTGTGATAAAAATAATAACTAAGGTTGCAGAATCAAGCACACTTCTTAGGCGGTTACTTATGCTGTAGATTCTGGAATCTGGAGGTATTCTGTACGTATGGTTATGTTTTTTCAAATGTTAATAAAAAAGTTCAGTTGAGCCTTTGTTTACATAATCATACTGTGAATTATTTCTGTTCAACCACAACTTTCTAATTCTAATTATTTGTTTGTTTTGTTTGTTATTTATGATTATCTTCAGTACTGCAATTAAACATTTATTTGCCTGTTAAATTCTTGCTTAATTTTTAATTTGGCTAAAAATGCGCTGGTCTTGGCCATAAAACTCCCGGGCTGAAAAGTTGTCCCAGTCCGCCCCTGAATGGAAGACATTTTTATGCAAGACTACAAAGTTTTGTTTACAGTTTAAAATATGTTGTTTACACTAAGCAGTTTCTACTTATTTTTTGTTGTTTAAAAACAATTCATTTCCAAGCACTTTCTTTAAATCCTGTTGGTTTCAAGTTATCTTGACGGCTGTTGCTTGTGTTTGCAAATAACACATGGTTACTGAATATTGAAGTTTATAGTTATTGCTAGTTGCTTTTTGGGGTGCATGTTTGTACTGTTCTTGGCAATGTTAAGGTTACTGCATTTTTAATAATAAAAAAAGGAAATATTTAAACTCTGTTATTCTAGACACTTAAGTATCAGCACATAGTTGCAAGGGAAATATCGGCTATCGGTATCTGCCGGAAAAAATATATCGGCTAGGGATGCCTAGCTAAAGTCAACTTTAAAGAACGACTTAATACAATGTTTAGTTTTACCTTGGTGTAACACACCGTTGCTAGGCTAACTTTAAAGTGGGGGCATAATCCTGAGGTTCTTAGTTAACTGGGGTTAAACACTTGTTTAAAAAGAAATTAACATTTTCTCCCCATTTGATTTGACTGATTGCTCACACACTTTATAATTACACTAACCACACAGTTCTTCAACATTTAACTATTTCTATTTGTCCTTTTTCACCAGTTACACATTAACCTTGTTTCTTTTAAACAACTTTCAAACAGAAACATTTATCTCAAAACTAAAATACACAAAAAGTAAATGGGCCCCAACTATAACTAAACCGGCATTAATTCAATCCAACATAATAAGAAACTAATGAACAGGCCTGTTGTCTTGAGTTAGAATGCTTAGACTCACTCACAGTATGTTTTGTTCTTTAGTGTTGCACGACAATGAAGCACGGCGATGGACTCTGACGGTCCTGTCAGAATCAAACTGGAATCCTTTAGTGTGTGTGTCCCACTCACTTGACTCCTGTCGTCTTCTTGCAGTCCCGGCGTTTTCAGTCACTGCGTTAGCGACCCAAACTCCACAGTCCGATGCAGGGTTGACTAAGTCAAGCTGATTCGCATGCTCACACCCGCAAAGTGCTTCATTACGTCTATAATCATAAACATGTTATTCTGAACTCACTTTCTGTTCGTACTCAACGCCTCCATGATTTTCTGTAACTTAACAAGTTTACTTTCATCCACGTTTCTCTGCCGTGAGTCCACTGACTCTCCTCATGATGTCCTCTCTCACTCTCTCCTCTCCTTTTTGCATCATCCAATCAATTTAAGAGTAACAAAAATGTATTAAACCCTCTGTTGTCTCGTTGTTTATAGTTTCGTATTGTTTATTTTTGAATTTGTTCAGCTACAGACAAAGTCAGCATCTCTGACAGACGACATGCACAAACTGGAACTGAAGAAGAGACAGCTGGATGAAAGCCAGGATACTCTGATGGAGGAGGTTGCCAAGCTTCGTGCTCAAGGTCTGACATCTTTACCAAGATATATTATGTAGATATATTGTGCTGTGTGATTCGTTACAATAATTTGTAGCACTGTCTGTGTGTGATCAGGTCAAATGCATGAACTAACAGTGCTGGACAAAGAGAAAGAACACCTCAGTAAGCTAAAGGATGCTGTGGACATGAAGGTAAACGCGTTCTAGACTACCTAAAGTTGGAAATGGGTTTCTTTAGAGCTTTCATCTTACTTTGTGATCCCAGAATACTTCTTTAAGGAATTAAAACTTCATCACAGGTTTTCTAAGCTTTAAACTGATTGGCATGTTACGATGTCAGTCTATTTCAGATTTTTATGGTGAGAAAAAAAAAAGAGCACCAATTAAATGTTATTAAATATAAACCATAGAGCCAATAGTTTATCTGACCATTTAACAAGCTATCATTGTTCAAGTATCAATTGTATTAAAGTCCCAATTCAATTTTCTAGTTTTTTTTTCTTCTTCAGAATTTTTGGCCTCCACTTATGCTAACTTTTTAAAAAGTTAAAATAAGGTATAGACTGTACATTCCTTCATTTGGGTGTGAAGTTGGACTTGAGAGATGCATGGGGATGTGGTTAAAGTTTTCCTTGGTGTGTGTCTGTGTTTGGCTCTGCAGTTATCTGGCAAAGTGTCCAAAGTTAACCCCTCCTTCACTCTAAAGTAGCCCCAGCAACATGTGTGACCCAACAGGAATAGAAGATAATTGGTTTAAGTTGGACTTTTGGCACAATAAGTGAATGGATTTCCATCATTTGGCTGTTTGAAGTTACCTTTAAATTTGGGGGTTTGGCTGAAATCTCAGAGGTAGGATTAGAAAAGCACTATCAGATGAGTTTGTGCTACTACCAAAAGGCTGTAAAAAGCCTTCCCATTAACACAAAACAGTATTGAAACATTGAACAACAACTCAAGAATCCAGCCTGCCAGCCATCTCTACAGATATATCTATAGATATACTAGAAGCTTAAAAGTTTTCAGAGTAGGGGGGCTACTGAAAAAAAAAACTAGAAGGCTACCACTACTGAATACAAGGCATTGACTGGGCGGGACCCTGGGGGTCCTCCCCCAGCTAAATGTTGAAAATTAGGGCCTCTATTTGTATTTTCCAGGCATCAGGCATTATTTCAGCCGATTTGAAAGCAGAAGAAAAGATGGATTTAGTACTTAAAGTCCCACTCCAGCCATATGTTGTCTTTTGTGAAGCCATTCCCAGTAGTGCAGGTTTTTTTTTTTTTTTTTTTTTCCAAAATCAAAGACTTTGTTGTTTTTTTAAGACAAATTTTTTGCCCAGCTGCAGTAGCTCATTAGAAATACAGTTCTGGTTTGTGGGCGGGACTGTTGACTCGGAACAGCACCGCCCCCTTTCCCTCCCCGTCGCTGAGAGCTCTGTCTGCGCACTCACCTGCGAGCTTATAGCCCCAAACTAGCATTAATATTAGATCGATCCAGCTGTTTGGTTTTGAGCCTGGGGCCTGCTCAGACAAGGAGAATGAATGCGCCCATGCGCGCTGAGGAGCAGAGTGGTAAGAGAGACTTTGCCCCCCCAGGGGGTAGTTACGTCAATACCCCCAGGTTTTTTTAGCATCCAGTTTTCGTTCCAACACAAAATTTGAATTAAGAAATACTCAGGAACACACTTTTAATCATACATAATGTTATATAAGTCCTCTTATGAGAAAAATGTTACGAGAACATTGTGTTACAAAAGACCATTTTCATTGGAGCAGGTCTTTAAGTTCTATTCTGTCACTGTTGACATCTTTGATTTCCCCCAACCTGTTTTCTTACAACTGATTATCTAATGTACAAATTTCAAAACTATTGAGGGGAAGCCTCTAAACCAGGGTCAGCAACGTTTATGTCATGAAGTGCCAATTTGAAATTTTCTCCTACTGCTGTGCCATCACCAACTATAATCCAAACTGTGTTGTCGTTCGGCCTGTCCCGCCAGGGATCGCCACAGTGAATCAGCTTCACTGATTTGCACAGGTGGTTTGACAGAGTTTTACACTGGATGCCCTTCCTGACAGAACCCTGTATATTTAAGGCACAGGGAGACCCAGTTTCCAAGCAGCACCAAGGATCTTATCTTAGGACCCTCACTGGATTTTAGCTCATTGCACACACTGTGAACCAAACCCAGGTCCAAACCCAGCCTACTGAGCTGTCCAACCACCTCTAACTATAATGCAAACTTTAATACAAAGAAATACAAAACCGTTAAAAAGAAATCTGAAAAAATTGTAATTCACAAACAGCAGGTAAAATAGTTTTTTGAAAATATTTTGGCATTAACTCAATAAAGAGCTTTGATAAAATATTGTACAAAGAAAACAGGTCAAAGTTGAAATAGTATTGCAACTATGTTTGTCTAAAAACCAAAAGTACTGCATTTGTGGTATGTCATACCTACAGCAACAGAATTAGATACGTCAGAACAAAATGCCATCAAAAAAACAAGTGCATACTGTTTTTACTTTTTCATTCATTTACTAATCATCGTAATTTAACATTTTCTGCACTTGGACATCGTCATTTTTCAGTTTCAACCCCAGAAAATGGAGTGGTGATTAGCTGTAATATTTTTTTAAACTTGTTCACATTTCCTATTGACATTTGGCAGAACAGAATGAAAGTCTGGGTAAAATATGACCTTGTTTGGTTATTATTCAGCAATCTGAAGTTATCAATCTTTATTTATACCTCCCGCCTCCTCCCCTCCATTCACACATTCCCTCCATCACACACACGCCCCCCCACAATGCAGACAGGAATAAATGACTAGAATTACAAAGAAGACAGAAAGTTTGGCTCTGCTGTGAACAAACTATATTTCAGGAATCTCTTATACCAGCAGCAGACCAGTCACAGAACATCACCACAGGGCCCACCCACACCAGACAGCAACAGGGTCCACTCCACAGCGGCGAAGCTGTGATGTTTGACCCCAACCGCAACAGCGAGGGCGAGCACACCGCCCAAGCTGGCAAGTCCCGGTACAAAGATTCCCATATGAAGTATAATCTCATAAATATGTCGGCAAAGCCTAAAACATGACCAAAAAAAAACAGCTGTGCAGTCATAAGCGTATACTTCACCCTCTTCCCACTCGTGCACGTCCTCGCATTCCATCCACAAACGCGCGCTAAAACCTGTCATCTCAGTGGTGACAGTTTTAAAACACTGGAATTATTACGTTTTTGTTTCACAGTGACACAATTTTGTTTGTTTTTCCTACGGTGTGCATTAATTTAAATCACAAAGATCATTGTCAGAAGAGATTATCACTCTTCAAATCAGAAAAATACAAACAGACGACAGATCAAGTGCTTATTGTCACACCCCGGCGTGCCACTGTCTTTCCTTCCGCATGCCAACTGCGGTACCCGTGTCCTAGGTTGCCGACCCCTGCCCAAAACGATTAGTGTTTGCTAAGACCGTTGTCACATTTCCCAAAATGCCTCCACACTGCAAACACAATGCAAGTTTTTCAGCAAATCAGCAGGTGGCGGGATTTGTAATCAGGATGCGGCAGTCACATTTTTACATGCAGTGACCAGAAGATTTTCTTTTACATCAGTCAGTGGCCGCCTGGGCATATTTGGTGGTTGCGGGGTGACAGTCCAATGGTAGGCAAGCGCATTGCAGTAATGAACTGATAGAAGGGTCTCCAAGGTCTCAAAGGTCATCTGATGATCGGGAGATTTCAGACATCCCACCTGCAGCCACCCCTCTGCCCCCATACTGTCACCCCACTTCTACCGTCCAGTTTCTAACAATCGGATGGTAGCAGTGCGGGCACTTACTGTTGACATGGGCATCCATCTGAAATAAGAAGGATGAGTTTGTTTGAGCATTTATGTGACCGGATAAAACTCAGGGGAGGGAGGAAAAAAGAACGAAATAAAGAACGCTTCCCAGCCGAGCGTGAGTCAATCCCCATCGTTCATGGTAATGAGCCGTTCCAAGGATTTGGTTCGTTTGTGAACATCACATCTCTAAAGTTTTTTAAACCCAACTAGTGGCACGTAGAGCCCCCATCATGAGGATTGTATCACTGCTCTAATTCCTAACTGTTCTAATCTAAAAACTTGTGAATTTACAAAAACATGTCTTATGAGCATCTCTACCATTGTTAGCTGATTCAGTTGGGTTGTAGATGTTCACATAGGAAGCCAATAAAGAAGCTAAATTCTAGCTGAACGTCTGGGTGTGAAGTTTTGGAGAAAAAGCACGTGTCCCTGAATGTAACTGATGTGTTTTCAGAAAACTCTGGAGGAACAGATGGAGAATCACAGGGAAGTGCACCAGAAGCAGCTGAGTCATCTTCGGGATGAAATTGAGCAAAAACAGCGAGACTTGGAGCAAGTCAAAGAGTAAACCATTGCTTGGTGCATTTTATACAGAACCTGGACAAATGAGTTGATCTTCATGAGTGTGAAAGAACCACCTCCACATTCTAGCTGTTTTATGTCCTCAGTGTAAACCAGTCGCTGGTGCTGGAGAACAGAAAGCTTGAGTCTGACCTGATTGAACTAAAAACTGAAGATCAGAAAAAAGAGCAGAGACTCCAGAAACTGATGTAAGTTTTTCTGTCTGACTCTCATGAACATTTGTATTTTTATTAGGGCTGTCAATAGATTAAAAACATGAAGCAGATTAATCACACTTTTGGATTTTGATCATTGTGATTAATCACAGTGTTTTACTCTCTCAATTTTATACGACAATATGCAGCTTTTGAACAAAAAAAAGGCAGGACAGAAAGTTTTTCCTTCATTTTTATTGTCTGAAATATTTTAATTTGTAAAATGTTGACTTAGATATTCCAGAAATGTAATTTGTGTTCACAAAACATCAACAGTAAGATGAGCCTAACTCTAAAGAACTGTAAAGACCTTAATGTCTGCAGTATTACTCTAGGAAAACAAAGATGCTGAAACAAGCAGTAAGAGGTGAACTTTCTCTCTGAACTGATGCTTTATTGAACTTATCGTGACGACCAGCATATCGCTTCCCTTTGCCGCTGCAGTCGAGGTCGGCCGGCCCAGCGACACATTGTCATGTTACCATGACAACGAGCTATACCACCAATCAAATTCTCCGCTTTTTGTGAAAAAGCAATCTAAACCAAAAAAATCTAAAAATTACAAAAAAATCTCTAAAAATCGATTGAAAATGTATTTCTTTTGTACGTGACCATGTTGTAAGCGGGAAAGTGCCCGACAAAGTGTGCATTATCAGAAATTAACACATGCCGTGGAAGCCTGAACCTTCCGACGCAAAGCGGAAGACGAGATCTGAGTTACTAAATATGAATGTGTTTTTTTTTTTAATTAATCGTGTGCGTTAACTCATTAATGTTGACAGCCCTAGTTTTGACCCTACTTTTCACAATAAAGCATAGGATGTCTTACAGCAGGTATCGTTTCAAATCATGTTTTATTATTTAAACTTCATTTAGTTCAAGCTAAACTGATGTTTTCACTACCTGAAAAAATGATCTTACCTGTGTGACCTACAGATCAAAATGTGACCAGTAGATAGCCCACATTCCCATGGAAAGATGGCTGTTCAAACACTGTTGGCTTTTCGACCTGTCTTTACGGTTTTAAATTCAATCTGTTTGCATGATCTAGGTTGGTGAATGCAAGAAGAGAACTAGCGAAAGAAGATCTGAAAGGCTTAGAGGACACTGTGGTAGGTCCAACTTTGATTTGACACCTTCATTTCAGGCCTTTTAACTAGATGAAATATTTAGCTGCCCTTCTCTTTTTTATTGAACAGGCAAAAGAGTTGCAGTCCCTGACGGACCTACGAAAGCAATTTATGCAGGACCTTCGGTCTCGAGTCCATTGTGTAAGAAAAAAAACAATCTCATGAGTTTTGTGATTTGGGCAGAAATAATTAAGAACACCACTGACAGTCATAACAAGCAGAGCACTTTCCAGAAACACTACATGTTGGATTTCCATGTTTTAGTGGTTGGTATGGAATTATTTGTTGGTTGCAGATTCATGTTCCCATCTTGACACATTAAACCACGTATAACTGCTGGAATGACAAGAATATAATTGACATGTTACCCCAAAAAACAATAATGTAACAAACAGTATGTTTATTAATACAACAGCTTTATGGAACAGTCATACTTAGAAGACAGCTAAGTAAACAAGTTCACTTCAAGACAGCAAAATGCCGTCTAGTTCTGTATCGAGGTATTCTGTTAGGTCACATCTTAAAAGCAGAAGCCAGCTAAGGTCATTTAAACATGAATACAGTGGCTGGAAACAGTGAAGAAGAGAACCTAAATCTGTGTTTTTTTTAACCTTTAAGTCCCACTGAGATTAAAAAAACCTCTTTTACAAGGGAGTCTTGGCCAAGAGGCGACCAAAAGACGGTTATTAATTACAGTTAAAAAATAAAACAGCTGGGGTTTTTTTAAACGCTTACAAACAAAAGGATCTTTCTCCCGTGCTCAACTTGGATTTAAAATCATTTAAAGAAAGGAGTTCTCTAAGTTTCCAGTCCTTCTCTAGTATGTTCCTTGTGGAGGGGGCGGCAAAGGCAAAAGCTCTTTTTCCAAAGTCAGTGCGGGCAAATGAAACTGACAGCAATAAATAATCATTGGAATGCAAACCAAACCAAAGCAATTGTTCTCAGGGTGATTAAAGTACATATGTAGGAGGGCACAAGTCCAAGCATGGCCTTGTAGATAAAAGTGCACCAGTGAGTCAGCCTCCTGATGGACAAATACTAAGGACCATGTGATATTTCATTTTTTCTTTTTTGATAAATCTGTGAAAAATGTCAAAAATTCCGTGGTTTTTTGTCAATATGGGGTGCTGTGTACAAAAAAAATGATCTTAAAGGATTTTGAGTGAAAAATTTAAGGTGGTCTGAAGACTTTCCATACCCACTGCAATTAATATAAATAAAGTTTAGTTTAAATTACAAAGGGGGTTTATGCAAATATATACCTTGTGTGTCCGATGATATATGAACGCCGATTGTAACAGTAAAATCTGTCTAACACAAGGCTCTCAGTTCATATCTGTTTGTTCAGCTGTTGGAAAGGACAAGTAAAAAAAAAATAAAATCAAAGTTTTCCCACCTCTGGTTTAGAGCATAAAATGTCATATCTGACATTGCTGGATGTTTTGAGGTAGGGTTTGCAAAGAGCAAAAAAGTAAGTAAAAAAATGTAAACACTGGTGTAAAAATTGATTCTTTTTTTTTTCCTTTGTTGAAAACAGGATTCAGAGCATGACATCAGCGAAGCTGGTGGCAGTGTAGCCCAGAGACAGAGGATCATCTTCCTAGAAAACAACCTAGAACAGCTTGGCAAGGTCCACAAACAGGTTTGTCAAAATACAACTGGAATCTAGTCTGACTTATTCAAAGAATTTCTCATCTTTAGCATTATTTCGTATTCCTGCGTTTCCCATTCACTTCATTTATGATCAGAATCATGCAGTAAAAATATTTATTAGTTAACAAAGCTTCAGAGGCTGAAAGAATGAGGTCTTGAATATAAAGCCTCCTTTGCACTGAGGGGTCCGGTCCGGTCCGGTCTGGTCTGGTCTGGTCTGGTCTGGTCCGCTATTTTGAGTGTTTCCATTGTAAAATGGACCCTGTAAACAGTACTGATCCGTACCTCTAGAGGGCCCTCAACGGTTGTCGGTCCATGGTGGAACAGAACGGTTGGGGCGGAGCCGCTAGAGCCCCTCGTTGATTGGCAAAAAGTGATGACGACCAGAAATTGATGACAACTTATAAAAAGCGCCAATTTAGCGCCCATAAGCTAGCGCTCATCATGTAA
Organism: Adrianichthys oophorus; assembly: GCA_036245035.1. NCBI lineage: Eukaryota > Metazoa > Chordata > Actinopteri > Beloniformes > Adrianichthyidae > Adrianichthys > Adrianichthys oophorus. The sequence continues at coordinate 1,312,683 of BSAI01000005.1, forward strand.
CATTTTATCCTTTTTGGGCAATTTTCCTTTTAGCCGCCTGCAATTGTTTTTCAAACAACATTAAATTTCTGTTCTACATGTCATACCAGAAGTGCAGTGTTTTTGCGTTTCTCTATTCACGGTTTCACATATTAGCAGATTTTTAGTCACGTGACTCTTCCCGTTACAAAAACGACGACAACTCAAGATGCTTGTTTAAAGTTTGTGCGTCTGAAGGAGGTGCTGCGGTGTATCTCTGCACGGCGGAGCCTCTTCTGGAGTGGAGGGGGAGCGCCCGTCTGCAACCCCCCTCCTGATGGCATCAGCTGTCAGAAGCAACTGAAAAAAATCCTGATATGTTGAAGAAGATGATCGTGGAGGATAATTACCATCTGGAGCAAGTGTTTCATATTTGATGAAGGAGGAAACACGCTTCTGGTTTGAGGGCACAGAGAGACAGAGTGATGCTCCTCATCTGCGTCATAAAGTACGCTGCTGTTTTGAATGAAAAACAAACTCTTTCTGTTGAGCAATACTCCAATGTTCTTTCAGAAATGTTTTACAAATCAGAAGTGTTTTTGATGAGTTTGGATCAAAAACTGACATTCTTCGGCCTTGGGGGTGGAGGGGTTCTCCGTATTTGCAGATGTTTCCGGTCCCTAACCACACAAATAAGGGGGGATACTGTAAAGAAATCAAAAGACGAGCTTCTGCATGACCTCCATTGTTGTTGTTTTTCTAGTCATCGCACTACAATGATGCAAACACACTAGTGGTCTACACCGCGCATGCACCATGGAAATAAACTGCTCAGTGGAAGCGAGGCTTAA
>BSAI01000005.1:1318491-1342496 GCA_036245035.1 Adrianichthys oophorus
TCTGCTTGTAACATTCTCTGATATGTTTAGGATTCATCCCAAAATGTGGTTCAGATTCCTCACCAGAATGTTTTTTGGTATATTCCAAAAGTTTCAACAAAATGGAATGAGCCAAAATGTTGTGATCCATGCTGCACTGGCTGAATGTCACAGACACCCAGCCCCCACCCATTGCCTGACTGAGTGTGTGACTGAGGGGGGGGGGGGGTTCTTAAAGGAGCCCGGCCACGTCTATTACAACTAACACCTGTTAGACCTGCTTTTATTGGAGACCAGCGTCTATTAGAGACCGACCTTTATTGGAAGATATACAGTACTTCACAGAAGTGCTCTGTTTAAGTGTTAAAAGATAAAAGAAGGTCAATGAAATAAAAATGTGGAACAACCTGGATCTGTTTATTAAATGTGTTACAAAAGTATCGGATCGGGACTCGGTATCGGCAGATACTCAACTTGGAAAAGAATCAGGCCTAAAAAACCTGATCGGGACATCCCGATAAGAAATAAACTAAAACATGACAAAAACCATGGCGAAAGAAAGGTGTAACAAAACAAAGCAGAGCAGAAGACCTGACAATGATGAACAGAAAACCAGACACTTCTATGAACCAAGGTAGATGAACTACATGAAGGCAGCTGTGGATGGTTAACCTAAACCCAGTGAGTCTGACAAACAGATCATCACAATAAGACTGTCAGCCTGTATAGATGTCTGCATCTGTACTGTCAATGACATGAGGACAAGAATCCAAAGCATTATAATGTTTTTAGGATGTTTTTGTTATGATTACATATACAAATGAATCACCTGGAGGCAGAATTAGAAAACTCGGTGTTGTGCTGCTGTGCTAAAGAAAAGAGAAACAGCGTGTTTGTGATAGAAAGCAAAACACTTCATTGATCTAGGTTTTCTTATCTACCTGTCAACTTCTCTAAAAATAAAAAATTGGCCACTGGGGTTTTGACTTTAGACTTGAAGCATCAAACCACACACAGCAAAATCTGTTCAGAACTGCTGTTATCAAAGTGGGAGTATGACAAGCTGCCGAGTGTGTGTTCTATTTTTCTTTATAAGATGCTTAAGCTAGCGGTAGCATACAAAACTCCTGTTGCCTTGTTCCACAGAATTTTTACAGCTTGTATTAAGTTGCACTTTGTGTTTGAGCCCAATTCCAAAGGAGATGTTAAAATGAAATAATTTTTGCTAAATACTTGTAATTTTTTTAAGTAAAAGGAGGGAGCAAAAATTGATTAAAATAAAAAATTTTAATTGGTTATGAAAAAAATAGGATTTTATGTTTTGGCCATATCGCCCAGCCCAAGGGGGTGGTGTTGATGTGGAGGATGAAGGTTGAAGGAGGTGGATGATTTTCGAAAGAGAAAAGCTGAAAGACCCCAGAAGAAGCAACAAAGCAACCTTCGTGGTACTTTTTCTTTTTTGTGTTGTTAGTGGACTGTAAATGTGGTACCACACAGACGGTGCAACACTACCTTCAACTACCGTCAACTTATGAGCATTGAATGTTCTTCCTGCGTACAGCCTTCTGTGAAATCATGCATAAATACTTTCTGAAAGATAAACTGTTTTATTGGAACAAACAACCCAAAGCGATATGACCGTGAAACCTTTTAAAGCATAATCACCTCAAACACCATTTAAGAGAACAGACTTCAGAGTTAGGTTAAGAATACCTGAGTTAATAAAGAAAAGCTAACAGTAGTTAGCTTTTTCTGTAAAAAAACACTTTGTTGACATTTGTACCTTCTCTTTTTGACAGGTAGTGTCCTGAACCTGGATCTGTTCTATCACAGAGAACTTTCCTTTTTCTGGAACAGAACATCAAGTTTCCAGAAGTCTTTCTGCTCGGTGGTGGATGGTTTTACCTGCTGCTTCTACTGAAGAAAATGCAGAGAATACTGAGTGTTTCTGACTGCAACAACCGGATTGGCGGGAAGACTTAACCTCTTCAAACCTGGCGTCCGCGTGGTAAATGGCGTATACTTGTACAGCTCTTTTCTGCCTTCCTTGATGGCCCAAAGCACTTTACAGTCACAGTCACGTTCACACACTGATGGCGGCTCCGCTGCCGAACACTGGCACCAACCTTCCACCGGAGGCAATGTGGAGTTCAGTGTCTTGTGGAAGGACACTTGAACACAGGCGTGAACATCCCATTTTGGGTTTTCTTACCACAGTAATTCATTCTGTTTACCTGAAGCCCTGTGAGCTCTAGTGTAGAGGGTTAGCTCAGATATGAGCTCGGGTCTAAAGAGGGTAAAGTGACTGAAAAAAAACACCACAAACATGCAGAACAAAAAAACCTTTGTGAATTCTGTGCGTGTATTCCTGTGTGTGTGTTCTTTTAACACTTTTATTTATTATTTTATACAGAGCAAAGTGGCCCTTTTGTTTACAACAATTCAAAATGTAAACAATTTTAGATAATTAAAACATGAGCAAAGGTGAGAAAAGCTGGTTTTAAGAAAAAGGGAAATGAATACTTCTTAACAGGTAAAAACCCAGAAATGACAGACCCTTTAGTGGACATGCTTTCTTATGAACACTTTAAATACATTCTTTTCAATAATTCTTTTGTCTGAATAATGAAATAACCACCAATCTCCAAATTCGATTTTGTTTCAGTAACTTAAAATAATTGATCCAAGCTTTGTCCACGTGAAGAACCAATACTCTAACTGAAGCTTTCAATGCTGAAAAAAGACAGTGTGACTAAGAGTGAATAAACAAAAACAAAGAACAATATGTGGTGTGTTTTCACAGAAGAAAAATCTCTTGAAACAGAAACAGATCTTGGTTGTGTCTTTTTTCACAATAGCACTCTGGGAGAGGCTCATGTTGTCTTGTGCTGCAATTTTAGGTCTCACTGCAAAAGTGAAAGCATGAGGTCAGAGTCTTTGTTACAGGCGTCCCACAGGGATTCATTTAATCCTTTTTCAAAAATGATTGGTCAAAAACTTGAGAGAATGTACTGGAAATCTGACGAGACTACGCTCCCATTTGGTGGCCGTGAATGTTCTGAGCTACTCGAGGGGAGTGTTTTGGACGATCACATCATGGCAATCAGACTTCTCATAATTCTTGACTCACCTGAAGTTGGAACATTTGTCTTTTCCCAATCCCATTTCAATGTGCAGTTCAAAGTTCAATAGGATTCATTGATTTCTTCTGTGGAATGCACAAATTCTGCAAGACAAACATTGGTGGAAATGACTATCAGGAGCATACACAGGGATGTTGTGTACATCCTGGTGTGCAAGCACACTGAGGCTTCATAACCTCAGCTCTTGTTTTGATTGTAACAAATATTTCCTTCAGAAGTCACCACTGAACTGTAATCTTATCTGATATGAACAGCATTATTCACTGCTAATTTAAAAAATGACTTGTTTTGTTCTCCTCCTTTGGCACATCTCATAGCTTAAATACAAACTCTTTTCTATCATTTGATTTAAAGTTCTTAAGTTGAATTTTTAATTCATTTGAGTTACTTCTCAAAACACTTTGATCCTTTAGAAGAATCATTCAGAGCTGGATGCTCTTCTTATTGTTCATTCTAAAGAACAGCGTGATCACACAGTGGAGCTTCCCTTTGTATTGCTGCCTATTTGTGTACTCTCCTCTGTGACGTGTTTACTGTGGTTGTGTTGTTCTGTCTGTGACATTCTTCAACTTTTTCTCTTAGTAGATGCTCTTTTTCTGAAAAGCCTGCCTGTTGCCAAGCCATTATTGTGAAGGACATGTTTTCATTTGTCTGTTATAAATAAAAGTTTATTTAAATTAAATTGAAATGATGTTTAAAAAAGAGGATCCCATTTGTGATTCAGCATGGACATGGATAAGGATGAGGTTCACTATAGTGTTAAAGAGGCTTGTGGTTAAAATATATTGAGTTTAAATTTGAATCACTGAACAAATTTAGGTTGTAGTTGCATTTTACTAGAGCTGTCAGCGTTAACACACGCGAATAATAAAGAAAAATAGCGCCTTAATATATATTAACGCTGATGAATTACACCTCGCGAAGTGCCTGTTTTCTGCTGGTTCAGGCTTCCGCAGCCTTCGTCAGATTCTGAATGTCCACTTCGTAGAGCACTATCTCACTTCTAACATGGTCACTTACAAAAGAAATGAATTTTCAAACGATTTTTAGTACGTTATTCTTGTTATTTTTTAGGTTTATATCGCTCTTTTACAAAAGGTGGACTATTTGATACGTAAAGTGGCCTGTTGTCACGGTAACACAATGCGCCGCTGAGTTGGCAGACCTCGACTGCAGCGGCAAAGAAAAGAGGTATTTATGTGCTGATCATCATGATGGGTTCAATAAAGCATGAGTTCAGAGAGAAAGTTCCTCTCTTACCGCCTGTTGTTGTCCAGATCGTGAAGGAAAAGTTTGTTTTCAAGAATCCTGAACATGTAGAACATTGTGACCGGAACTTCTTCCTGAACACCCAGCAGCCAATCAGAATAGAGTATTCACCCGGAACATTTAAAGTGCAGAAACACAATGTTTGTTTGTTATGACTGTATATCAGCATCTTTGTTTTCTTGGAGTAAAACTGCAGACATTAAAGTCTTTACAGTTCTGCTTATTGCACTGTTGATGTGTTTAAACTTCGGAGTTCACACTTTATAAATGTAAACACAGTACAAATGCAGAGAACATTTTCTCTCTTGACTTTTTTTATGTTCGAAAGCTGCATAGTGTCGTATAAAATGTAACTTGTAAAGCATTGTGATTAATCTGAATTTTTTTTTAATCGATTGACAGCTTTAAATTTTACATTTTCTTTAAAGTGACTCATTTGTAATGTTGTTAAAAGTGGATAAATGTTTCAAGTTCAAAAAAAGTTTGAAATTCTTACAAAGACCCCATAGGCTCTGAAAATGTTCTGAAAAACAGTAAAGCAAAATCAAAAAGCAATGAGAAAAAAGAAATTTGATCTGAACTGCAGACAATTGCGTCTCCCTAGCACTACATTTAGTCTTTCAAACGAAGATTTATGGCTAAAAATGTTGTCTTCAAATTCAGACAGCTCTTACCCTCAATGAGGTCATCATGTGTTAGCGCGCAGCAGCCAGTGCTCAGAAAAATACATATGCTAACATCAGCTCTACATAATACGTTTAAAAAGTCGTGCAAAAACAAAAAGTCATGACTTCACATTTAAATGGAAACTTCTGCAGATCACTCTACCAGCTGAGGGATACATAGCTCTGAGTCTCTAGAAGAAAAAAAAAACAAGTTCGGACACCACTACAGCTCCAAATGCCCCTGCAGGTGGAGGGGGGTGGAGACGCCGGAGAGGCAGTGGAAGAATTTGGATGCTGCCTTAAAGCAGATTGAAATGTTGAAATGACCATCTCATTGGCCTCGAAGGTTCCGGTTGAGACTTTAGGAGGTCTGATCTTGGGTCAGGTTGGGGTCTTTCTGTCTTCTTCATGAGTTTGTTGTGACTCTGTCTAAAAACTTAAGCGACCTGATTAATTAAAGAACTGTGTTTCTTTACAAAATAAATGCATTACTTGAGTAAAAGTAGACTTCTGTTTATTAATTCCACACACATTGTGTATCTACAGACAGTTATCATGCCTCGTTCTGTTGTTTCTGTTTTCTTTATACGTTTGTCTCAGTAATGATGTGACACAGGTTTTAAACATTAGAGAAAACTTTAGAGAGACAACCAAATTTAAAATTGTGGTTTTATTGTATAAAAATACATTCATTTTTTACTTCTCAGAGATTCTGCAAAACCTGCAGTTTTGGGGAAAAAACAAATGTTCTTGTGCTTTTAAATTATCCTGAGACCCTCATTGCAGTTATTCACCAGTCCACTAGGTGGAGCTGCAGCAAAAATAACTGCATACCTGTGTTAGAGGTGAAATATTGCAGCTTCCAAAAAGTAAGGCAGAAAGTGTTTATGAATTTGTGCAGGAGATTCCATCCCAACACACAGTTCCCGTCTCTGCAGAGGCTCCCAGTGTTTGTTCAGATGTTACATCCAAAATCTTTTAATATTATTTTCTGCTCACTATTATAAACTGTTATTGTGAAACATTTTAAACAATTTGGCTTCACTAGAATCTCTGGACGGTTTTGGAACGTATTGCACATTAAAGGGCTTACACCATGCTCTTCCTAAGCCTTTCAGAGTAAACTATATCCATATATATGACCATATATTAACTTTGGCACACAAAAAAACATTTATTTATGAAATATAACCTATTTTTGTGAGGTTTTTTTCCTGCCCAGTGTAGTGTATCATTTGTTTGGCCTGTCAGATCGGTATGGGGGCTTGCAACTAGTGATGACGTCACACTACGGTAACACCACTTAGACAAACTATGGCCGAATTCCTGGTCATACCAGGCAAACTACTTAAGTTGTCGAATTCATCACTATTTAGTGCATTCATTATTTTTTTAGAGCTGTTGGAATCTACAATTCCACACTCGAGTGTTCTGGAACTTTCCTGCGAAAAATCAGTGTGCATCGATGCTCACGAGATTGGGAAGTATGGACCACAATGCATTGTGATTACACAACTTCTGCGAAAGAAGGCATTTAAATGTATTTTTTGGTAAACCATCAAGTGTAACAGTCTGTTTTCCTGTCTGAATAAGAAGGAGTTGTCTTCTGCAGATGATCCAGAAGCTCCTGCGACAGACTGGCGACCAGTCCAGGGGTGTCCCCTGCCTTCACCGATGAGTAGCCGGGTTAGGCTCCGGCAACCCCGTGAACCCGAAAGGGATGAAACGGTTTGGAAAATGAATGAAAAGATGATCCAGAACTCTGCTGCGAGGATCTTGACCCGCACTAAGAGAGGAGCTCACATCTCCCCCTATCCTCATTACCCTCGAAGCTCTTCATTGGCTTCTGGTTGCTTACTGCTTCCAATATAAAATATTAGTGCAGATTTTTAGAGCCCTCCATGGTCAAGCTTCTTTGTAAGTCCATCTCGTGCGCTGAGGTCAGTGGATCAGGACCTGTTAATGCTCCCTCACGCGCTTTCGGACCAGAGAAGACAAATCTTTTCAGGCTGTTGCTCCTAAGTATTTCAACCGAACCTGTTTTTATTTGGTTGTTTTATGTGGCACGTGTTCTTATCTTTTGTTTTTTAGCTTGTGAGATTTTTTTTCTATCTTGTTTTTAACCTCTGAAGATTTTGTCTTTTGCTTTTACCTTTTAAAGTTTCTGTTTTTTTAAATTGTGAAGCACCTTGTGACTTCTGCTTTTGAAAGGTGCTATATGAATATAACGTACAGTGGGTACGGAAAGTATTCGGGCTCCTTTAAATTTTCCACTCTTTGTTATATGGTATAGTTTTTCTTTATGAATAAATCTTCAAAAATGTCAAAGATTCTGTGTTTTTTGTCAGTATGGGGTGCTGTGTGTATATTAATGAGGAAAAAAAGGAACTTCAATGATTTTAGCAAATGTCTGCAATATAACAAAGAGTGAAAATTTGAAGGGGGTCTGAATACTCTCTGGACCCACTGTACTTACCACAGTGGACTCAAAAATAGTCTTTGTAAAATGCTTGTCCATCGATTCATCCATCTTCTTCTGCTCATCCCAGACCGGGTGGTGGGGCAGCAGTCTAAGGAAAGATGCCTGGACTTCCCTCTCTAACTGCACCGCAGACATTTAGGGCCCCTTGGTCAGAGGGTGAGTGGACCTCACTGTGAGCAATCAGCAGATGTCCTCAGTGTCCTGCTCGCCAATTTTAACTGCACCCTTTATTACACACACCCTACAAACCTCAAAACAGAACACCTCAACACACACACATTACACAAGGAAGGTGGGACCACTGATCTTCTGTCCCCTACCCCACCCCTACCAGCAGATGGATCTGTCCTTTGCTGCTGGGAAGATTTCTTCCACAGTCACTAAACACGACAACAAATTCAGACTTCAAAAAAAAGTTTGGACCACAAGAAGCTTTATTGTCACAGCGAGCATGAACAGAAACAAAGCAGAGTTAAACATGGCCACAGAGGACAGGTCACACATTTCATTAAATATCTATTACAGAGATTCAGATGGAAGCAAAATGTGGGGGGGGTTGGGAGTTCAACTGCTTCTCCGGTTAACGGGGGTGGGGGTGCAGACAGCAGCACTGGAACATCAGCAGCCCACAGATTTACAATACGTTCATGTCACAATCAAGTTTCACGAGCAAAATGACGACGCTGCATGGGAATGTGGAGCCTGCAGGCGGGGTCAGCCTGGAGCGGGCTTTAAATGGCCTTCATCCATTCCTTTAAGGTAAACCAAATCGCCCCCATCCCTCCTGAAGGGCTGCAGATTCATTTCTTCACGCTTCACCACCAAACAAGAGAACTTGTGCAAAAAGCAAAAACACTGTCCTGATTGATCTGACAGTAAAGATTTATACAAACAACTGTTTCTGTAATTTACCTCCACATAGAATTGAATGACATCATGAAGCTGATGTCTGTGAGGAATGGGAGTGGAATGATCCTTTCATTTCTGAAGTTCAAGTACGAATCCGATAAAGCTGCAGACATCTGAGCAGGAGTCGCTCAAAAGCACAGGAGGATCAGGTAGTTTCTGTGTGTGTGTGTGGGGGGGGGGGCTCCCAATCTTTGCACAAAAGTGCATGTGTGCACACGTGCACATAAACACTGTAACAAACACTTAGGATTTAGAGTATTTTGGCCGCAGAACAAAGCAGGAAGGATCTGCAGCAGACGGCACAACACTGAGCTGAGAACGCTCTTAAAGTCGCAGCGCCCCCTGCAGTCCCAGCATGAAAACACATCCATAATAAATACTTATGTTTACCCAGAGGGTGTGTGCAGAGCAGGGCTGTCCCTGAGGACAGTGCATGTTTGCAGGGTTCAATCCAGTGATCATAATGTGGGGGTGTAATCTTTGAACACTGCAAATGCTGCGGAGTCAGAGGAATCTTTCAGTCGCCGCATCACAGCCGAGTCACAGAAACGCCTCATGTAAAAGAACGGGGTGGGGTGGGGGGTGGACGTTCAGGAGGGAGTGCCACTAAGAGTGCTCCAGTAACCACTTGAAGAGGAGGGGTTGGTGGTGGGGCCCTGTTGCCTCCTGTGGCTCCTCCTCTCTGCTGGGGGGGGGTCTGTGCACCTGGCTTTCTTCACAGTAGCGCAGCAGCGAGTGCAGCAGATCGCCAACCCTCCACTTCCTCTCTCGCAGCCTTTTCACCACGACTGGCAGCTGGGGGGGCACAGAGCAACCCTTCATTGGATGTTTCAGGATCACGTGCTGACTCAGCAGCTCAACGTCTAGATCTGGATCTTTTTGGAAGATCTGAACGTTCAATATGATGACTAAGCTGTGACCACTGACTGCATCTGAGAACTGGACTGAGTGTGACATCATCCATAGACAATGGTTTATTTCCAGCTCCAACCTACGTCACTTCACTCGCCATTTCTTGGTGATCCAGACGTTGCCATGTTGAAGCCAGACAACGTCAGTCAGCAGTGATCGGTCCAAGTCGTTCTGAGTCAACATTTCTAAATCAACACTCGCCGATCAGGAGCGAGCTTGTTAGGCGTCCACACCCCCACCACTGAAAGTGGGCTACACCAAATCTGTCAATCAAATGCTTTCAACTTTGGACGTGGGGCCAGCAGGCTCCACCTACTTTTTTGAGGCATCTGATTGGTCAGTTTATCAATGAATAATCTGAGCTACAGAAACAGAAGGAAAAAAGAGAACGTTTTAAAAAAAAGTATCAGAGCTAGAATTATTCTGACAGATGGATGACCAGTTCTCAGATACAGTACTCCTTTATCAAAAAAGAATGAACTTCATCTTATTAAATTGTGATGCGTTTACATTTAGTCCTGCTGTGTTTGGGCTAATGAGTGGAGGCGTGACAGGCCTAAAGGTACCGCCCCCTTCTAGTGGTTAAATAAATATTACAGCAAACGTTCTCCTGACACGCACGGTTCATGTGCATCACTGAATCCTTGACCCTCCACAGGTGTGTGTGCACACATGGAGACACTCACCTGCTGCAGCTCTCTATCAGGGAACAGCTGGATGTGCGGCACGCCCACCACAGAGGCCGCCGCCCACTGCAACATGCTCCTGAGCTGGGGGTCCCCCCGGTGCTGGGTCACCTCGGAGTTCAGCACGAGGAGCGTAGCCCTGGGAGGGAGGTCTCCACACAGAGTCCCTGCAGCACAGACCCACACTCTTGTCAGGAACATGCTCCTCCTCCAACACGGGCTTCCACCCCCCACCTCCAGGGCCCAGACTGAAGGGTCAGCTGCTAAACCTGCAGTCATCTTTATGCCACGAGGTCATCATTTAGAGAAAGATGGTTTTCTTACCATTGGACTCCTCCTTCAAGTCCGCCTCCTTTTCTTCTCCGTTGTCACTGTGAATGACACACAGCATCACACAGGTAGAACTACACACTGAGGGGGAAGCGCCATGCACAGTCACGACTTCAAGGGGTTTCCATTTCCAGGTGAGCCTTCTTCTTCGTTTTGTTCCACTGGAGTCCACCTGAATATCAGTCCTAGCACAGCAAACATTTGGATGGGACGTAGAAGGCAGAACAACAGACCCCCCCCGTGCTGCTTTTCACATCTTATTTTATTATGACACAGATCCTGTCCAGCTTCACGGAGGAGACTTAGACTGCATCAGATAACGTTGTGTTTTCAGGTAAAGTTGGAACACTATCTGACACTGCAGCTGTGCAATTGATAAGAATCTATTCAATCAAAAACATGGTTTTTGGGGGGGTTAAAGTTACATTTTTTATTTGGACAAAAAAAAAACCTTGAGTAAATATGAATATCATGTTGGTCTTTTTGTGTCAAATCTATAAAGCATGTTTTCATAATAGTTTTCAAAAATTGCAGCTGCTTTGACATAAACAAAACATTTCAAAAAATAAAATCCCTATTTAGAAGAATATATCTCTTTTTTGTGAGCTTTACATGGATTTGCATTGTAATAAAGTGAAGGGAAAACAATTACTCGGGTAAACTTTCAATTAATCGTTACTACTGAATAATATTCATGTTCCACCATTTTTTACAAATAAATTATTTGAAAATCAGACAATGTGATTTTCTGGATTTTTTCTCATTTTGTCTCATAATTGAGGTACTCAGCAAGAAAATGAGCAGGTCAACTTCCTGCTGGCAGAAGGGGAAGGAAAGCAGCTGGAGGAAGAGGAAGAGGAGCAGCAGGAGCGAGGATGTGTGGTGGTGAAATAAGAGGAAGAGGTCAAGGAGCACGAAGACACCCAGCTGTCCCTGATGAAATACGGGCCACCATTATAACCACGTTGTCAACCATTGCCTCACAATGGCAGAGGCTGGTGGTCGTGAACAGTCTAATGTGCCTCGCTCTACAGTCTCTTCCATTGTTCAAACCTTTGGCAGGGAAAACAGATCTGTACTCAACAATGACACCACAGAAATGTTTGACATAACAGAATATGATTGTGCATAACCACAACCGCGTCAAGCGCGTTCACTGAAAATGCACCTTTACAGACTACGTTTCATTTATTTGTTCTGGCGCGCTCAATTCATTCACAGTCAAGTAGCCATATTTCTGTGTAAGTGGGAAGTCGGTGAGTTTGTAACGAGACAAGAAAAACGAAATGATTCACACCGTTTTCTGAACACTTTTTTTGATTTATAGATCATTTTCCCCCAATACTGTAATTTGTTTTGCATTTGTTTTTCAAAGTTCTTTGTTATTTCTATGTACAAATAAAATACCTTTAACCTTTACCTTTAACCTTTAGCTTTAACCTTTACCTTTTAAGCTTTACCTTTAACCTTTACCATTAACCTTTACCCTTTAACCTTTACCTTTAACCTTTACCATTAACCTTTACCTTTAACCTTTTTCCTTTAACCTTTACCATTAACCTTTACCTTTAACCTTTTTCCTTTAACCTTTACCTTTTAAGCTTTAACCTTTACCATTAACCTTTACCATTTACCATAAACCTTTACCATTTACCATAAACCTTTACCATTAACCTTTTTCCTTTAACCTTTACCTTTTAAGCTTTAACCTTTACCATAAACCTTTACCATTAACCTTTTTCCTTTAACCTTTACCTTTAACCTTTACCCTTTACCATTAACCTTTACCATTAACCTTTACCCTTTACCATTAACCTTTACCATTAACCTTTTTCCTTTAACCTTTACCTTTAACCTTTACCTTTTAAGCTTTAACCTTTACCTTTAAAGCTTTAACCTTTACCCTTTAACCTTTACCTTTAACCTTTACCTTTAGCTTTTAAGCTTTAACCTTTACCCTTTAACCTTTACCTTTAACCAAATGACTGAGTGACTGTAACCATAATCAGGCTGGGCACAGACTGAAAGTCTGGCTCTTCTTCACGTCACTCCACGAATGAACCCTGTCAGCTGGTTAGTTTGCCTAACGCACTGAAGGTCGGTACTTCTGATCCAAAACTGGTCCAGAACCGCTCACTGCATCTTTGTCCCATTGTAGCCAAAGCGGTTGAGAATAAAAGGTTATTTTGAGTTGAGGCAGACCAACCTGTCTGACGGGGAGAAGGACAGATGCTCCTCACAGATCTCCCCCTCCAGACCCAGACTGCTCCAGCTACTGCTGTTTCCATTACTGCAGAGAAAAAGAAGGCAACAGTTGCCTCATTTGCCTCAACCATCATGTCATGTTTACAGATCAGGCAAAGAATCATTTGTGGGGAGTGTGAGGAAAGGCGCTGAATAACAGCAGAGCCATCGGCTTTCATTGACTGAACTTTCCTGAACTCCAGTTACTGATTAAAGCATTTTTAAGTCAGTGTCTGCAGAAACAGTTAGGGAAACATTCATTATTTCTTTGAGGCAGTAACAAAATAAAGAAAACAGCTCTTCCTGACCAGCGAGCTGCGCGTCTGTCCTCAGCCTGCTACCACTGGACCGCATTCCTCTTCAGGTCTACTGTGCTGAGGAACTCAAGGATGTTTTGGAGACATTTGCAGCACTGGTCTGAACAGTTTTAAACCCAGCGAAGTAATACCAGTACCAAAGAGCCTCATCCATTCTATTACCACAGCTACTGGTCCGTAGCACTGACACCCAACATGCTGCAGTGCTAATGCAGAAAAACAGTAAATTCTTCAATCTTCATGACCCATTCCAGTTTGTTTACAGCAGGGGTCCCCAAACTACGGCCCGCCTCCACGTGGCCTGGCCTCCTGACCAAGATCAGAGGCATGATTCAATCTGTCCGCATGATCAAGAATCACACTGACGGTGTATTTTTATTCCACCCTTCAACAATCTGTGCTCCTATCTGAACATCCCCTAATCCCTGTCAAATAGAACAGAATACAGAGCTCTCTTTCCACACAGAAGTTCACCTTTCTCGGTCTGAGCGGTTCTGCTGCTGCTTTTCTTTTTTTAAACTCCACCCTGTTCTGTGTCCTGATTGGCTGGAGAGCTTGTCAATCAATCTCCTCCGTGTGTGTCTCCTGTGCAGAAACTGCTGCTCTCCAGATCTCCATCAATCTTTGATCCTGATCAGATCTTTGTCTTCATTCTATAATCCTGGACTTATTTTTCTCCAAAGGTTTGAACTTTAGAGTTTAAACAAGAGAGAAAAGAGTGAAAATGTTCATGTCTGTCTGAGAAAGGTTTCAAGTGTGTAGTGAGGAGTTAAACATCTGGAATTCTAATTCACTGATTTCACCTTCATGAGTTCTGTTTAGAACGTAACTCCTACAATAAACGAGGATCCCTGTACTGGTTAAACACTGATGGATAAATGTGCATCTGCAGCAGAAGAATGAAGAATTCTAGTTGAGGACACAGAGCAGATGATCCTTTTTATTTAGTGTCACAAATCCTCTCTGGCTTTTTCTCTTCAAGCTGCACGTTACCGTTCACATGAAGGAGATGCACACGAGGGAGAGACAGACACACAACAACGACAAAAGACATCAACACAAAACGTAAAGAAATGAGTGAGACTGGAAAAAGGAGAAAAATCAGAAACCTTTTGACTGTTCATGATGATATGAAGCAGAATTTAGAGTCTGGAAGAAAAGAGTTTCAACCAACAACCTGTCCAGACACCTGAGAACAAGCTTCTCCAGAACAGACAGATCATTACTGACAGAAGAAGCCAGATCAGCTTCACTAAGATGAGACGTTTGCTGTTTCTAAATACCAACCTTTACCATCATTACAAACCTGAAAATGAAGACACTAATGTTATCTATTTGTCTGCAAGTGGATTTATTAGAATGGAGCAGAGGAGACTTTGGCCCATCCAATTTAGTTGCTGCGTCACAACTGAGGGCTTTTTCAAACTGCATTTTTTCATCTGACACTGATTCATCATGATTTGAATAAAGAAATACTTAGAAATACTGTTTTAACCTTAAATTATTGTATATATGTCCTCTATTATGTGTGCCCCACAGCGCACTCTTCCTCATTCACCTGCACCTTTCCGACCTTAGTACAAACACTCTCAGTCTCCTGGCTTTGTTTGTCTTATAGTTTATTTGCTTTGTTTGTGGGTTTGGACTTGACTGGCAAACAGTGGCTTAACCTAAAACGGACTGTCAGAACAGGTAGTTCCAAAGACTGCGTCGCTCTCAGATGCGCGGTGTTCTGTTGATTGCAGCCACCTTGACACTTTGAAACGTCATTAACAAATGACACCAAATCACAGTGGACACACCTTCAGGCCCCTGATCAAGAAAATTAAACAAAAGTATTAAATGCACGAAAAATAATTATGTTCCCCACAATTTAAAGTACATGATATTCAATAAACAAACAGAAATCATCAAAAAGGCTCTTACATCTATCATGAGAAAAATGCTCCAAGAACATCTTAAGAACACCAAAAACACAATTATCATTGGAGTGGGTCTTTAAAACATCTCCAAATATGGTAAAAACTAATATGACTGCTTTGTGCATTTCCCCTATCAAGGGTTATTTTTAGAGTGAAACTCCTGCTATAAACGAGGGATGACTGCTGAGATTTGGGGCAAAAACCTCCCTCCCTCCCTCCCCCCAATAAGTGAAAGCATTCAGATTAAAACAGAGCTGGATCATCCACAGTGATGAAGATCAAAACAACATTGTTCTGGGAACAAAGGAATGGCTTTGAGTAAAGCCTGTATAAAGTAAAGTCTTGGGGTGGATTAGCCAGAATCCAGATCTCAGCCACATAGAAAATTAATGGAGGGGGTTGAAAGTCCATGTTACCTAGCAACAGTCACAAAATTTTACTGCTCCCGAGAAGATCTGTATGGAGGAATGGACCAAAACACCAGCAGTGTTTGAAAACCTCATGAAGACCTACAGTAAACCTATGATCTCTGTCATTACCAACCAGGGGCAAATTACAAAAAATTGAGGGGAACTTTTGTTATTGAAGAAATACTTATTTGCGGCACATTTTTACAAATAAATTCAGTAAAAGTCATACAATGTACTTTTCTGGATTAATTCTTTTTATTCTGCCTCTAGTTGACACTTGATGACTATTACAGACCAAACTCAGCTTTTTAAGAGTGACAGCTTACAGAATCACTGATTGACAGAAACTTTTTTTGACTTGCTATAAGGAATAACACCCTCAACCTTTCTACATAAAGCGTTTGTCACTTACAGCCATGTGAAACAATTAGGACACGCTATGAAAGCTTGTGTTTACATTTATTAATTTAATATGTACATTTATTCTTAAAGTTAGAAAACTGAAAGATTTAAGTAATATGGCTAAAGAATTAACAATGAAGAAAAAAAAGTACAAAATCATTTGTAAAGTTAATTCTGCAAAACTCAACATTGCATCTGAGCAAAACGTAAGGAGTTCTGGCCCACTAATATCTGGTGTCAGTCCCTTTGGCTAAAATGACAGCGTGAGAAACTTCTGGTAACTTCAAATCATACACCAGTTTCTGAAACTGACCAGAAAGTGGGCTGGCCAAAGTGTCCAAAATTTAATTTCAATAAAATGTATATTTTTACTGATAATATAGACTACATTACAAAATAGCAATTTTGTTTGCAAATTTCTTCTACAAATACTTCATGTAAAAGTGCAATTCTTTTTAAAAAGATATATCAAAGAAAAAGTAGTAGTAAATAAATATTTTTTAAAGTACCTTTTTCCAAACATGTTAATATGTTGTTCATGTTAACATCGACCATTCAGCAGTCACTCACTTCATAACAGCGTTTAGCACCTGGACTGTTTTGTTACTGTTTACACCATCACTTGACACTGCTTTTGTGGCTTTTGCTTGTTGACTTTGTATTTTTTGTTGTTCTTGCACAGGTGATAATTTAAAGGGCCTATATCATGAGAAATCAACTTTTAAATGTTTTATAATGTTAATTCCTCACAAAAAACACTCTAAAGTGGTATTTTGATCCATTCATGCATCTTTAAGCATTCCTCTAAAAGCCTGCTCTCTGAGCACCAGCCCCTCCCAATTCACAAGAATGACTGGGTCTCCAGTTCATACGTATGAACGTGGGAAAACAGCCCCCTTCCAGGAAGAGTCTGTGCTGCCAGCACCACCCTCCGGCTATGAAACACACCCACTTTCTCTATGGAGCTAACGGTGATCTGCAAAACGCTTTCATTTTTGTTTTTATATTTGCTTTCATTTTCATTTTTACATGGGTGAAACGCAGACATGCAGCTGTGGCCGGCTCTAGGTTGACGCCATGAAATGAGCAGCATCCACAAGGAGCGAAAGACACATATTTCATAAAAAAAGATGTATTCTTTAGTGTGCCAAAGGTAATATATGAAAATAAATATGGATATATCACATATCTTCCAATTGTGGCTGGTCTCCAACAGCCACTGGGTCATGCAGGTGTTCATTACTGTTGTTAGACAATGGTCTCTAATAGGGGCAGAGCTCCTTTAAAAGGCAGGGAGCCCCTAACTTTTGTCTGTCCCCATGTGTTTTCTTACATCCTCCCTATACTTTTGTGACACAAGTTGCCTTTATTTAGGTCCTGGGTTTGGGTTGTCTGATTATCTTGTTCTTCTATCTTATTTGTCTTCCTCCATGTTTGGAGGTGCATCATGACAAAAAACACTAACATACAGTTTCCACCAATTATGTAAGCCACAGAGCTTCATATTAAACAATCGGTATTTTCTACCCGTTTGATGACATGTATGGTCATACAGCCCAGGACCCATCTTCCCCTGCTCCTAATTGTAGAATTCAATAGGTTTTGTAAGATTGAGCGCTGTTTTACATGTACAGCCTATTTCATGCGATCCATCAAAACAAAAATTGGACTTAAACTTGGTCATTCTAAGGTTCTCAATTCCTTCAGTTCTGGCTATTTCTTGGTATATTTGCGTTTTGACCATTTTCCCAGAAGGGTAACTTTGAGCTATGTCAGACATGTCCTCTGTGGGAAATCCAAATAGCTCAATTTTTTTAGAACACCATTATTCAAGAAGTTCTAGACTTTGTCCACATTCTCACCAATACTCTTTCCATGTAAGTTAAAATTGCAGTCTCTTAGACTACTCTGAGAGTAGAGGTGCCCGTTTTCACACCAACAGAAGCTAGGGCCTGCTGTAGGTCCCATAATGACATTTTGAGGTTTTTGGAGACCTCATTTAACATCTTGTAGTTTGCTCTCAGGGTGAACTGGCTGGAGACAAGCAGACAAGGGGCCCTGTTTTTAAAACTCCATGTGGATTTCAGCGTAGAAGATGATGAACGCCCCAATGGAGTAACCTTCAAAACAGTTTTTAAAAAAAAACTAAAAAAGAAGAGCAAAAGTGGAAAATTAAACATTTTGAGCGTTTTTGCTCCGTGTTATGTAGCAAAACATAATACAAAGAAAATGACAGAAAATGAACAAAAATTGTAGAAGTTCCAAACTCAGTTGCCCACAAACACTTTCAAAAATAAAAATCATCAAGAGAAAAAGTGAGATGTAGAGCTCAGTGCTGCAACAAGATCTTTGAGTGACTTCTGCATAAAACGTGGTAGTTGTGTACCTATCACTGAGATGAAGAAAGCTGCTATTGTCGTCAAGATGATCATCTTCAAAACTCAGGTTGGACCAGCTGCCCAGACTGTCATCTCCAACACTCAGCTGCTGAGACAAGGTGGACTCGGTAACATCCCTACCTGGTGAACTAAAAGAGACAGGAAAAAGAGCATGACAGCCTGTTCAGATGTAACTGTGCAATGAAAATGTACAGTTAGCTGAGTGTACCAGTGGGCTAAAACTTAAGAAAAAGATGCCTTCATGCACATATTTGTGAGATTACTTTGCAAAAGACAAGCAGAGTACACAAAAGTTCCTACACAAGTGGGTTTGTGTATGTACCTGAAAACTGACGCCTGACAAACGTTGGACATGGCTGACGTTATAATCTCAGCAGTCAGGCTCTCGGCGTAGCTATGACCATCGTGGCTGATCCCGCTGTCTGCGTTGAGGCTGGCGTTGCTCAGCTCCCGTTTAGCGTTCTCCATTGCCACAGACACCATTTCTTCTGCAAACACTGCTCTATGGTCTAAGTTGATGTGGATTTTGGGAATTTGCACACTAGGGAGATGATCAGGTATTGCCAGGGATCCTGCATCTCGTTTTTTCCGCTGTAATATGGGCAGGCAGTGCTGTTTCATTAGCTTGGTGCAATAGGGACACTCTTGAAGTTGACAGTAACGGCAGGTTGGTTCCCCTCGCTCCTGCGCCCCCACTGACCTCTCATGGAGCCTACAAGCGTGGGACTTCCTGTCGTGGCCATTGCCCTTAAGGGGCTCCCGTGGTATATGTCCAACAGAAGTCACACTCATTTTTAGGGTGTCATCCACTATCTTCCTTGCATAATGCTCAATAACTTGCATAATTCTGCCACTATACCCTATGTCATGCAGGCTTCCTGTGCTGTGGTATTGTTTGCTCATACTTTCCTTGAACAATACTGGGCAGGAGAATGAGTTCCTGATACGATTTTCTGTCACGTCTTCATGTGTGGATTTCTTATAAAGACACGAGTCTGTGAGGGACTTTGGAAGTCGTACTGAGGACCTATGTAACTTGCATGTTACATCACAGGTGATGTTGTAAGCTAAATACTCTGCAAAGTTAACAAGATCTGTGTAATTCCTTTTGTTCTGTTCTTCCAAATCCTTGCAACAACACAGAATTTCATCAGCAGTCTGAAAACACACGGATTCTTTTCTGTCTTTGGGTGATGAGACCTGATGACCGGAAGCTTTCCGTTTAGAATTAGAAAAGTGCAGATGGGTGTTAGAGCATTTCTGCTTTATCTTGCGACTAGCATGAGCCAAGCCCAGTTTTATAGAACGGTAGGCTAATTGACTTGCATACTGGTCCAGGACCAACTCTCTGCTGCCACCCTCCTTTTTCAGCACTCTGATGAGGTAGCCTGCATACTCGTCAGTCACACTTTCACAGCTGGGATATTCAGATGACAGACCAGAGCTAGAGCTGGAGATAGCACTTGAATTGGTACTGGTAATCCTGGTCACTGAGGCAGCATTTAGATCATTAGACCAATGCTCAGCCAGTCTACTTAACCTGCAGTCTCTGTTCTTATCTATATCAGGTACAGACTGCTGTGAGTTAAAATGAAGCAAGCATTCTGAACTTGATCTTTCAACGTTTCTTCTTTGAAGTGTTTTGTGGTATGGGCATTGCTTTCCAGAGCCTACCATACTTTTTACATCATTAATGACCTCTCCAGCTACCTCGCCAGCATAGACCCACAAGGTTTTTAGTGTCTGTTCCGAGAACTGAGCTACACTGTCTTTTGTTCTCTTACTGGGTTTCATATCATTCTGATCTTCTGATCCCTCCAGAGTGTCAATTTCTGTTGCCATGGAGACTATATGACACGCCAATCGCCTAGCATAGTGGAGGGCTTCAGTGTTGGATATTCTGCAAGACAGTCGTTCATGTCTGTCATTCTGTGACTCTAAGCATTTCTTAGTGATACTAACACTTTCTTTGTCTTCTGGTTCTTCATCTTCGAAATCTTCAATACTGTCCATCTCTTCAGAGAGAGACCTTATCAGACTGACCATAAATTCAGCCTTGTCTGGCTCTGGTGTATTGAGTTTTGGGTCAGGACCAGGCTCATGTTGATAGTGAGGAGTTGGAGGTGGTGTTGCAGGAGAAAACTCCTTGGCAAGCTTGCTTTTCAACTTCTTGGAGAACCATTTTATTTGCCTCTCATTAGAGACTTCCCTGAGCTGCTGAGGAGTGGACGGAGGAGTGCCAGGAGTATTACCAAATTTCTGACAAGAGCCTGGAGCACAGCAAACCAAACGATTGGATATTTTGCTGTGTTCAGTTCCAGCCTTACTTGGCAAATCAAGGTTGTCCGTCATTACATGACGTGCCTCAGCAACACCCACACATTTTGGATCCATCACAATGGGAATTCTGCCAAGGTCATAAGAGCCCATTTGAAACGACATGGGAGGAACATGGCCATCAATAATGTGTGGTGAATACAGGTCTCTAGATCTCTGGCTATCACCTGCCAGCAGAGAAGATTCTGTATTCTCTTGCTTTGAGATGCTGTCTTTTCGGCTTCTAACTGAATTTGTCAGTACATTTGCACAGTCACCAAGACTCTTCATCTTGGAGGCAGTTCTAAGCTCACAAGCCTCAGTTACTATTATGTCTACTATGTTACCAGATAAGTTTTGGAGTTGAGACCTTTGGTGGTCCCCTCCTGTTACAGTGATCTGGCTTTCAGAGCTGAAGCTGTGAGGGATTGTAGACGTGGTGCTTTCAAAGCTCAATGCAGTTGTTCTCTGGTGGGAGAGTTTTGAACCCTCTGTCAGCTTGGACTGACAGGTCTCTTCTGTTTTCTGAAAATGGGAGATGGCTTGACCTGCCTGCGGCACAGGTATACAGCTTGCTGTGCCTGATACTGTGAACAAAGCATTTTTAACAGTGAAGGTAGCTCCTTCTCTAGAGGATCCTTCAGTGGAGCCTGGGCCTAACACTTGCTGGTTAGCAAGGGAACTGCAGATGCGAGTGTTGCTGCTCTGTGGACTGACATAGCAGATATTGTCCAAAGAGACACTAATGGCTGCTTGGCTGGTGAAAGTTACATTAGCCTGGGACAGCTCTATAAAAGCCTCTTGGATTACAGACTCTGACAGGTCGAACGCATAAGAGGAGACAACCTTCCCCTTTTGCTCTTTCTCCTCTGGATTGTGGCCTAAAGACCAATTCTTAGGAGTAAGGAGGTTAGAACTGTGGGAGAACTGACACACTTCCATCAAACCTTCAAACACCAATTCTTCGGCTAGATCACTGGCAAACTGCATCACCATACTGTGGAAAGTCTGTTTTCTCACAGTGAGGAACTCCTTCAATGCACCAGAAATAGCCTCGCCAACAAGAAATCCAGCTAATCCATCGATAGCCCTCTGCTTTAATACATGTTCATGTCGCATTCCTATTTCACGAAAGGCCATCTGAAAAATTGAAGATGTGAGTCTAGCAGCTAGCTGGCACAAGGTGGTGGTACAAGAGGATACCCCCTTTTGAAAGTCTCGCAGGGCGCTACCTAAGCTCATCTCCACCAGGTCAGAAGCAAACTTCTGTATGCCATCTTTTAGAGACTGGGACTTCTTTTGCAGCTTGGCCACTGTTACCATCTCTTGCATGTCTGACAACTTCATAAGGTAGCCTGAAGGATTTGAGAACTCCTTGTGGCAGACACAGCTTAGGTTCCTGTTTTCACTGATATCAACAGCAGACTGGTAGCCACACACAGATCCCAGAATTTCTTTAGACAGACTGCTTGCAAAATCAGAGTAAGTCTTGTACAAAGAGCAGACATGTCGAGGTTTATGTATCTCTGCATTGTTCTGTCCATCCCCATCTGCCTTCCAGAAGTATTCAAGTGATCCACCTGTCTCTACCAGAGGACTGAAGGCAGAAGAACTTACAGGACTGAAAAGAAGACCTCCATTTTCTTCAGAAGGGGTTTGTACCAGTCGTGGGGAGTCTGGGACTTCAGAGTTAATTGTGTAAGGAGAGCCGGGTTTCAGAGGAGTGGGTTTCTTCACATTGGCTGGAAGAGTTGGCCGGTCAAAAAAGTGGAGATTCATAGCCTTGGTTGAGCATCCCCTGGACACAAATTTAGACACTGGTACACCGGAACAAACTTCTTCCGTTTCTTTCTGTGTGTCTGAGACACTGGGGGGGTCCAGGGACAGAGTGAGTGTACAGCTATCTGAGCTCAGCTCCTCTGGGTCATCAAACTGGTCAAAACTGTCAAAGAACTCACTCACTTCAGAGTCTGAGTCCTCTACCCGCTCTCTAGGCCCCCCAGGCACCTGGGGGATCTCCAGCTTGGCTAACATGCTCTTTTGGTAGCCTACATCATCAAGGAATAAGATTGGACTGGGGCTTGAACAGTTTGACTCCTCAGATTCACTGCCTTGTATAAAATATGATGGTAGAGGGGCTCCAGAACTGCAGTGAAGCCGCTGGGATTCAACCTCTGATGACAAGTTCTCCAGTGTGACGGGTATATCTGGTCCAGGCCTGATCTTTGATGATGTTTTCTTGGAGATTGAGCTTGTGATAACGCGGGCATGTGACAGTTCTTTCTTTCTCTTGTGGCATGGAATAGTCTGTGATGCCACGTCACGCTTTTGAAAATGACAACAAGCTGTGGGAATGAATAAAAAGGAGATGTGAAGACTTTCAAAGACAACTTGGTTGGAAAAAATAAATCATAGCTCCTAATCAAAATAAAATGTGAAAAAAATACGTTAATTGTGGATTTGCTACACAAAAAGCTCAATAAAGTCGCACTCCAATGAAAATTGTGTTTTTTGGCATTGTAAACATGTTCTTGCAGAATTTTTCTCATGATGGAAGACACGTGTATCAGGGTTTATACACTTTTTTTGGCAATGATTTTTTAAAACTTTTCAATGACTTTTCCAAAATCTTTCATTGAATTTCCAAAACTAAAAATAAAAACATTTCAGTTGGATTATTGTAGTTGGTGCTGCTAAATTAAACCCAAGATGCATATTGAGCGTCATGATTGGTGCTGTCATGCAATTCATTTTTTGTGGGATAAATTAGATTAATTTCTGGTCATGATTAATAAATTTGTTTTCAAACCTACTATTTCGTGTGAAAAGCCTAATTTTAAGGTAATTTTATTTAAGTGTGTGATATTGTGGCACAGGAAAAGGTCAAATAACAACAAAAGAATTCTCATTATAACACACTTCAAACCTATGCTTTAATAGCAAATTCAGAAAAAAATATTGTGAAGTTAATAAAGCTGACCACACTCACAATGTAAGGGCAGATTTAGCAGTTTGAGGGCCCCAGGCAAACAATATTTATTTAGTAATTTTTTTAGAATTCCTTACAGAGGGCAAAACATTGAATACCTGCCTTTACTGGTCCACTTTTAGACAGCTTTAATGTCAAGAATCCAAATATTTTAATAAGCATTTAAAAAGTTAAATCACATTTAAATGGTAAACAAATGTATTTTTATCCATTATTTTTTCTTAGAAAAAGTAATTAAATTTATTGGATATGTGCTAATTTGTTAACCACTCACTAGTAGGAGCAAATGAAGATCTTGTGTTTTTTCTTGAAGTTCGATTTTATTAAAAAAAAAAAAAAGGATTAAAAACATACTTGAATGAAGGAACAAAACAGTAATCATACAGTGGCCTGCAAAAGTATTCGTCCCCCTTGAACCCCCACATTTTCTCACACTATGAACACAAACGTAAATATTTTTGGTGCAATTTTATGTGAAAGATCAACACAAAGTGGCACATACTTGTGAAGTGGAAAGAAAATTATACAATTATTCATTTCTTTTACAAATAAAAACTGAAAAGTGCAGTGTACAAAAGTATTCATCCCCCTGAGTCAATACTTTGTGGAACCCCCTTTTGGGGTTTGTCTG
>BSAI01000005.1:1342896-1382093 GCA_036245035.1 Adrianichthys oophorus
CTTCATGATGCTGTTTTCTCCCCAATATTCTCTTGACAAACCACAGAGACTGTCACTAAACAGCTGGATTTGTGTACTGAGATCAAATGACACACAGGTGGACTCTATGAAGTCATGAAGTCAACATTTAATCAGTCACCAATCATCAAGCAACTTCTGAAGGCAACTGGATGCGCTCAGAGAAATGGGGGGTGAATACTTTTGCACACTGCACTTTACAGTTTTGTATTTGTAAAAGAAAATTGAATTCTTGTATAATTTTCTTTCCACTTCACAAGTGTGTGCCACTTTGTGTTGGTATTTCATGTCTAATTCCAATCAAATATATTTATGTTTGTGGTCATAATGTGAGAAAATGTGGAGAAGTTCAAGGGGGATGAATACTTTTGTAAGCCACTATATCTTCATAGTTAACATTTCTGCTCCTCCCTTTGCCTTTCCTGTCCTTCTCTGCCTTTTTTCTTTTCTAGACTTTCTTTATGTTCTATGGAGTATCTTTGATTCTGTTCTTTTTCCTTTTTTGTCTGTCTTCTTATTTTGTCAGATGTTACATAAAGTCATGGTTTTCCAACCCAAAAGCCCTCTAAAAACCACCACAAATGTTAATCCGTGTTCATTCACCATAACTAGCAGCAATAAATCCTGAAATAATTACTCCTATTGAACTTTAGTAGAACAATCAGAAAAAAGAAATAAATACTAATAAAATAAGCCACAAATAATCAAACCCAAGAAGTTCTGGCATAACTGTATAGCCTATCATGAACAAAAGTGGAAATTGTTCTTGGTTTTTTTTTTTACTTTTCATGAATTTAGGTGATGAACTCCTGCCGCTCTTCAAAACCTGTGTTCTAGAAGATGACAGGATTTTTTTATTTTTCCTAAGAACTTGAGGATAATAATAAAAAGACCACTGGAAGCTACTTTAAAATAAATTAAAAGATGATCAAATATATTCATCTGCACAGATAATTACCCGGAATGATTTGGGTCTTAGATAATAGTTAATCTACGGATGTATTCAGACTGGACACATTTGGTCCACTTAAAGTGAACCAGAGTTCGCTTCCCCCGATAATCCTGAACAAGTTTCTGAATATGTGCAAGCAAACCCTGGGCCGGTTTCCAGGAACCGCTCTTGGACCCACGTTTTGAGGTGGTCTTGGTTCGTTTTCAATCGGACTGAGTTTCGGTTCGCTCTGAGATTCCTCAGTCTAAATAAAAAGCGCTCTGGACGCACAATAACTAGGACCAAAATGGCCACGGTAAACGAAAGTCACATGATGCAAATATTTTAGGAATGACGGGACTGGTGAGCCGCGGACAGATGTAAAGCATTGATTGTTGTGTTATCAAAGAGGAGTTAACTGCTTCAACTGTTTACTTGTTAGAACATTTATTTTAACACAGCTGAAAATGCTTCTTACATGCTTTTCTGTGGCTCGTTGTGTGGCATGTGCTGCTGTGACGCCATCCTAAAAGCTAGCTTGTAGTTCAACGATGAGACACAGCAACTCATTGAAATGTGGTCCGATGAATGCAGGCTGGTTAAGTCAACTTTTAACCTGATACATGTTGCTTCTCACCGTTTTCCCAATAATCTATGTTATAAAAAATTTGTCATAGTTTTAAACACTTATTTTTGTTATAAACACTTAGTCGTACCCGTTGTCTCGTCATTACTGCAGCTGTTAACATCTTCTGAGTTAAAGCACACACATCTTCTTGCCAATAACTGTCTTGCAGCATTCCCTCGCCGTATCAAAGTACGGTAACAAGTAAAAATTGTTGTTCCTGACATTCAAAACTAGTAATTGAAATATAAAGTTTTAATAAGTTAAGCATCCCAATGAGGACTTTAAAGTGAAGCACCTCCGACTTTCTCTTGTTGTTTTGACCCGCCTTGTAGTTCATGGCCAATTACTGAAGAGATCTTTAGTCACATGGTTTTGTTAAAAAGCTTTGGTCCAAAAAAGAAATCTCCCGTAGACGCCAGTCTGAATACAGACCAAACTCAATCTTTAGGACTCAATCCGAAACAAATTTGGGAACTTGTACCAAACCAAATGATTCTGAATAAACCTTCAGATTTTTTTTCATCAAAAAAAAAAAAAGTACAACTTGAGATGTACTAGCATATTAAAAGTAGAATACACTCACAGGAACTCTCTCCATTCTCCTCGTCCTCTAAATGCTCCAGGGCTGTAAAAAAGTCATCCTCGATTGACGACACAGATTGGTTGGTATCATCTCCTTCAGGTTGGCTGGACTCAGCTGTTTTACCTTGTAGAGACTGGAGCTCCAGAATGTAGCGGATCCCCCCCATGTAGCCCCCCAACAGGCCCATCAAAGACACTAAATTGACCTGTGAATGGATATTTGCACTGGGATTCAGCCTAAGAACACACAAAGCCTTTAGGCCACCCTGTAAGAGAAATAGAAAAAGTGGAAAAATGTGTTTAAAATGAATTCAAAGTAGATAATACATGCTTAATAAAATATGATCAAAAATGCACTATATAGAAACACATCTTAAATTGTGTTTGAGGGTCTGAGAACTATATTGTGGTGACTTTTGGAGTTAAACTAAGAACAAGGAACAAACATCATGGGACCATGATTTTTATGGCTTTTATCAGATTTTTGTATGGCAAATTTGCATTGCGCTGCCTTCTGTTTCACTGTTTGATGCATGTTCAAGTGTGTCCATAAACCTGCTGTTTCCGCTGTTTGTGGGAGGAGCTACTGTCAAAAATTCTTGGCCCCATTGTTACATGGTAGACAGGGATGATGTTTAGAGATCAGGTTCTTCTTTATTTGTTTGATTGCGTAATAGAAAACAAATTGTAGCCCAAAGCCACGCTGCACACGCTCATACACACATTCATCCGACAACAAACGAACGCGGATGGTTCAGACATCTGCAGCAGGATGTCTGGTGTCGCAAGCAGCAGATCAGATGAGCTGATGTGCCAATGGTGTGACCACTAGATGACATGCTGATGAGCCTCAGACTGAGGCCCGAGGATGGCATCAAACAAGCATGCTAGCTGCTACGGTGGGGGACCTTTATGCCAGCAAGGTATGTTGTACTGAGGATCAGAGAGGAAGTCTGGTGGAGGCACTACACCAGCTGGCTTTGATACTATGTAAGAAGTGTTGTTTTTGCTGACCTGCAGCTCAGCATCCCGATGCTCTGCCAGCCTGCGGGGATCTTTAAGTAGAAGAACCTCATCGCTTTTCAGGCTGTGAACATGAAGAGACCTGAGAATCTCACTCAGCCACGCAGGCAGGGATGACAAAGCCTGAAGACCACACCAGAAAATCATTCTTCAGTAAAGACACTTCAGTCCATCCCTTCACCCAATGGCTGAAGAAAGCGGTGCTACTACTGTTTTCCAGGACGATACCTTCTGGGTGACCTCCTCTCCTTCACACGGTCCAGGCAGACCCACAAAATGAATCTGAAATAGCAAAGCTGATGTCAGGGAAGCTGAGCCTCTGAATAACACAAAGACCTTTAGAGTCACAAACCTCCGTCACTCCTGCAGGGGGGTCTCTGGTTGTCGGCTCCGGCCCAACACTGCAGAGCTCCTTTTTGCTCCTGAAGAGGCTCTTTGCAGATTGCGTCCTCCCCTCGCACACACTCTGCAAACATGTGGAGAAAGGTTTAGTCTGGAGAAACCACGGCATGTCCATTCATAGAGAGCTGGGCAAAAGCGCAAACTGTGCTCTTCTAAATTATTCAAAGAAAGTTTTATTGTTAAGGAACACAGAAACCAAAATACTCTGGTAGATAAACTTCAGATTTAGGTGTAGAAACAAAGAGAATTTCTTCTTTAAAAAAAACTTCTGCAATGCTCCAGCTAAAACTGATGCTAAATTATTTTAGCAGTGAAGTCTTTTAACGAAGATTTTCTCAATCAATCAGAGTAACACTTAAAAAGATTGTTTTTGCCACTGTGGCACAAAGTTTGTCAAAAAATATTTTAGATTTATTTTTAATTTTATGCAGATCAATATTACAATAATTAATTACAATAAGCTACGTCTTATAGTTGAGTCCTAGCAACTGGATCTAAAAATTTTTAAGTCAAGTTGCTATGAATCAACTTTAAGACAACGCCATCTGGATGTATAAGCATCTTCACAAAGATAACACTTCGTAGCAACCTTGGCGTCAACCTTCTGTTTTGGTGGGAGCTAAGGTCGGTAGAGAACACACCTCTTTCCGCACTGCAGCCTTGGACCTCAGCGTGACTCCTCGGATGCGAGAACAGGCATCCATTGCAGCACTCATGCATGTGATTGGCAAATCACCTGGAAAAATGAAGACAACACAAGAGCAAGTTCAATTTTCAACTCTTCTGTACTCTATGTATTGTATGTGTTAATGTTTGTGTCTTTGTCTAATTGTTTGTTACTGTTTGTTTTGCCTCAGGGGTCTGGTCTGCAAATTTGTTAGCTAGCCTGCAAACATGGCATCAGTTGCATTAGAAACTATCACAATGTTTTTTGTCATGTCTGTTTAAAATGAAAAAAAAAAAAAAGTCAAATAATGTAAAAAAGTTTGAGAATTGAAAGCTAAAGAGGTTGGCCAACAGCAAGCTTTCCTGTCTGCCCTGCTGAGGTCAACAAAACCAACAAGGACCTACAAAATCAAGACAACAGTAATTAATTTTGAGAAATTTAAAACATTTATTCTTCCAAAAATACCACTCAAGTAATAAATTAATAAAAAAAACAAGTCTTCCTACAATAATGATCTTGGCCCTAAATGGTTCTATCCTCTATATCACAGGTGTCAAACTTCAGGCCTCGAGGGCCAGTGTCCTCCATGCTTTCAAACCAACCTGCCATTTAAGCTTCTTATTGGCTAAACACACCTGATCCAGGTAATCAGCTGCAGATCCAGCAGGGTTTCTGGAAAACCAGCAGGAGGCTGGCCCTCGAGGCCTGGAGTTTGACACCACTGCTCTAAATGTTCACTTATTAAACTACTAATTACAGACTAGTTTAAAGAATGTGTGTGAACTTACTGCAATTGGTTAAAATAAACCAACAGCAGTTACTGCTGTTTGTGAACCATGCAAATGTAGGAATGAGGGACACCAGCTGGAGGATATATGTTGAGCTTGAACCCAGCACCACTCATACTGCGTTCACCCTGAATCCGATTCATGCATTAAATCCGTGTCAGTCACCTTCATTTGGATGCACGGTGAATTCGCTGCTTGATGCCCGTCATAAAATGTGTTCATAAGCTTGACGCCACAGACGCATGTGGAGCAGTGTCTATGTCCACTATGCATGGAAGACGCAGATGATGTTTAGAGTCCACATTCCACAATTCAATTTGAAGACAACAGTTCAGTTGAAACTCAGTGAAACACTTGAGACACTATTTCACATGGTTTGATACCTTGATACTTGGAATGTGAGACTATTGTCTTTCAAACTGAACCATGTGTGGTTTATTAGCTTGAATTTATAATGTGTGGAGAAGAATGTGTCTTGGTATTTCTGTTTGCTGGAGTTATTACTTGGGATTTCTATAATCTTTTGCATGGATGGCAATGCCTATTATAGCTTTAAAGTTCAATCCCAATCATCTTTTGATATCTTTAAAAGTGTTCCCGGTGGTATTTATGTTTCTGTTTTAAGTTAAATTAAAAAAATGTTTTTTTTTCAAAGACAGTTTCTGCAAAGCGACAGGAGTTCAATAGAAATTCACCACTGAGTTGTGGGTGGGACTGTTATTGTTGACCAGCACCATCACCCATCCTTTCTCCCATTTGTTTACAGACTCTATCCGGATACAGCCCCTCACAACCCCAACATAACATTAGTGGTGCAACAAAAAATAGTGAGCAGTATCGGAGCAATCCAGCCGTACAGTTTTGATCCAGATTCCAAAAATATTTTCCGGTTCCAATCACAAGCGGATGCATGTCCTCAACCCTCCTGATCTTCGTCATCTCTAAGCGACTTTAATCTTGAATTAGCACATAATTTCTGCAAAAAAAAAGCAGTAATTCTGCAATATAGAGAGCTGAACATGGCACAGAAGAAAAACCAAGAAACATCTGACCTTGCAGAGCTCAGAAATGAGCTTGCTGACATTCGAGCTAAGCTAAATCCACTGATGGCACTGGAAGCCAAGCCAACTCCACTGATGGAGCTGACACCTCTGATGGAACTTGTGGAAGAATTCCTACAAGCAAGAGCAAGAAATGAACAACAGGATAATCAGCTTGACCTCCTGGATAGAAGAGCGAACGACTTGGATCAACAAGTAAGAATGAATAATATCATTCTCACGGGACTTCAACTCAAACCCCGGGCAAGGCCTGGCGCAGCTAATGTTAGCACAGAAGCTAGTGGAGCTGCCATTGCTTCAGCAGAGACTGTGGAGAGTCAAGTTGTATCATTTCTCACTTTTAAAGAGATTTCCTTGGATTTGAATATCAGGATCTGCCACCGCCTCCCAGGAAACAGGAGTCAGATCAAGCAGTGATTCTTATCAGGTTTGTGAATCAAAAACACAAGGTAGTTCTGATAAAGCAAAGAAAAAGCTTGAAAGGGACGGCTGTTTATTTTGATGACCACCTCTCAAAATACTACTAAGATGGCAAAGCACGCCAGGAGAAATATATAAACTCAAACCTAAAATTCAGACCAGGATGGCTGTTAATCTGGCAGCAGAGGAAGGGCCTAATCCAAATTCTTCCCTTTGCCCAACCACTTCTCCCTTCCCCTACACTTAGCCTTCCAAATGGTGAGTTATGGAAAAATAGTGTCTCCAGCACTTGAATATACATAACTACAGCAGTTTATAACTGTAAAAAGGTCATGCTAAAACAAAAAAAGTTATTACTAACATTTAAATGCAAACTTCTGCTCTTTAGAAAGCGCTTCTCCTCCTCCTAGCGCAATGCGGAACACCCCCCCCACGGAGGGCTCTGCATCACTCCGCCTCAAGGGTTGCCCTTAAAAAAAAACATTTTTTTGTACACCCCTTTCACTGCAAATGCCCCTACAAATGGAGTGGGAGGGAGAAGTGGTAGGGCGAATGGAAGAATTTGGATTGGGCCAAGAAATAGCATCTTGCACAAAGGCTCTAATTGACTTGGTTCCCTAAAGTGTAATTCATGACAAAGGATCTTCTAATGAACATAACCTGCACTCATTTTTCTTTTTTTATACCTGATTTAAGTAAATGACTTTTTCAGGTGTGCTGAGCTCCAGAGATACAGTCGGGAGATGGGAGAAAGTTGTAGAAAGTCAACCATCACTGCAGCCCTCCACCAGTCGGGGCTTTATGGCAGAGTGGCCCGACGGAAGCCTCTCCTCAGCGCAAGACACATGAAAACCCGAATGGAGTTTGTTAAAAAAAAAAAAATCACCTGAAGGACTCCAAGATGGTGAGAAATAAGATTCTCTGGTCTGATGAGAACAAGATAGAACTTTTTAGCCTTAATTCTAAGTGGTATGTGTGGAGAAAACCAGGCACAGCTCATCACCTGTCCAATACAGTCCCAACAGTGAAGCATGGTGGTGGCAGCATCATGCTGTGGGGGAGTTTTTAGCTGCAGGGACAGGACGACTGGTTGCAATGGAGGGAAAGATGAATGCGGCCAAGTACAGGGATATCCTGGACCAGAACTTTCTCCAGAGTGTTCAGGACCTCAGACTGGACTGAAGGTTCACCTTCCAGCAAGACAATGACCCTTAACACACAGCTAAAATAACCAAGGAGTGGTTCACAACAACTCTGTGACTGTTCTTGAATGGCCCAGCCAGAACCCTGACTTAAACCCAATGGACCATCTCTGGAGAGATCTGAAAATGGCTGTTCACCAACGTTTACCATCCAACCTGACAGAACTGGAGAGGATCTGCAAGGAGGAATGGCAGAGGATCCCCAAATCCAGGAGTGAAAAACTTGTTGCATCTTTCCCAAAAAGACTCATGGCTGGATTAGATCAGAAGGTGCTGCTGCTAAATACTGAGCAAAGGCTCTGAATACTTAGGACCATGAGATATTTCAGTTTTTCTGTTTTTTATATAAATCTGCAAAAATGTTAACAATTCTGTTTTTTTGTCAATATGGGGTGCTGTGTGTACATTAATGAGGGAAAAAATGAACTTAAATGATTTTAGCAAATGACTTCAATATAACACAGAGTAAAAATTGTAAGGGGCTCTGAATACTTTCTGTACTCACTGTACATAAGTGAATGTTGGAAAATTATATTACATCAATGATTCTTTTTTTCTGCATAATCTACAAACAAGTTTAAAATAGCGTTATATCCACATACATAGCCATGTGATTCATTGTTACGTAAGGATGCCTAATGACCTGAATCAATGTTGGTACAGTATAAATATCTGATCATAAGGTACAAACCGGACGTTGATAACTCATGTAAAGTAAATGGTGTGGTCGAGTCGGGGTGGTATTATATAAGTTCGCTTCCTCCCACTCCTTTTCAAGCAGTCTATGATTTGCCGCCTAGTTATCCTATGTTTGACATTATTTTTTATGGATGTAAACCTCTGTTGATTGTGCTACAGATGTGTTATTCTTGCCTGATTGCTTGAAATAAACCATTTCAAATCAAAATCAAATCAAATCAGATTCCAGTTCAGACAAAGGAAAATAAAGACGTACACGGATCTTTTTGTCTACACGTGGATGCATCAGAATGGAGAGGAGCAGGGAGACTTTGGCTTTCCCGACACATTTTTTTATGTAACAAATAGGATTTTTTTACATCATGTTAAAAACATCCAAAACAAAATTTCCTCAGAGTGGGTCTTTAAAATTAAGTTTGTCCAGGTTATTTTGCTGTGCTTTGTATTTATGGAATTATTTCAGTTGGCAAATAAAGACGAGGTTAAAATTGAAAAGATGTCTGAAAGAAAAAAAAAAAAACTTGGTAACATTTTGTGATGTGGAACATCAGTGATGATTACTTGACCTGCTCTGACACTTGACGTTCTTCTATAATCTTTACCCAGCTTAGCCCACATCAAGAACCAAAGTGAGACTGTGTGTGCACTGCAGGTTGGGAAAACCCACAAAAAAAAGCCTGTGAGAACAAAGAAAGTCAAAATATTTACAATATAAAAAGAAGTTGAGTTTCTTGAAAACTGAAGGTTCTCCTTTGTAGTTCAATCCAAACTAACCAACTGAGGTCCACCCGCAGGTGCACTCCCGTTGATAGTCTTTTTATTGGGGTTGAATACATATTTGCCTCCACCTTTAAAAATCCTTTTGGCTGAAAGGGTGGATGAACATGAATATGACTG
The DNA here is from genome assembly GCA_036245035.1 of Adrianichthys oophorus. Classification (NCBI taxonomy): domain Eukaryota; kingdom Metazoa; phylum Chordata; class Actinopteri; order Beloniformes; family Adrianichthyidae; genus Adrianichthys; species Adrianichthys oophorus. Next base: position 1,352,215 of record BSAI01000005.1, read on the forward strand.
CTCCTTTAACACAAAGTAAGCAAGCTCCTTTCTGGAGATGACCCATTTATGAAAAGATGAGAAATTGGTCAGTTTATCTAGAATGTGTTGTGTTTTGATGCAGTGTATGAAGTAAGAACCACTTTTGAAGCCCTAAACCATCACTTTATATGGTCACATGTGGAAACTACGGCACTTATTTATGTCCCAACACCAACAAAAGCTCCGTTTAAAGTATCTTAGTTGTAGTCTATTTTTTCCTACTGATTGCGAGAAAACCTAACAAGCACATCAAAACGACTTTAGAGGGTTAAGATCTCAGGACACCAACAGAAAAAAAAAAAAAAACAGCTGTTAGTGGCCAAAACTGTGTAGGCTAAAATCCCATTTGTTTGGAGGAAGATGAAGGCTAAAATATGAGTGTGGGTGGCCGGAAACAGAGATAAACACAAAGCAGGGGAAATGAAGGCAGTCTGAAAAACAAGACGGAAAAACCTCTGAGCTCTTTGCCAGATCAAACAGCAGCCTTTTTGGTCTGAAAGCAGGTTTTCAGAGCATTCAGGTCACAAGCCAAAACCATTCTTCAGATGACAACCAAAAGACAAAACAATGTTAAAACTTTCAAACCAAGCTCTCAGCAGGAAAATACTGGAAGAGCTTTTTGTGTTTGTCTGACTGACTCCAACCAGCCATTGAGGATGGTGGTCCTCACTGAGTCTGGTTCTGCTGGAGGCGTCCTTCTAAACTTTCGTCCAGTTCTATCTATTCCAATCTGTTGACCATTTCAATGAATTTTCATACAGCTAAACTATTTGGCCTTTTTGGAATAATCTGAGCTGAACTGAATTATGTCGGTTGTGATTTTTGTCAGAGAGTGATAATGTTTCTTGTGTATTTCTTGAGGTGTCTTGAAACAACTTCAGTTATGATCTTGCAAGCTACCCCTTTAAAGATGCACTGGACTGAATTGAAAGATGTGCACTTCTCTGCATTAGAATTGAGCATAGCAGGGACCTTGTGGCCTGCTGATCACAGTGTACAAAACGACAAGCTTTTTCAAATGGCATTTTTTGTCTACTCCTGATTCACAAAACTTTGAACAACAGAGGTGAAAAATAGACGAGGGTGAAACAAAAATTCAATATTGTTTTCTTTATTCCTCTTATTTGTGTTGCACACTCTTCTCTAAAACCTCTAAACTATCCGTTATTCCAGACACTTACATATCGGTATCGGCAAATATTGGCTATCAGTCATAGTTGCAGGGGAAATATCGGTTATCAGTATCAGCCGGAAAAAATGATATCGGCTCATTCCTACTGTCCTTGTTTTCTCAGCATGTTATAATACGAGTTAAAAGGTAGATGACAATAAAAACATGCTCTAACCATTTATAAACTACTTTTATGCAGTTTCATTGTCTTAAAAAAGAAATTTCAAGAAACAAATTTTCCTCTCATCTTGGGGCTTCAGGGGGGGCTTTTTCAGCACAGTCTTTTGCTGCTCTGCTAAAGAAAACACTAACCACTTATTTGTGATAGAAAATAAAACACTAGACAATAAAACACTTCATTTAGGGCGTGAAAAACTAAAAGCAGAGAACAAAGACATTGACTAGAAATCAATAAAGGAGGTACGTAGAAAAATTTCTTCAGGGAAAAAAAACAAGAAAATTCTTCTTATATGATGTTTTCAATAATGTTGTGACTTGGTTTTTGGGACAAAGTGCCAAGTCTTTCCAGCAAGAGGAATCACATACTTATTTCCCTCTATGAATTTGTGGATTTCTTGATTTTCTCTCTCACTGTTCTAATTAGGATGACAGACTCTGTTTCTTTTTAAGCGGTCAAACCTCATCCTGGGATCAAATACTTGTTTCCTTTCCTGTAAATGAATGTGACCTGCTGCCTGAACATTCACTGACTAGCTTCCGAACCACACCAGCTAACTCTGACCGCGTTCAACTGAACCGGCTTGATGACGTCAACCTACGATAACCAGCTAACTATGACCAATAGCTTACCTAAACGATGATACTGTAACCCGCAGACCGGAGGCCCACTTTTCTCCATAACTGCTGACAGCTGGCGGCCGGGCCGCGCCGCACCGCGGTGAGCCCCCCTGTCTCTGCTGCTAATCAGCATCTAGCCTTTAGCTAACGTTGATCAGGTTCGCCCCGCGGTGTTGCGAACAGGACGCCTGCATGCCCCTGCAGAAGCCCTCACCTGTCAGAAGCGGAATCCAGCAGTACTCGCGATGGTTCCTTTCGTCATTTTTCCAAACACAAAATGGCAGCACATGTGAAACAGAACCAACGCAGCTGTTTGACACGGGGAAAGAAGACGTGAAATCACACTTTACAGCACAAACTACTGAGCTAACTCATCTGAAGCCCGTTTCCGAGCCGAACTTTGAGCCAGAACCCAATTCTCAGTTCGGACCGCAAAACCTACGAAATAAAAACAAGACGCAGACATTTGTCATCGCACGTAGATACCTCGATGGTGGCCGCTCCGTCAGGAAAAAGCAATCAAATTGGATCAGTTGCTGGTGATTTACTTTCAGTCACAACATGTCAGCAACGTCCAGCTGGCAAAGCATTTAACACTTACTAAACAACAAGTATTATTATTGTTGTTGTTGTTTTTGCTATTGTTATTGGGTATTATTATTATGCTATTATTATATGTGGAACAGTGGTTTTTAGCCAAAAAAATGTCCATCAATGATTGTACTGTTGAATAGACACAATGAGTTAAAGGCTAGAGATGGCATGCTAGCTTGTTATAAATGCAAAGTTGGACGCCATATTTGAATGGGATAGATGGCAGTTCACTGCCGTGCTACAATTGTACAAAAAGAGCTGGAAATTTTTCTGTAAAATATTACTGTCAGCCAATAAAGGAGAACTTCTAGAATATATTTTAAGAAGATCTGAGTGATTTTACTCAGAACAGTGAACGTTTAGGCTGATCTTCTAGCCTATTCAAAGCCAATGGTAGCTCTAGACTTTGCGTTATTTCCACATTTTCTGGCAGGACCACCTATGTTTTATGTTTTATAGAGGATGACGATGGTATTTGAATGTGTGTTCAACCTCAGATCAGAGCAGACGACCCGCTGGTAAGCATATTACGAAGTGGAGGAAAAGAAACTAATACCCAGGATTTTCTCGGTAAGCGAAGAGGGAAGAGCCCACCGCTGAATCCCCGTCCGGACATGTGGTGTACAGAAAAACCGCCCGTCTAGACTCGCACAGGTGCCTGAGTCCTTCTGATAGAAGCTGGGTGGGATCCACTTGCAGATCCACTTGTGCTTTTGGCCCACAGAGGTGTGTCGTGACCAGCTCAATAAGCCCTGGCCGCTGAGTCCTTTAAAGCGAACTATGCCCGGACCTCTCCACCCTCTCCAAAATGTCTAATTTTAGCCAAACCAGCTAGCATAATTTAAAGAATATTAGCTAAACTCCAAATTAGCTTAAAAACTCAAAAAATATCTAATTTAGCCAAACCACCTAGCATAATACTAAAATATTGGCGCAACTCCAAATTAGCCTAAAAATAGGAAAAATGTCTAATTTCGCCAAAATAGCTAGCATGTTGCAAAAAAAATTAGCTAATCACCAAAACAACTTAAAAACCTCAGGAAACCCCAAAATAGCAGAAAGAGCTACCATAATGCTAAAATAACAGCTAAATACCAAAATGGCTTTAAAAAAGGCTGTAGATGACAAAACAGCTGAAAGGCTGTTAAGCTAGCTTGCTAAAACATTTTGTTTAACTATTTTGTTTTTAAATTCTACTTCATTAATGTTAAACCAGAATAACAAGCGCTTAGGCTAAGCAGTTTCTATTCAAAACACATCATATATAAAATTGACTAAATGCTATATTCCGCCCAATGACATGATAGACAAATTAATAGATTTTTTAAAAAATATATAGGTTGTCTGTTATTCTAGATACAATGAGGCAAATAAGTATTTGAATACCCTGAAATTTTGCAAGTGCTCCCACATAGAAATCTTGGAGGGGTCTGAAACTTTTATCTTAGGTACGTGTCCACTGTATGACACATAGTCTAAAAAATCTGGAAATTACTTTGTATGATATTTTTTTAAATGCCTGTCCACCCCATACAACCAGTAAGACTTCGGCCCAATCACATTTTCCTTCCCCTACATGAAGCCCTCCAAACGGAGAGTTATGGAAAATCAGCAGTGGTTTTATAACTTTAAAAAGGTCATGCTAAAACAAAAAGTAATTACAGACCTTTAAATATAAACTTTTGTGCTTCAGAGTGCACCCACGTGAAAAAAAGCGCTTCTCCTCCACGGCATAGTGCGACACGAAACTCCCTCACTACGGAGGATCTTGTATCCCTCTGCCTCGAGGGTAACCCTTATTTTCGGACACCACTTTCACTACAAATGCCCCTACAAATGGAGTGATAGGGAGAAGGGAAGAATTAGATTGGGCCTTCAACTACTAACATGGCCAAGACCAAAGAGCTGTTCAAAGACAACTGAGACACAATTGTAGATCCCTACACAAGGTTGCAAAGGGCCCCGGGGCAATTGCCAAGCAGGTTGGTGAAAAAAGTTCCACTGTTGGAGCGTCCATCTATCCATTTTCTAAACCAGTTTTTGCACCTTTTGGGGTCACGGGGCTGCCAGAGCCAAACCCAGTCACTTGTGGGTGAAGGCAGGGGACACCCTGGACAGTAGGACAGCCAAAAACGATTATTTTAATGGTTGAATAATCATCAAATTTTTTTTTTGGGATTAGTCGACTAATTGGGTCATGCATAAACTGGATGTAAAACACACACCTTAACCTTCATTAGCTTTCAACGTGAAAGGTTTTAGCTATACGCCAACTGAAAATAAAGACTTGGAATATGTTGCAATAAGAATTTATTTATTTTAACTCTTTAAAAACACAGCAAGACCCCTTTTATGGAAGGGCAAGACAAAGCAGTTGAATGTAAATAAAACAGACAAACCTCTGCTTTGAGGCAGTTTTTCTCCTCTTCCTTCCCTTTTTTGACCTTAAAGCTGTCCCTGAGGGCTTTTTTTTGCTGCTTTTTCAACCTTAAGGTTGTAAAGAAGCACTAACTGCGGCAAGACCGCCACCCCCACCCACCGGCCCCCCAGCTTAGACAGCGCAGCTTCAAGTAGTGAGGGGCACTGCACCAGGCAAAGTTATTGATTACATCAAACTATTGAGTTATTTTATTTAAGTTTTAATTACTTTTTCTGTTTTTATACATAGGCAGCCGCCTAGGTCAGATATGTCTAGGGTCGGCTCTGCATTCTGGTGTGTTGTTATAGTACCAGAACTTCCTGTGACATCACTGCCTACACATTACCATCACTACATAATACCCGGATAAGCACTACGGTGCATGTGTGTCAAAGACAGTGGCAGATGCAGCATCAGAGAGCATGCACCATAGATTTTAAATAAAATCAAGAGGGGAAAAAAAACAACACGTCTACAATTAAATTTGTCATCAAAGTTTTTAATAGTCAATGTTGTTGTGACTGATCGCCTAATTGTGGCAGCCCTACTGGACAGGTCACCAGTCTGTTGCAGGGCCACAATCACTCACCCATACACACTTGCATTCACACCTATAGGGACAATTTAGAGTAACCTTTGCAGCATGTTTTTTGGTTGTAGGAGGAAGCTGAAGTGTCTGAAGAAAACTCACACATGAACATGGGAAACATCCAAACTCCACACGGAAATGTCCCAGCTGAGATTTGAACCAAGGGTCATCACTGTGAGGCCAGAGCGCAAGCCACTGCACCACCATGCAGCCCCATTCTAAAGTCTTGACCTTAAGAATCAATCTGAATGTTTTTATGTTTAAAAAAAACTTTGTGTTTCTGTGTGGAGTTTGCATGTTCTCCTGGTGCATGCGTGGGTTTTCTCCGGGGACTCCAGCTTCCTCCCACCGTCCAAAAACATGCTTCATAGGTTCATTGGTCACTCTAAAATTGTCCCTAGGTGTGGATGTGAGTGTGCATGGGTGTGTGATTGTGGCCCCTGCGACAGACTGGTGACTTGTCCAGGTGTGTCCCTTGCCTTTGCCTATGATTGGCCGGGTTAGGCTCCGGCAGCCCCGTGACCCCGAAAGGGACAAACGGTATAGAAAATGAATGAATGAATGAAAAAAAACTTCAGCTGAAACTAAAAAGTAAAACCATGTGATGAGAAGGTTCAGTGAAAAAATATTTTTTAAATCCTTTTTGTGGCGTTTGGATGGGATTACAAACTCTGACAATGGGATCTTTCTGTTGAAAGTGCACACATATATGCAAAGGAAGCATGTTATCAGAACATTACAAATGCACATTATCATCCAGACGTTTTTCCCGGTAAGTGCCCCCCCCTTTAGAGTTGGCTGAACTTTTGGCACATAAACTGTCTCTGACATCAGATTAGCTGGATCTTCCTGCTGCTTTCCCCACCATCATTTTTTGTTGCCCGCCCAACAGCAACAAATGGATCAATTGTGGGGAGGTTGACTGAAGGCGAGGAGGGGAAGGGAGTCAGTGTCTTGGAATGCATGTGTACTGTACTGGGCTTTGTGTTAGCAAGGGGAAACCCAGGTCTGTGGAGATAAATTAGTATCAGTCCGATTTGTGCGTGCGTAATTTTGATTTGTGCATAACTTTAGATTTGTGCGTGCATAATTCTTGATTTGTAACTCATAAAAAACATTTTGTGCATGAGTTCAAAAATTACAAAATATTAAAAAAATACAAAGTACAATTTACACATGCACAACTTCAAATTACGACAGCTTGAAACCAACTACACGCACAAATCTTTAAAAAGTATGCATGAATCACTTGTTACGCACACACAAAACCACATTTACACATAAATCTGATTTGAGACTCTTTTCACGTCTCCCAGATTCGTGCGTCAGTGATGCTACTAGAATGCTGGGTCATCAGAGTTTTCTGATCAGCCGCTCTGAACTTAGACGATGAATAATATCTGGTGAAACTTGCCATTTTCCAGCTTTCTAAAACAGATGTGCCGACTAATTAATATAAAGAAGTCTGAATATTAGTTTTTATAACACTTGTCCTTTAAAAATAAAAACATTTTCAAGAATTAAACAGTTCATCTCTGCAGCCCCGCCCCCGACAGCGTCTCAGACACGGGGCTCTCTCCCGACCGCTGGTCACCAGTCACGGGGACAGCAGGTGCCGCTGCCCGCTGGACCATTCTATAAAGTCGCAGATCAAACGGGCTGGTGGGCTGACCAACCATCTCCGTTCTGTGGGTTCACGTTCGCCGCGAAGAACCTCCGCCGTGAGACCAGACCAGAGCGGGGAAGTCTCCCCGCGGGGAGGGTTCAGGCAAGATTTCTGCAAATCTGACCGGAAGGCTCAAAATGGAGAAGGCGAGAGCTGCAGGACAGAACGTCTACTATCAGGGCCACGTCGGGTACGCTAATGGAGTCCGTTTTCATTCATTCATTCATTTTCCAATCCGCTTTATCCCTTTCGGGGTCACGGGGTTGCCGGAGCCTAACCCGGCTACTCATGGGCGAAGGCAGGGTACACCCCTGGACTGGTCGCCACACACATACTCACACCTAGGGACAATTTAGAGTAACCAATTAACCTGTGAAGCATGTTTTTGGACGGTGGGAGGAAGCCGGAGTACCCGGAGAAAACCCACGCATGGGAGAACATGCAAACTCCACACAGAAAGGTTCCCCAGCCAGGACTTGAACCGGGAACCTTCTTGCTGTGAGGCAGGAGCGCTAACCACTGCGCCACTGTGCAGCCTGGAGTCCATTTGCCTTTTTCAAATTTAAACCTTAAATTTCCTATGCTTCATTACATGCCCTAAGTTCACAGAGGTACGATGTTAACTTTAAAATTATTAGGCTGTTTAGCTTGAATTTTCTTAAAGTTTTACAAATAGAAGTTCATATCTCTGCAGCTCCCTTGACTGATCACTGCCTGATTGAAATTAATATCAGCCCTCAAATCAAAAAACCCTTTGGAAGAGGCTACTGGAAATGGAATTCCTCAATTCTCCCTAATGAAAACTTTTGCAGTGCTATTACTGAACTATTAGAAACAAGAAAAGCTGATACAAGCCTAAAATGCTATATTGACAAATAGGAATGTTTTTAATTCAACGTACGCCAAATTGCAATTAAACATAGCAAATGAATAGCTAAGAGTTATAAGCAAAAGGAAACTGAAATTCTAAATGAGCTAAACCAGATTTGTTCCAAGCCTTTTTCAATGATAATGAGAAACAACGTGGAAGCATTTTACTGTGTTCCCTTGATGATCTTTCTATGAAAAAAGCAAAAAGAGCCTTCTTTAGATCCTGAGCAAAGTGGGTGGAGCTTGATGAAAACAGTACGTCTTATTTCTGCAATCTAGAGAAGAAGAGACAAGAGAAGAATGCTATAAAAAAAACTTCACATTAATGATCAACTATGCACTGATCCTCAAAAGATTTCTAAAGAAATAAATTCATTTTATAGCAAACTGTACACTTCATCTTATTCTGAATCCTTCACTGTTACATTTATCCAGTCAATTAAAGATTTGATTCCCAAGATTGATGGGAATTTTCAAAACTCCTGCGATTCAGAAATAACTTTGCAACAACTAGTAAAAACTTTAGGTTGTCTGTCCAAAGATAAAGCTCCAGGTTGTGACGGACTGACTAGTCATTTTCAGAAGTTCTTCTGGGAGCATATTAAAGATTTAGTTTATGAAATGTTTAAAGAAGTCATTCAAAATGGATCTCTAACACATCCAATGAAACAGGGTGTAATCAGCCTTATCCCCAAGCCGGGTAAAGACCCAACATATCTCCATCATTTAAGGCCTATAACCCTTTGAAACACTGATTAGAAACTTCAGCTTTTCGAACTAACTCGAATCTAACTCAGATTTTTGCAAACAGACTCAAATCAGGTTGAACTCAAATCATCTCTGAAACTCAATCTGGTTTTATTAAAGGTCGCTCAATTCATAATAATTTTACACCTTGTTCTGGATCTGATTGACTATGAACATCTTATCCATACGGAAGTATTTATTTATTTTTAGATTTTTACAGAGCTTTTGATATGATTGAGCATCATTTCATGTGTCAAACACTGCAGTTCTTTGGTTTTGGGAACATATTCATGAAGTAGTTAAAACCTTCTTTCATGATGCCAGTAGCTCCATTTGTTTACCCCAGAGGACATCTCAAAGATTTCATATTAGCAAAGATATAAAACAAGGTTGGCCAATTTCACCCCTTCATTATTGCAGCTACAGAAATGCTATCTTTGTTGGTTAAACATGCTGAATTTGGGAAGCTGTCAGTTGCAAATATTGAAATTTCAATAAGCCAAGTAGCCAATGATCCAACAATAATACTTAATACTTCAAACTATTTACATCTTTTCAAAAGCATCAGGCCTCAAACTGAACCTAAAGAAATGTGAGATCTTACCTATTAAGCCATGTACATTATCCAATGCATGTGATATTCCTATTAAATCCACAGTTAAATACCTCAGAATGCTTATGACTAAAGACAAAAAAGACTTGGAAAAACTTCATATTTGGGACAAACTGGGAAAATGTCCTTCTCTTATAAAGAATTGGGCACAAAGAGATCTCTGTTTTTGGTAGGATTCTCCTCACCAAAACTGAAAGCATATCAACATTTCTATATCTGACCTATTCTATATGCATCCCTAAATTAGCAATTAAATCTATTAATCAAGCCAATTTTAACTTTATATGGAAGAGAAAAACACACAATATTAAACGAGGTAATCTAACTAAAAAAATATGAGGATGGAGGCCTTAGAAGCTTTAGAATGTAACAGTCTTAATGGCACCTTCAAAATAAACTGACTAAAATCATTTGTTAAAAATCAAAACAGTTTTTGGTTTATTATTCATAGTAAAATATTCTCCAACCAGGAGGAATCCAATTTCTACTCAGTGGTGATTTTAACATGAAAAAAACTTCCTTCAACTCTCTTCTTTTCATCAGCAAGTTCTGCTTTATTAGAAACTCTTGTATAAACATAATTACAGTCCACATAACACTCCTCTCTGGAACTGCAATACAGAACTATGAGAAACAAATCCTTTTTTGTACCCAAGCGGTTTGAAAATGGAACTTAATGCACTACTTAATGACAATGCTACTCTCATGTCTTTTGATGATTTCACCGTTAAATCTGGTTTACAGACAAATAGACGAGATTTCCAAAATATTATTAAGGCCATTCCTCAAAATGTTTGAAACTCAGTTTCTGTTCTGTTTCATAATGTCATTTACAGACATCCTACTGTCCCCAAGCTTCAAATTAATGGACAGAATATTTTCACTGCCAAACTTCCTAACCATCAAATTCGAGAACATTTTAACGAAACGTCTTTTTCCTACATTTCAAACCCAAATTTTATAACCCAGTATTTTAATAATTCTGAAAAGAAACAAGTCCAAACTAATTATTTCAAACTTCCCATACCTCCTAAAGCCAAAGAAGTCCACTTCCAAACCTTTTCAGGTAGATATCCCTCTAAAGGATTGCTCAGAAACGGTTGGGAATTCCTGAAAATTGTTGTTGTTTTTGTAATATGGAAATTGAAACAACTGAGCACATATTCTTTGAAAGTCTTCACTTTAATGTAATTAAGTACATTATACATTATTGACTCTTCCCCAAGATTCCATGTTTACCAGACTTCTTTATCGAGGACATCATTTTTGGGTTTATTTTGAAAAACAAGAACACAGAAATGGTTTGAAATGTCATCATTATCCTGGGTAAATTCTATAAACACAAATGTTGATTCCTGAAAACCAAACCTCCTTTTTTCACATTTCATAAAGAACTCTGCTTATTTTTTTCATCTGTAAACTTCATGGAAAATAAACCTGCTATGAAACTCCAAGAATATAATATGTAACTTACAGCTTTTTGAAACCCCCTAATTGAATGTTTATTATCATGTCTATGTATTCCCTTTAGTTTGCTTGATTTGATATCTTCTCTAATTTGAATATTTGTATGTTTTTTTGTGTCTGTGTGTATATTTTTTAAGTTTATTCTTTACCTTTGTTTACATTTCTCTATGTCTGTTCTAATTGTAACTCATTTAAAGTGTTATTCAATTGCCACAAATATTGCAAAGTTCAATTATTTTCAATTGAAAAAAAAAAGGTGGTGCCTGGCGCTGTTTAATGGCGTCACTGACTCGTCATTGATTATTTTGAAGACTGGGATACAGCAGAAGAGAAAGAGAGAAGAGAATATAAGGAGGACATGTGGAGGTGGAAAATTTAAACTTTGTTAATCTGAAACAAACGTTTGCATCATTATCTGGACATTAACAAGTGGTAAGAGGGGATCTTTCCCTCTAAAATTATGCTTTGGATCACTTTACATGACATGCAGCATTTTATTTGGCAACACAGGAATAAGGGAAGGCCTCCTCCTCATATTTTACACACTGTCCCCTTTTGGTTTACAAATATCAGGCAAGGGTGAAAAATGATCTGCTTTCTGGTTTCTCTAACCTGTCCAATCTGCAGTTTTCTCTCGCAAGAGCGTTTGTTGTACCATGCCTTCTGCTTATGCTGAGCTTCCTGAAGATTTGCTTTAGCTTCTTCCCGGAAAGTTTTCAACTTGTCTCTCATTTGAAGAAAGTAAGAGATTACAGTGGTTGTTGATCCTACCTCACCAGCCACCCAGTTCTCCTTCAGCATGTCCAATGGACCTGGAACTGGTCTGCCATAGAGCAGTTCAAATGGAGAAAACTCAGCGGAAGCTTGTGGCACTTCTCTATAAGCAAGATAACCATTTATCCCAGTCTTCAACTCAACGTGTGCTTTAAAGTATCATTGAATCTTTCAACAAGGTCATCAGTTTCAGGCTGATATGGACTAGTTCTAATGCTATTTGTCCGAAGTTGAGAATAAAGTGCCTTCATCAGATGTGGTATGAAATTAGTTCCCTGATCAGTTAGGATTTCTTTGGGTATATCAACTCTGGAAAATAGGCCAACAAAACAGCAAACAATGTGTTAAACCTGAATTGAGCACAACAGGTAGACATCAAGATATCTTGTCGCATAATCACAAACAACCAATTCATATTTGTATCCTTCACTGCTTTTTGGTAGGGGACCAATGACATCCATGGTGATTCGGTCATGAGGTATATCCATGATTGGTAGTGTTTACACACCTCATTTGAACCTATTTGAAACACCATTTGACATTCATGACGTTTTACACTACCCTGCCACATCTTCATATAGTCCCGGTCAATAAAAATGATGAGCTATGCAATAATAGGTTTTAGCTTGTCCTAAATGTACTGCCCATGGTAGAGTATGTCTTCAATTCAAAATCATTGATCATCTGGGCATCTGCCATGTGCAAAAGGTTGTTCATCATTACAAACGGATCATGCAATAAATTCTGTGCGTCAACAGGTTTAGTTTTCTTAATTTCCTCCACTACACGTTTCAAACAATGGTTTAAGAGATAAATCATTGTGCTGACCTTCTTTAAAGTTGCCTGGGATCTGCCATAGTGACTCAAAAGGCATTTCTAGAAGAGCAGAGTTGAGCTTGTTTGCCTTTTCCTCCAATTAATTTTTGTCATGATGTTTCTGATGTTTTGTCTTCCTAATTTTATGTTTCTCCTCAAACAGATCGTCATCCACTTGTGGTAGGGGTTCTAAACCCTTTGCCATTGAACGTGTTACCACAGCACAAGTATGTCTAAGAATTCTGACTGATCAGGTTGTCTAGAATTGGTAAATCCTCTCCAAATATCATATCATAAGCCAAATAATTAACAACTCCAACTGTTAACATAAATACTAGACCTTCAACCTCAAGAGTTACATCTGCAGTTGAATATTTTTTCTGGCACCCATGCTGTAATGAGGACGCTAAGGCGTATAGATCCATGTGCAACTTATTTTAATATAGCAGCACAAGGTGGACAAGGCAAGGACGTAATCAGGATACAGGCCAGGGTCAAAACACAGGAGCAGAGCAGGAGTCAAATAAACAGACAAAGGGTCAGAATAAAACAGGAAGCAAACCAGAAGACAGCTTAGAATGACTTTAAAGAAAACTCAGTTCTAGACTACGCATGGAGCATGGAGTGGAGCAGGCATATGAGCAGTGTGGATGATGAGGAGATGTGAAACAGCTGGTGAGAGCAGAAACTGGTGAACAGATGCATGATGGAGAATGCAGTTCCACAGGATGACAGACGCAGTTAATACTCAGGTGAGGGCTCCCTCTGGTGGTCGGAGGAGGGCAAGACTGACTGAGCCCTGACACATGCACACAAGCAATAGTCACATTTTGATCATAGTTTAGCAGTCCATTGCTGAGTAAGGAAGACTTTAACAAGGTTTGGGAACTACCAGTGTCAAGTAGTGTGTCAACTTTCTACCGTATTTTGACAATTGACTGCAACATCAACAACATGTTTATGTAACTTTTCATTACAGTTCTCACAGGTGTCATCAATAGAAGATATAACACACAACTCAAGTGACTTTGGTTTTCGTAAAGGGCACAGAGCAACCTTGTGTCCAGGTTGTTGACAATAATGACAGACATTATGCTTGCTGCTGGAATTAATTTAATTGCTTCTTACCACTCAAACTATTCACACCAGTCCCACTATGAGGCATGTCTTCTCCATACCTTGGTTTTGAAGCAAACCCCCTTTGCCTGGAATGGTCCAGATGAGCATCAAAGTAGTACTCTGCCAGGTCAGTAGCCACCTCTCCCGACCTTGGGTTGTGTTTCTTAACCCAAGTTCAAACATTTGTAGGCAGCACACAAATATACTGTTTCAAGATTACTGTCTCACCAATGTCCTCTCTGCTGTGGCTCTCTGGGGGTATCCACTGCTTGTAGAGACCCTTAATCTTGTTGTATGTCTCACGTATTGTCTCTGCTGCTGCCACAATGATGTGAAACTGCTGCCTGTAGGTTTCCTATGTGACATCAAACTTCATCAACACAGCAACTTTAATAGCATCATAACAGTCAGACTGGTCTTCATCCATTCAAGCATAAGCCTCCAGAGCTTTGCCAGTTTTGCATGTGACAATTCTGAGAGCCAGTAATCCTGATGCCACCCCCATGTACGTGGGATATGCTCGAATCTCATAAAGACATTTTCTGGATCCTCGCCTTCCTAGAATTCTAATATTCAGGGGTTCACCTGGATGCAGAAATTGAGGATGCTGTTGGCCTGACAGACGTTGCACACAATTTCTGTCCCGCTCACCCTGAACACCATGCATAAGAACAGCTGAGCTTGATGAGCAGCAGATGAGACAATTGTGGCTGCAGTAAATCACTCTGGATAGGATTGCCATGGTCATCACAGGGATCATGTTTCAATCTTGGCAACCTTTGTCTCAGCTCATTAATATGTGCAAAAATCTGTTCCTCTATGCTCCTGATGTGGTGCATGAACTCTTTAATTTCTGCAAGAATATCAGAGTCAAAAGGTTCTCTTCTCACACCGCTGGCTATGCTTTGCTTTAGTCACACCACAGGATCAACTTTGTCACCAGCCATGACTGCTCCCTCAAGTGGCAAAGATGAATCATCTTCATCCTCTTCCATTTGTGCAAAAGATGATGTCCCTGTTTCACAGCCTCTTCCATTTCTCCCTCTTCTCAAGGATCTGGAATATTTACATAAACCCTTTCAAACATGTTTGTCAATCTCTCTTCTGGCACCATTGTTATGCGTGATCCAAATAGGTGACAAAGGAGTTAGGTCAGACAAAGAAAAAAGCCAACAAACTACTTCTGTTGCTGTGAAAGAAAAAATTTATTTGGAAACACAGGAATCAGGGAAGACTTCCTCCTCACGATACTACTTTCATCCGCTGCTGGAGAGTGTGATTGGTTAAAGTTCTGTAGCCGTTTTCATGACAACATGTTGCACTTTGTGCCAAATAGTTCGCTTTTTGTGAATTATAACTAAAGAAACAACAAGATCAAAGTAGTAATAATTTCTTTGATATGCATTTCTTTTGTAGCTGACCTAAACAGGATAATACCCTTCAAGGTGTGAATGATCAGACATTAATGGAGCTGGCCTTCGCAGTCTGATTCTCATTGTTTGGCTCTAGAAAAACTTGTCATGTTGCTGCCGCTGTCACAGTGATGGTGGACTCTCCTTAACTCATTATGAGGGTAAATGTTAGCAGAAATCCCAATGAGTCTCTAAAATTCTTGTCTTGATTAACATGAGCAGAACACTGCTCTGACATTTCAAAACTATTGTCTACTTGTTTCTATGAGAGACCACATAGCATTAGAGGTGCATAAGTGTGTGTGTCAAAGCTGGACAATGACTGAACTCCCAGGGCATTACAGACACTGGCACAATGAAACTTATCAGCGTGGGAGCAGGGAGATGGAAACACTCAGGAAAGAGGAGGGGAAATCTAAATAAAAGCTGAATCAGAGGGAACAGTTGAGTCATGTTGAAATTCAAAATGTTTGAGTGAAGACATCTGAAATACTACAGTTAAGGAGGTCCCCTGGTGTTTTCCAAACTGACAAATCTGTTTTGCTTCTTTGGAGATGGAAAACATCAGCTGCAGTGTAGACCTGGCAGCACGGTGAATAACACTACATATTTGTGAACATGAGGATTTATGTGACTCACAAAAACAACAACCATCCCTCTGTTGTAGAACACTGCCCACCCTGGTCCCACCCAGAAGATGCAGAAACAACAGTGGAGTTCAGCATTGCCTCATCCTCTTCTGTGTCTGTGCTTCTCTGGAGTGCGTTCTCGCCCACCATAGTGTTGACCCAGGTGTGTGTGGAACTTTGCCCTTGATTGACAGCACAGAAATGAGCTCAGAGCTGTTCCTCCACACCCTCCTCACATATGACTGTTTGCTTTGGGTTTTTAGGCTGAGCCCAAATCTTTGATATGACCACAGGGAGGAAGAGGAGGTTGAGCATCCTGACACACTAACAAGCTAAAGATGTCTCCATCCAATTAGTCTTTCACTGGTGTTTTCTTGTGTTTAGCCCTCTTCATTTGTTCATGGGGCCATGTGATTATTTATTAAGAAATGATGAGTATATGTTTGGTTCAGAATAAGAAAAATAAATAATGACATGTCAAGCATTCCTACATGCCCTTGTTTGTTTGCCTTTAATGTTTTAAATTGTTTATTTTATTATCCAATCTCATGAGGTAACTTAAATTAGAAAGTCTTCATAACCATATGTTTCATGTGTATAGCTGAGGTCAAAAAGTAGGACATGATATGGAAGATTACTGCAAAACGTGTCAGAAGAATGGCTCAAAGTCATGAAGTGTAATTTAACTTTATTGAACTCAGAGGAGAAATTTTATGGCATTTCCAGTCATGGCAACTCATAGGAAAAAAAACCCATACAAATCACTGATAATCAAATGAACACAGCAAATGAACCCGGTGGCTCCGCTGCCGAACACTGGCTCCAACCTTCCATCAGAGGCAATGTGGGGTTCAGTGTCTTGCCCAAGGACACATTGACACATGGGCGGGCAAGGCAGAAATCGAACCTGCAATCCTTTGATCAGAGGCTGACCGCCCTTTCCATTGCACCTCGGTCACCCGCATGGTGAAACTTCACCAGCACACGTTTTTCTCTGCGGGCATGATGCAAGCAACAGGTTGTAGTGAACACACAATACACACTCATAGTATGGCCCCTTTAATTTCACCGCTAGAGGGCAGACAACATTTTCTATGTCACTGCTTCTGCAAAGAAAGTAAGAACCGTGATGGGAGCATCAGAGCGGGAGGATAAGCGGGATTCGGCGAGAGAGCCAGAGCAGGTTCATTTGAGGAAAAAACGTGTTGGTGAGGAGAAAAGGCTCTTTCAAGCTAAGTGGACAAATGCTTACTTTCTCGTACCTCATCGTGGGCTGGATAAAGTCTTGTGCCTGATTTGCAAGCAGGTAAATACAATGCTCAAAGAATTCAATATAAATCATCACAATTATAGAAATCATAAAAACGACGACAAATTTAACAGTGAGGTAAACAACAAAGCAACAATGAGCTCCAACATCTAAAACAAGGCTTTTACAAAAATGGCAACATCCAGTGGAGCCGTGACAGAAGCTAGCTATGTTGTGGCTTTGGAAATGGTCCCGCATAGCAAGCCCTTCAGTGACAGGGAATTTGTAAAAGAATGTATGCTGAAAATAGCTGACACTCTTTACCCAGATCAAAAGAAAAAGGTTGAGGAAATGAGTCTGTCAAATGATACAGTTACTAGACAAGAAGATCTGGGCAGTAACCTCCGACAGCAACTGGAAAAACATCTGGAGGGCCCGGAGAGGGGAGTTGTTTCTGTGGCACTGGACAAGGGCATGGACATCTCCAACAGCTCTAAATTTTTATTTGGACAGTCACAGAAAAGGTTTAAATAAGCGAGTCTAAAAGACCGAACAAGAGGAGCTGATATTTGTGATGCTGCGTGTCATATTCTGGATACATACCATGTGAAGCTGCGATCTATGCTTGGTGTTACAACAGGTGGAGCTCCGGCACTAATGACTGTGTCACTGCTCTCTGAGAAAGTGGCCAAGAGGGGTGGGGAGAAACTCATCACTTCAAATTTCAAATTTAATTTAATTATAAAGCACTTTTCATATAAAACATCCACCACAAAGTGCTGTACATATAAAAACAAATACAGTTTAATAAAAGCAAAAACACCCTCCCCATACATCATAAAAGAAAACCCGCAGATCAATTGAGAATGAGAACTCTGAGGGTGCTGTCAGCTCTGACCTCCTGTCCTCTGAGCATCTACATTCTGGCTGAAAGAGTCCAAGCCTTGCACCCCACAGCTCTACCCCTCCAGTCAGGAGAGACCAGAGCAAGGGAACCACAGGGCATGCAGGGCCATGACCCCCCAGCCAGAAGTTTAACACTAGTTAAAAGTAGTAAAAGATGTAATAAAATAAGTTAATAATAATTCATTCATTTTCCAAGCCGCTGTATCCCTTTCGGGGTCACGGGGTTGCCGGAGCCTAACCCGGCTACTCATGGGCGAAGGCAGGGGACACCCCTGGACTGGTCGCCAGTTTGTCGCAGGGGCCACAATCACACACCCATGCACACTCACATTCACACCTACGGACAATTTAGAGTAACCAATTAACCTGTGAAGCATGTTTTTGGACGGTGGGAGGAAGCCGGAGTCCCCAGAGAAAACCCACGCATGCACGGGGAGAACATGCAAACTCCACACAGAAAGGTCCCCCAGCCAGGACTTGAACCGGGAACCTTCTTGCTGTGAGGCAGGAGCGCTAACCACTGCGCCACCGTGCAGCCCTGTTAATAATAATATGAATTGAAATTAGTGATAAATCATGAGAACAACTAGAACTAAAATAACACACATAATACAAACAAATACATACTGAAACTATAAATAACACTGTAAGAGATGATTAAGGAGATGATAGAAAGCAGTCTTAGTAACCTGGTTAGTATGTGCATGAAAGCTAAGGTCTGCATATAAAATCACCCCAAGATTTCTAACTTTGTCACACACATTAGTATAGTATTGTCTGCATAACTATAAAAGCTTATGCTATGTCTCTTGACATCACCAAGTGGAAGTATGTACAGGTTAAAAAGTGTAGGACCCAGGATGGAGCCTTGAGGCACCTCGCATGTCAGTGTGTGCCTCCCAGATGTGGGAGGTAGGATTTGAACCAGTTAAAAGCTGTTCCAGTGATTCCAACAGTATCATGAAGTCCGTTTAAAGGAATTTAGTGGTCTACTGTGTCAAATGTCGCACTCAGGTCCAGTAAAACTAAGATTTAATTTTTTTTCATGTCAACACTGGATGTCATTTAAAACCTTGACAAGTACCATCTCTGTGCAGTGATGTGGTTTAAAGCCAGACTGAAACTTTTCTAAAATGTTTTTTTCCTTAATAAAATCATTCAATTGATTAAAAACAAGTTTTTCTAAAACTTTACCTAAAAACAACAGGTTGGATCCTGGACGGAAATTATAAGGATTTGAAGTATCTAAACCTCTCTTCTTTAGAGTGGGTCTCACCATAGCAGTTTTTAGGGATGCAGGGAAGATTCCAGTCTAAAGAGAAGAGATCAAGATGTTCAGCAGTTCTTCCTCACAGGAACTAACAATCGGTTTTAAAAAGTGAGATGAGGATGGGATCAAGAGAACATGGTTTTGTTTTCATTTGAGAAATCACTTGCTGGAGGATAGAGACATCAATCAAGACAAAACTGTCCAGTGTTTTCTCACAGGCAGGAGGACATGCAGGGGGAAGTTCAGCAGAGGGTTGATGTCTAATGGATGTTCGAATATTGTATATCTTAAGTGAAGTGGACTGCAAACTCTTCACAGTTTTCATGGCTGAAAGTGGTGGGTGGGCCAGAGATTGGATTAATTAGACGGTCTATTGTAGCAAAGAGAACTTTTGGTTTTGACTGATTATCTGCTACCAATTTTGAAAAATAGTCTTGTCTTGCAGCTTTAATTAAGTTATTGGATTGTGTTGGAGCATTTCTGAAAATGTGTTGGTGAATTGTTATTTGTGTTTTCCGCCACTGTCGCTCTGCCCTCCTTGTCTTTCTTTTAAGTTTCTTAATTTCTTCAGTTCTCCAAGGAGATGGCACTTCTATTTTAACAGTTTTTTTTTTAAGGGGGCAACTTTGCCCAATATTGATCTGAGTATATTGTTAAAATGCTGAATGGATAAGTCTGCTGAAAAAAGTAGAATATTTGTTGTTGATTTTCCAGATGTAAAAGGAAATTTGCAGCCACTTCAGGATTTAGTCAGTGCCCTCTAACGGCTCTTGTGGGAAGCTCCTTAATGACCCAATCAGATAAAAGTCAGGGAAAAGTGATGCAGCAGAGAGGCCGTCATCTACAACTGTGGTCACAGAGACCTTAGGCCATAATAAGAATATCCAACGTGTGACCCCTATTGTGGCTAGGCACGTTCACATGTAAAGTTCATGACTGTTAACATGTTTAAGAATTCCTGAACATAATTATCTGAAAGATCCTCAACATGCAAGTTAAAATCACCTAAAACCATAATTTTCATAAAATCCACATAGATCCAAGTAAGCAGTTCCAAAAAGTCAGCATTTAAAGCTGAATTATACTTTGATGACCTGTACACAATCAAACATAAAATGACTATAGTATTAAAAACAATGGCCTGATACTCAAAAGACGGGCATTCAATTCAATTCAATTCAATACAATTTTATTTCTATAGCCCAATATCACAGCCATAGCCGTCTCATTGGACTGACATCAGTATAATGCAAGAACAAAAAGTCAAACATGAAAATGTAAACAATAGCTGGTTGTTAAACAGACTAACCCTCCTTCTCGGTGAGGAAAAACTCATTAAAAAAACCCTGTCTTGTTTTGGGGGAAAAAAAAACTAAGAAACCTAAGGGTTTCCCACATGAAGGAGGGATCCTCAACCTCTGCAGAAAAAGGGTTTCTGTAGAAGTTTGACACAGTCGATGATTTCTGGTGACATCGTGGCTGATCGTTGCTCATAATCTTTTGTAATATTGGGGAAATCGGGGTAAAGGATTTTTTTTAAAGTTACAAAAACGATTGCAAAGAATGCAATTAAATTTTTTACTATCGTCATATCTATTCCGTCACAGTCAGTTGAAGTTTTATTCTTGCATTTTCTGACAATTGTTAGGATATCATATTCTGTAATTTCATCAATATAAATAACGTTTTAAATTTTGAACTGTTTTGTGAACTTTCAGTGTGGTTGATGTTTTGGTTGTTGTTGCTTTTTATAATATTGGTTCCCACATTGACAAAAAAAGAATGAAATTAATTTGCCATTTGAGTTTCATCATTAATAACTTTTCCTTCATGCACAAATTGTTCTGGTATTCTCTTACCTTGACAATGTTGTTTAGTCACTTCATTTAAAGTTTTCCATATTTCCTTTCTGTTGTACTTATTTTTTTCCTCATTGCGTGGGTCTCATTCACATCTGTTACATACACCCTCTCCCAATCTTGGCTTAACAAATCCTGTCTAAACAAATTAATTTCCCTTTGCATTCTTATCCATATGAATTTAGGTGTCTCTTCTTTTTGAATATTTTTGATGGGCTTTAATTGACATACAATAAAGATAGGCACTTAATTCACTCAATAATATTTCATTTTGAGTAATATTTTGTATAGAATTTGAGAAGATGTTGTCTATTAATGTTGCTCCAGTAGATGTTACTCTAGTGGGCTATGTAGTCACTGGAAACATATGTTTACTGTGTAATTTATTTTAAAATTTATTGCTAAACAGTTGTGTGGATTTGTGGATTTATAAAATCCATGTTGAAATCACCGCATAAAATCAAAGATTTCTATGATGGTGGAATATCAGTTAATTCAGATACTCAGTTAATTCTGAAACTCTTCTAACTTTGAGCCTTGTGCTCAATTAGCTTAAACAATTAGCACACTGCAGCTGGTTTCTAGTGGAATTTCTATTGCCACCAACTCCAAAAGTCCTTCAATTGCCACAGCCATATTTTCCATCATTTTACAATTGTACTTTTGGTCAACATATAATGCTATATCACCTCATCTTTATCCCGGGTGATCAGTATGAAACAATCTTTCCCCGTTAATACCCAAATCATCACCTTTTCCAGCATTTAACCAAGTCTCAGAGAAGGCAATAACATTAAATTGTGATTTAAACGCAGCCAAATAATCATAAATGTTATTTATTCTGGCATAAAGACTTCTGTAATTGAAATGTATACGAGAAAAGAAATGTTGCGAGTCTACTTTTAAATTAAATTAATCTTCAATATAATAATTACATGGAGACTTGTTGAAATTAAACATATTCTTCTCAGGATCCAAATCCATTTCATTATTGTGCAATTTAAAAGAGTCAAAATAATAATTTTTTTATCGTGCAGTCATGATTCATCAACAGTTTGTATCTTGAATAACTTAAAAATCCCAATACCTCCAAAAATGGGGGCCATTTACATCCCTTTACTCAGAAGCGATTTCAAGGCTTCCATCATAACTCTCTCTGGAGATCACCTTTTACCATAGCTTGTAATTTGCCAGCCTGACGCAAAAACAAAAAACAAAGAAAGGAAAAGAAGACAGGTGGAAGGTGTAATGATATTGCTTTTTAAACAGTAATTTATTTTTACATTTTTTGCAACATCAACTGTAAATTTAAACAATTGTAGGGAGGTTGACATGGGGAGGAATTGTTAGTTTTTTTCTTTTGTTTAGATCAGGGGCTTGTTCCAGAAAGCAGGTTATGTTGCATAGATGGGTAATTTTAAGGGTAAGCTAGTTGATATACTCCACTTTCGGTTCCAAAACCAGCGGTTATCTTCAGGGTATGAGAGTTACCATAGTAACTAAGGCCCAATCTGAATTCTCCCCTTTGCCCTTCCACTTCTTCCTTCCCCTACATTTAGCCCTCCAAATGGAGAGTTATGGAAAAATAGTGTCTCTGAACCACCTTGCTACGGAGGGTTCTGTATCCCTCCACCCCAAGGGTAGCCCTTAAAAAAAACCTTTTCGGACACCACTTCCACTGCAAATGCCCGTACAAATGGAGTGGTAGGGAGAAGTGGTAGGGTGAAGGGAAGAAATCGGATTGGGCCTTCCTCTCTGAACATAACCTGCTCCGGAGTTAGTAATGTTCAGAGTGTAAGTTAGTCTCAAAGAGGTTACTGAGCATGGCGTACTCTTTCAACAATGATCCTGTGGACGTAGAGGCACAAATTCTCCAAGGCTTTTTTTCACTGTGAGAGGGTGATAAAGCCATGTATCTGTCAGGAGTCTGAGCTCTGTCTCCCTCTCTGGGCACCAGCGGGAGCCATCTCCTGATTACTGACACTTCATCGCCCATCAACCCCAGCACACAGTGTCTGGATGCTGCCCACCTGACTCTCACCAGGTAATCAGCCACAGGACACTTGAGCTTTGCTCAGAGCCACGCTTAGTGCGAAATACTGTTTGTGCCCTTCAGCCTGCATACCGAGCGGTTTATCCTGATCTGATCACCCGTTTACCTGGCCCTACTTTGCACTTGACTCTGCCTCTTTGCTGCCTGCCCTGACCTTCCCTGGACTCTGATCCTGATTTAGCTTTGTGGACTTTTAGCTGAGGTTTGCTCCTTTCTGAGTCAATAAAACCTGCAAGTGGTACCAGCTGTCTGCCTGTGTGTGACAGTACCAATGTGCTGGCTCATGCCAAAGATTATTCATAAAGAGCGTTTCCGTTTTACTAAAGTCATTGATTACTTGGCAATATTAATCTTTGAAACTTTGCTTCCTCCAATTTTTTTCAAGCAATTAAAATGTTTTTGGACAAACTTTATTTTTAATGGATTAAACATATCATCCATTCTATGTAAAAGTAAAAATATGTCTATTTATGCTTAAGAGTAATAAAAATGCAATCTATTATTTACATTTGGATGGATATGTCTCTTATACTTTTAGTTTTTTATTTTCCAATCAAATAACAATATACCTTAAGTTTGCTCTATCTATGTACAGATTGAAATGTATTTTGTCTTCTTTAGTTTTTTTTCATATTTATTCTTTATACCTTCAGAAAAGTTTTCCAAGCTTTTTGAAAATGATTTGCATATCCAGTTTTAGTCCAGATACCATGGTTGAACTATGGTGTTTACTGAAGGGTAATTTGTGGACAATTTTTTTTTTAGGACCAAAGAAAGATATTTTTTTAGATCCATTTCTATTTTGGATTTCCAAATGTGATTGGATGCATTGATTTACATATTCCCATCAAAGCTCTATCAATAAATGAGGGAGAATTTGTGATCAGGAAATCTGTCCATTGGAACAATGTGTAGAAAACAACTGAATTTCCTGTCAGTGTTAAAGCCACAATCCTCAGTTCTGCTTTCCTCTAACTAGCCAATGTATGATGTAACCCACCTCCTCACGACAAGGTCAAATGGATGATGTCTGGACATGATGTCAGAATCTTCAGGGAATTGTCACTATGCTAGTCCTTTCATCAGGGTAAGCTTATCTTTTCAGTATGTTTTCCGTCTTTCTAGTATTTGTTCATTTTACATTTGAATCATTCCTGGACACTACAAAGGTTATTTGCTGGGGGACCCCTGTCTGCCCTCTATGATGACTACTTACACTAAACCTGAACCTGATTCAAAGTGGCTCTCAGCCGAACCCGAGCATGAAGATTGGCATCCTGAAGTCTCCAGTGTCTGCAAGGCCCCTGGGCTAGTCCTGATAGGGCCTGTGACGTCACACTGGCTTATATTGTCCTTCACAACATAGTCCCGCTGAGAGGAGTTCCCCCAACACACCCTGATGAAAGTCTCAAACTCAATTTACCTTGGGGGCACTGAAGGCAGAGTCTGGCTGAGGCTGGGCCGTAACCTCAGCGCACATGGACGCGTGTGCAGCTTGTGGGTGTCTGGGAGCCAAAGCCAATTTGAACCAGATTTTTTTTTAAATCCAATATTCTCAATTTTTTTTTAATTTTAATTATTAACACAAAAAAAATGAACAAGGACCCTAGTGTAAACTAGTTGTGTATAACTTCCTCAGTTATATCCCTTCCTTGATAAGTAAATTCATACGGAACATGTACTGTACTATTAACCATACTGTATTATTAACTGTAAAAAATTACTACAAATAAAACTCAAACAACAAATACATGTATCAAAAATCAAAAAGTAAATAAATCAGTAATACATTTCTGTTTTCTGTATCTGCCTTATCCAGATTTAAACACAGTTCAATTAGCACTGTCAAAATTTAACTGTTAAACACAAAATAAAACTTCAATGTGACAGTTTTTAACCTCCATCAGTGGGTTCTTCTGAGTATGGCTTCTATTGCCTACTTCTTACTGGACACTTTCACATAGACGAGCAACATTTGGTTTGAGGGAGGAAACAGAGACCCTCAGCTTGGCTTCAAGATGACTGTCAGTAAGTCTGGACCTGTGCTTTGACTTATTGAATTTAGTTTTATGTGAATTATTACGTGAAATGTAGTGTGCTGCCCAGTGAGACACTATACCACAAAAACGTGATGTAGGTGTAATCCAATGGGTTTTTTAATGGGGAAAAAAAAGTTACAATATTACAATTTCAAATACCATGTTTTGTTTTTCACATTTCCAAAAATAAGGGTAGGCTATTTTATTTATTTTATTTTTGCATTTTTGTTTACAAATTCTACATAAAACAAGGATGACTTTTGTGACAAAAATTACCCTTGTTTGGCTAATTTAGTGATTTAGAAACACAATTTATGAAAGTGACTGTTATGGAAGCATGTAACTACGAACAATTGATAAATAGTTGTTGCTTCTACTGCAAATTATCGGGGACACAGATTCTGGCAGGCTGGAACAGCAGCGGCCTGACGAAATCCGTGCCCCCTCTCGTTGTTTTACGTAGAATATGTGGGAAAAAATTCCAATATGGCAATAAACTCCCAAAAGCCCCAGAATAAAGTACAGTATTGCCCCCTTATTCGCGGGCTTAGGTAAAGGAGACACCCGCAACTGCGCCAAACCCGCAAATACAAAGATCCCCTCCCCCAAGTCAAATGATATCTGTGCTGGTCATGTTTTGTAGTCGGAAATATTTATTAGAGTGAATTAAAGTATTGCACAACATAAAGTTTTTTTTTCATAGCAATAGACTGCTACTTTACATGAATATCAGACTGTCTGTCTGTGCTGTAAAACCAGGAGCACGCGCTTCCTCCTCCATCAGTCACGTGCCAGAGGGCGTCATCCAGAATAAACTCCTGCTCTGGATGATAATCATCTTCCGCGATTATCAGGATATTTTCGAGCCGCTTCTGTTGGCTGATGTCATTCCTCCAGTGTGTGCGCGCGCGTCTGTGTGTGCGTGGCCGACAGGCTGGCGTGTTCCTAATCTCCTCCCCCCACCCTTCACTGAAAGTGGCCGCTTGCACGCCAGTCAACGCAGCAGGTGTGGAAGCACCCTGATCACCTTCAGGTTTTCTGCCCTCAATGTTTCCCTGCTTGCATCTCATCTACCAAGCCCGGTCAATGTCCCGCCCCCAAGATCCACATACCCCACCGTGATTGGTTGGTTTGTCAGCTCCGCACAGACACTTAAAGTGTCATTCACACAAAACTCGCGGGCCGCACTAACATGAAACGTTCCAATTAAGGTGGGGCCGCAAAATATTATCTTGGGGGCTGCAATATATCACAGAGTTAAATCAAGCATGGAGCAGAAGTGAAACACTGACTGTTAATACATTCTGAAAGTCTAAGTGACAGCAATTATGTTTATTTGGCATTAGAAAATATTGTTTGTATATGTGAGAATACAGTTTTTTTCTATTGTAGATACAGACAGACAGAAAGGAGTAAAGTGTCTTAACAGCCCTGCACAGGTCCAGAAATGATTAGAATGGGTAGAATGTTTTCGTGTGTCATCTCCACTTGGAACAGAGTTCTTCTGGATCCAGAATGATTCCATCTTAACATTAACCCAATTTCTTTCTAAGTCAGCATACAATTTTCGCCGGAAATAAAGTCATGCAAGTCGTGCTTGAACAGATAACCTATTTATCCTTTTCTAATTTTTTTCTTTCTACTATTGTTTATTATGAAAATTGAGTAAGAATTATATTTTGAAACTCACACATTAACCATGTCGGTTATCATTGAGAGGGTCTTCATGTCTTCAGCATGCACGTGCATAACCTCTGGGTAACTGTCAGGGATCACCCAGATGCCTCCCACTCCGACCATCAGAGGGAGCCCTCTCCCGAGTTCTGATCGCCAGTCAGCTCCCTGCTTGTGCTGCATCCGCTTCCTGTTTACTCAGCTGATCGTCATCCTGTCATCACTGGCACTGGATTTAAGCTCTCCACAGCCTTCTGTCCATCGGACATTCTTGTTCATCCTCTGTGTTGTTCAGCCTAAGCGTTATAATCTTCTTTGATTGCCTGTTAACCGACCTTCGCCTGTTTATTCTCGACTTCCGCCTTGCTGCTGTGTTTTGACCCTAGCCTGTTTACTCTCTTTGCCTCTGCCTGCTGCCTTTGTGCTCCTAAATAATAAATCTGGTGCATATGGATCCACGTCATCCAGCGTCATTGTTACATAACTAGCAGGAGGTTGAATGTACTAACACTTATCAGGTGATTTGGAACAGACATTCTCAGTGTCAGCAGTGTCAGCCCAATGGGAGTGTAGGTTTGTGTGTGTGTCACAGTGTGTGCCTCGGTATTAGTGTGTGTGTGTCGTGTAAAGGATGTGTAAACTTTGTTTGGTGGAGAGTTGTTGAGACTCCACCCCTCTGCCCACCCAGATAAATTGTGAAACAGTTCCCATTTGGAAGCACCCCTGTCCCCCAATCCACTTTGAGCAGTACCAGGCCTTAAATCATCAGGGATGAAGTTTCTGAAGTCAAAACACTTGCGCTGTTTTAAAAAAGTATTAAAAAAATGTTTTGCATCATTTGGTAGTTGAAAACCAACGTTAATCATTACTACACTTATTTTCTTGAAACAAATACCTTGAATGACAAAGAGATTATGGTCTGCATGCATGGTAACTCAGTCATTCTCAAAGAGCTGTTAATCCCATGCAAACCTCTCAGTGGGACAAAATCCACTGATCACAAGTGAAACTTTGGTGTAATTTTAATGAGGAAGATTTACCTCACTTCCCAGTGCTGTACATCTTCAAATAGTAGCCCCAGTGTTTGTTCAAAAAAAAAAAAAAAAAAAAAGGAGCCAGCCAAATTAGAGACAGGTGTTGTGCTAAGACATGTTTCCCTTGGAAAAATTTGGTTCCCCTGTCACGGCACGTTTTCTGGCATCATTTTCTATCTATCATAACACTCATATTTTGTCCCAAAAAGCATCAAAATAAGTTGGATGTTCATGACACATTTTATTCTGGGACTCAATGACTCAATGGAACAAAGTAACTTTAATAAATCACATTTCTTATTGTAAATTAGCTAAAGATTTTTTACACAAAAACTGTTGTTGTTTTACATAGAATACGTGGAAAAACATACAAACATGACAATAAACTCTCAAAAGTCCCAGAATAAAGTATGTCGTAAACATCTACCCTATTTTCACGCTTTTTGGGACAAAATATGAGTGTTACAAAACCAAGCAACAATGCCTGAGACTTGGGGCAGAAAATCTGGCAGTGAAAATGCATCTCGGCACAACACCGGTGTTTATTGGAGACCAGCGTCTATTAGAGACCGGCCATTGGAAGGTATACGGTAAGCTGGGTTGTTCTGTCACTCACTCTGCACACCACTCATCAATTAAGCTTTCACTATATCTGGATCAGGTATTTTTAGCTAATAAGGAGCTTCAATGACAGGCTGGTTGGAAAACATGTAGGACACTGGCCCTCGAGGCCTGGATTCTGACACCCCTGTTCCAGACGGTTTTGCCATTCCTCCTCCACCTCCATTTGGACCAATGCTTTGTCATGGACTGCCCCTCAACCACCATCAGTGTCTAGGCTCTGGGGTTTATTCATCTATGGTCCGAGCTTATCCCATCATTGGTCCAGAGCCTAACCACCAAAGACAATGGACTTCTTTCATGCACATCTATTCTATCTCAAATGAATCTTTATTTTATTTGCATTACTAAGATCTCTCCTTATTGACACAATAAGAAGAAGCAATGTCAGTGTTTGAAGGAGTGGAGGTTCAATTTCTCTGTTTTGTTCATTAGGTGATAAAGTCTTAATACTTTGTGTCAGATTAAATCAGACAAAATTTTGATCAAAAGTTATACTCCCAGAAAAACAGAGGCACATTTTGTGCTTATTTACAAAACTTGAAAGCTTTCTAGAAAATAGAGGACATTGCTCCTGCAACATCCCCTTCTCTGGATCAACTTCAGTTTGTTTCCGGGCCAATCCTTCGTCCAGTGCTGCCTTCGGAGTGGTGTTCTTCATCGCAAGTAAAGCAAAGTGGTGCATGCAGCTCTGCTCAACATTATCTTGGTGTTGGTTGTCTTTTTTCAGCTTCTTTCTCTAGAGAGCAAAGGAGGCTGCTTTGAATTTCTGCTCAGGCTTCATCCCACACTTCAACCCACACGCATCAGCTGAAACAGGATATGCCTAATGGTCTGGAAGATCCCCGCCTGAGCCCATCATTGTTCGAATTTTCTTTTCAAACATTTAATTATGATCAAACCGTAGGCTAGTATGACGTGACGGCAGAGGTGGAGGGGGGGCAGAGTGTAAACAAAGGGGTTACTATGGAGGCGGCAGTCTGAGAAATGCAGTGTGTGTGTGTTCATGTGCATGTGTGTGCACGCCTCACTGCTGACTTGGAACGACCTTGTTACCGCAGAGGATGTGGGAGTGAGAGGAAAAAGACAGCTCTGCATGCCACGAGTCTGTGAAGCAGTCTGATAAAAGAGAGCTCTGTGGAAAAACTCGAGCTTGTTTTATCTCCAGTCAGTGTGTGAGAACCCTATGGAGGACAAGCTGCAGCGGCTCACACCGCCCCCCCAGTACCAATTCTGCAGATACTCACTCCACCCATTTCCCTAGAACTGTTTTCTCAATTTTTTCTCCTCTCGTTTTGGTTACCAAACAGGCTGAATGCAGTGGAAACATGGTGGTTGCTTTGAATCTGAATTAGACATGGGCAGAACCAGACCAGCTCACAGCCACTGCGCTTTCAAACTCCGCACCCCAAGACCTCATTCAGGTGAGCTGTCGGTTCAGGTGAACAATATTTTCTGCAGGAGCACCA
>BSAI01000005.1:1382103-1417656 GCA_036245035.1 Adrianichthys oophorus
ACCTACCCCTCATACCAAATCCATAAGCAAACCCAGAATCTCCAGAACAACCATAAGAAGATTTCACTTCCAAATTCACACTAGCCTCATTCAGACACTGGATCTCATGAGCTGTGGGATTGCTAGGTTCACATCCTGACAAAACTCCAACTCCTGCACTAAAATAAAATAACACAACTCCATGCAAGTGCTGTAAAGGAGGGGGTGGGGGGCATGCGGTACACGACAACATTCCTTCGTTAAGCAAGCCCATAATCACGGAGTATTACATGCAGTGCCATGAAGTTTGAGAGTTTGGGCAGGTGATGGGGGTTAAAAAGCAGCCAGCTTTTTCCCATGACCTTCTTTGGCATCAAGCATTCTCTTGAGTTTTTGAAACCAGTGTACCCCACCCCCTTTTCTCTGAAACTGAGACGGATGGAGGAGAAAAATGGGTCAAAACAAAACTAACTAGAGATGAGAATCAGAGCTGAGGGATTTGAGACCCAGGTTCTGTAGAAGGCCTGGAAGACCAGTGGGAGGAACTTAAATTCTGTTTTCTAGTGGAGTTTTTGGATGATGTGGTGGATTGGAGAATTTTGGTGTTGATGGGCTAGGGAGTTGGAGAATTTTGTGAGGAAGACTGCAGAGAAGGGAGTTACAGTAATCGATGCAGGTGGTCAAGCAAAGAGGTAGTATGGGGGGGGGGGGATCTGTAGTATAGATGCAACTATGATGAATATTGAAAACCTCCGATGTGGAAACACCATGATACAGAGCTGTCCAGGAATCCTCACCTAAAATGGTGATTGTAATGGTTGTCAAATATTTAGGGCGATGGAAACACCATACGTTTTTTATAGGATGGACTTTGTACTCAAAGAAGGTTTTTTTGTGTGAAGTTTTCTCAAGGAGCTTACAGATCAAACCATAATCTGACCTTTGCAAATTCAACAACAGTTTGACATTTCATGAAGTTATCTACAGTCATGAAAAAAGTAGCACACCCTATAAAAACCTGCATATTTTCACACATATTTGGATACATACACATTTAATATCAGTTTGAACATCACCGAGTGATCCATCTGATGTAACTTGACATTACATTTTTTTAGCCCATTTAAAAGGTTCTATGAAGTGTAATTACAAAAGAATGTAATTTCTGCTCAAATTCTGGCACGTCACACTTAAGACACATTTAGGGGATTGGTAGATGACACAAAAAAGTGTCTCAATGATGTGATTTTAGCCAAATGAGCAAAAATAGCTAATAAAGAGCCAGGAAGTCCAAACTTTGACCTCCATTAAAGAAGGAATTTTTGTTCAGATATTTTTGAGTAGAATGAGTATAAAAATAAAAATGTTTTTTAGTTTTTGTCAAATCACTTTTTCTTTTTAGATTTTTTTTTCAAAATAAGATTGGACATTGATATTTGAAAAACAGAGCTGATTATTTATTGAGGGTGTCCTAACGTCTTCCCATCATTGTATATCATTACCTCCAAATACAATAATGTACCCCTTCAATCACTCTTTGCTCTGATCCACACATTACAGGCATTTTCAGGAATGGTGCAGAAGAGAGTTTCTTTTTATGCAGATTACCTTTTACTTTATATTTCAAATCTCTCTGTTTCTATTCCTGCAGTTCTCTCTAAACTTGGCTCATTTTGTACTATTTCAGAATACAAACTAATAAACCAACTGTTCTGGAAAATTCTGAGATCTGGATGAGAGAAAACAGAACCCATTCAGAGTTCAAAAGGGATTTATTAAACTAAAGACAAAAAGATACACATCACAATGTAACATGTAGAGAGATCCCGGGAAGCTCTGTTGCTAAGCAGGAAACCACTTTATTTATAGAGAGACGCAATCAACCACAGTATCTTTTAGATCTCTTCCAGTCAAGTCTGTTCACTGTTACAACTGGCTGCAAAAAGATTTATGCAGAAGGTGTGGTGTTTGAGCAGAATTTATGCAAATTGTGATACTTATCTCTGTTACTTTATCTCTTATGCTGAATTAGCCAGGGAGATTCTAACAGTTGACGCCAGTTGACGTTTTTTGTAAAATTGACCCAATAATTTTAGAATTTATCTGGAGTAAATAAGTCCCTGGGATCCGCAAAGACTTTTTACAAAGACCCAGAGTCTTAGGTGGGATGGCTCTACCAAACTTAAAATGTTATTATTGGGCGGCTAATCTCAGAATAATTCAATTTTGGACACAGTCTAACCCACTTTCTTCTTTTGTCTGGTTGGAAATGGAGGCTGCATCTTCTAAATTGATGTCACTCTCAGTTTTAGCCCATGCTTCAATTAAGAGTCCCTCAACTTGTCATACTAAAATTATAATTGTTAAAAGGCACCAGCAAATCATGCCTACATGTTCTGGTCTTGTCCAGCTCTATATTCTTTCTGGAAAGACATTAGAACTTTATCTCAGATTACAAATAAAATAATAGAGCCCACTCCTCGGACAGCTATCTTTGGTGCACCTACACCATCTATCCCATCCTCCTCCTCAGTGTCCACTCCTATATCTATTTTTACCTTGCTTGAAAGGCGCCTAATTTTGCTGAGATGGAAGTGTTCAATTCCTCCATCCTACTCAATGTGGATTAACTTAAACTTAAAAGTCAGATTTACACTAAAGCGTTCACTTGAGGAATTCCACAAAACATGGGACCCTTCTTTTGTTTATACTGACAGACTGAACACTCAATTTGCTACAGAGCAATTAGTCTCTGTCTGCATGAGGATGAGGGGGCAGTTGTTGGCGGTCATGGCCTCACCGTTTTTGTAATGATAATCTATCCCAATCAACAAGGTATTAGAGACCCCTGCCATGAAGTCAAGACCAGAGCAGACGGCCCACGATATAGGCAGGCCCCCCCAATGAATGAAATGGGCAGGTGGAGGCTGTCCAATGGGGGGCACCAACATGATGTTGACCACCAGCTTCACCTGTTACACATGGAAGGTAGGATGCACCCAAAGAGACCTGGGCAAATAAAGCTGCACAGCAGCATGGTTACCAACCTTGGAAATAGGAATGGGTCCCACAAACCACGGGGCCAGCTTCAACTCCACATGCAATGGGAGGTCAGTGGAGGACAACCACACCCGTTGCCCTACCGAGTACTGGGGGCAGCTGTCCGCATATTTCTTGTAGCCTGCCACAGTCTGCAGAAGCACTTGTCTGGCTGTTTTTCAAACTCTGTGACAACGCCTAAAGGAAACCATAGCAGATGGAACAGAAGCGTCTCTCTGCTGGTGTCCAAAGAGGGGTCGCTGGTAACCATACACAACCTGGAATGGAGAGAGACCTGTGGCAGAGGAAGGCAGAATATCATGGGCATATTCAACTCAGATTACATTCTGGGACCAGAAAGAGTTGTTGATTAAGACGCTCGGTTTGGTCATTAGACTGGAGTTGGAAACCAGAAGACAGATATACAGAGCAGTCTGCAAAACTCTGCCCAGAACTTAGCTGTAAACTGAGGATCTCTATCTGACACATCTGGGTAGACCATGGATTCTGAACACATGTTGTAGGAGAACCAGGGCAGTTTTTTCTGGCAGTAGGAAGCTTAGGCAAGGGAGCAAAACTGACAATTTTGGAGAATCTCTCCACTATCGTGAAAACTGTGGTGTGACCCTTTGATTCTGGCAAGCCAGTAACAAAGTCTGTAGAATTGTGTGACCAGAGTCTCTCAGGAACAGGTAGAGGGTGTAACTGATATGCAGGTGGTTGGTGGGATACTTTGTTCTGGGCACAGACAGGACAGACAGACACAAACTCTTTGACATCCTTCTCAAGAGAAGGCCACCAGAATCACTGTAAACAACATGGGCTGTATGGGAACTGCTAGTTTGACATGTCAACTTAGACAAGTGACACCATTGTGAAACCCTGGTTCTCATGTTCTCAGGCACGAACAGCTTGTTTGGGCGGAAAGGTTGACAGGGCGGGAGGTCATTGAGCACCTGGGTGAGTTCAGGCTCAACATCTGTAATCAAATCAAATCAAGCTTCATTTATAGAGCATTTTTCCAACAAGTGCTGCTCAAAGTGAATAAAAGCAAGACAAAAGTAATCACACACAATGCCCACCCTCCCCGACACACACTTACACACAACATAATAAAGCATAAAATGAGACACCAAAAATATTAAAAGAAAATATTAATATGAATCAAAACCTGGCTTGATACTAAGTGGAAAAACAACATATTAGGGACTGTCCACATCAGTGTCCCCTCACTCACATTCACAGAGAAAACCAACATAGGATCCCCCCGATCAAAGCAAGGAGCCAGACTTGGAAGATTCCAGTGTAGTGCAGTTTAAACAAGAAATAAAATACATAAAAGTACATAGAAGTAAAAAACTACAGTTAACGTGAAGATTAATAACAAATAAATAGGTAAGTGAATTATTAGATAAGTATATAAATAAATAATAAAAATATATGAATCACTACGAGTGCAGAAAAAATTTAAAAGAAATTCAAAGAAGTAAAAAGTTAAATAACATAAAATTGTTTAAATATCAATAAGTTCCTAAATTTCAACTAGAAGCCAGATTCAAAAGGTAGGTATTGAGCCTTCCTTTAAAAACATGAACAGTCTCTCTGGGAGGCTGTTCCACAGGCGAGGTCCACAGTTGCTGAAAGAGGTCTTGCTGGATGTTTTAGTTCAAACCTTTGGAATAACAAAAAGGTCTGTACCAGAAGACCTCAGTGTCCGCGAGGGCATCTGTCATATCAGATAGATATGATGGCCCAAGACCATAAAAACATTTACAAACCAATAAAAGGATTTTAAAATCAATTCTGAATTGCACATGGAGGCAATACAGCGATTTAAAAATTGGTGTAGTGTGTTACCGCCCCCTGGTCCTCGTCAGCACGCGTGCAGCTGAGTTTTGTAATAGTTGAAGGTTTGGTATCCTTTTTCTGGGAAGACCAGAGAGCAGGGTATTACAGTAATCTAATCTGCTGAGAGAGAAATGGGCAGACTCTGGCAATGTTTTTAAAATGATATAAAATCCAAAAACCCAAACAAATAAATAGCATGAGATTCTCCAGCATTCATCAATACTTTCTAAAATAAATGTAAGGCATCATAATAAACAGAAACATTCCAAAAATAAAACCTAATTTAACAAATCAAATGATTAATGTTACATTTTACAGGGTCTTCCACGTCTCTACTGTTTGCCAATATAAAGGCTCCTGTTCTGGCCCTCTATGCTTACAGTCAGTCTGACACCAGACTGGATTTTGGGTTGACCCACTGGACCATAGGACATCTAGTGGAGCAGCTTCGGGTTCCTCACACTCTGGGGTGGGCACAGGAGACTGAGGTCCTGGTGTTCCTTTCCTGGCTGGCGTCTGGCACATCCTACCGTGTATTAGCCAGGACCTTTGACGTGCCACGCTCCACTGTGAGTGACATTGTCCACAGAACAGCAGACCACATCCTCCAACTGATGTACAGCGTCATCCTGGTCCCCGGCATGAATGAACTGCCATTAGTCGCTGCTGGATTTGGATTCCTTGTTTTTGCCTGTTCACTCGTCTCCGGTCTCGCTCCCGTCTTTTGGCCCTGGCGTGTTCTCATACTTCGCCTTTGCCTTGTCCTGTTCATGTTATTTATTACAGAATGCAACACACTATAACACAGGGCCGTGGAGGATGCTCTCTCAGCACTCACGCACGCGCACACACCAACAAACATACACACCTACACAGGGCCATGCACCTACACACAACGCTGGTCAAACCTTTACCAGTAGGCTAAAGGAAGTCCATTGTTCTCTCCTTCTGGACAAAAATCTCTGCAACTTTAATGTAGAAGTCTCCTTATCTTCTTTTAGTTTTAGAAGTCTCAAATAAGATGTGTTGTTCAGCATCAGTCATCCATGTAATATTATGTTTTTAATAAAAGTCCAACTTTGAATCTTTTTTTTTAGATTGCATCTATAACTGCCTTCTTTAAACTCTGTCATTCGGTTTCACAGTCTTTTGTACTAAAGTCTTTCCAATCACAACAAAAGTCTGTGTTTAGAGGATCAGATGCAAAAAACAGAGTTTGTCGATCCTCAAGACTTTGGGTGCAACTGTCAGGAACTGGAGGTGTAGGACTCATAATGCAGGAAAAACTGGGCTTGGTGGCAAAAATTCAAGCAATGAATAAATAAAAACAACAACAAAACAAGCTAAAGAGCCGGCACTCTTTAGTGAGCCTGTCCAAAAGAGCTGGATCTCCGAGAAGGGCTGGAATTCCCATCAGTACTATACACTATGTAGCTACTATACAATGAGGTGGTGCTAATAAACTGATTGCCCTTGTGTAGCATCTGTTTTTATTTTGTGGATTTTACAAAGGGATCTTGTTTCAGCTAGCTTTATTCTTTTGAGGATTTCTATGTGAGTGGATAAAAAAGTAAAAGAGTATTGAATTACTATTTAAATTAGAGAATGAGAAAAGTAATTTAGCTACAGTTTCATTCAGTAACTAAAGTAAAGTACTCGATTACTCTTTAATGGTAATTTCCCCAACACTGCTGAGTAGTTATCTATTAGTACTTTATTTTAAAATTTTACTTAATTTCCATATCGTTCAAAGGTAAAAACAAAAGTGCATTTTTGTTGCCCTTTTCTGACTTTGAGCCCCTGGCCTGCTAAAAACCTGTGCACATCCCTTCCTGTAGGTAACAAATCAAACAGACGGTGACCGGGGTGTGAAGTGTCTCTGATGATCTTCTTCACTGTTGAGGCAGTGGGAGCTGTGGAAGTTTTCCAGTGTGGGGAAAGGGCAGCCAACAAACGTTTGATGAAGAGCTTTCCTCTGAGAGCCGATGACTCAAACAGTATACCAAACATACTAACAGTGCAAGGAAGGCGCGGAGGCGTGTGGATCCATAAGCAACAGTTTTAATAAGAATAAGGAGAAGGCAGAGGCAACGTCGAAAAATTAGGCAGGGTCGGAACACAGGAGAAGGCAGGAGGCGAGGAAACAGGCAAAGGTAAGCAATAAAGGCAGGACAACAATGGACGCTTAGGCTGTAATGCAAGGAAGCAGATACAAGACTATGCAAGGATGGAATAATACAGAGAAGCTTATAAGGACAGTGCTGATGACATAACAAGAGACACCTGGGTGAACCATGGACCGGAAGCAGCGTGGTCTGACTGGCACTCAATACTCCGGTGAGTGTTCCCTCTGTGGGTCGGAGGAGGTAGTGTCTGGGCGAATCCTCACAAACAGTATGTTAGTATACTTTCTGCAATGGCACAAGTCTTTTTCTTTCTGTAGTCTATTTTGGGCAACACCTACATAAAAATGAACCAACAAGAAAACACTCCCAGTCCTTTTATCTGAACTGGCAGTGTTTCCAACAGAAAGCATTTAATCTCAAGCGGAAAAACCCAAAAAAAACCTTGTAAAGACACATTCCGCTATGACTTCTCCAACATGCTTACAGTCACATGATGTCACATTGTTGATCACTAGTTTTTTAAAATATCCTTAAGTTCATATTTATTATATTTTCAATTTAAATTGTTTGTCTATAATAAACCCTGAACACATACTGTTTGACATCCAGTGAATTCTTGACTGTTCACGTGATCACCATAAATCAGCAGATTCTATAGCGGAGAAAAGCAGCTTTCATACCTGTTTGCAGTGATATGTAACACTGTACGGCCTAAAGCAATGCATTTTGGTGCAAAGCTGGTATAAAAAGTTTTTCCGCAGTTTTTCTTCACGGCAGAATCATTGATTCACATTGGTTCCGTAATTACTACCATGCAGGACTGCAAATCAGCGCAAGGCTGCTTTTCTCTGCTTTACAATCCACTAGAATTAATTGCGTCAATGGTTGAGGAGTTACCTTATTCAAAAGAATGTAAACGCTGGAACTAATGCTCCAGTGTTAAAGGGTTAAAGACAATTTGCTTTTTTCAGAACTTATGTCAATAAACTGAACTGCAGTCTCAGTGTTTTTCAACTACAAAAAGAAAACTCGACACTTTTATTTATTTCCTGTGACAGTAGTGCAGCCATGGCAGTACATTCTGCTGTTTTTACTTTATAAACGTAAAATCCAACAATATTCTGCATTTCAGAACAGTTGCTCCTGAATTGTATTTTTTCTGCACCCTACTATATTTTTTAAGTTCGCAAATCAGCTATCTTAGACGTTGCGAATATTCATACTCAAATTTTCTGGAGCAGATCGAATCAAATCAAGCAGATCAAATATCCAAGTACTTGGATGCTAAGGTCCCAGGTCTCCCAACTTGGCCACCATCTTGTGTGGGGGATGGTGTCGATGGCTTTTCTCTGGAAGGTGAGGAGTTGTTCCTGATGGCCTGAGTTTTTTGGTTGAAACTGTTAAATCTGCACTCGGTAAATCTGACACTTTGTCCAGATTTCTCCTGCCAGGCTGCAGGTTGCTGTGTTGTTTGATTTTTTTCTGATTTATTTGGATATTTCTATTAAAATGGTGCAAACTCAGTGTCCTTGCTTTGAGACAAAAAAACAAAAGCTTTTTGAGTTGGGGGATGCACCGCAACAGACAGACAACCTGTCTAGGGTGACCCTGGCTTCACTCCAGAGTGGCCGGGTTAGACTCCAACAGCCCTCTGACCCCGAAAGGGACAAAACGGGTTTAGAAAATGGATGGATGGAGTTGGCGGACTGCTTAGCTTAGTAGTTTGTTTAGTAGCAAACATAAACAAGAATTATTATTACACTGCTGCTAAAAACGTTATCAAAACTTGACTTTTTATCTAAGAGTTGTCACAGCACATAAGGATCATTGCTTTTAGGATACTGTAGCATCAGTTTTTCTTTACAGGAGTAACCCCTTAATCTTAATTTGTGGACAACACGACTCTTCTTCAACTGAGCTTTTGTCCAGCCTTTTGAGTCCAACCTTCTCAGGTGCAACCATGTCTGTAAGCTGTGGAGTTCTGCAGTGAAAAAAACATCAAAAAGAACCAATACAGAATCAGTACAGTCTGATGTTAAAAGTTGGAAAAAAAAACGACAGCCTGGATAAAAACAGTGCTGGTCTGATCATTCAGAACTCTTCCTTTACAGCACACTGTGTGTGAGCAGCTGGCAGAACCTGTATTTAAAAAAAACAAACAAACAACGTTTTAAGTAGGATCCACATCTTTAACAACAGAGTTTGGAAACTTCCACATCCTTGGTTTAAAGCTGCTCAAGTGTGTGATATTGAGTTGTGAGTTCTTTGCTGCAACAGATCAGCAAAGAAAGGATGGAGAGGTGGCTCTGTACAGGTGAGGTAGAGAAACAGAGATGGAAGGATGTGCAGCAGGTTAAAGATGCTCTCCGATGAAAACGGTGTCTTTGGTGTTTTTAACGTGTTCTTGTAGCATTTTTCTGACGATGGAGGACATGTATAAAGAAAACTGCATTTCTGAGTATTTATTCATTCAAATGGTTGAAAATCAGAGCAAAAAAAGTTTGGGAAAAATAGTATTTTTAACGTTAATGTATACGCTGGGTCAGGCCACAAGCTCCCTGCTCTAAGCTCTCAGCAGCGGGGAGGCTAAGGGGGTCGTGCTTGCTCCTGGGATGACTAGGTTGTCCCTCATGCTCAGGTCATGAAAGGTCAAGCATTGATTTCTTGATTTTCTGGTAGTCAGAGGAGATTTGCTATTTGTTCCGTTTTATCTTCTCCACCTCTTCTCGGAGCTCTTGATTTTCTGCGGCTAACTCAACCACCTGACTACATTTCAGCACCTCCCGTACCACCTGGAATTCCTTGTGGAGAACCTCCACGAGAGTGAGCCTGGCCATCAAATGAAAGCAACTTTTTGTCAATGGACTCCAGGACTTCTCAGAAGTTTCTACTGGGTGATGAGGCAGCTCCCAGCGAGTTGTCTTAGCATCCACAGTTTGAGGTCGGAGTGGAGGCAGCTTGAGTCTACCCAGTCAAAACACTTTTCAATAAAATCCTCATAATCTTGGAGTTTTTCAAAAGTCTCAGACTCAATGATTTACTGTTGGTAATGAAAGTTTTATCAAGTTGGTGGTTTGATAAAGGAAAGCAAGACTTTTATTTTAACCAGGCAACCCCAAATTTTTAAGCACCGCAGTCTCAAAAGCACTTCCTGCTTCCTACTCATGTGACATCATGTCGTCACCATGCAGCTATCCATTATAATCAAAAGACCACTGGGAACACTTTGAAAATACATCGGAAGAGGATCGGAGTGGGGCTTAAAGGTGATCAAACGTAGGAATGAAAATGTGTTGACAAGTTTTACAACTGTGATGGAAAAAGAACTCTGAAGATGTGATGAATGAAGAGCCTGTTAGAGAGCACAGTTAGAGGAGAGGGGACTGTTGTGGAGCAGGAAGTAGCAAAGACGTAGAATAGAAAGAAACTTGGTTGAGGTAAGACATGAATATGTGCGTGCAACATTAATGTTGCATGCAGAAAATGAGAATTACAGATTCAGTATTTGAATGAGGGTACCTCTGGGTCAGTGAATGAGATCAGGAATCAGCTCATGTCAGGTGTTTTGAAAATTGTTAGGAAATCTTACTGAGTGCACTAAAGTTAAATACATGTTTGTGTATTATTGCCACTTGTGACATAATGTTTTATCTGTAAGTTTGGTGGTCAGGGGCATGTGTTACATAATCTTTGGTGTAACTGTTAAAAGTCAGTGTAAAAAATTGTTTCACCTTCATCAACTGCCTCAAATAAAAGGAGCTGGATTTGACCACCGAGCTGATTTGACAGTCAAGTTTAAAATGTCTGTCCATTTTAAAACCCAGGTTAGACACAGAATGTGAAGACAAGGCCCCAACTCCACGGAGGAGGGGGTCACAGGAGCTGCTAGGACCAAACACCAGCACTTTTATTTTGTTGACATTAACATTTCAAAAGCTTGGGGAGATTGATGCTTTAAAGAGAAAAGAAACCTTCACAGCCAGTGCTAATCAGAACAGATTAAAATGTTTTCATCATTTCTATAAATCCTGAAATGTTCATCAGTTATTTTCTGCATTTTGTGACCGAATTTCACCAATTCACAAATTGAACCCATCAACCATCTGTCTGAGATGGAATAAATGCCGGTCTCTAATAAACTCCCGGGCTACTAAAGGCAGATACACAATATGCCCCTTTCTCTTTGAAATTTGGATGTTTATTTTTGTGGGAGAAACGCAGACATACTGCCAAGGAGATAAAGCCACTGTGAGAGATGGAACGTGAGGCATAGGTAGGTGTCAAAACAAGTACCTCCTGTGTTAAAGGCTTAGAGATCTCAGTTGTTAAGGTTTGAAAGAAAGGAAAAAACAAGATTGCCAGCTCATTTGCCTTTTTCGACCAAAAACAAGAGTAGTTTTTGACCGAAATGCAAGGGAGGGGGGTGCATTCCCAAGCAGTTGAATGGAAATAAAACAGACCTCTGTTTTGAGGCAGTTTTTCTCCTCTTTTCTCCTTCTCTTTTTGACCTTAAAGCTGTCCCTGAGGGCTTCTTTTGCTGCTTTTTTATCCTTTAACTTTTAAAGAAACACGAACAGCAGCAACACCGCCCCTGTCCTCCTAACTAAGACAACAGCATCCTCAGGTAGGGAGGGGCGAGGCACCAGGCATCAAACTATTGAGTTATTTTATTTATGTTTTTAGTTATTTTTTTTTTATTTTAAAACTACATTTGTGGAGTTTCCAACTTTTATAAACTTGTAAAAAATATAAACTTACAAAAAAAAAACAAAAAAAAACAACCATAGTCTAATGATTGTAATCTGGCTCCCCTCCACCAGATGCCCAGGGCCGGCCCTGCTCTCCACTGATGTCTGGTTTGAATGTTTAACCCTGAAGAATCCAACAGTTTTGTTTTGTTTTTTCAAGATTTTTAAGGTTAGACCCCGTGCGTCCTCGAGGTTAAAACGTGGTTTGAAGGTTTCTCAGTGACACTCCCGGATGACATCCCTTCAAAATAAATAAATACATGATGGCAGAAGGATCGAAATGAGAACAGGTTCACACGAGGATGGACTGCTGTTCCTGATTTCTGTATTATATCGTCTTTGTGACAGAGAAAAAAGATATGTTACAAGGATTAAACTGATACGTAAAGTTAAAAAGTCATAGGACGTCACAAAGTTTGATCGACCCTAAAAGGATCCACCTTTTTAAAAAGTGGATTACATGATCTGCGCCATCTCAAATCCCCTCAACATCAAAAATAACAAGTTGTTGTAAAAATATCGGAAACAATCCCTCCGAAACCACACTTTTATTTTATCTTATTTTGAGATTTTCTCGAGCAAGTACAGCTTTGGACCTCCGCGGCATCCGTACAAGTATGACTTTGATAAACAGTCTTTTCCTTTTGCACACATTCTGCCGTGACACGAGCTTCGCAGCACAGCGCACGAGACCGTTCCGGAGGACTGGCTGTGTCATGAGGGGCGTGGACGCGCGGTGCGGGAGGCGTTCATATCTTTGAGCTCTGCACCGCAGAAACCAGAACTGCGCGTGAAGCTGCTGCGCGTCAAGCTCTGTCCGCTGTACGGTCCTGCTCTGGAGGAAACCCGCGACAGGCTGCGGGTGTCACTCGCCACCCCCCTCCAAAGTCTGGGCCGATCCGCACGCACCGCGCGTCATGGCGGCTGCGCACAGCGACTACAGGTCCTACCTGCGAAACGACGTGGAGGCGGGCCCGCAGCGCCTCCACCAGGGGCCGAGCTCCGAGCCGAGCCACCGGTCGCTGCTGTTCGGGACCCTCGCAGTCATGGGTCTGCTGCAAGTGGCCTCCAGCGTGGCGATCCTGCTGCATCTCACGGGGTATCTGCAACAGGTAAGGGCATTAGTGCAACCTGTGCTCAGCTGTCAGACAGACTTCCTTGTTTACCGAGAAATCACATTTTTAGGGCTTCGAGTCATTCCAGAAAACGCGCCATTGACCTACCAACGGAGGCAACACGCGCGCAGGCTATGGAGAGAATGTAGTTATCACCCCAAGTTATGCGTGCGTAATTCTTGATTTGTGCTTAACTCTGGATTTGTGCGCGTGCGTAATTCTTGATTTGTATCTCCTACAATACAATGTGTGCATATGTACAAAAATGACAAAATCCACTGTACACATGCACAGTTTAAAATTACAATAGCGTGAAACTAACTGCAAGCACAAATGTTTAAAAATGATGCTTTGTTACGCACACTAAAAACCTAATTTACGTCTCCAAGAGTCATGCTAAGTGATGAGATTAAATGCCGGGTCACCAGAGTTCTGAACAGCTGGGTACCAAAGTGTTTCCTCTGGGAAAGCCTCTGCTCCAGCACAGGGAGGCAGACGGGCCTCTCCCACATCCTCACCCAGCATCTGTCTGTTATCTCTAAACCATCCTTTCTCCCCACAGGTGGACTTATCCACAGCGCCACACCGGCCCATCGAGGTGAGTCTGCAGAACGGATCAGGTGTTCCTTCTTCAGTGCGGGGGAGATTTTCTCACGGGTGTTGTTACTTTGCACGCCCAGCCTCTGTAAGCAGCATAAAAGGCCGGGCTGGTCCCACAGGCTGAATGGAGGTCAGACCACAGCAGCACAAACATCTCCAGACTCCCCCTGAGGCTGCAGTTTACAGCAGCAGCTGTCAGTGAGTCACGGGCCAGCGTCATTGGTCGCTCTTCCCGCCATGATTGCTGTCCTCCCAAACATTTTTACTGCAGAAAACACTTTTTCTCTAATCCATTTTTTGGAGGTTTTGCCAAACAAAAGAAGATCCTTCAGGAAGAAGAAGTCTGTGCGGTTTCCCATGATGCTTTGGTTTCACTTGAAAGCTTGTGTGTTTGTGTTTTGGCTCTGGTGTTGCTGGCAGCAGGCTCAGAGCCGCAGGCCTGAGGCACCGTGTTGGATTGAGGAGGTCTCCATGTCCTTGGCCTGCTGGAAGCTTTATGGACCCCCCCACCCCCAGATTGACACATGGTCACATCCAGGTCCAGGTCTGCCCCCCTCAGAACAACCACCAGACCTGGTCTGAATGTCCTAGAGGGGAGGAAGCTGTAAGAATCACACATCAATGTGATGGACAGAGGAAGTTAGGCGGCTGATGCTGCAGGCTGGTGCATGCGCAGTCAGGCCAGCTGCAGATGTCTGGCTAGCAGGGGTCTGCCTTTCCTCATCTCTAGACGAGAGAACGTCTTATTTCTGGTTGAAGCTGCAAGGTGGCGACACATGCAGACAGAGCCAGAGCTTACCTGCCACTTCTCCTCATCTGTCTGGACTTGTGCGCAAATATTTGTAGTGCAGTTACAAAATCTGCTTGTAGACTTCTGAATTCGGTGTTCCGGTGTGGGAGGAGTCTGAGGTGGGTTGGATGGCTCTAAGGTGTTCAGCTGGAGTGGATTAGACCGGGAGTCAGGCTGTGGGTGAAACGCGGCTTGTTGATGTTTTCTTGTTTGTCATGTACA
This sequence comes from Adrianichthys oophorus, assembly GCA_036245035.1. Lineage (NCBI taxonomy): Eukaryota > Metazoa > Chordata > Actinopteri > Beloniformes > Adrianichthyidae > Adrianichthys > Adrianichthys oophorus. The sequence goes on from BSAI01000005.1 coordinate 1,396,571, forward strand.
GCAATAGAAGCTGACATATTTTTTATTTTGATCAGAGTCAGTTTTTACAGTTGTTGGGTTTAAGGAATCATACTGAGTTTTGAAGCAGACAAAGTTTTTGGAAAGAATCGCAGTAGTCGATGTGGCTGGCAAAAAAACCCCGAAAAGCTACGGACCAGGGCAAAGGTGATGGTGTGTGTGTCACTGAGGACCATATTTAAACTGGGTGTTGTGATGTAATTAGGAAGATGCAGTGTCAGGAATGACACCCAGACTCCTTACCATGGAGTTGATGTGGATGACTGCATGGTCTCATCAGTTCCTCATGGTGCAGGACGGTGCTGGCCCTTTCATTTAAAGGCTGGCATTCACCAGAGAGCTGATAGTAGGGAGGCCAGAAATTCAGCACTTCTTTATTTTTGAATTGACTTCATGGAGGTCACAGCAGTTGCTCTTTGTCTGGCTGTCAGTGAAGGTTCTCATTCATCCAGGTGACATTGTCACAGTTGAATCCTAGCAACTGGACTTGGAGTCTCCTGTATCTGGCTGTACTGCAGTGGCTCTCAGTTCTGTTAATGAAAGTACGTTCATACCAATGGGATTTGCATGTCAGGTGTGTCCAGTTTTAGTGTGCAGTCAGCATACAGATGTGATCAGAGGTCCTCTTGAGTGTATTTGGCGCAGCGGTTAGACTACAGCACATTTTGTGTTCAAATATCAGAATTTTGGCAAAGACTTTGCATCACTTCAACCGATGAGGAGCTTAACTTTGCTCTGTGACATGTTAATAATAAAATCAACAAGTGGAGTCCAAAACCAACATGGAGGATTGTTCTCCTGAACTTTATAATTTTTATTTTTATGGAGACAATAACAAAAAAATCCTCTAATTGTAGTCTTTCATTTACTCTAATGGGGGACAGCAAGTCATCAAACTGAGTCAGACAGAAGTATCGCTAAAAGCGCCCGCCATTCAGACGCAGCTCCTGCAGTTAAAAGTGAACCTTATTGTACTGGGAGAGTCTCTGAATGATCTCATGAACCCAGACGTGGAGACGTGATTACTGATGCTTTTGTCGAGCTCTGTAAAATAAATAAATCTGATCTCTCATCATCCGTGTCTTGGAGCGATGAGGCTAAAAACCCAACCACACATGGCAGGAGCGTCGAGTTTATGAACACAGTTTTGGACAGGCGTCCCAGAAAGAATTTTCTGTATGTCTAAACAGAGGCAGAGCACACATGGGTTGGTGCAGATAAAGTCAGAATGAGGAAGGTTTCTGTCAGACAAATACATCGGATCAAGAGAGCGGCTGCTGAGATAGCATTACAAAGCAGCAGCACATGGTGGTGTCTCTGGAGTCCCACCAACATCACGGTTCAGGATCCTCCAGAGGCTGCAGGTCTACGTAAACCTTCTATCACCCCCCACCTCCCCCCCACCCACCCAAACAACACAAGCAGACATAGCTGCACTGGACTATACATTCATGAAGACTCATTTTCAAACAGTCTTGTTGACTGATGAATGCCGTGCAGCCCTGGATGGTCCAGATGGATGGAGTAGTGAATGGTTGGCCATCATATCCCAACAAGGCTGTGACATCAGCAAGGAGGTGATGGTTTGGGCTGGACTAATGGGCAGAGAGATGGTCGGCCCCTTTAGGGTCCCTGAAGGTGTGAAAATGACCTCTGAAAAGTATGTGGAGTTTATGACTGACCACTTTCTTCTGTGGCACAAAAAGAAGAACCGTTCTTTCAACAGAATCATCTTCATGCGTGACAATGCACCATCTCCTGCTGCAGGAATACCTCTGCATCATTTGCTGCTATGGACATAAAAGCAGATAAACTGATGGTGTGACCCCCATCCTCCTCTGACCTCAACCCTACTGAGGACCTTTGCAGAATCCTCAAGCCAAATCTCTCTGAGGGTGGAGGCAGTTCACATCCAAACAGCAGCTCTGGGGGTTATTTTGACATCCTGCAAAGAAATGTAAACAGAAGCTCTCCAGAAACTCACAAGTTCATTTGGATGCAAGAATTGAGAAGCTGCTACAAAATAAGGGTCCTGTGTTCAAATGGAACTTGATCTATGAAGATGTTTTTGATTGGAATAGCTTTGATTTCAGTAACTATCACCTCCAAATGCAGCAAATTTAACAAATGAGCATTTTCAGTTCTTTAGAATGGATCAGATGTTGTGTGTCATAATGTGGAACAGAGCATTTGAAGGTTTTTATCATTGAAAAAATACTGTTATCTTTAGGAGGTTTGTTCAGGAACATTGAATGCTTAATGTGTCACTGGTTAGTGACCTGACAATTATGCTGACTGTCATTTGCATTGAGTATTTAAAAAAAATCATAGAAAAATATCAATTGCATAATCATTTGGAATGCGCTGTACATCTTTGGGATTCTAAAGGTAGAATTAGAAAAACACCCTTCCTTGTTTCTTTTTGATGCATCACGTAGGTTACGTCTGCATGACACTGTCAGAATCGTGCACATCTACGTGCTGGTACACTGCAGCTGCTGCGCTGTTTTCTTTTCTAAACAAATGTTTAGAACGTGTCAAAGCTAATGTCAAGTGTTTCTGTTAAAAGACAAAAGGCCTGACTATGCTGAAGTTCTAACCTAAAAGCATGATATTGAGTTGCTATAAATGTGATTTGCCATTAAATTGGGATTTGCTGATGGTTTAAGACCTGGCACAAAACTGCAGCTTGTAAATGAGGATGTGGAATGGTCACGTTAGGTCAGTTCAATGGAGAGCAGAGAATAAAGCCAAGAACCAGGTGCTGCTAGAACAAATGAAACAGTGTTCAGCTTTTGAAGATGATCAGACATCTATTACACACAAGCTGTGACCAGTTCCAGTACAGTCCATACTTTACTGCTGACCAGCCTTTACCTATGCTGATGATGAGAAGAATAACAGACGTGACTGCTCTGAGCACAGCAACTAACTGTAGGACAAACGGGAGAGACAGTCCACAAATGAAATGCCCGGAGTATCAATGTCACTTTGGAATAAAGTGGAAATGGTTGCAATTAATGCTGCAAGCAGCATTGTATGGCCCACATCTGCCCACTACCTGCCCTCGCTGTCCCCTTTTGATCCACCCTCACTTGTTGAGTAGCTGTTTGCATGCTGCATGGAGCATGGAGTATGGTGCATGGAGCATGCTGCATGCTCATCACTCTACCCCTCTCCCCATGCTACCCTGGACAGAGCTGTGCATGACAAATTAATTTGAAAACACCCACTTTTTAAAGAATAGCGGTTTTTCTGTTGGGTTTAGTTTTTGGTCACCTGGCAAACAGGTCACTGTAGTTTTTAGAAAAATCAGCAAATATATATATATATATATCTTTTTTTTATGGCAACTGAGGTTTGTTGTTAGCCACGCCCACGGTCCTGATATGTTCAAACTGCATGTTATTTTGTTTCTTTCAGCTTGAGCTGAGGGTTCTTGTATTAAATGTTCACATTATTTCAGTAAAAAATATGTGAGCAAAAAGGAAACGCCACTTTTGACACACAATGACAAAGAAGTATCATGAAAACAATCTGGTCCTGGACTGCTATGAAAAGTAGTTGAGGTGTTGTCTGTCTCGATCTCTTCTTCACCTGTTTGTTCAGGTGTTCTCCAACCATTTTATGTGTTGCAACACTTGATTGAAGTATTCTTTTGATTTTTCCAGTTTCTGGTCTTCACAGCTCTACCTTACTGTTGGATGGAGAAACCTTCTATGCTCTACTTTAGTTTTCTATCTTTTCAGTGAAACTGGAACTGCTCTTACTTAAACTGTACTGGGCTGGACTGCCATGTTGAGGGGCTTTCCGATGCATTTTAAACCTCTTGGATACTAAATGACACAGCAGATCATAATAAGTTCTTTAGAAAGCGCGAGGTCGCCTTTGCTTTAAATAAAACGTTTCAGCAACAATGATGAGGAAGAATAACATACCACTCACCAGCTTTGTTCTGTGAAGTTGTGAAACTCATTTCCAAGATATTTACTTTTCAAAGCATTGTGTTCCTCATAAGTAGGGGTGTAACCGTAGGGATCACTAGCCACGTTTCGGCACTTGTGTACCGTGTATCACCCCACCTGATGTGATCTTTCAGTTTTTCCTTTTTGATAAATCTGAAAGAATGTCAAAAATTCTGTGATTATTATTATTTTTTTTGTTAATCTGGGGTGCTGTGTGTACAGTAATGAGGAAAAAATGAACTTAAATGATTTTAAGAAATGGCTGCAATATAACAAAAAGTGAATCATTTAAGGGGGTCTTTTTGTACCCACTGTAATTAAAGGTGAGGAGCAGCAGCTGCCCCACACTGTGGCAGAAGAAAGCCTTCTCCATCTGTAACCAGTGGGAGGGGTTTTATTGAAACAGGGGACACAATGAAGACTTTTGAGATGGTAAATTCTGACATTCCCTGCTTCTCTTACTTTTTCTAAAATAAAATTTTGCTTGTTTGTTCTTCTAGATTCAGTGTCTCACCATGCCTTTTGCTTATATTGTCATCCTTGAGTTCAAATTGTCATAAATGTTTTGTTTTAATAAACGGGCCTGAATAAGTAAATATTTTGATGTTATAATACAAGTAGTACCTTTTTTATGCTTAAAAATATGTGCTTTGAAGCTTTAAAAGTAAATTGTAGGTTTGTTTTTTTTTTTTTTCATTTTGCTGATCTGAAAAATGATCCGAACCGTGACTCTAAAACCGTGACACGATCTGAACTGTGGCTTTTGTGATATAATCTACAGGTCTACTATGACCAGAATGACTACTGGTCATAAGTGACCAGTAGAAGAATCTTAATGAGGTGCAGAAACAGATGCAGATCTGGACATGAATCTGTAATGTACTTCTGCTTGCAGGAGGTCCAGGCCGAGCCAGTGCTCAATGCGCTGAAGGCCAACACGAAGACCAAAAAGACCAGAGCTCTGCCATCAGCCCACCTTCCCATCAGAGCCCCTCAGGACTTCAAAAAAAGTGAGTTGATCTACCACTCTTAAGCTAGCTTGTTGTATAATGCACAATTCAATTCTAGGGTTGGTGCTTTGTTAAAAAAATCAAAAATTCTCAGCCAACAAATCATTTATGCAGTAAAAGTCATCTCCAGTTTTCAGCCAAATGGGATTCAACGCAGGGCTGCAAGGAACTTCGGTTTCCTCCAACAGTCCAAAAATGTGCTTTCCTGGTCCATTGATATCTCTACATTGCCCTTTGGTGGCAATGCAAGTGTGTCTCAGTGTGGCCTTGCGACAGATTTACAAACTGTTCAGACTGAACCATGCCTTCACCCAACAGTAGCTGGGATATGCTCCAGCAACCTCATTGACCCCAAAAGGGGTTCAGTGGAAAATGGATGAGATTTAACACAGAAACAGCTTGTCTGGAATACCATGCAATCAAAGGAATGTGTGGAGCCCAAGTTATACTTTTCAGTGTCAGTCAGACTATGACTACAAATATTTAGGACATCTGACACAATAAAAATACACATCCGCAACATCAGTTTACTCAGTCTGATTACTAAATGCATGGAGTTGAATTTCATAATGAAAGTCTGCTTCTGGCGCATCAAGGAATCTAAAGTGGGCCAGTAGTCAGTGACATCTCAATAAATACAGCAAAGAGGTAGAAGAAAGCCAGCTGGAAGACATCTGGTGCACCTCCCACACTCTACATTTAACTGCCAACAAGAAGGTGATGACTCAGCGAAACATGAAAGATGTGTTGGTCATAAGTACAAGTATTGTTGGAGACTTAACATTCTCAGCTGGCACATTTTTGTCGTCACTCTCCAAGATCAGTTTGGAAAACCAGTAAAACAGTTCTAGCGAGATGCGAGTTCATGACATGACAGATTATAGGCTACTAAAAAACTGGATTTCATTGAAGAATGAAAAATGTATAAGAGATGCAAAAGACCAAGTAAGTATAAATGCGATACAACAAATAAAGTTATTTTAGTTATCTGTGAAGGGTTTTCTCATTTTACTTAAATGTTACATTTTGCTGCGTTCCTAACTTAACCATATTTTTTATATTAAAGATTGAATGGACCCCACACGTGGTCTTTTAAAGACACTTAATAAAGTTGAAGCTGATATCTGCTATCTTATTGAAGTTTTGCCATTGGTTTAGACGTTGAAGCTTTAGTTTTTGCTCCAAATCATGAATGCCCCCCCCAAAAAAACCTTTGCTTTTGTTGTTCCACAGAGGGGAATAACGCCATCGTCATTGAATGGGATGGGCGGCCGGAAAATCTGCGCCGAATGTCCTATCGGAATGGAAAACTCAGGGTAGAGGAGTCAGGTTTTTACTATGTTTATGCCAATACTTGCTTCCGCCACTACAACCTGGAGCCGTACAACAGCAATCAACGCGAAGACCCCCCTGTGGATATTGGCAACCCAACCCAACTTTTCCAGTATTTTTACCGTGAGAGCATAAAGCAAAATGGCAAAGAAATTGTTTTGATGAAGACCGGCAGCTCCATGCGCTGGAACAATACAAGCTTTAACATGTACTGTGCCCAGCAGAGCCGGGGGGTCTACCTGGTGGAAGGAGATGCTTTGTTTGTCAATGTGTCCAATGCGTTTTTGCTGGACCAGGAAGCAGAAAAGACATACTTTGGAGCCATAAAGTTGGGTAACTGAAATTTTCCACACATGGAGTATCCTACTGAGCTTTTAAATGACAAAGAACCACTATCAGCAAGTACATTATTTTAATTCTACATCTGTGCCTGGTAAAGTCATTTTGGAACCCATCACACGGAAACGACACTCGCCGGGGAAATGACAGCCTTCAGGTCAGATTTCAGCAGTCAGACTGAAGAGTGCATGTGTTTACCAGTACTTAAGGATGGAGGGAAGGTGGCCGCCTACAGATTGTGGATTAAAAGGGGAAAAACATGGGGGGGGGGGACAGAGTGACATCCTCAACTGCAAATACATGAATGTTCTCTTGCTGGTTTCTGTAATGGAGGGGCCTGACGTGACTTCTCAAGACAAATGTTTGGCGCTTGGACTGTCAGCAGCACCAAGAAATCAAGGCGACGGAAGCATATTTTTTTGGATTTACCGACCAAGCACACAAGAAGTTGACAACGTCATTGAGAGCAGGACCGACGAGACTCGAGTTTGGCTTTGTGATGCGGATAGCTGGACTGTCTGACCAAACAAGACGAATAGACTCTGGTCTAGAACTAGAGGAGCCAAGCCGAGTTTGGTTCTTCTTTAACTTAAATCTTTTTTCATTCTGCTCTTCTGTGAGCTAAATGGGAATATGCACTAAATATTTATTTATTAGCCATTGAAGGACAGAGGCAGGTCATTGTCACAGTGAGCTGTATCTGCTGTAAATTTGATGCCTGTGGGACATTTATCATGCAGCACTTAGAGGGAGCAGCAGACCTGATTTTCTTTGTTTTTAAAAACACCTGGGCTTCAGTTTGGATGTCGTATTTATGTGTCTCATGTCGACAATTTTGTTTATATGCTTATTCAAAAGCAATGTGGATATATTTTTATTCTTCCAAGATTGTAGCACAACATTAAGAGCTTCAGCTGGTTTTTCATTTAGTTTTATAATTATTTATGTTTATGTACGTTTTTAATAAAAGCCTACTTTTGTAACTGCCTGCTGTGTCGTCATCTTCCAACTTAGAAACAAGATTTTTGCCTTTTTTAAATGTAGAGGGAATCTTTATGGAAGCATGGGGGAGCAGCTGTCCTGGCAGGAATCATGGATGAATCCTAAGATGAACAGGTGAGAAACTATGCAAATGGGGGGGTTTGACCCAAGTGGTCAAACAGAAGAGAGATAGCTAAGCCTTACCAGAAACTGTGAAGACACGAGCTGGAAGTTGTAGTACTTTGGCTCCAAAATCAAGCAGCTGCTCATCCATGATCAACACTAATTTAACAAGTTTGACAGCTTTTTTGTCAAACTGATGAAGTCATCCAGAGGTTTTAATCTTTTGAGCCATTAGTCACCAGATCCACGCTAACTGTCTGACAGGTATGATGTGGCAAATTAATTTTGGCTATCTCATTTAATCAGTGAGGGTGACCAAGACATCCATAATCAAACGAAAGGTTTGAACCAAGCAACTTGGCTGTTGGTTTAAATGTTAGCGTTCGCCTGCACACGCCCGACTTCTACTTGACTACTTGACAAAGATCATGTCAATATGCTAAAGAGAATGAAAGACGGAATTCCAAGACATCTTCCAATCTCTGGAACACAAGAATAACAGAATAATGGTTTGGGACAACTCTGCTGCCTCTGTGTCTAAAATAGTATCAAAATTACAATAAATTGAAAACTGGAATCAAACAGGTAAAGAAGGAAAGGCAAGATGCACTGATCAGGACAGAGACGAGCCACTCACACTCCCCTGACATGATTTTGGATTGTGGCAGTAAGATGAACCACCACATGGTAATTTGTCAAGCAAAAGGAGATGACTTCTTTGGCCCCATGAGTATATTTGTATTTTTAAATCAAATGGGACAACATGTACAATGGAACAAAAAAGTATTTAGTTTGCCACCAAAGTTCTACTCAAACAGAAGAAATGTCTGTAATTTTCATTATAGGTGCACTTCAGCTATGAGAGATAAAGTAAGAAAAACAAATCTAGGAAATCACATTGTGTACCAACACGCACCAAGGTGAGTTACAACAATGACAAACCCTGGTTCACAGCCAAACTCAGACAGCTCAGGCTGGCTAAGGAAGAGGCCTTCAGGAGTGGGGACAAAGACAGATTCAGAGAGGCAAATTACAAGGCCCAATCCGAATTCTTCCCTTCGCTCTACCACTCCTCCCTTCCCCTACATTTAACCCTCCAAATGGAGAGTTATGGAAAAATAGTGTCCCAGATTTCAGACGTCACTACCTCTTGGTGAAATCACCGATTGTAGCCGGTTAGCTAAGTTAGCGTGGAGCTTCCAGCGCTTGCATATACATAACAACCGCGGTTTTATAACTTTAAAAAGATCATGCTAAAACAAAAAGTCCTTACGTACATTTAAATGTAAACTTCTGTGCTTTACAGCGTATCCACGTGAAGAAAAGCGCTTCTGCTCCGCGGCATAGCACGAAGCAGAATTCCATTGCTATGGAGGGTTTTGTATCCCTACGCCTCAAGGGTTTAAAAAAAAACTATTTTCTGACACCACTTTCACTAGAAATACCCCAACAAATGGATTGGTAGGGAGAAGTGGTAGGGTAAAGGAAAAAAATCGGGTTGGGCCCAAGTTTAGCAAGGCAGCGAGAGAGGCTAATCCAGGGATGGGCAACTCCAGGCCTCGAGGGCCGCATTCCTGCATGTTTTCCAACATACCATGATCTGGCATGTTCTAATTGGCTGGACACACCTCAAGCCGGTAATCAGTCATGAGTAGGGCTTGGATATCTGGAAATCCTGCACATACTGTGGCCCTCGAGGCCTGGAGTTGCCCATCCCTGGGCTAAACGATTGTACTCTTAGAAGCTCCAACACCAGCTCTCAGCCAATGACTCTGTGACTGTCTCGAAAGGGCTCAGGCAGATCACCAACTACAAGCCTAAAACCCCCCACTCTATCAACAACCAATGCCTCGCCAATGACCTGAACGAGTTTTACTGCCACTTTGAAAGACAAAGGGACAGTCCTGCAACCATCCCCACCACACCTCCCAACAGCTCCAGTCTCTTCAGAATCAGAATCCTTTATTTGTCATTGCTACACAAAGAGCTTGTGGTGCAACGAAAATCTTTGCGCTGTCCAAACATAAATAAGATAAAATATATAACAAGATAAGCACACAATATTTAGGAGCAGCAAAATTTAGGAGCAGCAGAATATACATACATGTATAACTGAGAATATTTACGTGTAATGCACATAAGAAAAGAAAGAAGGACATTTATCACACTTTCATGCTACTAAGTTGCTGAATATTGCAAATTGTTGGTATGCTCAGAGTTGTTGAGGTTAAGGTTTGGGGTTCTTGTTTGTTTAGTAGGTTGACTGCTCTAGGAAAGAAATTGTTATTGAGTCTGCTGGTGTGAGCCTTGTGCGATCTGTATCCCCAGCCTGAGGGTAGCAGCTAAAACAGGCAGATGGTCAGGATGGAGGAAGTCTTTGATTATGAGATTGGCCCTTCTTATGTAGCGAGAGCTGGCAATTTCCTCCATGCTCAGCAGGGGTGAGCCGGTGACCATCAGGGCCTAGTCGATCACCCTCTGCAGCGCTTTCCTGTCTGTGGCCGAGCATCTTGATTACCACACCATGATGCAGTACGTCAGGATGCTCTCTATGGTGGTAGAAGGTCACTATCAGCTTCTTCTCCAGGTTGTTTCTCCTGAGTATTCTCAGAAAGTGGGATTTCCCTACTGCTGCTGTGGTATTTATAGTCCAGGACAAGTCCTCAGTAATCTGCACTCCCAGGTAGCAAATACAGTGGATCCGGTCCACGCTGTTCCCATCAATGTACAGAGGAGGTGGGTCCACTCTGCCTTTTCTGAAGACCAATATTATCTTTTTTGGTTTAGCAGTGTTTAGGTACTGAGTACCAGCGTTCCAGTTTGCTGATCTCATCCCTGTAGTCCAATTCATCCTCTCCTGCGATAAGCCCAACTGTGGTGTCGTCAGTAAATTTGATAATGAGGTTAGACCAGTGGGTTGATATACAGTCTGATGTGTAGAGTGTGAAGAAGAGGGGGCTCACATCCTTGTGGTGATCCAGTGCTGAGGGTGATTGTTGAGGAGAGGTGGGGTCAGAGTCTGACAGACTGTGGGCGTTCTATCAGAAAGTCCTTGATCCATGTGCTTGTGGGGGAGGGGAGACCAAGGTATAGAAGTTTCTCTTACAGGAAGTCAGGGATGATGTTGTTGAAGGCTAAGGTGAAATCCAAGAAGAGTAGCCTCACATAGTTTCCTGGATGGTCCAGGTGACTCAGGGTAGAGTGAAGTGTAGTGGATATTGCATCTTCTGTTGAGCGGTTTGGTTTGTAGGTAAACTGGAGTGGGTCCAAGGTGGGTGGCAGACAGTCTTCATGATCACAGGTGCGAGGGCAACTGGTCTGTAGTTGCGAAGACTAACCACCATTGGCTTTTTGAGAATGTGGATGATGGTGGAGATTTTGAGGCAGGCTGGGATGCTGGACTGTTCCAAGGACTGGCTGAAAATTTTGGCGAAGACCTCGGCTAGTTGGTTTGCGGATGCATTGAGTACCTTTCCTGGTACTCCAATGGGGCCTGTTGCCTTCCTGAGGTTGACTGACTTCAGCGTACGTCATACTTTGTGTTGCTGAAGTATTATTGTGCTGCTGGTGTGGTGTGGTAGTGCCTGTGGTGTGTCTGCTGAGGGCCTTTGTGTTTCAAATCTGGCAAAGAAGTGGTTCAGCTCCCCTGCCAGAGAGGCGTGTACTCCAGTGGGCACTGTGTTGTTGCTCCTGTATTTTGTGAGGTGGTTTATTCCCTGCCACATCTTCCTGGGGTTGTTGTCTGTGAAGTGGTCCTCAATTCTCCTTTTGTAGGCAATTTTTGCCTCCCTTATGCCTCTTTTAAGAGCAGATCTGGAAATGCTGTATTTAGGTCAGTCTCTGTCCCTTGTCCTGAAGGCGGTGTTCTGTTTATTTATGAGAGATTTCACTTCACTGGTCATCCAGGGATTCTGTTTTGGGAATACTCTGATCCTCTTGTTCACGGTCACATTGGTTTTGCAGTTTGTGATGTAAGAGAGAACTGTGTTCGTGTGATTCTGTAGATCTTAGCTGTAGAATGTGTCCCAGAGAGTATTTGAGAAGCAGTCCTGCAGCTGTGGAAGGGCTTCTACCAGCCATATTCTTTTTGTCCTTGTTTCTGGTTTTGTCTGCCTCCTTAGGGGGTGAGGGACAAGCAGAGATAATCCGAATTCCTCAGATGGGGGGGGGGGGGGGGGGGGGGGTGTTACTTTATATGCATGTTTAATGTTCTAGTAAACATGGTCTAAAGTGTTTTCTCCCCTGGTGGCAAACTTCACATACTGGGTGAATTTGGGGAGCACAGTTTTGAGTTCTGCTTTGTTAAAGTCCCCAGGCATTATCAAGAGTCCATCAGGATGGACTCTTGTTGCTTGTTGATAAGGAGTAAAGTTGGTGTTTTGAGGAGGCTAAGAGCTGTGCTAGTGTTAGCATCTGGTGGGATGTAAACAGCTAACACGATAGCAACTGTGAACTCCCTTGGGAGATAGAAGGGCCTGCACAAAATGGCTAGAGCCTCTAGGTCCAGAGAACAGTGTTTGTCGGTAATCCTACTGTTGCTGCACCACTTGTGCACATAAATGCAAAGCCCCCTTCCTCTGCTCTTACTCGAGCCTTGATCTCTGTCCTTACGGTGTAGCGTGCGGCCCGTTAGCTCAATCGCGGCGTCAAATATGTGCGGATGAAGCTGTTTCGGTGATAAAAACGAGACTGCAGTTCCGCATGAAGCTATTTCTGGCTATTTGAAGTTCCAGTTCTGTAACCTTGTTTGTTACGGATCTTGCATTTCAGAGCAAGAGGCTTGGAACTGCAGGTCTGAACGGTTGTTTATGTAGCCTAGCATGTGGGCCAGATTGGCAGCCCTGCTTCTGTTTTCTCTCTCCATTCTTCCTCCGCCTTCTTCGCTTGCAGGGTGGGCAGGCAATCCACTGAGATCTGTCAGTCTACCAATGTTCTCCGGTATGTTGTAGTGCTGCTGAAAAGTCCTTGTTACTGGCAGAGTGTACCTTAGATCCAGGTCTATGAGGCACTGGCTGCTGTAAACAAAATCAGAGTAGCAAATATCCCAGAGTAGTGCAATTCTAAAAATCAAACCAAAACATCGTGCTGGAGAGCTAGGAGCCGCTGCACTCACGTGCAGCCATCTTTCCTCCTCCACCAATACCCACATTAATGCTCCCACCCTCCCTAGTGATGACCCCTGCCATCCATGAGAGAGACGTCAATAAACTATTTAGGAGACAGAACCCCTGGAAATCAATTTGGACCATTCTAAACCGGCAAGGGGAGGACCAGTCCGGTCCAGACCCCTCAGTGGAAAAGAGGCAATAGAGTAACAGTGACGTGGTGGAAGGGGAAGGGTCTCATAGGCTCCTCGTGGGTGGACAAGTCACAATCCAGTGTGTTATTTTTTCCATGGGAAGCTAATGTCTTAATGTATTTAGGAAACAGATTTAGGGTCATCATGGACAAAATCCCTAGGCAGGACAAGGAGAAGATCTGGGTGGGCTGCCTACTGATGTGCTGTTCCAGTTCAATCCAAACCACAAAGCTACTGTTGATGTTTAAGCTGGGAGGTATGTAAACAGCCAAAAGCAGCATGGCTGTAAATTCCCTTGGTAAACAGAACAAACTACCACCTTAGGACCTTCAATTCCAGCAGTGTTTACTGACCACAACAGCACCATGGTACCAGGCAACATTGATGTAAACAAAGAAGCTTCTCAGGGAAGTGCAACACTGTAGATGGTCAAACTGAGTGGCACTGCAGGATTTTATTCTTTAGCCTGACACAATAGAAAAACGTAGGCCTCAGTATGACATGCTGTGAAGAAAGACACCAGCCCACAACCTTGAAAGCAGACTGGCCTTATCAAATGTTTTGACTATTGAGCAGTGGCTGTCTCCCATGATGCCCCTACCTTTGAAATTCAAGTGGACTCTTTGTTTATTTTGGAGGTGGGCATATAAGGAATCTATTTTTCAGCATTGAAATGGAAACTAAGAAAAGAGTTGCTCATGACAAAAAACTTTGGATTATCTCCGTATTTTACTGAGCAGAAAAAAGGTGGTGGGAAATCAAACATCCTCCTTTTCAGTAAAGTAAAAAATGGCAAAACCCCATAATTTCCAACAAAACAAAAAAAAAATCACACCTTCAGTCCTTTGAATGAAGGGTTTGAGGCTGGGATGAATCCATTATGTTTTCTAAAGAGTTAAGGATAACTCCCTGTGTAGGTGTCTTGCAGCCAGGAGTAACTGGAATTTTCATTCCTCTGCTGCCTCCTCTCACACTATTCACATCTCTACTGAGGCGGGGGTGGGGGGTGGCATAGGTGGAGGCTGGTGATTTTGCAGGCGTCCAAAGCAGACTGTTGTTATCCAGTTCTCCAGTGTGAGCATGCTGAAACACTATTCTGTTCACAGAAAGGGGCTGCAGCATGTCCAAGCATCACTATCCTTTATGACTGTCATCATGTCTGCATGATTCACTAAATATTAGTTAAGAAATGTATTATGAAAACAGACTCATTGCTCTGATTGTATATATTATTACTCTTATTCTTATTCAAAGTGATTTTATTGCACTTTTGAGTGACTGTTAATATTGGAAACGTTTTCTTGTGATGTGGTCACCTCTCACAGACATTTCCAGTTCTTTACAAAGTTTATCTGTAAAATTTTGATCACCCAATGTTGAACTTGGGCATTGTTGATTGTTTCATCCTATTAACTTTAGTCCAAAGGTGTCCTAAAGTTTTTAATCAAACCCCTGTCTTTAAATCTTTTTTCAGATTCAGGACTTTTAGTTTAACATAATCCTTTTTCTTTTTCTAATCTGCCGGGTCAACGGAGTTCACTGTTTCTAGTCCCAATATGAGCTCTCTGTTAGAGTTTTAAAAGACTACACTACACATCAGTGGTGTAAGGTACTTGAGTAAAAGGACTTCATTACTTTACTTAAGTACTTTTTTGGCTACTTTCTACTTGACTACATTTTTTATTAAACATTTGTTCTTTTCACTCCACTACAATTGAATGGACATTTACCGTTACTCATTACATTGTGATTGTGCACAAGAAGACTGTATCTTTATCTACGCTACCATGGCTGGTTTTCTGGGCGGGGTGCAGGGTGTTGAAGGTACTGGATATTATTTATGAGCTAAATCATGTGTGAATTAGCAGCCAGCTTGCCTAAAACCAGGTGTAGCAACATGGCTGCAGCCTGTGATGAAGCCAAAGCCATCACACCAAAATGGTGGATGTAATGGCGGATAGACCTGATAGAGCCGAAGGATGTCCACAACAAAAGTTGTATTTTACCTAAAGGCCACCTAAAATATTCAAAAGTCCATGTTAATGTTAACTTCATTCATTCATTCATTCATTTTCCAATCCGCTTTATCCCTTTCGGGGTCACGGGGTTGCCGGAGCCTAACCCGGCTACTCATGGGCGAAGGCAGGGTACACCCCTGGACTGGTCGCCAATCTGTCGCAGGGGTTAATGTTAACTTATCTTAGCTAAAGAATGAGTCTGTTTCCACTTTCACTGCAAGAACTTCTCATCTTTTAATCTTACTGATAATATTATGTTCTTTTTAAATAAGTTTTACTTGTTGTGTTTGTGAAATATAATAAAAGAGGTTTCTGGAGACGTTTGATCCAGCTGGATTTCAGGTGTCCTGCTCAGCTGGAATGTGCTCACAAGTGTAGGCGTGTCTCTGCTCTGAACTTCCCGTAGCGGTGGTGGGCGGGACTTTCGCTGTGAAAATTTCAGCAATTGTCAGTCAACATCGATGCTCGCTGTTCTAGAAAATTCATGTCAGCCCCTATTGCAAAATAAAATAATGATGGGTTTCCTCTTGGATTTCTAGTAGCAGGCAGCTTTCAAGTCATACTCATCAAGGCATCTGCATCGTCACCTTTTTGCTTCTCTTAAAGTTTCACAGTTTTGTCAAGCTTTGTTTTAAAAAATTCCTGCCACCATGCCCATTCTGCATGGGGTGTCCTATGCCCACTAGTTACTGACAAAACCACCTGACCACTCTCTGGAGATTCTTTGCTTCAAAGTGACAGAGTTCTTGCCTTTGCAGTCCACATCACACCTAACAACATCCAGCCTTGCACCTACCTGTTACTGAGAGTAAAGGTGCTTACACTGCGAACATGAGGCAGCCAGTTTCAATGTAAAGTCAATGGTTTAGACACAAATTGAGGTTCTGTGGCATGAATTGAGTGACACCGGGTAAAATACATGTCCAGTATGGTGGATCGGATCTCCTGAACTTTCATTCATTTTCTTAACCTGATGGATCCCTTTCGGGACAGCGGGGTTTCCTGAACTCTTCCCGCTACCTTTGGGCAACAGTCTGCTTCAAACACGGTCAGAGAGAGATGGAAACACCGCGGAAGCGGCTGTTATCCAGACACAACAGGACTGAAGCTCACTATAACCAGAAAATCTCTAAATCAGGGGTGATCAGATTTTTTTGTCATGTGAGCTTCTTAAAACACATCAAATAATGTGAAGTTTTCAAGTGTTCAAACATACAACCAACATGCTGTTACAACAGAAACACATGATCCCTGTTTCAAAACCAGGAAAAATCCACAGATGAACAATTTCTTTCATGACTACCTTAGCCCTTCACTCAGCGTTGTGTGGGCAGCAGTGAGACAAACCCTTCAGTGAGGCAGCTGATCTTGTGGTGAATGTGATTAGTCCCCATTTGTCGTGATTTTTTATTATCAAAAGATCCCGGGTACGAATCCCGCACCCGGCTTTTGTAGTTTGTTGAATCTTTTTTCCCTTAAATTTATTTTAAAAGAATATTGTATATTCTTTATGCTTAATAAAATGCAAATATATATTTAAAAAGTAAAACACAAAAATGTTGAGATTTGAACCAGTTTACAAACCGCTGTCATCACAAGCACAGGCTTGTTTTAAGGAGTGTTTGCTATTTGATGACTGAATTTGACAGTTTTTGTGGGTAGAAGGTTGATATGTTTGGTAATTTCTTGTTGATGGCTGCAATCTCCATGGAGACGTGATCACTGATGTTTTTGTAGAGCTCTTTGATGAAGTCAAAACACATTTCTAAACATCATCCGTGTCTATCATACATTTTAAATGAAATACAGACAAAGCTTTATGTAGTGATCAATAACATTAGCTGTTAGCTCCTCCCACACGCCAACAAGGCGGTGAGCTTAGAGAACACATTTTTGGCCACTCACTGGTCTGGCTACGCTCAAGCGAGCTTTGGATATAAATCTTTGCTTCATGAATAAAATGAATGGAAAGGCTTTGCCCATGTCCTCATAATCCAGGCTAATATTACTTTTTACTGCCTCCAACGTTTTGACATGTTCTGTTGCAGGTAAATGCAAGATTGGCTCAGTTAACTTTGTTCACATGTTTTACAGAGGTGTGATGCTTCATCTGTAGAAACACTATTTTAATTCTCTCTCTTTCCCCGGTACAGCTTGATGAAACTGATGATTCAGGTTCAAACATTTTGGCAAAATGTATCAGGGTGTTTCCCCCTGTAAACACCACAGACGCATCAGTGTGGACTCATTAACCAACTCTTGGTGCTTAGCTTTATGAGGCTTTGTGGTTATAGTTAGAATCTGGGTTCTGGGCTTTGTTCTTGCAGCTTGTTTACCACACGTACACACATTTATGTACTAAGCACTTATACATTTGTACAATTAGTATGCAAAATTGCAAGTCTGCACTCCAACTACACAGTACACAGTCTCGGCTAAGTCAGCATAGTACAGTATTTCACAAGCTGAGCCCTTGGCCTTTGTCCTTATTTCAGTGCAGCTTGCATATTTGTTTTGATGTCTGACTAATCACTTGGCTAACACTAACATTGGTGTTATAAAAATAACAGAATGATATTTACAGGCCATACAGGAAAAGCACTGGCAAAAAAAAAAAGTTATTATGGTAAGAGGGCCCTGTTTTCTCCTGTTTACATGAACCATCACCCATATGTGGGTTTCTTTGTGTGTGTTAACATGTCTGTTTTTTGTGGGTGTGTGGATGTGTTTTTTTTGTAAATGTGTTTATTAATGTTCATGTTTGTCACTCTGTGTGTGTGCGCCATCCTTGTGGCTATAAACCATGTACACTACTCACAAAACATTTGGGATGTTGTTTTTGACATAAGTACTTTTTCTATTTGGTCTGAATTTAAATAAAATAAGTGAAAGTTCCCTTTGATGTTACTAATAATGAATAAGAGGAAACGCTATTTCCATTAGTTTGAAATCTATTACCCCCAAAATTAAATTTATGCATTTTGCCCCGAATAACAAACATGGACCGTGTCAATAGCAGGTATTTCCACCATTTTCTTTAATGACAGCATCGTTGCATGCTCCTCATTAGACTCATGATGTTGTTCTGAGGCGTTCCTTTCTTCCACGAGTGCTACATGCTGCCGGGTCACTTGGGGGTGGGGTCCGATCATCCAGTCGCTTCAGCTGGTCCCAGAGGTGCTCTATGGGGTCAGGTCAGGGGTCATTGCTGGCCAAACATATGAGCCACTCCTCCTTCCTGAAGTCCAGCTGCAACAATTCTGGTACCATGTGGTGGAGCATTATCATCCATGAACAGAAAGTTGAGGGTGTTCTGGTTGAATTAGGGGATGATGGTTCTATGATGAGGTTAGAATGGGCAGTGACTGGACCATTTACAATAACCAAGTAGGTTTTGGCTAACTGGTGATACCTGCCCTGAATGTTGCACCCCCTCCATCAAAGCAAACCCTGTGGACCATGTTAACGTTGGCGTATCGCTCACCTCGCCTTCTCCCCCAACACTGGCGACCATCATTTCTGTGTAAGGTGACCCAACACTGTGTCTTGATGCAAGTCTGCTGATGACACATTGAGACTTACCAAGTTCACCTGCAACACCTGACTGTCTACTATCAACCTGAAGAATGATCACACTTCTAAAATACTAAATTAAAAAATTCTACAGTTAAATATTAAACTTTCTGCCACTGTTTGGGGCAATAGCATGTCTTTACAAAATCCTAAATTGTCAGCAAACAATAACTGCTTTGGTGTAGCATCCTCTGTTGATCCACAAGCCGTCAGTAGCTGCTTCGTGTATGTCGGGTTGACCAGCAGAAACATTCCAACAATCATCTTAGAAAATTCAGTTTTTGGGGGCACTTTAATTCTGCATGAAAGGACAATTGAGAATATGAACAAGCCAGTTTCAAACGTCCCCAATGACTCATTTTAAACTTGCCACAGTTCCATAACAGTATCAAACATAACTGTTACTTTTCTAACCCATTGAAGCCCATCCCAAACATGTTCATGTTGCAGCTTTTCTGTGAAAAACCCCAAGCTTTACTAAGTGCATTTTTCTAAGAAAGTGCATCTTCAACAAGTGCATACTGACCTGTAACACCTAGACCTTCACCACAAAAACATGCAGGGGCCTGGACCCTGCACAGAGACATGCACTCCAGGACCAAAAGATACATACAATGTTCCCTCATTTATTGCAGGAGTATTGTTCTAAATATACCCACGATAGGTAAAATTACTGAACAAAGATCACAGATGTTCGATCAGGATACACAACACAATGCACTGTTAAAAAAAAGCATGCAAAATTAAGCTGAAAAAATCCACAAAGCAGCAAGACAATGAAAGGGAAACCACAAGGAATCATAGGAATAGAAAACCAATATAGAACTGTAATATAGCGAGGGACCACTCTCCAGATTTGTTTGTGGTTCCTGATCTTCATTTCAATGAGCAAAAACCCATTGTGATGGAAACACTGGAGCATTAATTAAGCACGACTTAACATTGAAACCGGATGCTCCAATGCTTGAATTGTGTTTGGTGTGAACGCAGCTTAAGGATGCAGAAAGGCACGACAGCTGGTTAGACTTTTCCATTCATCTCAGTGTTGGATGAAAGTGCTTGTATCAGTTTGGAAATCGGATTTTTGAGTGGATGGGAAGGTAGCACTTCTGGGAATTATTGGAGTTTTGTCTTAGCCTTGTTTTTTTTTTATTGCTTTTTGTTGACCACCCCCTCTCCAGGTTTCTTTCAAAAATTTCAGGCTGAAAGTCTCTGAGCTCATCAACATTTCAGAAGCAGCCAGGTAGCATCAGTAAATATAAAAGACAAGGAGGATTATGGTTTACCGCACTGATGACACCAGCAGACAGCCGGATTCACGCACTCATACCCACACTATTTACTGCACGTCTAGAAAGAAATATGCAGAGAGGGAATCCCCATTCCAGTCATGCAACAGCAGCTCCCAGTAATCCTGTCTGGAAAAACTGTCTCAACAAAGTTTCCACAAAGACGTGATAAGAGCTGCTGATCACTGCAGCTCTGTCTGATCTGCAGAGCTCCACCTTCTCCGGGAGCTCTCAAAATGACCTCAGATGGTGCTAACAGATGACATGTCTGTAAATCAGCAGAGCGGTGAGTCAGCCAGAAGGATAGGCAGGTCAAGTCAGTCCCAGACTTCCCAGAGCACCAGAACAACAAGGAACACACCCAGACTAGAAACCAGCCGCAATGCTTCTCATATGGTTCTGATTTGATTTTTTTTTTTCCAGGAAGTAGCTCTGGTCTTTCCTTGCCTCACTTGTTTCTGTCTGACTTGTTTCATCAGCCAAATTCTGCAAGATTTTATAATGGGGCTTCAACTTCTGAACGCCTGAAAAAACCGAAAAAAACCCTCCATGAATTACAAGAACTTCTGTAAAACAACGCTCTGTGCATTTCTTCAGGCAGTCAGTTTGATAGACAAGACCGAGCTCTGCCCTTGTGTAGATTGCATTTGATCATCTGTGACTTTTGAGGGGAAAAGCCCTTACATGAGAGACAATACCAGCTGAAATTCATTCATTCATTCATTCATTCATTTTCCAATCCGCTTTATCCCTTTCGGGGTCACGGGGTTGCCGGAGCCTAACCCGGCTACTCATGGGCGAAGGCAGGGTACACCCCTGGACTGGTCGCCAGTCTGTCGCAGGGGCACCAGCTGAAATGATTACAGAAACGCTTGAAGCGCTTCACCTCTGAAACTGATTTCCAAGATTTAAACCAGCAACTGTACTGTTGGAGGACAAATATTCAATGTCTAAATCTAAAGCCGTCAACAATCTCTCAGTTTTATAAACCTGCTTGAGCCTGTTCACAATCAAAGAGTTACTGGAGCCTGTCTTAGCTACTGTCAGGCAAGGGCAGGGTACAGGCAAAGGAAGGGAGACTGGCAGAGGACGGGATACAGGCAAAGGAAGGGATACAGGCAGAGGACGGGATACAGGCA
>BSAI01000005.1:1417666-1434652 GCA_036245035.1 Adrianichthys oophorus
AGGACGGGATACAGGCAGAGGATGGAATACAGGCAAAGGCGGGAGACTGGCAGAGGACGGGATACAGGCAATGGTGGGATACAGGCGGAGAAAAGGGGAACAGCAAGGATGTTCTATGATGTACTGCAATGCAACAAAGCACCAGGAGATCATGCAAACTCCATACGGAAAGAACTCAGCTGAAATTTGAACCAGGATTTTTTTAAATGATCTGATTGTCATCATTTGTCCATCAATATCTTACAGTGGTTAAAGCCTGCTGGAACATTCTTCAAAAAGATGTTGGACATACTTTTACTCTGATAACTTTGTCAGAGCTAACAACGTCCAGGATAAGAACTGTAATTTGTTCCTAAATTCTATTTAAAACCTCTTTAAACCAGATTAACAAAGAAAATGGAGATAAAGAACATAAAAAAAAAAA
This sequence comes from Adrianichthys oophorus, assembly GCA_036245035.1. Lineage (NCBI taxonomy): Eukaryota > Metazoa > Chordata > Actinopteri > Beloniformes > Adrianichthyidae > Adrianichthys > Adrianichthys oophorus. Next base: position 1,418,091 of record BSAI01000005.1, read on the forward strand.
TTAAATGATAGTTTTTAATGTGCCTTTTTCCATGAGACTGTGCTTCACTTTATGTTGTGCATATAATATCAAAGTTCTTGCTTTTCTCTTCTTCTTGTGCACATATGTAGAGTTTTGTGACTCAAAAAAACTCGTTTCCCATTGAAGATCAGAATTTAGTAGTTATTAAGCAGGAGAAACTCATTGACGTTTGTACAGGGATGAGCCAACCCTTCGTGGATGTTTTTCTTCTTTCTGTAGAAATGATGTGGGAAGTGTTAAAATGTTCTGCAAACTCCTCGCTACTCCACCGTGAAGCAGCCTGACCCACCACAGTTATAGACATCTGCCCAAGGACACTTCAGCTCCAGCAGAAGCAGCAACCCTCCAGAGGCCTCCCCTCTGGATCCCCTCCATGTCACCTCAGCAGGCTTGTTTGTCAGTGTGACTGATGGTGTTATTGCAGTGTGGGCTGTTGTGTAAGTGTCCTGGCCATGCTCCAGCTGACTGTTTGTGCCATTTGCAGGATTAGCATTTTATCATGCTGCTCTTGTTTAACAGACTGTGGCAGCGCTACAATTCCTGGCCGTCCTGTAGGCTACGGTTTGGCAGTTTTACATTTCACGCTCACTTCAGGATTGTGTCTGAAAGAATGAACAGGGTTTGGGGGTAAACAGCTAATCAGGAGGGAGATTTTCAGAGTTTTCTCTGAGGAGGAAAATAAGTTCCCCTGGTTGAAAATTATGACCACAGGCAAATTACCGTCATGTTTCATTTCCAAATCTCAAATGATGAGCGTAGCATCTTTCACTCAGATGGAAATGGATATCAAAGTATTTGATCTCTGTGACTCAGTGACAACCAGGTTCGTGAAAACTATGCTGCTCAGCATTTGATCGTATCTGAAGGCTCGGAAAAGGTACAGCAGATTTCTGTAAGGCTGACCTGGATTAGACCACATGGTGGATCCCATCCTCCACAGGAAGCCCCTGTCAGATCTGTTAGCATGTTTCTTCTTGTTTGTCTGAAGATTGGCATATTGGGTGGCTTTGGTTGTTAGTCTTTTAGAAAATGTGTACTGTTTTTTTGGTAGTGTTTGCATTTTTGAATTTTTTTTCTTATAAACTGCATTGTAACCCTTTTTTGTCACTAAGAGGCCAACTTGGTGTCTGTGGAACGCTGCAGCTATCAGACTTCTCTGCTGAGAGAAACAGTCACTTCTGTAAATGCAGTTTGAGACACTTCAACACAGATGCAATAGAAAGCTAGGCAGGTCTAAAGTTTAGTCATTAGACTAATTTTAAGCAAAAATAAAATTCATTTGGAGCTTCACATGGCTCCATAGTTTGTCTTTCCTTTTTTCGTTTTATAGCCGTTCTGTTTGTTTTATCTCAAGAAAAATATCTTGCTCTGAATCTGTCCTTCCAGATACACGATACAAAGATATTAGCATAGACTGTTTTTATTATGGTCCGGGTGAAAACTTGATTCTGATGGGCTGCAGATTGTCCATTAAAAAGTGATGACACATAAACAGGAAATTCCGGTCACATAGCCTGAATGTTCTGTATTATTGCGCTGTTCTAAATGCCAGTTGGTAACCAGAACAAGAGAAACTCAGTACATACAGTCTGTTGACTAACACTATTCCTTTAACAGCCACAATAAAAGTGTCAACATTTGTTATTAATTTTATTGGTTTCGTAAAATGTTTTATTTTACATATTTTTATATATATATATATATAGTATTTCTGAGGGGTGCAACCCTTGTGTTCTCTGTTGCGCAGAGACATTTTTGTTGTAACGCCACTCAAGGAGTTTCATATGGCAGAAAAGATTAAAAAGAAGCAAAGGTGTAAAGTTATGATGCATATGGAAGAAAAGACTGAGAAGAAAAGATGAACACATCAGCAAGAAAGTTTGAACTGCAAGCGTCTATGTCGAACACACAGAGGAAGAATGTACATTGTCTTGAGCTTTTTCCCATTGTATATCTGTCATTTTCACTCCCAAATCCTCCTGCCAGGTATTTTTAAATCGTTCTAAAGTAGTGTCACAGTCCAGTTGCGACTGCACATTATGGATCTTTGTTATCCCTTTTTTGAATGGATCAAACAGAAGTAACTTATCCATTGTAGAGTCCAGGGGTCGACTGGGAAAGGTTGGGAAGAGTGTCTTTGTAAAATTTCTAATTTGTAAATATTTGAAGAAGTCATTGCTGTGTAAGTTACATTTTTTGTAACTGTTGAAATGTGGGAAAAGTATTATTAATGAATAAATCTTGGCTAAGGCTCTAAGGCTCCATTGCTGAAATTATGTGTTTGAATGTGATGTCATGAATGCATGGTTGTTCGTCATTGGAGTTTGTATGGAAGCTTTGTTCCAACCATAATGTTTTCTAATTTGTGTCCATATTTCAATTGAGTGAGAGATTACAGGGTTCTCAAATTTAAATTTGGGAAATGGAAGAGCCGAGGAAACAAAAGCTCTCACTGAGGAGGGGTGACAGCTTTTTTCTTCCATCCTCATCCAGACGGACTCCATGTACAAAAACAGAATGAGATTGAACGGATATTACATGACTAAATGGTAAATGGCATTTACTTTTACAGCGCTTTTCTACCTTCATTAAAGGCCCAAAGCACTTTACAATCACGGTCCCATTCACACATTCACACACTGATGGTGGCTCCGCTGCCGAACACTGGTGCCAACCTTCCATCAGAGGCAATGTGGGGTTCAGTGTCTTGCCCAAGGACACTTTGACACATGGACGGGCAAGGCGGGAATTGAACCTGCAATCCTTTGGTCACAGGCCAACTGCCCTTTCTACTGCACCACCAGACTGGTAATAAAGACGGAAACACGGCAATCCCATTCCTCCCTGAGATGTTGGTCTTTGCAGGAAAGCCTTTTAATTCTTGGATTTGTCTTATTCTTATTCCATTTGAAATAGGAACTAAGGAACTAACTAAGGGATCCAGTTTATTACAGAATGATCTTTTAATCAAAATGAGGATGAATTGGAATAAAAAAAAGGAATTTGGGCAGAGTATTCATTCTGACAATGTTTATTATTCATTCATTCATTTTCCAATCTGCTTTATACCTTTTGGGGTCACGGGGTTGCCGGAGCCTAACCCGGCTACTCATGGGCGAAGGCAGGGTACACCCCTGGACTGGTCGCCAGTCTGTCGCAGGGGCCACAATCACACACACACATGCCACTCACATCCACACCTAGGGACAATTTAGAGTAACCAATTAACCTATGAAGCATGTTTTTGGATGGTGGGAGGAAGCCGGAGTACCCGGAGAAAATCCACGCATGCACGGGGAGAACATGCAAACTCCACACAGAAAGGTCCCCCATTGGTGACACCGTTTCAGGTCCCCCAGCCAGGAATTGAACCGGGAACCTTCTTGCTGTGAGGCAAGAGCGCTAACCACTGCGCTTATTATTATTAGCCCTTTTATTAGCCCTATGTTTATTAGGCCAGCTAATGCAATTTTCAAATTAATTGCAATAATTATTGGTCTATATTCTTTTTGGTTTGATCATATATTATTGAGAGGGTTTGGTTAAATAAGCTGCTATATTCCTGAGTAATACTTATTCCAAGATATTTGAATTGTGTTGTAACTGCAAATGGATAGATGTTAAAAATGTTCGGATTTTCCCTGGATTTAGTGCTAATTGAGAATAGTATGCTTTTGGATAAATTCAATTTATATCCAGAAATTTCTCCAAAGTCTTTAAAAATCTTCATGATGACTGGGATTGATTGTGCGGGGTTATAGATACATAATAAAAGGTCATCTGCATACAGAGAAACTTTGTGTTCCATGCTTTTCCGTCTAATCCCAAGATGTTTTTTTTGTTGAGCATAGTAGCTGTGCTAGCGGTTCAATGGCTAATGCGAAAAGCAGAGGTAAGAGAGGGCATCCTTGTCTTGTTGAGGGCCACCAGAGCAAAGTAATCAGAATAAACATTGTTTGTATTCATGCTTTAGGTTGGGCGTATGTTAGTTTGAACAAAGAAGTAAATTTGGAGCCAAATCCAAACTTTAAAAAGATTAGAAAAAAAGGTAATCCCATTCAACCCTGTCAAAGGCTTACTCCGCCTCTAAGGAGAGTAATATTTCTGAGTTTGGGCTATATTTATCTTTCATATAGATGATGTTTAAAAGCCTTCTTAAAAATAAAAACAAATGTCTATCTTGAATAAATCCAGTTTGGTCTTGGGATATACTTGTTGGCATAACTCTTTCTAGGCATCTGGTTAGAGTTTTAGTAAGTAACTTATTATGTACAATAAAAACATATAGGTGTACATGATGCCGGACCTCAGGTTTTTTTTTCCCCGTTGTATGAATCAGAGAAACACTTGCCTGATAAAGAGTTGGTGATGGAGTGACTGTACATAATATTGCCATTTATTTGCTTATAAATTCATAACCTATTATTGATTTTAAATCATTTTGTCTTTTTGAGTTTAAATTTACTAATCTGTCTGCAGAGAAAGACACAGCACCCATGAATCATGCATTGTTCTAAGATGTTTTGCAAGCCTAACTAATCTTCAACACAGAGCGTTCCCAGCAACAAATAAGAAACAAAATGTCAAGAAGAGTTGCAGAGCTATGAGAAAGAAGCTGAGAAAATCTTTATACTTTCTCCCACAGCTGTAAGTCAAGTGCTTTCCCCCTCCCTTCAGGACTTGCAGCTGATATGTAATAGGGCACTTCTAAAATGAATAAAAAGAGGTTTGGGGCAGAGTCCTTGCAGAGGGAGCTGGAGGCTTGTAACGGAAGACTAGTAGTAGTATTCAGACCCCCTTAAACTTTTCAGTCTTTGTTATATTGCAGCCATTTGCTAAAATAATTTAAGTTCATTTTTTACATCATTAATGTACACAGCACCCCATATTGACAAAAAAACACAGAATTGTTGACATTTTTGCAGATTTTTAAAAAAAGAAAAACTGAAACATAACATGGTCCTAAGTATTCAGAGCCTTTGCTCAGTATTTTGTAGCAGCACCTTTAGATCTAATCCAGCCATGAGTCTTTTTGGAAAAGATGCAACAAATTTTTCACTCCTGGATTTGGGGATCCTCTGCTATTCCTCCTTGCAGATCCTCTCCAGTTCTGTCAGGTTGGATGGTAAACGTTGGTGGACAGCCATTTTCAGATCTCTCCAGAGATGATCAATTTAGTTTAAGTCAGGGCTCTGGCTGGGCCATTCAAGAACACTCACAGAGTTGTTGTGAAGCCACTCCTTGGTTATTTTAGCTGCGTCTTTATGGTCATTGTCTTGCTGGAAAGTGAACCTTTGGTCCAGTCTGAGGTCCTGAGCACTCTGGAGAAGGTTTTGGTCCAGGATATCCCTGTACTTGGCCGTATTCATCTTTCCCTTGATTGCAAACAGTCATCCTGTCCCTGCAGCTGAAAAACACCCCACAGCATGATGCTGCCACCACCATGCTTCACTGGTGGGACTGTATTGGACAGGTGATGAGCTGTACCTGCTTTTCTCCACACATACCGCTTAGAATTAAGGCCAAAAAGTTCTATCTTGGTCTCATCAGACCAGAGAATCTTATTTCTCACCATCTTGGAGTCCTTCAGCTGTTTTTTTTATTTATTTTTTTTAGCAAACTCCATTTAGGCTTTCATGTGTCTTGCACTGAGGAGAGGCTTCTGTCGGGCCACTCTGCCATAAAGCCCCGACTGGTGGAGGGCTGCAGTGATGGTTGACTTTCTACAACTTTCTCCCATCTCCCGACTACATCTCTGGAGCTCAGCCACAGTGATCTTTGGGTTCTTCTTTACCTCTCTCACCAAGGCTCTTCTCCCCCGATAGCTCAGTTTGGCCGGATGGCCAGCTCTAGGAAGGGTTCTGGTCGTCCCGAACATATTCCATGCAAGGATTATGGAGGCCACTCTGCTCTTAGGAACCTTAAGTGCAGCAGATATTTTTTGTAACCTTGGCCAGATCTGTGCTTTGCTACAATTCTGTCTCTGAGCTCTTCCGGCAGTTCCTTTGACCTCATGATTCTCATTTGCTCTGACATGCACTATGAGCTGTAAGGTCTTCTATAGACTGGTGTGTGGCTTTCCTAATCAAGTCCAATCAGTAGAATCAAACACAGCTGGACTCAAATGAAGGTGTAGAACCATCTCAAGGATGGTCAGAAGAAATGGACAGCAGTTCAATATACGAGTGTCACAGCAAAGGGTCTGAATACTTAGAACCATGTGATATTTCAGTTTGTCTTTTTTAATAAATCTGCAAAAATTCTGTGTTTTTTGTCAATATGGGGTGCTGTGTGTACATTAATGAGGAAAAAAATGAACTTAAATGATTTTAGCAAATGACAGCAATATAACAAAAAGTGAAAAATTTAAGGGGCTCTAAATACGTTCCATATCCACTGAATATCAAATTCCTTAACCACAGAATTGTGCATTAAAGCTAAACATGTATATATTGAAACCACATCAGATTACATCATACATAAAAAGATTTTGTCATTGCTTCTAAAAAATTTATTTGTACAGAAGAGAAGAGCTGCCACAGAGGTGAAAAAGAAATAGAGTTAGATCATGTGAAAATGAAAAAAACTAAAACTTTGTTTAACATTATCTTTTGTTTGTAGATTATGCTATCATGTTAGTGTAACATAAATATAAGATTTTAATATAATTTCACAACACAAGAAGGCTATATTTTAATAACATAACAGATTGTTAAAAAAAATAAATTTGGTCAAGTTTTAACGTAATATTGTTTTTATTTCACCTTAGTGGAAGCTCTACAGTTCTGTAAAATTGTGACTTCGATTATTCAACAATGCACATGCAGCAATCTTTTTTTAACAAACGAAAGCAAAAATTCTTAAAACTGTAGAAGCATTCAAATCCAAAAAGTCCCCAAACTACAAGGTTTAACACTCTCTCTTATAAAACTTCACAATATTAAAAACATCCAACTGACATTCCAAACTGTAACACTTCTTTCAACAGAAGAGCTAAGTATGTAATCCAGTTTCAATTTCGTTGTTCCAGAGAAAAGGGGTAGGTCCTGATCCATTCATGGTCAGCAGTGTCTGTGATAAAACTTAGGACTCTGAGATTGACTGAGAACACTTTTTTCTTCTTGGACTCAACTTTTGTGCCTCTCTTGAAATTTATGGAAAGGAAACACCTTCATATAATGAAAAGCACAACAAATTGAGGTTTTTAATTAAACAGTTAAAACAACAAATAAAGCTGTTATGCAGCTGTAAAAAGTTTTAGGACAACGTGCCTTTAAAAACCTTAATCTGTGCAAAAATGTGGCATTTTTTTTGTCAGGTATTTACATTTACACAGTCACCCATGTCCACCTCCAACCACCAGAAGGACCCCTCGCCTGAGTTTTGACTGCTCACCCCCTGTATTTACCCTCTTGTGATACAGTCTAAGTGTTATTTCCATGTGTTCCTGTTTTTGACTTTTTCCTGTTGACTCCTCTCCTGCCTCGCTCCTGTCCTTAGACCATGGCCTGTTTTCAAACTTCGCCTTTGTCTTGTCCTGTTCGTGTTAGGGCTTGGTCACACCTCCTGAACTTTGCTTGAACGTACCTGGAGCGGCAGGGAGGGGCGCCGAATTTTGACAACGCTCGTCACTGTGCACAAAATGGGAAAAAAAAAAAAAAAAATCAAACACACGGTCGTTGGCGTAGCTTTAGCATTGGTTTAGCGGTAGCGAGCTTTGATGTAGCATTGGTTGCTGAGGAGTCTGAGGAGGTTCAGATTCTGCTGATGGACTAGTGCACCAATCATTGCAAGTCTCTCAGGATCCATGGTGATGCAGTATGTGAATTCGATGTAGGTCTGAACTCAACGGCAGCTCAATTACAAATGAGTTCGTGGTCCAGTTCACCCGATATGTTTGGCCAATTACATGTCCCGCTCCGGCACCTCTATGACAACACCACATCAAAGTTCATCGCTGTCATGGATCGCTGCTTCAACACCCGACACCGTTCCAGCAACGCTGTGTCCACTCATAAGACGCTTATGACCGCTTCACTGACGTTTGGTGCAATGTTTAGTTGCCGCCAGTGCAACGCTGGTGAAGCAGTGGTGGTCCAGCGTTCAAGATTTCTGCATTGGCCTAGCGGCAGGATGGTGAGTGATACCTCTCTTACCTTTGAGATTCCAGTATGTTTGTTACCTTAGAGGAAGATTATCAAGACAAAAGCCATGATAGATTCAGGGGCAGCAGGACGTTTCATTGATTTAGACTTCGCTAATGGTAATCAAATTCCTTTGCCACCCTGCACTTTGAGGGTGGCAGTTTCTCCTGTAGATAGCCGACCAGTGGGTTCTGGACAGATAAGATACTTGACCCAGGATGTCAAACTCCAATGTCGGCTGAACCATCAAGAAACTATTTGTCTTTTTGCCATGACTTCTTCACAATGTCATCCTGGGGCTCCCATGGCTCGAGAGACACGATCCCACCATCAGCTGGTCAGCCAAAGAACTCACCTTCGTCTCACCAGCCTGTCGTCAACACTGCCTCCAAGGTGGTCTTCCTCGGGATCCTCACCCCTGTCTGCCTCGTCAGCACCAACTTGCATCTACTCAGCTCACCATGAAAGATACCGAGGACTCCTCTGACTCTCTGCCTTGTCAGAACCAAGATCTACAGGAGGCCTTCAATAAACAGCATGCCACTTGTCTTCCGCCTCATAGACCCTATGACTGTGCCATTGATCTGCTACCTGGGGCCATACCCCCACAGGGACAGGTAATCCCCACAAGGGGGGGGCTCTGTCAGGTCTCAGTCACCCATGTCCACCTCCTACCACCAGAAGGAGCCCTCGCCCGAGTTTTGACTGCTCACCTCCTGTCCTTTGACCCTGGCCTGTTTTCTTACTTCGCCTTTGCCTTGTCCTGTTCATGTTTTTTATTAAATGCAAATTGATGCAAATTGATTGACTCATTGTCTTCGTTGAAGATGGAAAAAGTGAAAAAAAAAACTGGTAAGGTTTAAAAGCACATTCCATGTCTTTCACATCCTAAAACAGTTCACAATATGAATCAGTTCTTGATTCACACAATAATGGATCCTATTTGTGGGATTCTAGAATATGACTCAAGCATTGTATTTGTATATGTCTTTAATTTAGTTTTGCTGTTTCTATTACGGGCTGCACGGTGGCGCAGTGGTTAGCGCTCCTGCCTCACAGCAAGAAGGTTCCTGGTTCAAGTCCTGGCTGGGGGGACCTTTCTGTGTGGAGTTTGCATGTTCTCCCCGTGCATGTGTGGGTTTTCTCCGGGTACTCCGGCTTCCTCCCACCATCCAAAAACATGCTTCATAGGTTAATTGGTCACTGTAACTTGTCCCTAGGTGTGCATGTGAGTGTGCATGGGTGTGTGTTTGTGGCCCCTGCGACAGACTGGCGAGCAGTCCAGGGGTGTACCCTGCCTTTGCCCATGAGTAGCCGGGTTAGGCTCCAGCAACCCCGTGACCCCGAAAGGGATAAAGCGGATTGGAAAATGAATGAATGTTTCTATTACTGTATACCATATGTATAGCTTGCTTGCATAAATGTATGCAGGTAATGCAGATAAAGAGAACCACATGTTTTTACCAGACTGAACATTGGTTGGGAGAAATAAAAAAAAAAAATTAAAAATTTATTTGAATTCACTTCATGCATGTTTTTGATGTGGGAATGATGTGACAAGACAGAAGAATCAAAAAAATAATTTAGCATTATTAACCCCCCTTATTTACTTACCACAGACAATGATGCAAGGTGTTGGTGGTGGTACATTAACCATCTCCATGGCTTGTCATCTCAGCACACTGGAACAGAAGCCATTCATTCTCATCAGAATGAGCCAGCAAAAGAAGCAGCATCTCATTAACTTCTTGTGAGCATCCGTTGGACTGACCTTTTTCAGTTTGAAGCTTGAGGAGAGCATTTCGCACTATCTTGTGTTTTTGTGCATCAACATGTCTGAGAAGGGCTGCACGGTGGTGCAGTGGTTAGCGCTCCTGGCTCACAGCAAGAAGGTTCCCGGTTCAAGTCCTGGCTGGGGGGACCTTTCTGTGTGGAGTTTGCATGTTCTCCCCGTGCATGCGTGGGTTTTCTCCGGGTACTCCGGCTTCCTCCCACCGTCCAAAAACGTGCTTCATAGGTTAATTGGTCACTGTAAATTGTCCCTAGGTGTGCATGGGTGTGTGTTTGTGGCCCCTGCGACAGACTGGTGACCAGTCCAGGGGTGTACCCTGCCTTCGCCCATGAGTAGCCGGGTTAGGCTCCGGCAACCCCGTGACCCCGAAAGGGATAAAGCGGATTGGAAAATGAATGAATGAATGAACATGTCTGAGAAACTTCAGCAAAAACGCCCAAATCAGCAAAAATTCTCAATCAGATTTACACCAGTCACTTCTTGGAAATGTTCTATCATTCCAACCTCAGTGAAGAGAAAACAGACCAGCAGACCACATCCTCCAGCTGATGTGCAGCGTCATCCTGGTCCCCGGCGTGGATGAACTGCCATTAGTCGCTGCTGGTTTTAAGCAGCTCACTGGGTCTGCTGGCTTCCAAAAGGTCGGGAGCATCGACGTCTGCCACATAAGAATAAAGGACCCAAAAGAAAATGCAGCTCGTTATTTTAACAGGAAGCTTTTTAATTCAATCCAAATGCAGGCTGTATGTGATTCTAATGCCACATTTTAACATATTTTTGGTGGGTATCCAGGATCAGTCCATGATTCACGGGTTCCATGAAACAGACCAATTTTTATTAATCAAACACCCACCTGAAGGATTCATCATTTTGGATGACAGTGGGTATCCCTGCATTGTGCATCCCATCACGCTGCTGACACCCTACAGGGAACCCGTGAGGAATGCGTTTGAGCCCCGTTACAACCGACATCACACCAGGGCACGCTCTGTGGTGGAGAGAGCATTTGAGATGATGAAGACAAGATGGAAAGCAATATTTCTAGAGGCGTTGGAAGTAAAACCAACCTTTGCAGTTAGAATAATTCAGCTCCATCCTGCACCATCAGTGATGATCAGAGCATCAGTGAAGGGGTCTGCTTGGAGCCACAGATGTTGAGCTACAGCAGGAGGACAACAGCGGGAACCAGCAGGATGAACAAAGTGGCGTCCATCTGCGAGAACAAATCTCTGGTTTCCTGTCATCCCCAACTGTCAGATGAATGACTCTTCAGGACTATGATTATTGCTAAAATGCATCAAAAGTAAATGTTTAAAAAAAATTGTAAAAATTAAAAATATTAGTAAATATTAAATAGTAAATATTTACCTTGTGTATGTTTATATGAAAATATTCTTGAGATTGAAATTTCTCATATTTTTAAAAATACATGCGAATAATTCGTTTTTTGCAAATTGATTAATTAAAACAGTTCAAATTATATTTTTTCCATGATTTTTTTTCTAGGAGAGTTATGAGCCTCTCCTCTTGCTCCTCCTCTCTCCTCTCTCCCTTCTCCAGCCGCCACGCCGTGGCCTCTTCTGTCTCCTCTTCCCTGTCTGCTCCTGTTTTTGTGGCACTGATGCAGGGAATGGTGTAGAGGATGTGGAAGGGCTCTCCTCCCAGGATGAGGCAATGATACATGGAGGCCTCACTGCTGCTCTGCTGCCAATGGCCTCATTCATTAAGGAGAACCACTTCCACAAAGCTGCTGATGGTTCCTCTGCTTCAGTTCCACTGCTGGTGGGAAGCCTTATAAGTTCCTTCAAATATCAAAACAGACACTTGTGAACAAAGAACTGATTCAAACTACAAGGAACTGTCTAGACCTTCATTTCACAAGCCTTCTATGTTTTCTTTAAATTCTCCCACTTAGTTCTTGGCTGCTCTGGCTGAACTAATGAGGTGGGTCACCCGTATCACTGCTCTAAATAGAAAGTAACAACAAAAACCTTTACCACAATGACAATGATTAACAGTTTAATGATGAATTAATAAACATCTCAGCTGTGAACGTACTCCAACCCGGCGGATGAGACACAGCGTTTGCCTGAAAACAGGCTCTCTTTCGCCATCCGCAGGTAGATCAAATTCTGTACGTCCTCGTCTGTCCCTACATGTGTAAAAACATTTAAAAAATGTTTTATCAACTCATGACTACTGATAGAAATCACTCCTTTTACTATCTACTATGAATGTTTCCGCCTTCAACGCAAAAGAATAGCGTTAGTGTTAGCAAAACAATAGCATAAGCATTAGCAAAATGGTAGCGTTAGCAAAATTGATAAGCTTCAGGAGAATATACATCGTCTGTAAGAATAATTATCTCATATGACATATATCATATTACATATGTTATACTTTAATACAAATACTTACATTTATGTCTTCCTTTGAAAATCACTCAAACGCAATGCATTGTGGTCTATCTTTTCCAATGTAGTGACCATCGATGCACACTTGTTTTTCGCAGAGGATTCTGGCAAATTTCTAGTGCACTGGATTTTGTAAGTCTGGATTCGCACACCACTACAAAATGGCGAACACACTATATAGTGAGTAGTGAATGAATTCAGACATAGCTCTGGTGACCAAGAGTGGGCTGGGAGTTGGAGTTCCACAGGAAGACTGAAGTGGTCAGTATTCAGCTGAGCGTTCCCTCTGGTGGTCGGAGGGAGACATGGGTGAGTTAGTCCTCACATCTGTATTCATCAACAGTACCAGGTTAGGAATGTGAAAGATGGATGACTTATTTCTTTGGGATTATATGATTTCTATTAAAGACACTGATTACAATGACTATACCGTGGTTTAGCCACAATGTTTATTCCAAAAACATGGCAGCCGGCCCAGAGTGCTGGGGTCCCATAGCAAGAAGAGCCAAGCTTCCAGGCCCAACACCTCGCACCCCATACAAAAAGAGAGTGGAGCCAAGAAGGAGCCGATCCCAGGGGCAAGCCCAGGCCCCCTGCCTCAAGCACTGTCTCTGTGAGAGCACTGGTCAGACACCAACGGGACAGAGGCAGCCCAACCAGTTGAGGACGCCACTGATTGTCCAAACCAATAGTAGACTCCCTTTCCAAAGACACCACCCCCACCCTGATGCCCCGCCTCCCCCAGACCCCAGATTGGAACTCTTAGCTGACATTCTTTCCAAGCTGATATGATCAAACAGCAGATTCCTGTAGTGACTTATGTTGATATTTATTTTTTTTGCTATGCAAAGAGTTATGAAGATTATAGATGCTAATCTTCCCTCTGTGTCAATGGCACTCATGTCACCCAGCACACAAAGTGAAGGTGAAGCTGTGATTGAAACCTTAAGCCAGACTGATAAATCAGCACATATCTGTTGCCAGAGAGCCTGGACAGGTGTACAGAACCACAGAGCATGCATATAATTGTCAGGTAAATTACTATCACAACACTCACAAATGTCTGAGTTTTTGAGACCCATCTTGAACATCCTCTGTCCGGTATAGTAAATTCTGTAAAGAGTTTTAAATTTGATTAGTTGTAGGTTTGGACTTTTTGTTAATTTAAAGGTATTTAGACACATTCCTCGTCACAGCAGAAGCCTGCCTGCTGCCAATTAGCTGATTCCCTCCACCTGTGCCTGCTCCTATATATCTCTCCCTCTGCCCTTCATTCTCTGCTGAATCGTTGCACTGCAAGCTTCCAGAGAAACCTCCAGCGGTGTTCATGCTCAGCACTCAACCTGACTGCCAGCCAGCTATACTGCTCAGCCTTATCCAGACATCTTACTGCCAGTAGCTGCCGTTACATGCCCCTGCCTCTCTGCTGCTCAATTTCTTCCAAAGCCTTGTAAGTACCCGCACCTTCTCCTTTTTGAAAACCTTACCAGACATCCCTGGTGATTTTGTTTCAAGAACTGGTGACTAAGCCCCAGGATCCTGAGTTTTGCCACTCCCTCTGGGAGTCCATTTTCTTCCCCTATTGCCTCTACCTGGAGCCACGCCTTCCTTGCCTTACAGGGGAACCACTCCTCTTCCCTGCAGTCATCTCTCCTCACCTCAATCAGCCATTTATCTCCAAAGCCTGGGGGGGGGAAGCATCTGAGTGAAAAGCTTTAATAAACCTGGTTTTCTTGCACTCCTGAGTTTGTCGTATTTTTTGGGTCCCTAAAGAAACACCTGACATTCCTAACCGGAAGCTTTGATCTGTGCTGCTGCCTAAGTCTGTAACCCATTTTGTTGTTGGAATTGAGACTTCATTATCTAGGTTATGTAAGAGCTTGTATATTTTGGAGAGTTTTTATTCATTGAAAAATTAATCAGAGGTAAGTAATTCGGTAATTTTAGGTCATTGTAACTGGATTTAAACGTTTTAGTAATTAGATTTAAGTTGCTGATATTCCAAGAAGTTATTTATTCCATGTTTTTCTTGGTGTTATGAATCTTCTGTCAATTAAGTGCTCGAGTAGTCTTATGCCCCCTGCTTGCCAAGCAGGGAAGTGACTTTTTTTTTTTTTTTTTTTTGGGCTGATAAACAGTCTTGATAAATGATCTTTCCACAAAATGCCTGTTTCAGATCCATCCATGGTTTGGTTTCTGGACATTTATTTTTTTAACCATCTTAAGATGTCCTGCAATCTGTTGAGAAAGTAGTTGTGGAAGTTTAGTCATTCTAAAGCTTCCACAGATTAACGTTTTTAGACTAATTCTTGCTGGTTTGTTGTTCCATAAGAAGCTGGATATGGCTGAGTCTAATGTTTTGAACCATTTTTGTGGTGGTTGTGTGGGGATAATTGCGAACAGATAATTTGAGTAAAATTTTCATTTTTACTGAAGCTACCTTGTGTAAGGATTCTGTGCTTAGTCTTTGTGGTGCCTTTGTCATGTTCTGTTTGCCGCGTCAGACTCACTAGATTAATTATCAACAGCTGTTGACAACAGTTCAGTTAATCAACCTCAGTGTATTTAAGCATCTTTTTTTTTTTTTTTTCTTTGTCAGGTCATCTGCTCTTGTCACCAACCCTGGTCTCCTGCATTTCTGCATTCCCTCACCCTAGTTCAATTCTAAAACATTTCCAGTGTTTGTTGCATAGGTTAATTTGGAACATTAATAACATCCAGCTTTTGCCCCTGAAATAAGTCAAGCGGTAAAATAAATGGAGCGACACATTTGCTGAAACAAAGGATTCCTGTGAGCACATGCGAGACCAGGTTTTACTAGAACTGTCACCCACGTAGTAGGATGAACAGTAAGACTGTGATCCATGTAGTGGAAAGATTGGAGCATAGAAGCTGTGACTTTGATCAGAGAAGATCAGCAAGAATCTTTGACACTATTTGAAGACGACCAGGAATTAAGTGACCAGTGACGACTGGAAGACTCTACTTAAAAGAACTGAGTAAGACCTGTGAGTTTGATAAGGGAAGAACAGAATTAAATGCATAAGGCAAATGTGAAACAAAGTCCGAGGCCGGACTCAAATCTGAGTTTTTTTTTTAAGGAGAAAATATGGTCCTGAATGTTTATAATTTATTGTTAGAAACATGGCTTCTCTGAGCTGTTCCTCAGAGTTTCGGACCAATGGGGCAGGCGCCACCCCTCAATCTCTCCAGCCTTTAGTGCCGACTGAACCTGCTGGAGATTCTCCATAAAGAATTCCAAAACGTGAGATTCCCTGGAGTTCAGCCATCAGCAGGTGCAGGAGCTCGCAGCGGAGAACCAGGCCCTCAGAGAGACCGTCCAGACTCTGAGCAGCGACACCGCTCGTCTCTCTGAGGAGAACCGCTCCATCAAGGAAACCCTCCTGGATCTTCAGGCGAGGAGCATGAGGGACAACCTGGTCATCTCTGGGATTCCAGAGGAGGCGGGAGAAGACCCGGAGGCCACGGTGAAGGAGGTCCAGAAGATCTCCTTCCATAGAGTGCACCAACTCGAAGGAGGTCTGATAACCAGCGTCCGAGACCCATAGTGGCTAAATTTGAGCATTACAAACAGAAGGAGCTGGTGAGGAGCCGCGGCTGGGAGCAGAAGGGAAAACACTTCAGCCTCTTTGGCTAAGAGTCAAGTCCACGCACATTCCAGCTAAAGATGTTCAGACTGGACATGACTGCACTGACTGAGAGCGTGGAAGGCTAAGTAATGGAAGGCTAAATGTGTCTCTTTGTGTCTGAGTTCATGTGCCAGTCCTTGTGCGTGTGCCTGACCTGTGCGCAGAGGAGCGCGGTGTGTTTGTGAGCGTGAGTTTCCTGGCTGTCTGAACTACCTGTTGTGTGTGTCCTATGTGATTCTACATATATGAGAGGTTTGCGGTATGTCAGCGAGTGTGTTTGTGGGATTGCGTGTGCATGCCCGTTCCGTGTCCTCAAGTAAATGAGAACTTACCAAGCGGCAACTCTTGGTGTTCTAATCACTTGGTCATGAATCTTGAATGCAGACTGTTTCCACAAACATTTGTGAAAGAGTGGGCCGCTCTCAGAATCTAAGTAAATTCCAGCTGAATTCCAAAATTGTCATTGATTGCCACCTGTGCAACAAATCCAGTTTTGAAATGTCCTCACTCCTAAATATTCCACAGTCAGCTGTCAGCTCTA
>BSAI01000005.1:1479652-1498125 GCA_036245035.1 Adrianichthys oophorus
GAGCTGAGAGTAGCAGGAATATGTGGTTCCACTGAGCTGTGACTGCTGGTCAGTCTGGCTAAAGTACTAAAAAGAAATCTCTGATTATTTCCATTCTGTGCTATTAAAGCCGAATAGTATTGGTTCTGGCTTTACGCAGAGATTTTTTTATAATTTAAAAGGCTATATTTCCAACTATTCAGAGACTGCTCTGAGCGGGATCGGCGCCATTCTCCTTCTAACTTACGGGTTTTTTGTTTAAGGGAACGTGTTTCAGCGTTGTACCACGGTGATACTCGGTTTTGTCATTAGACCCACCTGATGTTGAATTCCTGTTCATTAGAAGTTTGTAGTCTTAAGTGTGGCTTTTCTCCCAAGATTATACTTGGGGTGTACTTATTTTTGCAAAATGAGCTTGAATGAATTAGTTGGTGAAATCTCTTTGTTGTGTGCAAATTAATAAATCTTGTTTGCAATCAATGGCTCACATTTATGGGAGTATTTTGTCATATAATACCTAATAGAAAATCTTGATTCTGAAAGGACACTAAAAGGTTTCTGAAAAATGGAGTGGGTTGTACTCATTTCTGCTGGGCACTGTAAATACAACTGACAATATGTTTTTTTCCTTTGTCATTGTGTAACTCAATAGTGATGCATTGCAACAAACCATCTACTGCAGTTGACATTTTATCAATAACTGCAAACTCCAAATTTTTCTGTACATTTTCTGTACATCTCCTCCCCCAGTTTTGCCAACTTGGTTCACATAATTAAGTTTATAATTTTCCAGCTCAAAATCAATACCGTTATCACAATTTAACCAATTTATTTCTCCAAATCCACCAAACTCCTAATCACAAGAACCTTGGCCTCCTCTGGTGTTCCATTCAGTGTAATGACTATTTTGCAGTTTGACACCCAAGTAAGTAGAATTTTGCTTTTCTTCCTCAGTTGTCAGGCTTTCTTGGCAATGTTGGCATTCAGAATCAAAATAGCCTTTATTGTCATTGTAAAATAAAATACAAGAAGATTATGCCGTCTCCCTAAAATATAAAATAGCAATTCAAGTATAAAATAAAGTCTGTTTTGACAAGTGACAAATGACAAGTAATCTGATAAAATATTCAAGTTAAATGAGGATGTGCAAAACAGAAGAGAAAAATAAAGACATAAAAACACCAGGCTCCAGGAATACATATTGTAAAAACTGCCGTGCAGGTAGGTGAAGTGACTGATGAAAGGGCCAGAGACAGGTTGAAGATAAGGGTTGAACTTAAGATCCACCGTTATGTTTCCAATACAGAACTTGATGTAATCCAATACAGCCTCGGTGAAAACAGCCAGGTCCTCATGGTGGAAAACTCCTCAGTCTGTAGCGTCAAAACAGTTTTGGAGACGGGGGAGGGCGTCCTCGGGCCAGGTGTTAATGGTCCTCTTTGTGGGATTTGTTTGCCGACAGCGGGGGGGGGGGTGTAGGCTGGGGTAAGAAGCAGTGAGAGGTGGTCAGACAGGCCCATGTGGGGGAGAGAGTGGCTCTGTATGCATGTTTCATGTCAGTGTAAACATGATCCAAAGTATTCTCCCCTCTGGTAGGACAGCTGATATGCTGGTTAAAGTTCGGCAGGACAGATCTCAGGTTTGCTGTGATGAAATCACTAGCCACAATATGAGCACCATTTGGATGGGTCCACTGGTGCTTGTTTATGGTGTGGAGGAGCAGAGAGAGCTATAACTGCTAACATTTGCGTCTGGTGAGATGTAGACAGCAGTGATGATGACAACACTTAGCTCTCTGGGCAGGACAAAGGGTCTGCATCTCACTGACATATACTCCAGGTCAGAGGAGCAGTGGGTCTCCAAAATTGTACTGTTGTTACACCATTCACCATGTACATAGATGCAGAACTCCCCTTCTCTGCTTTTTCCCAGAGTCCTAGTTCCTGTCCCAGCGGTGTAGCATGTGGCCTGCTAGCTGTACGGAGGCATCAGGAATCCCTGCATGTAACCAGGTTTCTGTGATTAATAAGACGCAGCATTCCCGGATTTCCTGCCAGCAGTAATTCCATCTCTTTCAATTTGTGTGTCATGGACCTGGCATTGGAGAGAAAAAGTCTCGGCAGCGAGAAATTGCAGGCCCCTCTTCTGTTTTATGTTCCCTCCGCTACCTGTGGTGTCGGCCAGACCCGACAACAATCCACGGTGATCCGGCTGGTCGTGCTGTCTCGGCTGGGATGTTAAAAGTACGGTGAAAGATGCCAGAGAGGGTTTGTTTGAGATAGAAACCAATGTCCACCAACTCCGACCGACTGCAGCGTTCCTTGAAGGTGCTGTTAAAAAGAAAAAAAGCACAGAAAGAAGAAAAAGAAGGGAGAGCTACGAGCATTTGCATACGCCGCCATCTTACCTTCCTTCTTACCTTACGTTCCTCTTGGTCAAGTGATTATTCAGGTATTCGTTTGTTCCCCAGAGATTTTTTTCCGTTCTTCAGCAAAGCTTGTTTATGCTTCCAGTTCACAAACCAAATGAGGATCCTTGGTTTTTCATTCACCCTTCTTTTGAAGAAGGGGGTGACAGGCCTCGATGTTATCCATGTCCAGGGAAATCTCCTTGGACCAGAGAAAAGCCTCCATCTGCTGCTCCGCAGAACTCCAGCTCATCGGGTTCATCCCCGCTGCCGGCAGCGACTGCTTGCGCACATGACCGAGGCTTGATCTTCAGTCTGGTGATTACAAGGTCATTGGATTGGGAGTAGTGTTCCAGGTCATCCATGTGCATTTTGAGCTCTGCAAACCTCTTTTCCTTCTCAGCGTTCAGAACCCAAAGCTGCTTCATCTCCTCCTTTAGGAAATCTAAAAGTTTTTCTGACGAGTTTTTATCACAGTAACATCCTCAACCAAGAATTCAAGTGGCTTATTAATGCCATCTACTTCCTTTTGTGGCCGGGTTTTTCTTCGGTGACATGGTCAGAAAAAAGATGGTCAGCAAATCCGACTACACTCGACGCTGGCTAGCTTAGACAGCTTCAAGGCTATTCCCCATCCCCAAACAAACTGTGTGCATATCTCGGGCCCAAAATATTTCTCACATGAAGGTGAAGTGACCGCACGGGGGTGAGGTGTGTCTCACATGTGTTGCCTCACGTGCAGACAGTGGAGAAGAAGAGGACAAAAGAAATTCACCAGAAGAAGAGATAATAAACAGACTAAGTTTACACAAACATTTACTCTCCATGTGGTGACTAACCCTCTCACTTTTAGTTGCCAAAAAAGAGAAAATGCTCGCGTGGGACACTGGGAGTGTTAATTTCCGACACTTCAAAATAAAGGTCTATCGCGATAGACTAATTTTACTATCGAGAAAAAGTTATATCACAATATCGATAGTTATTTTTTTATTACCCAGTCCTATTCTACCACCACACTTAACATCATTGCCTTCATCTGAGCTTTCCCTGTCCCATTAAAAAAGCCCTGTCTTCATCCTTCTCTACGAAATTGTCTGACTGCTATGCATCGACGCTTCAATTCTGATTATTTCTGCTTGACTTCGTGATACCAAATCCAATTTGACTCCCGTCTGCCTCTGACCTCGTTGACTTCATTCCTGCCCATTTGCTCGGTTTCAACCGCTCCCTTTTGGATACTGCTTTCTCGATCTCTGGACCTGGACTTGGCTTGGACCTCAAATAAGGTTTTTTTCTTAGAAATTTTTCCACTCTCTTGCACCGATCACTCCTTTTTTACTAAACTATCTTCTGCTTTCAACAGCAGATTCTACAGATTTGCCCCTTGTTTTCCTCCACAGTAAATTCATCCATTAGTGTGCACATAGCCACTGCGCCTGTCAGTTATTAACCTGCTAATCCTGTCTTCCTAGAGCACCCTGTTTAGCATTCCCACCACCTGAATTCTACCCATTTTTCCTGCACTATAGTCCTTAATAAATCTGTTTAACTTTATTCTGATTCTTGGATTTATGAATGAGTTCCACTCATCTGTCTGTTGAGATTATGGTCACCCTCTCACCCACATGTGTTTTGTGGATTTTAAAAAAATGGTTTGATTTTCTTCCTCACAGTGTTCTGTGATGATGTTCTCAGAGAAACATAGGATCTGGGGCCCCTACTACCGGGGCCCCTACCAAGGGCCATTGTGCATCAGAGCAGAGCTGACTTATCTCAATGTGGATGAGCAACAGATCAATCCAGAATCTCCAATGGGAGACTAGGCTGCTCTCTGAGATCTTATTCTTTCAATCATGACTTTAAGGTGAGTGTGGCAGCAAAGATTGAACAATACATTGAGAACTTTGCTTTTTGCTTCAGCTCCACCTTCACTAAAACGGATCGATGCTGTGACTGCATTACTGTAGTTGCTGTCCCTATTCAGCTGTCGATCTCACACTCCATCCTTCCTTCACTCAAGAAAAGGATCTCAAGATACAGTACTTGAACTCCTCCATGTAGGGCAGGAGCTTCCCACCTACCCTGAGCAGGCAAACCACCCTTTCCACTCAAGAACCATGGCCTCCAACTTGGAGGTACACCATCATTGGCAAAACGCACAGGTGGGGTCCTGAAGTCCCTAAACCAGACTTCAGTCGATGTGCTGTCAAGAAGTTCTGTCTATAAAAGTATGAACAGACCCGATTACAAATTGCATTTTTGCCGGGGTCCAACAAGCATTGGAAAATGTGGAATTCCCTCCATTCTTAATCAGGGCTAAGGAGGGTACAACTATAGCAAATACATAAAGGTAAGAGGACAAGCATCTTTTGTCCTTTCTTCAAATTCAAGAACAGTTGATCTCCCATTCCCAGAGTGATGTGTGTAAGCACCTCCGAATAACACTTTGTGCACTTAGGGAGTAAGTATGTGAAGTTAATTATAACTAACTGGTTAACCAGTTATTTGCATGAAAGGCAACAATATGTACAGTTTGCAGGTCATTCCCCAAAATGTATCTAAATTGAGTGTGGAATTCTGCAAGGGTCTATACTGGGTCCTATTCTTTTTCTTTTATACAGAAATGACACTTGTTAAGTCTCAAATGTATTGAAACTTGTTCTTTTTGCTGATGACACAACATTTTTTTGTAATAATGCAACCAATTTAACATCATTATGTCTGCAGCAGAAAAAAAGTTATTTGAGTAAAACCGGGACCTTCACGGCGGTGACAATCTACCTGCTGAAAGACTCACCGTGTTTCCTTGTGATCTGGGGAGGTCGGTGATGAAGTCGACCGCCAGGTGAGACCAAGGGCGTTGAGGTGTGAGCAAGGGCTGAAGCAAACCAGTGGGTAACTGACGGGGTGTCTTGGCTTGTTGACATGGTGTGCACCGGGTGACGTACTGCGCCAAGTCCGCCTGCAAGGTAGGCCACCAGAAAGAGTTCTGCATAAGACTTTGTGTGGTGGCCATACCTGGATGTCCTTCTGCGGGAGTGTCATGGACGAGGCGGAGTACTTGATCCCGATGTGCCGGGGGAATGTAGGTGCGATCGGCTGGACAAGACGGAGGTGGAGGAGTAGCTTTGTTGGCTTCAATGAGTTCAGACATGAAATCCCATTGGATGGGAGCCAGGACAATGGACTGGGGTATGACGGTATCGGACCCTCTTACTTCTTCCTCTAGAGGTTCATACTGGTGTGATAATGCGTCGGCCTTCCCATTTCTGGACCCGGGTCTGTATGTGATGGTGAAGTGAAAATGGGAAAAGAACAGCGACCACCTGGCTTGGCGAGCATTTAACCTCTTTGCAGTCTTTAGATATTCTAGGTTCTTGTGGTCAGTTAGGACGGTGAATGGATGAGCAGCCCCCTCCAGCCAATGTCACCACCCAGTGAAAGCCTCTTTCATAGCCAACAACTCCCGATCCCCCACGTCGTAGTTCAGTTCTGTTGCCGACAATTTCCTGGAGAATTAGGCACGGGGGAACATTTTGGCAGGCTGGACTTGACGTTGCTCCCACACCCGAGCTGGATGCATCCACTTCCACTATGAATGGGAGACTGGGATCCGGATGGTGGAGAATGGGCGCGTGCGAGAAACGGTGCTTGAGGGACCTGAAGGCTTTCTCAGCCTCTGGCGACGAATGCAGATGAGCGGGAGTGCCTTTGAGCAGTGAAGTTAGAGGAGAAGCCAGGACACCGTAGTTCCATATGAAACGCCGGTAGAAATTGGCGAAGCCCAGGAACTGTTGGAGTTCTTTAACTGTAGAAGGTTGAGGCCAGTTCAGCACTGCATCCACCTTTTCCTGGTCCATGGCCTCCCCCTGTGCACTGATAACATAGCCCAAGAAAGATACAGTGGTTTGATGGAATTCACATTTCTCAAACTTCACATATAGTTTGTTGTCGATAAGACGTTGCAAGACCTGACGAACATGTGAAACATGCTCCTCCATGGTGTCTGAAAAGACTAAAATGTCATCAATGTAAACAATCATGTGTCTGTGGAGCATGTCTCGGAAAATGTCGTTCACAAAGGCCTGAAAAACAGAGGGAGTGTCGCACATGCCAAATGACATCACGAGGTACTCGTAATGCCCAGTGGTGGTGGAAAAGGCGGTTTTCCACTCATCCCCCTCTCGGATACGCACCAGATTGTAGGCGTTCCTCAGATCTAATTTATTAAAGTACCACGCCCGGCGTAACTGTTCTAGGGCCGGCGGAACCAGAGGCAGGGGATATCGGTACTTAACAGTAATTTCATTAAGACCACGATAATCAATACAGGGACATAGACCTCCGTCTTTCTTCTGAACAAAGAATAACCCTGCAGAAGCGGGGGATGTAGAGGGCCTAATGAAACCCTTCGCTAATTCCTCCTGAATGCAGTTTTTCATGGTTTCCATTTCTTTCACAAACAGAGGAAACATTCTACCTCGTGGGGGCGCAGCCCCAGATATCAGCTCAATAGCACAATCGTAGGACCTGTGAGGTGGCAGGCATGTGGCATGCTGCTTGTTGAAGGCCTCGTGTAGGTCCTCATACTGATGAGGCAGAGACGAGATGTTGGAGGGAACTTCAGAGTCACTGAAGTCGAGTTGAGTTGAGCCTATAACGTTCTGTAGAGACGAACAGGTGCGATGTCCCAGGGGTAAACCTCCCCGGAGGCAGAGTTGGCGACAGGAAAGAGAGTCAAATAAGAGCTCTTTCAAAGACCAGCTGATGGTGGGATCATGTCGTTCCAGCCATGGAAGACCCAGGATGACCGGACACTGAGACAACTTTATGGAAAAGAACCAGATGGCTTCTTGATGATTGGGACGACACAATAGTTGGATGTCCTCAGTCACATGCTTTATGCGTCCCGGGCCCACAGGTCGACCGTCTACTGCGGAAACTGCCACCCGGGAGGAGCAGGATAGCAGAGGGACATCATTAGCTGCAGCAAAATCAAAGTCTATGAAATTTCCCGCTGCCCCTGAATCTAACATAGCGATAGTCTCTACATGCTTTCCCTGAAACATGAGTGATATAGGTATTTCAAAGGTAATGGAACAATAACTCACCAGGCGCCCCGACTGTCTGGGGGGACGATCGGGACAGGCAGCACACAGATGACCCGGAAGACTGCAGTAGAGGCAGAGGTTCTCACGAAACCGCCAATCTCTCTCTTCCGGGGACAGACGGGTGGAACCCAGCTGCATGGGTTTGGTACCGGTTCTGAGGTGGGGATTTAACGAGGTTCCTACTACTGGTGGAGGGTCTGCTCTGACGTGTTTAGGTTTTCTGGCTCTTAAAAGGTTATCCAGTCTTAACGTCATGGCGACCAGCTGATCCAGATCAAGGTCCTCGTCATGGCATGCTAATTCCCGTTGCAGCTCAGATGACAATCCACGGCGATACACAGTTTTGAGTCCACAAGGGGACCATTTGGTCTGAGCGGCTAAAGTCCGTAACTTCAAGGAGTAAGCTGCTGCTGTGTCCTTTCCCTGCTTAGTATCCAACAGCTGCTCCCTGGGTTCTTTTCCCTCAGAGGGATGAAGAAACACATCACGAAGTAGGCGGGTGAAGGCGTCATAGGACTGGAACAGCAACGAGCCACCGGACCAGATCGCCGCCAGCCATTCTAGCGCCTCACCAGAAAATAGCGAACACAGAAAGGACACCTTGGATTCCTCTGTAGGGTAAAGGTGAGCCTGTTGATGAAGATACAACTGGCACTGTAGCAGAAAACCGTTACAGCGTTCGGCTTTGCCGTCAAATTTGTCCGGCAGGGAGAGACGTGCCCCGGAAGCGGAAATGCTGAGCGAAGGAGTAGTCCTGGGATTGCCAGGCGGGACTGGCCGGGGAGACGTTATTCCAGTCTAATCATTGCTGGAAATTCGCTGCATGATGGTCTCTGTGGCTACTGTCAAACGGTGGAGCTGATGGCCATGGTCAAGCAGCAAAGCGGCGAACGCGGGAAGGTTCGAAGGCGTGGGGACTCCCGTTGCTGGATCCGAGTGTGGCGTAGTCTTCTGTAAGGAAGGCGGGGAGGCGTGTGGATCCATAAGCAACAGTTTTAATGATTGACGGCAGGAGCAAGACATATCATGGTCAAAACACAGGCAAGGGTAGAAGTGCACTGGCAGAGCAAACAGAAACAAGCAGGGTCGTAAGAAACAGGAGAAGACAGGAGGCGAGGAAACTGGCAAAGGTCGGCAACAAGGCATGAAAACAAGAAGATACAAGACTATGCAAGGATGAGTACAGACAGCGAAGCTTATAAGGACAGTGCTTGATGACATAACAAGAAACACCTGGGTGAACCATGGACGGGAAGCAGTGTGGTCTGACTGGCACTCAATACTCTGGTGAGTGTTCCCTCTGTGGGTCGGAGGAGGTAGTATCTGGGCGAATCCTCACACTAATACAGTGAGCGCAGTGATGTCAACACAAATGTTAGTGGAAACTTCATCTGGTGAGTCTCCTGCCAGTAGAAAAGTTGACTGTAGATCCCCTAACTCTTTATATAAGAACAACTGCTGGTTGTTGAAAATATTATAGTTGTGCATTGGAGTCTGGTAAGCTCACCAAATATTTCTGATTGGAAACAAAAGATAATGAAAAGATTGACTGAACATGACTTTTTAACCTGATATGGGCATTAAAGAGGATTTAGGTGGTATATGTTACAGAGCAATATTTTAGGTTCTTGAAATGATTGTCTGACAGACCCCATCCTGAGCTGTGAGCACATTTTGTCAGAAAAAAAAGATGTAAACATGTGAAAGTGGTTAGTCTCCAGCTTTAGATATGTAATGAAACAGACAAAGCTTTTGTTAAGGAAGTCAAAGGCCAATTCCAGGCCGGGACTGAGGCAGGGAAAAGTCTCACAAGAAGAGATTAGCACTATCACAGTCAGACAAGATGACAGCAGGTCAAAGCTCATGTCAGGCAGCAGCACACAAACACGTGAGGGCTCTACTGGGGTGTTCTGGTTTGGGGGTCCTGCTTGGGACTTTCTGGGTGGAACATATTGGCACCCTGGTGATGTGCACTTTCTGGGTTTTTCCTCCTAAAGGCTTGTATGTAACTCTGCAACAGGAGGTGACCTAATTATACCTGGGAACCACCCTGTGGGAATCTCCAACTCCATCACTGTTTGAGGCGGGACCATTGACCAAAGCGCTTCAGCCTCAGGCTGCTTTGGATTCTGTGACATCCTCTCAGCCTGAACATGCACGGCGGCTCTAACTTCTGTGACTCAGCATTGTGGGGAAACACACTCACACATCAGGACATCTGTCAGTGTGGGGGGTGAACCTGTAACTGTGGGGGCAGAACAAGCAATAACGGCTTTGAGGCAGAAACTTTAAAGTTTTGCAAAAGAGATGACCCCCCCCACACACACACACACACACCACCACCACCATACACACATGCACCTACCCAGATGAAGGAATGTAGGTTTGCTTGATTGCGACTCAGTTGTGTTTGAGGTTAAACCGTTGGATGTAAACAGGGAAGACGGCTCACACCTCCAGACCTAAGTAGGTCAGTGTTTGAGTGAAGAGACTGTGACAGCTGAGGTCAGACGGAAACTGTCAACGCTGCAAAAGACTGCAGGAAAACATCCTGCACTCACGCAGTACGGACAGCTGAGTTTGCTCTGAGCCCAGCCTGAAAAAATGCACCTGACTTAAAACTGATCCAAAAATTCAGAAGCAGATTCATTTCTCAAAGAAATTTTAAAAAAGGTATCGACAGACAATGATCAAACATAAAATAATCCTGTGAATTTGCCTGAAAGAGTAAAGAGAAATGAAAGACCAACTGAACTGTTTGTAACCAGCCTCACATGTTTGTTTGGAACAAGAACACAATAGGCCCTTTTCTCATAATCTGCTCTGATCATTGGAGATTGTACTGAGAACATAAAAGGTTTTAACGTGCCACAAGTCTTCATCTCACTGTTTGAACTTCAGGAGATGCTGCTGTCACTGCCATCCACCATCAAACAGTCCATTTTGGAACAAGCACTGACAATCAGAAATGACGAAAGAGGATCTCATTCAACTTTAGGGCTTTTTGATGTCAAATGGAAAATGCCCGCCCACCTTCCCCACACACGGTGCAGAGAAGCTGGTGGATTCAGCAGCATCGTGAGGTTTCCCACTTGGTGGCAGTCAGCATGCAAAGTCTTTCAGGACCTGAATTGATGTACCAGGGTAGTGTCCTCCCCAGGGCCAAATAAAGCTCCTAACGTGGTCTACAAGATTGCAAAGTGCACGCTGAGGTTTTGTGGGGAGTTTTGATTGTGTGTTGGAGAACTGTACCAAGTACTGGAAATGAGCAGAAGAAACCTTTATTTCAAAAGAAAGAGACTCTGAAATTTAAATCCAGTTAGAACCGTCTCCTGTTTGAAGGCAACATTTTCTTCAGCATATAGCTTGAAGGTTATCTGCTTATCTTATCTGTCAATAATACACATACTCATCCATCCAGTTGGAGTTCTTGTCTTTTCACGGTAAATAATAAACACGTATTATCTTGCATCAAATCCAATAAGCAAAGGCCGAGAAGCAAGATCATCATACAGTTTTCCAAAAATTAGACAATGCATTTGGCCCATCCCAAAATCTTTGCTTTGGAAAACTTTGGAATATTTCAAACTGCCAAGATCAATGATTGGGCTGGTGAAATAATACTTCTAAGATATTCAGTTGTGTTTTAGTAGTGAATTCACAACAGCCTGTAGCAGCAGAAGATATTCATCGTGGCATAGCTGAGTTTTCACAGTGGAAATGGGTATGACTATTGGAGCTACAAGGTTTGTTGTAGAAAAACAAAGGGCTTAGCCTAGGGAGTCACTGTGAGAAAACTTGCTACCAAAGTACGGTGCTCCATGAGGCTGTTGGAGAAGCTGAATTCCGATTTACAATGGTTCAGAAGCCACAAAAATCCAAAATCATGTCAAAGTGAATAGTTTTCTGAGGTTCTGCATAAATGGAGGACTTATCTCAATTATGCTAGAAAGCCCAGTTAAACATTTGGGGTTGTCGTTTGATCCAAGTTTTAATGAATGACAGAAAAGTATAGAAAACCTTTAAGCACAAAATGTTTTAAAGATTCTTTACTCAATTTGAGTTATTATAAGTACATTTTCTACATGTGCCCTTGACATTCAGGTTTTGAGATGAGAGGGACGAGCGTCTAAGGCCAAATCCGAACTGCTTCCCTACCCCTCTCACTCTTCCCTATTGCTCTAACTGTAGAGACATTTAAAGCTGTATTGATTTATGAAAGGAGGAGCTGTAGCGACTTAAGGCTATCCCCCGCTGGTAGGGTGATCCGTGTCATGCTGTGCCGCGAAGGAGACACGCATTTCTTCACGTAGGTGTGATCTGAAGCACAGAAGTTTATATTTACATGTAAGAAATGAGTTATTGCCTTAGCATTACTTTTGAAGTTATAAAACTGATAATGTGATGTATTTTCTGCAGCTATGTGCGAACATAGATGACCGGCGACTATTGATGACATCATCGAGGGTGAGTAATGTCCGAATTTGAAGACACTATTTTTCCATAGCTCTCAGTTTGGAGGGCTAAATGTAGGGCTAGGGACATGCCAATGGGGCAGGGAAGAAAATTGAATTTGGCATAACTCACTAAAGACCCTTATTTTTCATTTTCATCACTACATTATCTTGAGAAGGTTTTTCAATGTCAAAACAAGAAAATGACTCATGGTCCACTGTCACCGGTCAGACAATTCTCAAATCATAGCAACTTATTTCATTAAAAAACTTTTTAAAGGTCAGGTTTACTGAAATGTGACAACAAGTGGGCTGTGTGACACAGCAAACTGTGACACACCCCACAGTCTCAGCACTAGAGGATGCTGAGACTGTGGAGCGAGTGATCAGCAGGTGAAAGAATGCACACTTTCTGAACATGTGGCACTAAAGGTCACAAAGACTGCCACCCTTAGAAAGCTCACTCACTGTGCAGCCACGAAGCCCACACTTTCTTTACATTCTGACGCCATCTGGTGTCTGCATAGGAAAACACTGAACTCTAATCTGCTGATATATAGACAGAAGAGGAGGATACATGAACACAAACCTCTAGAAAATGTCTTCCCCTTATAACCCGTATTAACTTAATAGAACCTTAGAGATGAATGGTCCTTCAAATTCAGAGAACAGGAAACTTTTTCCTGAGCACCAACATGGTTTTTCTGTTTCTATGACTCCAACACAGATGTTTACCAGAGGAGGATCAGGATAGCGCTGATGGGGTCAGCATGCTGCTCATTTAAACATTGTCCTAAAGCTAAAACTGCAACCTGAAGCAAAATAACAGTCATCCACGGCTTCAAAAACTAACAGGAAAAAAATATATTAGACACTTTGTTTGGATTAAAGAAAAATGAAGGGAAATGGTGCACAAGAGTTATTTTCTGGTTTTGATCTGAAACCTGCATTTCCCTCATGTTGATGTTGAGCAGAAGCACAGATCCACCCACAGCCCTCTGAACATCAGGCCGTCTCCATGACTTTCATGATGTCAGGTAAAGAACTGTGGGAGTTAAAGTAGAGGAAAGTGAAGGGCTATTTAGACTCAGACGCTGCATAATAAACCAAATCAAGACTGGAATGTGTCACAACCATGTGACAAACATGAAGAACAGATCAGAGGAAGAAGAACATGAACTTCAGGAACCTGTTGGAAGAACCAGGCTGGTCTGTATTAGATTTACCTGAAACAGTCAGAGTTCTGTTCATGCTCCTTCATTCTCATATTTTGAACACAACTATTGTTGAACTATCTGACTCTGACCTCAAGCCTTTTTTCTTTAGTTGGTTTGAATAAGAAAACGTTTTTTTTTCCCTGATAAATTCGGTCAAAAGTTTTGGTGTTTCTGCAAACTTCTGATAAAGATAGGTTTAAATAATTATGATCATTGTGAACTACTTTTGATTGAATAAACATTTCTGTACAAGTTTCATAAAGTCACAGTCTGCATTAACGTACATTCATCTGTCAGCGAAGAAAACTATGAAAACTGTTCATAGAACCTGCAGGCAAACTGAATTTCATGAACAAAAATACGATACCAAAGAAATGAGAAAATTAGATTTTTCATTGATTAAAAAACATGATCACATCAGCATATCAGTTCTTACTTTTCAGTTTGAATTGATTTTTCAAGTTTTCACTTGATATTACGACCAAGCGATAAGAAACATTAATAAACTGCGTTGAACAGTGACTTTGTTTGAGTGGTCAGTCCAAGAAAACTGCTGAGAGACGTACCAGCACTGCATTATGAAGGACTTTAACAATGTTCCAGGAGACGCTGGGTTTCAACGTGTTACAGAGGATTTATCTATTAAAAGGTGCTTGGATTTGTTCGAGAAACATAAAAGACAACATCCAGGTGTCCATGGAGCATAAAGAGGTGAGTCTGAGCCCAAGCACCTCAGGATCAACAAGTGAAGAACTCCAGTCATGAACGGGTTCATCTGTTGTTTTCTCTGGTCCGGTTCTGCCTGTCCTGTCCATCAGATGCTAAGAAGAGGATAAATACATGACTGTGTCCAGCAAACGCATGAAGGATCATCTTCACAGAGATCATCAGCAGGTATGTGGGAAATCACCTGTCTCTCAGTCTCTTCCACTCTCAGAGACACGACTGAAGGATTTTGTTTAGAGTTGTGATGTTTTGAAGCTAACTGAGTGGGCTTGTAGTACATTAGTACATTTGTAGTCTTATTTTTGTTAAATTCACAGTAAGGAACATGAGTTAAAAAGTTGTAGCTTTAGCTTTCTACAGCCCATCAGATTCATTACAGAATCTGTTATTTGATTTGTCCTTATAATAAATATGTGTTATATACATATACAGTCAGCTGGGTCTTAAAGGAGCCGGCTACTATTAGAGACCGGTGTCTATTCCAACTAACGCCTGTTAGACCCGCTTTTATTAGAGACCGGCCTTTATTGGAAGATATACGGTATATTATATTTGAAGGGGCATCTCAGGTCACCTAATGTAATCTACATCCTGAAATTTGCAAAGGGATGAACAATAGTGGTTTATCTAGACAATATCTGGAACACATTTCCCAACCATCTATTTGACACAATGGGAGGAGCTAAGTTCTTGCTCAGATGTAATTATAAAGTAGAATAAAAATTACCCACAAAGCTTTCAAACTTTTAAAAGCAAGGCCTGCTGGCCTGGAAACTAATTTATAAACACAATTTTTCTCCAACTTCTTGTTTTATTTGGAACAACAGTAATGTGCAATACAAAAATAAATCTTTTTTTTTCTAGATGGACTGAAAATGATATTGTTCTGATAAGACAACTTTTCAATCCTTATGGACATCTTCTGACGTATGAAGAAGTTTAGTATTCCTATTCCACCCCAAGAATATGCAATAGTGTTCGATGCCATTCCAACCACTCTACTACAACTGTTTAAAGGGACCTCTAGCACCAATGAGAACCCAGACAGTTCTTTGGGCCGATGTGGATACTTGTGTTAAATCAGTTTCCAATAAACGAATAAGAAATCTTTTACATACCACAACCTTACCTGCTGGAAGCTTTTATTGGGACTCCAAACTTGTAGACATAAATTGGACAAATGCTTGGACTATTGGTAATAAGTACTGTTAAATAATAAAGTCTTTTCAAATATTACATTGCATATATCCTGTTTAAAAACTTTGAGTAGATCTGCTGTTGACATGGACCGATCCCTTGCACTCTGTGGGACCCAAGAGGAAACAATTGATCATCTGTTTGTGGACATCATCCATACAAATATGTTTGGATGGATGTTGGAATTTATGGTGGAAATAACAAAAAAATTCCACTTTTCCAAACAAATAAAGAAACTTAAAACATTTTGGATAAAGAAATCGTTCTGTTACCTTACTGACAAAGTAGACCAAGATTTTATTTTCATTTCACAGTTGTTTTTAATGCTGGCAAAATTCCATATTTACTAAAGCTAAAGGGTCTAACTCCAAACCTAGATTACAACATTTCGGAATGAAATCAATCAGTTCTGTAACATTATCCAACAACTTCAAAACAAAAAAAAGCAATTCGAACTAATTAGATTTTTTTTTTAATTAAAATTTATTGAACCCTGAAGAGTATTGGATTTTTTTTCTCATATATTACATATGTTCACCATTTTTGTGTTTGTTTTATTTTTGTCTGTTTCTTCTGCAAGTTGTACACATTTCAGATTCCTAGAGGCATTCACTTTTATTTAAAAAATAGTATTGACTTTAAACATTGATTAAAAAAGACTGCAGGATAACACATGGAGAACTTTTACACTCGAGCTTAGCAACAAAATATATATTTGTAACTGCAATGTTTGTTGTCTGTTTTTAGTGCCCCAAAGTCAGAACAGGATGAGCCAATCCAGCTTTCACTTTACGGCCTAACAACAGAAGAAGAAGAAGGAGCACTGACGTCATCGTGGTGCACCCCTTGGAAATGTGAAGTGAAAAGGAATTTTGAGACACGTTTTGCAAGGCGAGATTTGAAAACAAAAAGCAATCTTCAATGGCTTTGTCACTTTAATGGTGTCACAGAATGAGCGGTGTTGAAGTAGAAAATGAAAACGCAGTTTGGAGGATTCATTTTCCATTTTATTTAAGAGACAAGTAATGCAGTTACATTTTGAAAATGAAAAAGCATTTCTGTTGATCCATTTTATTTTTCAAATGTGATATTTCTTATTGAAGTTTGGTACAAATTTACTAGAGAACTTTTTGAAAACGAAATATCAAATATCATTTTCTTTATCATTTAAGGGCTGCACGATGGAGCAGTGGTTTGCGCTCTTGCCACACAGCAAGAAGGTTCCCAGTTCAAGTCCTGGCTGTGGGATTTGAAACAGTGTCACCAATGGGGGTCCTTTCTGTGTGGAGTGTGCATGTTCTCCTCGTGCATGTGTGGGTTTTCTCCAGGGACTCCGGCTTCCTCCCAGCGTGGGGTCCTCCTCGGACCAGGGGAGCGTAGTGGGTGCAAGTAACTTTTAGACAACAATAAAAACATTTAACCTCTTTACATGTTCAGTATGAACCAATTTCCAACTTATAACAAGTTTGAATATGTTCTTTCTGTGGTTCTAATATGTAATATGAAAATATCTTATTGTAGCCTTTATAGACGCATTTTAAAAAAATACATCATAACAGTAATACGCACATGAATGTTTAAAACTTCTTCTTTTTATCTCATGTATATAAAAGTGTTGGTATACAGTCACATATAATGTGATTACAGTGTTGGGAGTTTTTTTTCTATTTTCTGTTTACCTCTTAGTGGAATTGGAGAATAAGACTTAAACTTTACAGTTCTTTAACCTTCATCAGTGAGTTCTTCTGAACATGGCTTCTCTTGCTTCCTACTGCTGGACACTTAGCAGAGCTTCTTCTTCATAGCTGAGCCACATTTGGTTTGAGGGAGGAAGTTGGACTTTTAATTGAAGGCCCAAAGCGCTTTACAGTCACAGTCCCATTCATACACTGATGGTGGCTCCGCTGCTGAACACTGGCGCCAACCTTCCATCAGAGGCAATGTGGGGTTCAGTGTCCTGCCCAAGGACACCTCGACACATGGGCGGGCAAGGTGGGTATCGAACCTTCCGATCGAACATTCCAATCAGAGGACAACCATCCTACCACTGCACCATGACCGCCCATACTGACCTTCCCCAAAAGTTCATTGCAGTTATGGCGGACAGTCGCAATCAAAACCAGCCAACATTAGTAAGAACCAGACTGCGCAGTTGTGGATACGATTGATGTGATGGCCGATCGCTTTGGAGTATAAACAGAGTTTAAACCAGCATTTATTCTTCATAGTTGACCCATCCCCTGCAGGAGTGGCAGGCTGTAGACACAGTCAGGAAGCATTTGATGCAACTATGACCATAATCCTATAACCTTAACCTTTCCTTTCCTCCAGGTGTGCTTACATGCCAACTGTGTCGACTCGTGTGCAAGCGGCCACTTTCAATGAAAAGTCATGCAAATGTGCGTAGACGGACGAAATTCTGCTCTACGTATGTCTGCATTGACTTTTCATTAAAAGTGGCCGCTTGCACACAGGTCGACGCAGCTGGTGTTTAAGTGTAACGAAGTTAAACATGCTCTGGCAACAATTTTATTTCAGATTTCAGGTTTTTTCTTTTTTGTGTGAATGTTATTGTTTTTGTCATTTTATTTTGAAAAACAGGATGTTCGCACTATTCCCGCTAGTGTTATGCTAGGTGGCTCATGGATTGGCTTTATGCAGCTCTCACAGCTGAGGAGAGCTGCAGAGGGTAAGTCCCGTTTTGATGAACGTCTTGTAATCTTTTTATAATTTCTAGGTTATTAAGCATGTTGTTTTTGTCTGTTATTTAAATGTCTGTTAATTTAATAATATATAAATATGTTGAGATGCTATGGTCCTAGTTTTGAGTCTGTGTATTTGTTTATTTTAAGTTTTGTGCATTTTCTCAGAGCAGGAAATTTCTTTTGGCTAGCTTACAGGTGCAGGTAGCACATGGAAGACTGCAGTGTAAAAGCAGCCATTTTACAATGTTATTTTGATTTTATAGGGAGCCAGATGTTCCACCGCCGGTGAAAACAATTGTATTTTTGTTTTATGTCTCTCACAGATAAAATTGTTGAACTCTACCTGGTGGCCTGAGTTTCTGTATGGATGGAAAAGAAAAGTCCACATTTGTAACATAAGCAGCTTCAGGTTTCCTTTCATTACTGTTTTCCTGCTTCAAGCCTGGTCAATGCTACACCCCCAAACAGTCATATATACCCCACTGTGATTGGTCAGTTCGTCCGCTCTGAACACAACACTGTAAACGGCCATTTATACAAACTAACATTAAACTTTCATTTTAAGGCGGGGGCCGCAAAATTTGGTCTTGGGGGCTACTCACAACCGAGGACACACCCTGGACTTGGTCGTTACCTACGGCCTGTCTGCTGGTGTGTCTTCTGTTGTTGACTTGGCT